>JALPQD010000068.1:2848488-4068488 GCA_023101885.1 Typhlomys cinereus | reverse complement strand
CTCTGTTAAATAAAAAGTAAATAATTCTAAATTTAGCAAATAGTTGCATAGATATATTTTCACTAACATACATTTGCAATTATATTAATGTCAATTTAGTCATGTTACTAATTCTTAACTCATTTAAAATTTGATGTCTTTTGAATTCATATAAATTTACAGTGTTTGATGTTGAACAGTCAAGCCCTTGGCTAGCTTCAAGACCAGTTGATTAGTTATAATTTAATATTTGATTATTTCTTTGTTCTTCAAAGAGGCTACTTAATCAAGTCTATACAAAAGAGAGACAGAAATCTACATAATTTTAATTGGCACTGCTATTGACTTATAAACATGCTTGGAAGAATTGAAGTCTTTACAATCTTTAATCTTCCTGACTTGGAACATGGATATGGATTTTTTTGAACAGCTAAGACACTTAATACATGTCAAAAACTCTTATTTATTTCATGTAGTTCATTCACAATTGTGTTACATTTGCTCCTAGCTTATAACTTGTGTTGCCCTGATAAATTTGACTGTTTCTACATATAGTATCTAAATATTTATTACTGATTTTTATGTGAGAGTAACTTTAACACGTCAATATGGTGGATAACCAAAAACTGACTTCCACTGAACACTCTTCGGTTTCCCAGAAAGATACTTGTTTATCTGTAAGTTAGATTAATTCTCATATGTCTATGTCAACTCACAAAATAGTAAGAAATACTTGGGAAATACGAATGTCCAATATAGAATACTGACATGTCGTCTTTATGTGTTCAATAAATTAATAGGTTAATAAATACATTTTAAATTGTGTTTAAGAGGACATTACAAAAAAGTGAGATGAGCTAAAAACATGTGTAGCTGCTTTCATATATTTGTTTTCTTCCTTTTCTCTCCTGGGCTGCATTTACAGCCCTTCATTCAAAGTAACTGAACAGGAAAACATAGTTCAGAGACCATCACAATAGATAAGTTTAGGGGCAGGAGATGGCTCAGAGGGTAAAAGTACTTGCAGCCAATCCTGAAAACTTGAGTTGCAACGCCAGAACACACAAGATGGAAAAAGAGAGCCATCTCTACCAGTCTGTTCTCTGAACACTACACACACAGTGACAAGCACACATAAATAGTTTTTTTATTTCATGTTTTTCTCTGTGAAACCAATATTGATACGCTAATCTTTTTTATTTTTCTACTTTTACAAGCATGTTGAACACTCATCTTTGCGTCCTTCCATCAGGGGAGCAAGGGCGTGCTTCCATTCTCTCTGTTACTTTCCTCAACCCCTCCCACCCCTCCCACACTCCCGCCTACATGCTTCTATGGAACCCAGGGTTTCCTCTGGCTTGTCTACTCTTGTGGGAGTATGCTACATAGGCCTGAACCCCCACAAATATATTTAAAGTATAACTAAATAATATAAATAATGATGAAAATAAAATAAAATGAATAAGTAAAAATATAATATAAAAATATAAAACACATTTTTAAATGTGAAATAAAAATTCCAAAGAATAAAACAGTCTTCCCACCTGAAGTGGAGCATAAACTAGTAGAAAAAGTAACATCATAAATAGAAAATCAATAATATTTTATCAAAAATTATATTCAGTTATAACCCAGAATTACCATTTAAAATCTCTAAAATCCAAAACATATAGGCCTTGTAAGCCCACCATGATTTTTGTCAAGTACTTCCCCACCCCAACCATCCTCACAAACTTGGTGTCAGAGCAGGGAATTGAAAACACACTCCCTCAAAACCAATCTTAGAGGCTTAGGATTAAAAGCGTCTGAAGAGGTTTACCTGGGCCATAGGCTCTGTATTGAGATAAGGCTGTACACCACCCCAGACCTCCATACTACAGAGCAAATGCTCTCTTCCACAGACACCAGCAGGGATCTCATTTCCATAAAACTAGAAGAGGAAGTACCTGATTAATACCATAATACTTCAAACATTACCTGTTACTGAGAAAGTAAGGAAATTCAGAATTACAGCAGCCACCACCAGCAAGCATTCAGGATCATTGCTAAACACTTCTAACTTCATTGAAATTTGTACCCTGTTGGTAGTCAACCATAATTGATACAGAGATGCTAGAGAATTAAAAGAAAAAAACAAACTTGGAAAATGTGTTTTCGAAAGACATCAATAAATGACTACTATATGGAATACACAAAGAACTCCTTTAATGCTTGTTACAATAAATAAGAAAATCGTTACACGCATTCACATGCACAGACACACTCATACACACAAACACAGGGCAGTACATGATATTCTGCATACATTATACATTTACATTGTGGAATGGTTAAAACAAGCTATATAACATATGTATTACCTCATATGCTTATTAATTTTGCAAGGTGAAGACACATAAAATTGACTCTGAATGGCTTTCAAATATGCACTGTGTTATTGTTGATAGTAGTTACCATGCTTAATAAAAGATCTCCAAATTTTTTTCTCTGTCTAAATGAAAGTTTGTAGTCCCACATCTTAAAGCTTCCAGTCTCCTGTACTCTACTCTTCAGTAACCACCATTTTATGTTCAAATAAATGACATTTTATATTCTAAATTCAGGAAGCATCTTGTTGCATTTATCTGTGTGAGCCTAGTTAATTTCACTTTATATACTGCAGACTCCTCCATGTGATGGCATTTATTCTTTTATTTGGTGATTTATAATCTACTACCCATGAAAGTTACAATAAGTTTGAGGAATCTGCACAGGATTGAATTATTTCTTTGATGAGTATTGAATTTTTAGAGGTCTTGATGCATTGGGATATTAATCCTTAAATAAAGGATTTTCAACTGTGCTCTCCCACCACATAACTGGTCTCTTCATTCTGAATATTTTTAGGGGTCGGTGTAAATTGTTTAAATTTGGTCTTATCTTTCATCTCTTTTGCTTGTTTACTTTTCTGTCAAGTTATATCAAAAATGTCTTTGTCCAGAGCAAGATCGTAGAACACTTCTCTGCTTGCTTGAGCTCATGTGTTTAAGTATAATGCTGAATTGATTTTTGCTTCCAAGGTGGGAAAAGAATCTAATGTCCTGCTTGTGCATGTACGCATTGTCTTTCTCCAGAACCAACATGTTGAGGATTCCGTGTTCTCCTCATTGTATAATCTTAACATATTTGAAGAAAAAAAAATTGACTGTAAAGTCATGGATTTATTTCTCAGCATTCTATATTTTTGGACTGTGTTTCTATGCTAAACTTGAAACTCAAATATGATCAAACCAATAACCCAATGAACAAATGAATCAAAGACACTAAAAGCTTATTTGCCAAACAAAGCATGCAGAAAGTAAATATGCATATAAAAAGATGCCCTTCAGGGTGTTATTGGGGAGGTAGAGAGTAGAGCCTGGAGGCAGCACCCCATGGTCTTAGAATAGTTGAAGTCCAGAGAAAATGAGGGTAATCATGTGCTGCAGAAAGTCTCCCATTATTGTTGAGATCAAAACAGAACTGCTATTTTGAAATGTATTTTCATACAAGCCGGATGCCATGCTCCCTGGCATTTGCCTAAAGGATCTTACAACTTAGGTCCCTGAAAACATGCACATGAATGTTTGTGATAGCACTATTCATAACTGACAAACTGGGAAGCAAGCAAAACATATTTTAATACTTACTCAAACAAACTGGACAAACTTCAGTACCTCCTAAAAATTGAGCAGTATTCAGTGTGTTTAAAAGAAACTACCTTGTGATGCCATCTTACCCCACTTAGAATGGATGAGTTCAAGAACACAAACAGCAGAGGATGCAGGCAAAGATGTGGAAAGAAGGGAACACTCATTCATTGCTGGCGGGAGTATAAATTAGTATAACCACTTTGAAGATGAGTATGGAAGTACCTCTGAAAGCTAAAAATAGAACTGCCATATGACTCAGCTATAACATTTCTGTGAACATTCCCAAAAGACTCTAAATCTTACAGCAAAGACACTTGTTCATCTAGGCCTCTTGCAGCTCTATTCACAAGAGCAAGAAAATGGAATCAGCCAGCATGCCCATCAACAGAGGAATGGATAATGAAAATGTGTTACATGTACACAATGGGATACTATTCGGGCATCAAGATGGTGGAATTTGCTGGTAAATGTATGGAACTGGAAATATAATATTGACAGAGGTATGTCAGACACAGAAATACAAACACCACATATTCTCTCTTACATATAGATGCTAGCATTGATCTCCTGACTGACATATTTGGCTTGCAATTACTGTAAAAGTCAGAAAATTGGGAAGGGACCAATGAGCAAAAAGGGAAGGAAGGTTAGGGTGAAGCCTTTGGAGGAGAAGATATAAGATATTATGGTTCTTAGGGTAAGGGAGAAAATAATGGGAGAAAATACCTAGGAAGGAATGAGGGGAATATATGGAATGTATGAAGAGCTGAGGGACTAAAAGAAAAACCCTAAGATTGTGGGATGCAACCAGATAGGAACTATGTATGTTATTTATATCTCAAAACACTATTCTTTTTGAAAAGAAGTAAGAATGAACAGTCGCTGTTCAGAGGTGCACAGAAAGAGGAAAATGGGGCAAATAGCCTGGGATACTCCAGCTATATTACCCATTGAAAATTTAAACAATGCTATAGGTAGCAAGTCTGTGATACTTTTTGATAAGTTGTGGTTGGAGAGGTCTCAAAAAAACCCAAAATAGAGGCTTTTTCCAGGGCTCTTCATTGCCCTCCAAAAACTGACACGACTGTAAGACCCTATTACTGAAGATCATAAGACATGGACCAAAAACACCATCAGAAACTTGTCTGAAAGCTTCCTCCTCTCTCTATAGCTTATACAGTATCAAAGAGTACTATGGAAACTACTGGAGGAGACAAGCAATCAAAGATTTCATCAATCTGTGAAATCTACAAGTTGCAATGATAATCATCATAGCAATAAGTGGTCATCAGTGTAATAGTGGCATGAATATCAAGGAGGCAACTAACAACTTTCTAATCAGATGTAAGACCTGCTTGTCAGAATGGAACACTTTCCTGTTACTATATGATATAAGAAGAACCTATGAAAGGAAAGGACATAGGTCCCAGGAGAAGAGAAGACTACGAATTTTAACTAGAAAGACAGTACAGCAAACTGCTTTGTAAATACTTATTATCATTATATCCATTGAATTGAAGAGCACTCAGCACTCAACCTAGAAGCCCTCCTCTGCAACAGAAGGTATTTATTACTCAAAGGCACAACCCATTCAAAATGCAGAGAATAAGTGACTGAGAATTGTTTGTCCCTAAACGGGACATATATGCCTCACCCACCTCCACAACAAGGCTCAGGGAACAATTCTGAAGAAGGGGTGCTTAAAGTGGAATAGTGGGGGGCCAGATATTGTCTCCTGGACATAATAAGGTTGTGATGTACAAGATTTCATGGCAAATATGTATACTTACACAGAATGCCTTGTCACCTCACCATGAAAGCAGAAAGATCTCAAGAAGCTCCACGCCGACGCCCCCATCCTCCCTTCCCCACCCCGCTCCACCAGCCGGGATGCACACGCGCGATCCAGCCGGGCCTCATCCGCGACCTAGGTAAGCTCCGCCTGGGCCCGCCCACCAGAACCCCAGGTCACAGCCAGAGCTGTGCACAGGGCTGAGGGATGAGGAGGACCTCTCCCTGTGCCCGGGCCCCGCCCCAGCTCCCTGCGACCTAGGTAAACTCCGTCCCTGCCCAACCACAGAACCCCAGGCCAAATAATTCAGCTTAGTGAAATTGAAAGATCTTAAGAGTTAAAACGACAATGCCAAAGTCAAAGTGCAAATCCATGAGAAGCAACACTCAAGTAAACAAATTTCCCACTGAAGGAATTAATCCCATAATGTTAGACTCCAACCAGAACAAACCCACGGAAAATGACCAAGAAAGCCTGACCCAGGATAACGACTTTCAAAATATGATCATTACCATGTTCAATACTATGAAAGAGGAAATCCGGGAGGAATTACATAATCGAATCAATCGCTTTGAAGAGGAACACAACAGACACTTGGAGTTGAGAAAAACAGTGCAAGAAACAAAAACTGGCATAGAGCAGTTAAAACAGACTCAAGCAGAGTTTAAAACTGAGCTACAAGACAAGTTATCTTCAACCCAGAACTCCACAGAGAGAATTATCAACAGAACTAACGAAGCAGAAAACAGAATTTCACACCTTGAAGATAAAGTGGGAGTACTAACCAGCTCAATGGAAGAGGTTGTTAAAGACAAAAAGATACTTGAGAGAAATATCCAAGAGATATGGGACACCCTGAAGAAGCCCAGCATGCCCATTCATGAAATACCAGAGCAAGAACCTCAAAATACCACCCCTGAGGAAATTTTTCAAACGATCATCAAGGAAAACTTTCCTCATATAAAAAAAAGAGGCGCATTCATATTCTGCACCCCAAACAGATACAACCAAAACAGAAGCATGCCATGGCAAATAATAGTTAAAACACTCCACATTCAAGATAAAGAATTGGAGCTGAGAGATTCAAGGGAGAAAAAACAAGTCACTTTTAAAGGTAAACCTATTAAAATAACGAATGACTTCTCAGTCGAAACAGTAAAAGCAAGAAGAGCTTGGAGAGACATACTTCAAGTATTGAATGAGCAAAAATGTCAACCGAGGCTGATTTACCCTGCAAAACTATCTGTCATGATCAAGGGAGAAAGAAAAATCTTCCAGCACAAAGACAACTTGAAGGGATACATGTCCACCAAACCAGGCCTTCATAAAATGCTAGAAATGATACTCAAGTGTGAAGAAAAAAACAGGCATATTCAGGAAAACAGAAGGCAAGTATAACAACATTAAAAGCGAAGCAATATACTTATAAAAACTACTAACCATAATAAATGTCTGGAATTAAAAATAGTTTCTCCATTATAACACTAAATGTTAATGGAATTAACTCACCGATCAAGAGACACAGATTACAAACTTGGATTAAAAATCACAATCCATCAATCTGCTGCCTGCAGGAAAACCATCTCACCACAAAAGATAGGCATACCCTAAAAAGAAAAGGCTGGTCAACAATTCTACAAGCTAATGGAAGCAGAAAACAGACAGGGGTAGCCATTATGCTATCAGACAAAGTGGACTTCAAACTAAAGAAAATTATAAGAGACATGGATAGATACTACATTTTAGTCACAGGTACAATTCACAAGGAAGACTTCACAATATTGAACATATATGCACCCAGTACGGGACCCTCCACATTCATTAAGAAAACCCTACAGCGTCTAAAGCAAGAAATCAACCCCCAAACGATAATTCTTGGGGACTTCAACACCGCCCTCTCAACATGGGATAGATCAACAGGTCAAAAGCTTAACAGAGACACTTTGGAACTTAATCAAACCCTGAAAGAAATGGACCTCACAGATCTCTATCGAACTTTTCACCCACGCACCAAAGAATACACATTTTTCTCAGCAGCACACGGAACTTTCTCCAAAATAGATCACATACTGGGCCACAAAACGAATCTACACATGTACAAAAAGTTGAAATTCTAACCTGTGCCCTATCAGACCACCACGGTCTAAAGCTGGACATCCACAACACATCAAACAAGAGAAAATACACTAACTCCTGGAAAGTGAATATGATGCTGAATGAGAACTGGATTCAGGAAAAAATTAAATAAGAAATATAAGATTTCCTGAAAGCGAATGATAATGAAAATACAACTTACCAAAATCTCTGGGACACAATGAAAGCTGTTCTAAGAGGTACGTTCATAGCTCTTAATGCCTACATCAAAAAAATGGAAACATCAGAAATAAACAACTTAACAATGCAGCTTAAAGCTTTAGAGAAACTAGAGCAATCTGATCCCAAAAGTAGTAGAAGAGAGGAGAATAGCAAAATATCTGAGAAATATCTGAACTCGAGATTAAGAAAACAATAGAAAAAATCAACCAGTCAAAAAGCTGGTTCTTTGAAAAAAATCAATAAGATTGATACACCCGTAGATAAATTAACCAAAAGCAGGAGAGAGAAGACCCAAATTAACAAAATCAGAAATGAACATGGAGTTATCACTACTGATACCCAAGAAAACCAGAGAATTATAACATCATATTTCAAAAACTTCTACTCTGTGAAGTTTGACAATACAAAAGAGATGGATGCATTTCTAAGTAAACACAATTTACCTAAATTGAATCAGGACATTGTGAATTATTTAAATAGTCCTATCAGGAAGTAATCTCAAATCTTCCCACCAAAAAATGTCCTGGACCAGATGGATTCAGTACAGAGTTCTACCAGATATTTAAGGAGTTAATAACTCCAATACTCCTTAAACTGTTCCATCAAATAGCAAAGGAAGGAACACTACCAAATTCCTTCTATGAAGCTAATATCGTTTAAATACCAAAACCTAATAAAGACTCACTTAAAAAGAAAACTATAGGCCGATCTCTCTGATGAACACAGACACAAAGATTCTCAACAAAGTTTTGGCAAATCGGATTCAAAAACATATTAAAAAGATTATTCACGGGGACCAAGTAGGCTTCATCCCCGGCACACAAGGTTGGTTCAACATACGCAAATCAATAAATGTAATTCATCACGTAAACCAGTCCAAAGTCCAAGACCACATGATACTCTCGATAGATGCAGAAAAAAGCTTTTGACAAGATCCAACAGCCTTTTATGATCAAAACGCTAGAGACAGTAGGAATGGAAGGAACCTTTATCGATATAATAAAAGCTGTATACAACAAGCACACAACAAGGATTATACTCAATGGAGAACAACTGGAAGCATTATCACTTCGATCAGGAACTAGACAAGGTTGTCCACTCTCACCACTTCTATTCAATATTGTACTTGAAGTCTTAGCTGAAGCCATAAGACAAGAAAGGGACATAAGAGGGATTCAAATCGGCAAGGAAGAAGTCAAGCTATCCCTATTTGCAGACATGATCTTATACCTGAGTGATCCGAAAAACTCCACCAGGAAGCTCCTGGAACTAATTGAGACGTTCAGCAGGGTGGCAGGATACAAAATAAATGTGCAAAAATCAGAGGCCTTCCTATATGCCCAGAATGAAAGAAGTGAAAAAGCCTTGAGAGAAACAATCCCATTTACTACAGCCCCTAAAAAAATGATATATCTTGGTATAAACCTAACCAAGGAAGTAAAAAACCTTTACAATGAAAACTTTAAAACCCTAAAGAAAGAAATTGCAGAAGACACCAGAAGGTGGAAAGACCTCCCACGTTTCTGGATTGGCAGAATCAACATCGTAAAAATGACCATCCTACCAAAGGCAATATACACATTCAATGCTATACCAATTAAAATCCCAAAGCAATTCTTCAAAGAAGTTGACCAAACAATCTCAAAATTCATATGGGGGCGCAAAAGACCCAGGATAGCAAAGACAATCCTGAGTAACAAAAACACTGCTGGAGGTATTACCATACCGAACCTTGGTCTATACTACAAATCCATAGTTATAAAGACAGCCTGGTACTGGCTCCAAAATAGACACACAGATCAATGGATAAGGATTGAAGACCCAGATATAAGCACACAAAATTACAACCATTTGGTCTTTGACAAAGGGGCCCAAAGAATCCAATGGAAAAAGAACAGCATCTTCAACAAATGGTGCTGGCAAAACTGGATCTCCACATGCAGAAGATGAAAGCTGGATCCATACTTGTTACCATGTACAAGACTTAATTCCAAATGGATCAAGAACCTTGATATAATGCCAGAGACTATAAAAACCATAGTTGAAAGGATACGGAACTCCCTCGAGCTGATTGGGCTAGGCCAACATTTCCTAAATAGACATCCAATGGCACAGTCACTGCTACCAACTCTCAACAGTTGGGATCTTGTGAAATTAAAGAGCTTCTATTCAGATAAAGAGATTGTAACACGAGCTCAAAGACAACCCACAGAATGGGAGAAAATCTTCACTAACCACATATCTGATAGAGCTCTACTGTCCAGAGTGCACAAAGAATTTAGAAAACTAAACCCCAAGGAAACCAATGGCCCAATTAAAAAATGGGCCCTGGAACTTAAAAGAAATTTTACCAGGGATGAAATTAAAATGTCTAACAAATATCTTAAAAAATGCTCCACTTCTTTAGCCATCAGGGAAATGCAAATCAAAACTTCCCTAAGATATCATCTCACCCCGGTCAGGATGGCAAAAATCCACAATACATACAACAACAAATGCTGGAGAGGATGTGCAGAGAGGGGAACTCTCCTACATTGCTGGTGGGAATGCAGGCTCATACAGCCACTCTGGCGAGCCGTCTGGAGATTCTTAAAGAAATTAAAGATTGAAATGCCATATGACCCTGCAATTCCACTTTTGGGTATAACCCCCCATACAGCAGAGGTTCACCTCAATAGCACAATCACAACCATGTTGATAGCAGCACTGTTTACAATACCAAAGTCATGGAATCAACTCAAATGTCCAACAGTTGACGAGCGGATAAGGAAACAGTGGTACATCTATACAACGGAGTATTACTCAGCCATCAAAAATGATGAATTACTGGAATTTGCTGGGAAATGGATGTCATTAGAAACAATTATATTAAGTGAAGTATCCCAGACCCAGAAAATTAAGTGCCGTATGTACTCCCTAATAGGTGGCTCCTAATACCAAACCTACCCAGCCCATCTTGAGACACTCATAGGTAAATCTATGTATTACCTACAATAATTGCAAGGATTATGAACATGAGGGATGGATTTGGAGGGCCACACCAGAAACAAGGAGAGAAGTGACCATGTTATAGTAGAGAATAAAGGCCTCCATCAAGGACTGCAAGAAAGTAATGTGACACCTAGTTAAGTTCACAGACATTAGTTCCTGATCATTTACAACTAAGGGGGTATGAACTCACCAGAAGGGTAGGGCATATAGCCCAGCAGATTAAAAAGTAACCATTTTGCAAATGGGTGATTGACCCCTCCCATTGCTAAATGCCATATGACCCTGTGATTCCACTTTTGGGTATAAGTATTACATCTACCCTTGAATGTGTTCTTATAATAAGACTCCAGTTTAACAGCTTTCTGTCTCTGGCCAGGGGGTGACATACAGTGCCCATCACGATGGAGTGAAGGGCATTGCAGCAGCAACAACACTGCAAATGAAAATCAACAAACCACTATCCAGAACTTCAGAGACTCTATATCATCCACCTAGAACTAGGCCATACTAATCTCTCCCCATCCTGAAGCTCAAGGACATTTGTGGAAGAGGGGGCGGTAAGAGTGTAAGAGCAAAAGGATGGGAGGAGCAATGATTTGCAAGATACTCCTCACAAGTTAGGGCCGAAGCAATCATAATTGGACATTGCATGCCAGGCGCAATGTCCCACACACTATTGACCTCACAAAGTCTAGCATCTGCTAAAGGCACCAAGATCCTTGGAGGCAAGGGATTGACAGCCACAGTAGTGTTCCTATGCTTAAGGCGAACACAGGAAAGGGTTCAGGGAAATGCCACTGGGTCCTTGTACGTCATCGGAGAGGAAGGCCCAGAGGAGAGTCAGGCATGCACAAGAAAGGACTCTGGGAATTGGGGTGGGAGGCACAGGGGATGGGGAGAGTACGGTGAGGAGAGGGGGAGCAGAGGGTTCGGGGGGGAGGAGGAGGGAGGGAGGGAACTGGTGTACCTATTAAGTTTGTATGAGCTGAAATAATAATAAAAAATGTATTAAAAAAAAAGAAAGATCTCAAGAAGCTCCACACGTCTCTGAGAGAGTGATGAAAACAAATGATGATGGTCAATAAAAGGATTATGCTCTCCTCAATAGTATGTGCACTGGTCTATGATACTTGCTGGGGCATAAATCATATCAGGTATAAGCTATCAAAGACAAATGAAGTGAAATGCAATGGGCCACACAAGTGAAAAGATTTCAAAGAAGGTGTGAGTCTTGCAAGGTAGAGGAAGGGTTGTAAGAGGAAAAGGAGGGGGAGATGGGATTTGGAAATAAGGGTGAAAATATTATGAATTCACTCTGCTTATGTATGCAACATTAATTTGAATAAAGCTATGAATATGAATGCAAAGAACAATGAATGAACTTAAATTGCTTCTATTAGGTGAGTGAAGCCAATTTGAAGGAGCAAAAGCAAGAGGCAGTAAGGAGATCTGGGTTAGCACCACATTACAATGGGAAAAGATATGAATAGATCAAGAATGGACCAGGAGGCAGAGAATTAACTCTCAATGAGTTACAATGGTGACAATATGTCAGCATACACTTATCCAGAAAGTTTGGCATAAGTAGCAGTCCTATGTAAACTATGGGCTTGGATAATAATGGCATGAAAGTGCAGGGTCATAGGTTATAGTGAAAGTACCACTTATATGTGATATGTTAATGAGCCAGGCTATGCACAGGGAGGGACATCAGGTATGCAGGAAATAACTGTAACTTCCATTTGATGTTCCATGATAGTTCTGAGATAGGATTCTGTAGCCAACACTACAGCAGTCACTCCAAGTAATTCTGGCAGACAGTACATAAGCATTGCATTAAGAGAAGCTCATGACATTATTCTAATGAAGTTTTGTACTGCAGGTTTATTTTGATTATATAGTGACATTTTACTCTTAGTGGTCCATGCCAAAACTAGTTTCAACAAGATTCAATTGGTGAAAACCATGGACAGATCATTGTGATGGCCAAAAACATGGAAATTATATTTGTCCAATAGAAATTACCAGTAGTTACTTCTATAAATTGAGGGTAAGACTAGAAAAATAAACTACTATGGTACTAGCAACTAAGAAAACATAATGGAAAGTGTGTTTTAAGTAGTAGAGTCAAAGGTGCTCAAGAACCTCATGGTTGAATTTACATTGATGAAAGCTATGCATATACTTCTAAAATTGCCCCACATATGTTCTATGTATACACTAAGATAACTCTGATTATTGTGTTATTGCACCTCATTAAACAAAGAACTTAAAAAGAACATTCTTATCTCAATCCACTGAAATCTCAAAACAAAAGCAATGAGAATGAATGTGATTAAATGTGTAACACGAAGTTACTAGTCTTCCTTCTTGTGCTGCTTCCCAATCTCATTCATCATGATGAAATTATTATCTGTTTAGCTTAAAATATTTCCTATCTTTGCAACTGTATATTTTACAGCTGGCTAAGCAAGCAATACTCAAGAGAACTCTAAGTATAAATACCTTAGTTTTGAATGACAGTATGCATTTTTTGCTCACACACACTGAAATAATATAGTATTATCTGTCCTGAGAGAGTTTTACTTGGAGTGGCTTTCTGTTTTGTGAGAGAAATCTAGCAAGTCAAATGCTGCAGTAACATTCATTTAACAAGGCCGTAAGCTGATATGAACAGTACTGTCTGCCCTCTTTCCTTTCAAATATTTATTCATATTGCTTTTTCTATTAACATGATAAAGTTTGAGATTTCTGGCAAATGACACCAGGCAGCAGCTTGAGGGTAAACATGCTGGATACACAACGCTGCCATGTGTCACATCACCCTGCTAGCACTGATAAGCAGGCTTTACCGTTGACCATGTCCAATGACTAGGAGTCCAGTTTTCTTTTCACTGAAGTAACAGTGGTGTTAGGATGATGTGGGTGTTTAGACCAAGTTACCAAGTCCTGTTGAGTACCTACAGGCTTTTACCACTGTTTCATAGGTATCATATTTATTTTGCTTAAATGCATTACTACTAAGATTTTCACTAGGATTTTAGACATTGCATTGTGCCAGGGAGAAATTATAAATTTATTGAGCTCATTCTGACAGCCAACTCATAAAAATGAGTGACATTCCATATCTTGACATCTCATCGGCCTCTCAGGAGCTTAATAGCTTACTTCATCTTTCTTCAGCATAATGAGGCAGACAGTAGAACAGAATTCAGCACTGAAATGAAGATGAAGAAAGTCTGAATTGAGGCAGAAAAGTAACATTTAGCAGAATGCAGATGAGATTTGAATTAAAAGTTTCAGTTAAAACAGCATTAAATGCAAAGCTTTGTTAACCACAACCAATCACCAGTTTTTAAAGAACACTTACCTGAAGATAGGCTGGCTCTTCAAAGTCTGTTTATAAATTTTTCCAAATTTCGTAGACAGTTCAGCATTGTAGTTTCATTGGAGTAAATGGTATTGCAGCAGATCATTATGCTAAAATGAGTGTATAGATGTCTGCCCATCATCATGTAACTGACAGTGTGCTTCTCTCTGTGATCCTTTTTTTCTGACCCACTAACCCTGATCTTATACCTTATAAATTTCATTTTTATGCTTTGGGTTGAGACTTCCCAAATATAGTTGATTGGGATTCTGACATGCATGATTTTTTATTGTTTTATTTTTATTCTTTGACAGTTTTTTCCAATGTATGCAATGAGCTGTTGTCATTTTCATCCTGAGTTACAGTTCTCATTCTCCTTCTTCTCCATACATGACATTCCATATTTGTTCCATTAACACGTTATGTATTACTTTATGGAAAACTTCTGAATATAAGTAAAAGCACTAATTGCTTCTTTCCCTTTTTTGCTTGTGCTTGTTTTATATACAACAAGCTGTGCAGATATCATATACAATTGAAGTTTACCCTTTCTTCTCAAAAACAGGACTTCTGAACTATTTTCCCTTCTCCAAAACTTTTGAGGAGAGATTTGTTGTTTATAATTGCTGTTAGATAGTGCATCTTTCAGATCACATAAGTTAACTTCTATTATAAGACTAAAGAAAATGTAATCCAAGAGTCAAATGTGAAAGATGGACTCTAGTCCTCCTTGTCTCAATTCTGAACTATTTCTACAAATAAACTGCCTTCTGAAATAAACTGTGTATATTCTTTCTCTTTTACTTTTCTTCCTCTTTGTTTTTACCATTTTCTTGTGTATGGGTATGGATAGGTGTGTTTTTGTATGTGTAGTCACACATGCGTGATGGTGTGCAAGCATTTATGAATACATACTTATGAAGATTTCAGGGTGATATTAGGCATCATTCTCAATTCTTTTTCACCTTATTTATGTGATACACACTCTCTAACCAAAACCAGATCTCACTAATAGATCTCACTAGCCAGTCAGCATATTCTTTGGGAATTCCAGTCTCCACCTTTTGATGCTCAAATTACAGGTGGGCTGGACATACATTTGGCATTTTATCTGGGAAATGGGGAACCAAATTCTGACACTTTTTCTTGCAAGACATGTGTTTTAAGAACTGAATTATCTCCCAAAACCCTATTTCACTGTTCACACTAGATTAATCTGTTTTCTCCAATTTTCTTTTGTGCTAAATTGAGGTACAGCTTTAATAATTGCTAAACTTCTAAAGTAAAAGAACCTGTAGAAATTCTGTGGACTGAACCATGAAGAAAGACAGTGTGGTGTGAGGAAAATAATCAAAAACAATGACTTAAATTCCTACCTAACTCAGAAGAGCATGGAGCATACTGGGATGGCCTGGCTTCACACTTTTAGCACAGATATTTGAATCAGCTGGCTGGTACTCTTAGGATCTGCTTGTGTTTGTTTGGTTTGGGTTGGGATTTTCCAAGGAATATTCCAAGGATAATGAAGACTGCTTCAGGGTGTTGTTACCAGAATTGGTTATCAAAAGAAAATTATGGAAGTAAGCAAATGATATGTCCATAGTAAGTACTGGAGACTTTGACATTTAGCTCTGTGTCTGTTTTGCTGTTAGCCTCCACAAATTTGAGTTTTGTGATAAGATAATAGGGACCAAAAATAACTTATTCTGGTGGCATAAACAAAAGATGGAAGTCACCTATTTCAGGACATTTTACTGAGCTTTCCCTTCATTTTACAAGAAAATCATTTAGCTAAAATTCAAATAGCTCACCTAAGAAACAACATGAACTAACCCTTGTGAAAAACAATGCTGTGTTCTGGAAGAAACTGCTCTGAAAATGATAAATGTAAAACTGACCAGTTGTACAAATTCAAATGTACTGTTTTCTGATATGAATGTGTAATTAATATAATAAAATATTATAAATCATCCTAAACATAGACACTGTAGCCTTTAAACATTAAGGTAGCATTCTTGTCTGAATTGTGAAAAATGCATATTTTGGTTTCAAGTTCTGTCAATGAGTAAATGTTTCTTGTTAAGTGGGGAAGAAGACATGAATCAAATCTTTCTGACTAATGATTTAAATACATGTATAATTAGCCTTAATTTGAATGTTGTTGATCCTAAAGACAGTTGATTTATGATTAGCAGCAATTGCAGATGCAGAGAGCAATATGGAGCAGGTGATGTTAAGCCAGCCAGGGAGTCTATAGTCTATTTATTGAAATACGAAAGATTGCCTGTTCCTCAAAAATCATGGGCTATCTTACTGAATTCCAGAAATATATCTTTGAGTGATGGCAAAACAGCTATAGCTTTCATGAGTGTCTGAGAAAGCATATGGCAAGATGACTTTTTGACTAAAATATGAGATAAAATGAAAAATGAACTAAAGAACTCACAGATGTTACTCACAGTCAGCACACTAGCTGCCTAGTATCACAGCAAATCCAAACTTGATCCTAACATGGTCACTAATGTTGCTTATTAACTAAGCTATTTTAATTAGCTCATGACCTCTCTGGATTTCAGGGTAATCATTAGTAAATCGGAATAAGTAACTTTTAATTTTTGTTTTGGCATAAATGCATATTAAGACATAATATATGCAAATCAAAGAATAAGTGATACATATGTTAAATGTTGTTATAAATAGATGAACAGTGCTCTTCACCCACAAACTGCTCATGATAGAATCCATATGATTCTTTTCACATACAAGATGCTTTTGATGTTTATTTGAATTAGACTTTACTTAGACAAAATCTAAATGGGTGGAGAAAATAATGTAATCTAAATTTCTAGTACCTTACAATTCAATGATATAAAAATGTTGGGAGCATCTGGGACATTTTTACTTTTAGTACATAGTCATTCAAGAATGGGAGTAACTAAGTATTAATTTTCACAGGTATCTTCCCCAAAATTATAGACTTAAATGAATAATGTTAGACATGATAGTATTTAGCAAATTATAGCCACAAAACAAGACTTCTGTTGCTTGTTAGTCCTGAAATTACAATGACTGAGGATTCCATCCCCCAACACATTTTTTTAATACAAATGAGACCTTCTTCAGTTTATAAATGAAATTTATAACACCAAGAGATAAAGAGGTGTTAACAAACACAATAACAAATGGACATCTGGTAAGAGGCATTATCTTGTACACACCGTATTTTCTGTATCCTCAGTGCATATCAGTTATGCACAGAGTAACTACTAGACAGACAGCACAAGGGTATCTGAAGAGGCTGAATCAGAATAAGGCTGTTTTACAGACTGAATTATATTATTTATTTATTTATATGTACATATATTATATGAAGATAGATTGAACTTTTGAATTGGCGGGTAGAAAGGCAACGCTGCCAGATATTATAGCTAAAGCCCCCAGTTTAGTTTAGCACACAGTTCCACCACTTCCATCTACATGGATGACATATTAACAGTATTTAAAGACAAATGAGGCACTTTGTGGCAACCACATCTATAGTTATGAACATATTTCACAAATTTTTTAGAAACGAACATGTAACTTGTACCCACTTTTATTTTTAAAGCTGCAACATTTGATGTTGCTGGTAAACTCCACTTAAGCTCATGACCTTTGCCAAAGCAAAGGTCGGCGATGATATTTATTCAACTACCATTTTATAAGTATGGCAAAAATGTCCAAGAGGATTTACAGAGGACTTGGGATGGTGTAGGGTCCAATTGTACATTTTCTTAAAAATCCCAACAAATTATTTTAATATTGTTGATCAAGTATTAATTCTGAAGTTCCCAAAAGGAGGCTTCTTTGCTCCATATGACAACAGCTCTTCTAGCTCCAACTATCACATTTGGCTGATTCTTCTCCTAACATCTCACCATTTCTGAGACACAGATGAGCTTGTACATCAAAGAATATTTTTGTTCTACATATGGTAACAAACATTTCCTTTAATTCTCAATAGTCATAGTGAGGACAACACTGTAGGCCCTGCCCCTGCAGCCCGAGTGATCTGGTCCCTGGGCTGGTCAGTGTGTGCATGGGCCTGAAGGCTTCCACTCTGGAACCCGAGCCCATGAGTTGCCCACCTACAGGGACGTCCCCCCAACCTACCTCCCCACCTTACCCTTTCAGCTTATTCCCCTCCCCCACTAATCACACACATATAGGAAATAAGTCCAAGTAGAAAGTTTCATTCATTACCAAACTTCAAGGAATAAAGAGAGAAAAGGCCTTAAAAAAGTAAAACTACAATCAGCATCTATTCATCCTAAAAGTGGCAACATCTCACAGAAAAATCAGAAGGAACACAAGAATCCAAGAAAACATATGTCCCCCAAGATCACAAATTCCAAGGCTTCAGATCCCACAGAGCACAGCCTACTGGAAAGTATCCAAGAGAACAATAACCAAGACAATGAATTTCAACGATCAATTACAAATACAGTCCAAACAGCTCTCAGACGATAAATGCCTAAAAACATTTCAAGAACACCACAAACTCAGAAAAGAAATCCAAGAATACACCAATGAACAAGACACAAATAGAATGAAAACAGAAAGCCTGAAAACAGATCTAGAAACACTGAAAAAAAAACTCATAGTAATCCACAAACATAGAAACACTGAGAAAACCCAGACTGAAAAAACATTGTAACAAAAAAACCTAAACAGTATAATAAAATATTCAGTAGAGAGTCTCAAAAATAGAACTGATCATGTAGAAGACATAGTCTCAGAAATGAAAATAAGATAGAAGAGGTTCATAAATAAGTCAATGAGAGAAACTGAGAAGCTGAAAAACACATGTGAATGGAACATACAGGAACTCTGGGACACCATCCAAAGGATCAACATACAGAGCATAGGTATCCCAGAAACGGGCACACAAAAGGAAGACCAACATGTATAATCAATGAGATAATAGAGGAAATTTTCTCTAACCTAAAAAAGGAGACACCCACTCTGATTCAAGAGACATATATAGAACACCAAATACTCAGGACAAAAAAGAAACGCCCCATTGCATATGATAGACCACATTCCAAATATACACATTAAAGACAAGATCAAGAGCTGTAAGACAAATAGAACAAGTCACATACAGATAAACCCATCAAAATAAAAACTCACTTCTAATGCAAATGATAAAAGCCAGAAGGCCCTGGAGAAACACAATACAAGTTTTGAATGAACACAAATGCCAACCCAGATCATTATATCCAGCAAAACTAGTGGTCATAGTAGGAGGTGAAAAAAAATACGCCATGACAAAAACAAATTACAAGACTAAAAGGCCCCTAAGCCAGGACTATAGCAAATACTGGAAGATATATGCAAGATGGAAGAGAAGGATAACCACATCAAATAAGCTAAAGGGAATAAATAATATCAGCACAAGAGCTGAATGAGGGACTAAAAAAGGCAAATACCACAAGATGAATAAAATGTCATGAACCATTAAATATCTTTCAATAATAACTTTAAATGTTAATGGGCTCAACTCCCCAATCAAGAAATACATGCTTGAAGTACATCTCCACAAGCTCTTCTGGCACAATAGCTGACATGTCAATGACCTCCCAAAGTCTAGCATGGATCACAGGGGAGAAGGTTCCAGACAGTAGGATCCTTAGAGGAAAGGGATTAACAGTCATAATAGAGTTCCCATACTAGAGTTCCTGTACTAACAGGGAGCCCAAGAAGAGGCTCCGGGCTATGCCACTGAGTCCTGAACCCTCACTAGGGTAGAGGACTCAGGAGGTTTGACATTCATACAAAAGGATGCTCCAGGGCATGGAAAGGGAGGAAGGGAGAGTCACTGGAAGAGGACGAGGGAGGGAAGAGGGTAAAAGGAAGAGAGAAAGGTGGGAGAGTGTAAGGAAGGATGATTGGGGAGGGGAGGAAGGAGGGAGAGGATGGGAGTACCTATTGAGCTTGTATGATCGGGGGAAAAAAATAAAATGTGAGAGAAAAAAAAGAAACACAGGCTTAAAACTTGTATCAATTTGACCCATCAAGAAACACACCTCACCTTAAAAGATAAACACTTTCTCAGGGTAAAAGGTTGGTCAAAAGTACTCCAAGCAAAAGGAAATGAAAAAGAAGCAAATCATATGCAATACAAATGGATACTCCATCTTAATAGAAGAAAAATTCCAGAAAGATCTTACAATCTTAAATGTGTGTACGCCAAATATGGAAGCACCCAAACGTATCAAAAAACACTACAGGACAAAATAACTAATCAACCCAAACATAATAGTAGTAAGAGACTTCAATACCCCATTCACACCATTGGACAGGTCAGAGACACACTGGAGTTAAATAAAATCATATATCAAATGGAACATGCATCCAAACACTAAAGAATACACATTCTACTCAGTATCTCATGGGACATTCTTGAAAATAGACCATATACGAGGACACAAACAAAATCTCCATATGTACAGAAAAAAATGAAATAATTCACTGCATACTATCTAACCATATTCCAAAGTAATACAGTAGAAACTATACAAACTCATGGAAGCTAAGTAAAATATTTTTGAATGAAGAATGGGTCAAAAATGAAATAAAATGGCAAATTATAAACTTCTTTGAAACCAATGAAAATGAAGATGCAAACTTCCAAAATCTATGAGACACATTGAAAGCACTTTTAAGAAGAAAGTTTATTGCACTAAATGTCTACATCACAAAAAAGGAAAGATTGACCATATTGGCTTAATTTTACACCTGAAAACCTTAGAAAAAAAGAAGCGAACTAATCCTAAAAGTAGCACACGGGAAGAAATACCTAAGATCTGAGCAGAAATCAATGAATTGGGACTGAAAAAGATAATACAAAAAAACAATGAAACAAACAGCTGTGTTTTTTTAAAAGATAAACAATATTGACAAGACCTTAGCTTCACTAGCCAAAAGAAAAACAGAGAATACTCAAATACGCAAAATCAGAAATGAAAAGGGGAAAAATTACAACAGATATTGGAGAGAGACAGAGAATCATAAGGACGTACTTTTAAAATTTTTATTCTCTCAAATTGAACAATCTAAAGAAAATGGATGACTACCCAAATTGACTCAGTATGAAATAGATACATTAAACAGGTCAATAACAAGAGATGAAACTGAAACAGTAATTATAAGTTTTCCAACTACAAAAAGCCCATGACCAGATGGATTCAGTACAAAATTCTACCAGGCCTTCAGAGGTGAACTAACACCACTACCCCTCAAATTATTCCATAAAATAGAGAAAGAAGAAATAATCTCCCTTAACTCTTCCTATAAGCCAATATAACTATGATTCCAAAGCCAAACGAAGACACACAAAAAACATATAGGCCTTTCTCACTAATGAACACAGATCCAAAAATTCTCAATAAAATACTAGCAAACTCAACCCGAAATCATATCCAAAGAATTACACACCATGATCAAGTTGGGTTCATATCAGGAAAGGAAGGATGGTTTCAAATTCATAAATCAATAAACATGACTCATCATATTACTAAACTCAAAAAATAGCATGATCCTCTCAATAGATGCAGAAAAGGCTTTTGAAAAAATTCACCATCCTTTCACGATAAAAGCGTTGGAAAAAAGAAGAATAGACGGGACCTATCTCAACTTAGTAAGGTCTATATATGACAAGCCTAAATATGACAAGGATCATTCTAGTAGAGAAAAAATTGAAGCATTCCAACTTAGATCAGGATTGAGAAAAGGATGTCCACTATCACCATTTTTGTTCAATATTGTGCTTGAAGTTCTACGATAGAGAGATAAGGTAAGAGAAGGAGATAAAAGGGATAGAAAGTTAAGGAAGAAGTCTAAGAATCCCTATTTGCAGATGATAAGATTCTATACTTGAGAGATCCACATGACTCCACCAAGAAACTATTTGATTTACCAAACAAGTTCAGTAAAGTGACAGGTTACAAAATCAACATACAAAAATCAGCAGCTTTCTGATATACCAGAGACAAACAAGTTCAGAAAGAAATGAAAGAATCAATACTATTCACCATAGCTACAAAAAAATGCCTTGGAATAAATTTAACCAAGAAAGTAAAAGACCTATATAACGGAAACTACAAAACACTGCTGAAAGAAATTAAAGAGGATACTAGAAAATGGAAAGATCTCCCTTGCTCATCGATCAGCAAGATCAGTATTGTGAAAATGATCATCCTACACAAACCAATATACAGATTCTATGCAATTCCAATAAAAAACCTGATACACACAGAACTAAAAAAAAACCTCAAAATTTATATGGAGGACAAAAAAAAAATAACCATGATTAGCTAAAACAATTTTGGGCAATAAGAAGACTGCTCAAGGCATTTCAAACTCTACTACAGAGCTATAGTAATAAAATAGCTTAGTACTGTCACAAAAACAGATTCATTGACCAATGAATAAGAACAGAGAACCCAGATACAAACTCTCACACATACATCCACTTGATTTTTGACAATGGTGCCAAACATGCACAATGGGGAAAAGAGAGCATCTTCAACAAGTGGTGTTGCAAAATTTGGATATGTACATGTAGAAGAATAAAAATTGACTGTTGCCTCTCTCCTTACACAAGAATAAATTCCAGGGGCTGGAGAGGTGGCTCGGGGGTTAAGCCTCTGCCTTGCAGGCGGAAGGTCCTAAATTCGGATCCTAGACTCCACGTATAGACTCCGGGCGGAAGCGGGGGCGGCCTGCGTTTCTGGTCTTGGTAGGGCGGAGCCTGTGAATCCCCGGGCAGAGTAAATAAGGAGGAGGTGGAGGCGGTCCTTGGTGGTTCCCGAATTCATCCGTGGTTCTACACACACACATACACACACACAATTGAATAAATAATAAAAAAATAAATTAATTAAAGAATAAATTCCAAATGGATCAAAAACCTCGATATCAACCAAAACTCTGAAATTATTAGAAGAATAAGTAGGAGGTACATTTGAATTGATAGGCCTAGATAAAGATTTTCTAAACAAAACAGCAAATGCCCAGGAATTAAAATTAAATAATCACAAATAGAACTTCATGAAATTAAAAAGCTTCCATTCTTCAGAAGAAACTGTGCAAAACCCATGGAATTGGAGAAAATCTTTGCTAGCTATGAATCCAAAGGGTTACTCTCCAGAGTATGCAAAGAGCTCAAAAAACTAAACACAAAGACAAGCAAACATTTCAATTAAAATTGGGCCCCTGAACTAAACAAGGACTTCAATCAACAAGAAATTGAAATGTGAAACAAATACCTTAAAAATGCTCAACTCCCCTGATTATCAGAGAAATGCAAATCAAAACAACTTGCAATACCATCTTACCCCAGTCATAAAGGCTAAGATAAAGAACATGAAAAACAGAGATTGCTGGTGAGGTTGTGGTGAAAAGGGGGAAATGGAAAATTTAATATTGAGTGAAGTATCTCACTCACAGAAAGTTAAGCACAATATATTCTCTCTTACATGAGGATGCTAGCCCCATATCCTTGTCAATGTATTTGGATTTGAATTAGTGTAAGATCCAGAAAATTCAAAACAGACCAATGAGTGGGAAGAAGGGAAGGAATGGTTAGGGTAAAACCTTTTAAAGGGGAGATTTATGATACCATGGCAAGTAAGGAAGGGAAGGAATAATTGGGAAAAATACATAGTGGAAAATGAGGGGATGGGAGATAGGAGGATTTGAAGGACTAATAGAAAAACCCTAAGATTTTGAGAAGTAAGCTTAAAGGACCCTCCTATGCTTAGTAGTATATGTAAAAATGTCTTTTAAAGAAAGGAACTAGAAAGGGCAATCCATATCCAGCTAAGCACAGAGTGAGGAAAATGGGGAAAAAAGAGCCCTGTTGGTCCATTTGGAATCTAGTGACAAAATTATTCTGGAGGTAACGGGAATGTGGCACTTCATCAGAGAGGTCTCAAAGGTCTCCAAACATTATAGGCTTTTGCCATTGCTCTTGGCTGCTCTCAAAAATATTGAGAGTAAGACCTATTACTAAAGAAGCAACACATATGGATCATAGAACATGGACAAAATACATCATCTAGAACTTGTCTGAAAAGTTCCTCATTGCTAGATAGCTTACACAGTACCAGTAATACTTCAGAAGATACTGGAGGAGAAAAATAATCACATACCTCATCAACTTACAAGATCTGCAAGTTGCAATGAAAATCACCATGGCAACAGGTGACCACCACTGTAATAGTGGCATGAGTATCAAGGAGACAACAAACAGCTGACTGGACTCAAGACCTGCCTGTCAGAATGCATTATATTCCTGTTACTGTTATCTAGAACAATAACCTAAAAAAAAAAAGGCAGGAAATAGATCAATAGGGAAAAATAGCCAATGAACCTATAGGTGGGAGGACACTACACCAAACTTCTCTGTAAATAGCTACTATTTATTCATAGATTTGAAGAGCACTTAGCACTCAGCCTAGAAATCTTTTACAAGGGAAGAAGTGTATCTCAACACCCTGACAGGATGTAGTCTAGAGCAGTTGAGGAGCAGTGAAGTGGACAGCAGTGGCTAGTCATAATGCAGAGTCCCTGTGACTCAGCAGGGCTCACCCAAAATCATAGAAGAGGAAATGGTATGATTGTAAGAACCTAAAAATGAGAAGGTTCATTTTTGGACAAGACATTCCACTCAACGGACTGGTACACATAGAAATTCATTACAGTGAGACTTGTCCTTACCAGACCTGCATAATGACTGACATACCAACACGCTCCCATAGAATTTCAAGGAACTCAAGACAGACAGAATATACAGTGGAAACATTGGTGACTGAAGTTGGATTAGTTGAGGTAAATGGACCAAGGAGAGGCAATCTGGTGTGCCACAGAGGCCTGAACCCCCACAGGAGTAGATGGGCCATGGGCAACCTTGGGATCTATAGAAGCATCCAGGAAGGAAGGTGGGATTGATGGGAAGGAGAGATGATGGAGGAAAGCAGGGATAAGTACTCAACGTGCTTGTAAAAGTAGAACAGTTTTTTAAAAATTAGTAGACAGGCCAGAGAGAGCCCTGGAGTCCATGAAGGTGGCCTGGAGGGTTGGAGGGAGTGGGATAGATTGAAGAAGGGAAGGAAAGGAGGATGGGCTATGGAGGGAAGCAGGGATGAGTGCTCAATATTCTTGTAAAACTATAAGAATAGAAAAAGACAACACTGCAGCAGTTAAGTAAGACTTTTTAATTTCAAGAATAAAATGAGGAATGTAAATATAACACAGATAGCAAAATGCAAGTGGTTATCATCATGCAGTAAGCAAGAGAATTTAGAGTTATCTTTGGCTTCCAGTGTTATGTGTCTCACTGGCTCCCTGCAGTTACCCAGAGAAAGGGACTGTATAATTTTTGGAATGATGCTGTCTTCCCCAGGTAGAACCCAAGTATAATAATCACAAAATTCAGGCAGAAAAAAGATAATTCCTCATGGACATAGTCCAAAGTCCTCTTCAAGGGATGATTTGAGATGGGCATTTTTCAGAGCCATCTGAAGACTCCCATATACATCCTAGAGTGCACATACTTCACAGCAGCAATATCCCTCAAGCACAGTTTTGCAAAAATGGGAACTTTTCCTTACATATTCTCACATAAATGTGGGAATCCTGACTGGTCCAAGTTGAGCTTAATATAGTAACCTTTCCACTAACCTTCCATTCTTTGATGTAAAAATAAGTCCCTCATGAAAAATCTTCACTAACCACATATCTGATACAGCTCTATTATCCAGAGTACACAAAGAACTTAAAAAAAACTAAACACCAAGGAGATAAATGGCCCAATTTAAAAATGGGCCTCAGAATGCAAAAGAAACTTTTCCAGGGACAAATATCTTAAAAAATGTTACACATCTCTAGCCATAAGGGAAATGGAAATCAAAACTTCCCTGAGATATCGTTTCACCTCAGTCAGGATGGCAAAATCCACAATACCAAATGCTGGAGATGATGTGGAAAGAAGGGAACTCTCATACATTGCTGGTGGGAATGCAGGCTGTTATGGTTGCATTTCGATGTCAACTTGACAGTTGCAGACTGTTTGGGGGCAGCTGTGGAAGATTAATGGTTAGAATGGCCCCTGAACAATTCTGCACGTACTTGACTGATTGCTGTGGAGAACCCAGCCCATTGTGGGTGGTACTTTCCAGTGGTGGACCGGATAATAGGAGATGCAAGGAGGAGGGACTTGTTCTTCCCTCATCCAGTGTTGACTTGCTGTGCAGTCCACTCTGTGTGCACGTTGTTTGCTTTTAGAGCGTCTGGCCTCCTTGGTTGCTGCTGCTGCTACCTCTGTCCTTGGCTGACTTGGAGCTTCACATTTTCCATCACATTGTTGCTGTTCCCGCTGCCTTTGGAGCCTTGTCTCTAAGCCTTGTTGCTGCTATTCGCTGTTCATCGCCGATGTTGGAGCCCAGCTGTTCTTCACCGACATCAGAATCCAGTGTCTTCGACCTCCCAGAGGAGCAAAGGCTTGAGAACTTCTCAGGATCGTATGGCTTTGTGGAACATTCCAGCCAGGAAAGAGGTGCTGTGGGCGGCTACCTTGAAGGACACTTTTTATTGTGAGTTATTTTTAATAAATCTATAGATTCTCTTTCTTCAGAGAACCCTGACTAATACACAGACTTATACAATCACTCTGGAGATCAATATAGTGATTTCTAAAAAAGTTAGAGATTGAAATGCCATATGACCCTGCTATACTATTTCTGGGAATAATCCCCCATAATGCATGTCACTACAGTGACATGAGCACATGTTCATTGCAACACTATTTACAATAGTAAAGTCATTGAATCAACCAAAATGCCCAACTGTTAACGAATGGATAATGAAAATGTGTTACATTTATACAATGGAACACTACTCAGTTATCAAAAAGATGAATTAATGAAATTTACAAGGAAATGGATAGAATTAGAAAAGTTGTACTAAGTGAAGTATCCCAGACACAAAAAATTAGACACCATATGTACTCCTTAATGGGTGTATTCTAGTTTCCACTTCATGACATATTTAAAGGTAAATCTCTGTAATACCTACGGTAATCGCGAAGATTATAAACGGGAGGGAAGGGAAAGGAGGGACTCCCCTCAAAAAAGAAGGAGATAGGGGATCTTGCTTCAGTAGAGAAAATAGGTCACTGTCAAGTATTGCATGTAAATAGTGAGGCGTCTGGTGCAGCTCACTCTCACTTCCCTTCCTGGTCACCTGTGACTGAGGAAGTTCGATCTCACTAATCAGGGTGAGTATAGGGACTGGCAGATAGATGGTAACCATCCCACACTGACACCTCCCCCCTACACACACACTGCTTTGTCCTACTCCTATTCTTCTATCTACCTTTCAGTCTCCTCTTATATTAAGATCTTCATTTAAATAGTTTTTATCTTTGGTTAGGAGGTGACCTTCAATACCAATCAGGATGCAGCCAAGGGTAGTGCAGGAAAAGCAAAACTGAAAACAACAACAAACCATAATTAGAACACCAAAGATCTTACATTATTTACCTAGAACCAGAACAGACAAATCTTTCCCCATCCTAAAGCTCAGGGAACCTTGTGGAAGAGGTAGTGGTAAGATTGTAAGAGCCTAAAGATGGGGAAGACCAACAATATGCAAGACACTCCACACAAGTTAGTGCTGCTGAAGTCAGAATTTGCCTGACCTGCACAATGGCTGACATGTCCTCAACCCCCCAAGTCTAGCATGGATCACAGGGGAGAAGGTTCCAGGCAGTAGGATCCTTAGAGGCAAGGGATTAACAGACATAATAGTTTCCATACTAACTGGGAGCCCAAGAAGGGGCTCCTAGCTATACCACTGAGTCATTACTCCTCATAAGGGTGGAAGACTCAGAGGGAGGTTTGGTGTTCACACAAAAGGATGTTTCAGGGCATGGGAGGGGAAAAAGGGGGAGGAACCTGAAAGGGGGAGGGAGGAAGGGGGTAAAAGAAAGAGGGGAAGGTGGGAGAGTGAAAAGGGAGATGATTGAGGAGGGGAGGAGGGAGAGAGAGGACAGGAAACCTATTAAGTTTGTGTGATTAGGAAAAAAAATAAAATGTGGGAGGAAAAAAAAGAAAAAAAGAAGGCCCTCATAACATTTTTTAAACTCTGTGATATGTATAGCATATCTAACAAAATAATTTTTTAAGAATAAGAAAAGTGTCTCAAAGATTAAATGGCAATTTAATTTCCAGAGAAGGTAAAAAATAAATGTTCTTAGAAGGAAAGAAAGCATTAGCTGAACTCCTAGCCTCTGTTGACCCATTCCCACTCACCAACCAGAACATGTTCTTTGTCTGACTTTTCTATTCCCTGTTCCTATCAAATCAAATTCCCCTTCTCCCCCCTCTCTCCCTACCTCTCTCTTTCCCCAAAATAAAATGCTTTACAAAAAGAAAAGAAATATCAGAAAAAGTTGGTTTTTGGGTAATTAAAAACCCAATAGAAATGAACAGATACCACTGCTGTTATGGATTTTGTGGACAAGGAACTAGCGCAGACATAACCAGGATACTTGGCACTGTGCAGTGCACTCAACTCATGAGTGTTCAGAAACAGTTTCTTTGTCATCAGCCTCCTCTGCTCTAACTACTATGGTGCTAATCAATTCCCAATGTCTGGGCAAATACATGAAATAAACCAAATTAAGATGATGAAAGTTTTTTGGTTTTTTTTTTTTTTGGTTTTTTTTTTTTTTTTTTTTTTTGAGTTCACGGTTTCAGACTTCATGGCCCATAGTCACTTGGTCCTGTTTCTTTGGATCTGTGATTGCGATTTACATCATGAAGGGAGTCCTGTGATAGAAAAGAGCAGCCCACTTCATGCCACTAAGAAGCAAAAGGGCCAGAGGAGAGACCAGGCTTCCCATATCTCCTCCAAAAAACACCCACAGCAACAACGCTTCGTGCTTCCACAAGCTTTACCAATTCCTAGGAGCATTGCTCATATTGAAGCAAGCCTTCAGCACATAAGCCTTAGAGCCACATTTAATGTGGAAACTCTGTTAAATTAATCTTCTGTGACAGTCCAACCAGTCAAGGAATGAAGAAATAAAATATGACAACAAAGAAAAGCAGAATATTTTTAAGGAATACTTGCAACGATTCCTAGAATGAGGAGGTACACTGAGCTATTGAAGCAAAAGCCTCTGAAGAAGAGACATCTGAAGTAAGTTTTGCTAAAATGTAAGTTTTGCTAATTAAAACATTTGCAAGCAAGCAAGGATTACTGAGGCGGGATCAGTCTTAGACATCTAACAATAATATTGAGGAGTGGAGAGAATGATGAAACTTGAGTAACAGCAAAAGAAAGTGAGAAAGTAAAGAGAGTGATTAAGAGAAAGAAACAGGCAGGATACAGTCAGATTATTCCCCATTCTAACCATAAAAGAAGTATATCAGTTATTTTTGAAAATCAATGTGGATACACTGTGAGGATTTTTATGAGGACAAAAGGAAGGAAATTATCACCATAATTACAAAGACCATATTTATAGGAAACACACAGACCAGGATACGTTTTGGATCTTTAGCTTACTGGATGTGTTGACAGACTAGAGCACACAAATTAAACAATCTTCTACTTTGGATCCAAGAAAGAAAGAAAGATAGAGGGAGAATGAAATTTTGAAAGTTCTGTGAATACGGCTATTGAAATGGGAAAATATCTGCTTCATGCTTTAGGCTATTCACCTGTTCTTCAGGATACCATTAAGTTCCTTCTAAAAATTCTGTTATTGCTTGTAGCTCTTAGATAACCTTCTATTTATGATAATTAGTGGAATTAGTGTGCTAATTTTCCAGAGCTGTGACCTAGGGCAATTGGGTAACCACTGTAATTTTAAAAACCGGGCAAATAAGTAAATGTCAACCTGTAATAAAGTCAAAATGAGTCATTGATGAATGTTGATGGTAACTGATAATTTACATGATAAAACATTTTAACTGTCCGCTTACTTCTGAATAGCTGATGTCTCAAAGTAATTACTGAGTTTTGCATTGTGTAGTGTCATCACCAAAAATCTTCACAAAAAGAGGTAATTTTATTTTACTGTTCTAAGCATGGTATTTACTAATGAAACAGTTCTGTTTTCATTCAAAATATCAAGTCCAAAAGAGAAAGATGCACATGTTCTAACAATATACTCTACATAGAAAGCACAGGTGGACACCAGCAATAGCCCTGGGTTTTTTCTGAAGCCTTAGTGTGGATGTGAACTAAAAGGAGTTCTATGTGCAGGTTCAAATACAAACAGCTGCTCTTTTGTGACCATTTCAAAACCATCTTTAGTTAACTTCCTTCACAAATATAGGTGTAAGAACCAACAAGTCTCTGGACAGTTCAGACCTGGAACAGATGTCCCTACCTGTGGCAGTTTACATAGTGTTTGGTGCCTTTCTGTTAACTGAAATTGCAGACCACGATTTCATTAGAAACAGCCATAGACCAAGACTATGAGTTTTGTTACTTTGTTTTTTACACCATGAGATCCATAGACATTATCATTTAAAGAAAACCAGGAAGAAAAGGAGTTTACGTTCTTGACTTTAGAGATAGTCGAAGTAATTGTCTTAACAGATGCATGTAGGTTGGCACAATTTTAAAACACTAAATCAGCCTAGGAAATAAGTGTATTATTTTCCAGGGATGTTGGAATTGAATTCTGTTCCAGTTTCTTCTCGTGTTGCTGCAAAATATACAGCCAAACAATTTATGAATATCAAGGTTTTTTTCTTGCTTGCAATTCTGGTTACAGTTCATCATCTAGCTTGGCAGAGGAATTCACAGCAAAATCGGAGCCCAGGGACCTGGCTATACCATTTCCACAGGAATTGCTGAGAAATGGCAAACCTCATTTGTGAGGCTGTGAGGCTGACAAAATATACTGAAGTATGTCAATTTACTGAACTAGTTCTCTTCATCTTATTCGTCTGCTCTTCACAAATACCTCCAAGAGCTCAGCCTTCAAAATGATCAAGCTGACACTTGTGTGTAACTGATGTCACATCTGAACATGTTACATTGTTAAGAAATGACCAAAGCCTACAACCAATAATCTTGGTCTTGTGTACTGGTCCGTGAAAATGACAATTATTTGAGGACCCAAGAGTGTTTTCCTGACTTTTGCTCAGATTCCTTTATCTGCAATAAAAATCATGCACCAGTTATTGGTCAAACATATGCAATCAAATATTCCAACTGCTGCAAATGTGTCTGTCTTAATCCTTTCAATGTTTTAGAAATGAAAGATACAAAACACTAACAAAATGTAAAAATTAATATTTGTATTTAAAAATTAAACATATATAAAAATGAGCGTAAACAGTTTATAAGAGAAGATATACAAATGGTTATCAGGAAAAGACCATCAGCCTTATTGTTCAATATGTTCAGCAAAAGGATTAAAAATATGGTTCAGAGGTTAATACTCTGCCTCAAAAGCAGAAGGACCTGAGAATGGCTCCTGGATCCCATGTAAAAACACCAGCAGAAATGGTGATGACCTGCACTTTGCTCTGGAAGTCAGAACCTGAGAAATCCCAGAGCAAAGCAAAAAGGAGGTAGAAGCAAACCGGGATGATACTCAAAGTCACCATAAGCACACACAATGCCTTCTGGTACATACAGACAGGGGGACAGATGTAAAAAATATGTTCAGCAAGAAATGTAAATTTATAGTTAAATGTAGAAGATATAGTTATAGATTATATAAAGATACATACATAATTTTTGAGACAGCATTTTACTACATAATCCAGTGGAACATTCTATTTAGGTCATACTCACTCTTGCAAGATTCTCGACCTCTGCCACAGCAGTACTGGAACTTCAAGCAGCTGCCACCACACGAGGCTTAACACACATTAACACATGCACGTGCGTATGCACACACTCATACATGTGCACCTGGTTAAAATTTACAAATAAAGGCTGGAGAGGTGGCTTAGGGGTTAAGCCTCTGCCTTGCAGGCGGAAGGTCCTGAGTTAGGATCCTAGACCCCACGTATAGACGCCAGGTGGAAGCAGGGGCGGTCTGCGTTTCTGGCCCTGGTAGGGCGGAGCCTGTGAATCCCGGGGCAGAGTAAACAAGGAGGAGGTGGAGGCGTCCATGGTGGTTCCCGAATTCGTCTGTGGTTCTACACACACACACACACACACACACACACACACACACACACACACGCGCGCGCGCGCGCGCGCGCACACACACATGCACAATTGAATAAAAAAATATAAAAATTTACAAATAAAGGAAATTGAAATAAAGAAATGGCTCAGGTTTAAAGTCTTTCCCTCACAAACAAAAGACTTTAGTTCAGATCCCAGAATCCACATAAAAATGCTGGGTAGATGTGACAGAGGCCTGTAATTCTGACCCCAGTAGATATAGCCTGGGAAACCCAAAAGCAAAGCAATAAGTTGGTAGAATGATTCAAAGTGATTTCAGATGTTACCCATTGAACTTCCACATGCACACATACTCAAGTGTTCTCTTGTACACACACACACATACTTGTGCAAACATACACAATCATACACATGCATGCAAAAATGAAGGAAATCTTATCATTTAAAATTCTAATTAAATGAGAAATAACAGAGCTGCCATATGTCTATTCATATAGTCCGCTTTGGGAAGCACTCTGGTAATGTTTTATTGTTTTGAATGTATTCCATATACAAGTTTAAACGTCCTCTTCTAAAAATTTATCTCAACAACTGAGAAGGATGAAAGATCTGAAAAATATGTGTGTGCATATATTTATAGCATCCTTGTGCGCAACACTAAAATCTTAAAATAATTCAAATCTATAACAATCTGCTTATAATTTCATATGTTATATATGCTCACATGATATATTAATATTAGCAATTTTAAAAGAGTTCAAGTCCATGGAAAAGCTTGCATCAAACTTATGAACGATAACACAGGCTATATATTTTTGAACCATATATATGTTATTCCATTAAAAATCAAACTATAAAGATGAATCAGATCAGTACTTGCTTTGCCACAGAGGTAGTGACTATAGACTCAGTATAAAGCAAAATGACAAATTTGAAGTTTGAAAATATTCTGTATGTTTATTACAGTGGCATAGGATTTGTCAGTAACCATTTACTATACATCTAAAAATAGTGAATTGCGATGAATGTAGATTGCATACCAATGAGTGTGGTTTAAATTAGAGGTTGAAATGTTAGAGTAAATAAAACATTCTAAAAAAAATACTATTTACCAAAGTAATTAAGAGACAATAAAATATATATACCATGCTCATGCAATTTAATATATAACATATTTAAGTTTCAAATTTTCCTATGAATTCTTCTAATGTGCTAAGAATATAATGATAAAAACTGAGAGAATAGAAACTCTGACAAACCTTTTAAATACATTTTATCTCTGCATTTTGTTAACATCATCTCAATGGAAGACTTGAAAAGGTGCCACATGCAAGAAAAAAATAGATGTTCTCTTGCAATAAAAGTAAAAATAAAAATTTTATACAAATATTTTCAAAATTAGTTGAGTAACATATGAGAATTTAGCATAGATAAACAGGTTCCTTTTTGTGCCAGAAACTTAAGGATAATTTAGCACTCAAGAATCTCAATCAGTGAACTTTAGCTTTGATTTTAATAATTTTACTTTAGTTATAGAAAGCTGTCTTTGATTATAGAGAATTGACTTGATTAATTTAAGAATGAATGAGGAAGTTCAGGAAGATTTTCTAAATTATTTAGGCAAAGAGTGAGGGAGGAGTAACTGTAACCAAATAGGAGAAAGAATGAAACGTTTTAACAAATTTAGTCAACATAACATCATCTTGTGAAGCTGAAACTCTCAGTAAGAAAGTCTGTCTACTAGAAATTTCAGTCTTTTATCTTGCCCAAAGTTTATCAAATATAAAAATAAACAAGTTATAAAATTTTATTGTATAATTCACTCCTTAATGAGGAGAAAAGCAAGATGATTTGTGAAAGTTGATGGCAAATATTTAGTAGAATTCCAAAACAATTTAGAGAAATCTCAGAAAAATCATAACTAGAAGTTTTTATAAAAAGTATTATCTTCAAGAGCTGAATTTTCATTAGAAGACTTCTGAATGGTGAAATGGCAAAATTTTTCAATGTGGCACAAAAATATAAGGCTGAAAAACATGTTTCAATTTCTTCCATTTTGATTCCCTTTGTTCTCTTAGTTTGCATAGGGAAGCAGAGTTCCAGAGTGAACACTGTGAGGGGCAAACACTGTCCCCACTTTTGGGCCATATGCATATTTGTGGTCATAAAGAGTCTAAAAATAGGACTGGTAGCACAACTCAGAGTGGCTTTAGGTATAAAACCAATTTACAAATTGCATTCATGAATGGAACACGGCAAATTAAAATAGTAAATGATACCATTTTGGATAAATCGAATCATTAAATATCTTTTGAGCACATCTAAACAAATACATAAGAATCTCTTCAGAAATGCACTGAATCATTGAGTAGAAATATAAATAGAGTACATAAAACTTAATGACAAAGGGGTCCTAAAATAGTTCTGGATTATAATACCAATCATAATTTTAAGGAGTTTTCTTGCTTTCAAAAGTTGAAATAAGATCTAAAATTTAGATGAAAATGCAAAAGACTTAAACACCTGTAACATCTACTTTAAAATAAACACTTGTTCCATCTTAGAAGAGAATAAAATATTTACATTAACAGACAGCAAAACTGATTATATAATTAATAATAATGCAAGTGAAATGCTCTTGCAAATAAAGAAAGGCACGAAGAGGAAACTTGTGAAAGAAATACTCTGGGATACACCAAAAAAGAGGCATTGCAATGGAGGAATCTTGATCATTTCAGTAAATAGTGTTACTAGTATGCAACATGGAGAGAAATGGAAATCCAGCCTTACCACATCATTCAGGAAAACCATGTTCGTATTGTTCTAAGCTAGGCAGGTAAAGCAATAATGTAGAAGATTAAAAACAAGACTATCTCCAAGATAGATAATTAGGCAGGCAAAGAATTCTTAATCATAGCAGAAAAGTTACAAAATAACTATAGCAGGCTCTGAAACCCCCATAAAATTCTGAGAGGACTTCAGAAGCAGGATAGAAGATGATCTGTAATTTAAGTATAAATGTAAAACTGCTCATATGCAAACATCTGTCAAAAAATTGAACAAGGAAAAAATACCAGTAGGAAAATTTTGTAAGATATGGAAGAATTCATTCACAAAAGTGGTTATGAAAGTTCCCTATAGAAGATGTTCAACCTCTATAGTATTGTTGGTAGGTAACATAAAATCTTGACTCCAATTGGAAGCATGATAAATTGCTGACCTCTCCCCATCATTTAAATTATTAGGGCAGTGGTCTATCTTTGTGTTAATGTAACTCTTTTAATCTAAGCAAAATGTATCAATGGATACTGAAATCCACCATGAGAAACCATTATCAAATGATTTATCTTTGTTGGAGTACCTAAATGACTTACAGTGCATTTGGAATACAGTGGAAGGTTTCTTCCACTTGGGAAGCAGATTTCACATCATCTACTGTCATGGTTAGGCACAGGTGTCAATTTGACTGTTGACGGTTTGAATTAGTAGTTGAGTTAGGCCCAGAGCAAACCTGCAGGAGATTGTCTAGCTGATGGGGAAGCCCCAAAACATGTGGGTGGGATTAGGCCCTGGAATAAATCACAGAGAGTTGGTTGAGAGAGTTGGCATCCTTCTGTATACTTAGCCAGACATGCTAGTCTGGCAAGTAAGGATTGTCCCTTTCTCAGCTGTTATGTGATGATGATGTGGCCAGTTCCCTCGGCCCTGATGTTGATGCATGCTCTCCCATCAAGCTGGACTAAGAATTGTAACCAGTAATCGTAGGAGAGACTTAAGCCATTTGATGGTCATTTATTAGTAACCATGCAGGCAAACTGCAACATCTACTGTATTTGAAATTGCATACTACATACTTGTGAATTTCATTGCTAAGCATATGTTCAACAATCTTCATTTTGGCTGAATATTTTTCTGTTTCTGTTATTTTTCTATGAGCCACTGAGTGAAGGTGCACACACCAGATCTCGCTTCGTGGCCTCCTCAATGTCATTTATACTGTCCACCCTGCATCAGCTAAAAGAAAGAGCATGACATATTTCCTTCAGGAAAAAAAAATGCTTCTACTTTCTGATATTTTCCTTAAAACTTTTCAGAAATGATATTTAATAAATAAATACTGATGATAGACACTTATGTAGGTTACCTAGAGTATCTGTCATTGTTGCATTAATATTTTGCCAACGGCAAATGATTTATTTGGTGCAGATGCTATTTTATTTAAGCTTCAATAGGAATGATTGTTGTCGTGTTGCTTGTTTTTGTTTTCCTAGTATGCCCAAAGTGTCACTTGGAAACCTTTTGAGTTTATTCTCATAAGATTTACTGCTACTAAAAGATAAATGTTTGAATCTGTTACCAGATAGAACTCATAAGTACTCTCAGAGTTAAAACTCTAGATATATAATGTCATGTTTATAGACATATCACTAGTACTTAAGAAATAAGAGAAATGGTTGATTGTTGGGATAGATTGAGTCAATCACATGAAACCACGAAGTGTCAAGAGAGAGGACAGTGGTACCAAAGCCAGGCGGGGCAAGTTCCTTGGAGACAGGCTTACAAAGGCGTCCCAATCAGAAGTTCATGGGCTCTGCAGAAACAGGAAACCAAGGAGGGAAGAAGTAGAGAAGGTACCTTTAGCAGATGCTAGACTTTGTGAGGTCAATAGTGTGTTGGACATTGCGCAGGGCATGCAAAGTCCTATTATGATTGCTTCGGCCCTAACTAGTGTTGAGAATCTTGCTCCTCCCATCCTTTTGCTCTTTTTATTTTTTTAATTTTTTTATTATTTATTCAACTGTGTGCGCGTGCATGTGTGTGTCTGTGTGTGTATGTATGTGTGTGTGTAGAACCACGGACGAATTCGCGAACCACCATGGACGCCTCCACCTCCTTCTGCCCCGGGATTCACAGGCTCCGCCCTACCAGGACCAGAAGCGCAGGCCACCCCCGCTTCTGCCTGGCGTCTATACGTGGGATCTGGGATCCGAACTCAGGACCTTCCGCCTGCAAGGCGGAGGCTTAACCCCTGAGCCACCTCTCCAGCCCCCCTTTTGCTCTTACAATCTTACTGCCCCCTCTTCCGCAAATGTCCCTGAGCTTCAGGATGGGGAAAGATTAGTCTGGCCTAGTTCTAGGTGGTTGATATAGAGTCTCTGAAGTTCTGGATTGTGGTTTGTTGATTTTTTTTTTTTTTTGCAGTTTTGCTGCTCCTGCAATGCCCTTCACTCCATCCTGATAGGCACTGTATGTCCTTGGAGGCAAGGGATTGACAGTCACAGTAGTGTTCCTATGCTTATGGGGAACACGAGAAAGGGTTCAGGGAAATGCCACTGGGTCCTTGTACGTTATCGGAGAGGAGGACCCAGTTGAGAGTCAGGCATGCACAATAAAGGACTCTCTGGGAATTGGGGGGGCACTGGGGGATGGGGAGGGAGGGGAAGAGCAGGGGGTTTGAGGGGGGGAGGGAAGGAGGGAACTGGTCTACCTATTAAGTTTGTATGAGTGGAAATAATAATAATAATTTAAAAAGATAAAAAAAAGAAATAGAGAAGGAATCCCCATGCTCTGCCCCAACACTCAATGTGAATCCCAAAGATGGGTCGCATTAAATGTGGTATACTGGAATCCAGTCTACAATGGAACTTGGGCAACACAAGATAACTGTTTCTGCTTCCATAAGCACAAAGAAATATCAGGAAAGGACAAAAATAAGTCCAAATTAGCAAGCAGAACATGATCAGATCAGAACTTCCACTCAACTTCCATTACTACCTTTTATCTAAAGTAAGAAAATTATATCCACGGAAAACTTAGGCCATATTCTTAGACATTTAAACTGTCAGCAATTTATCATATTCCTGACTAGAATAGAGATTTTCATGTTACCTACAGCAAAGCTTCTCCTACCAAACAGCCAGGGGGAAGGGAGGAAGGAAATCTTCATTGAACAAATCTGTGTTAATTAGCTTCCACTATCCTTGCTTTTGGTGAAGAGACCATATTTGATTACTACCATTCCTTCATTCCCTTCACCCATTCCACACTAAGTTCACACTTTCCAAAGTTTCTGCAAAAAGATCTTTCCTCTCATGAGATGACCCAATACTTCTTTTCAAATATGACAGCCAATCCCACCCATCCTGAATTTGGAAGCTGGAGCTCTACATGAACTATTTTTATATAACGTATAAATGCTAAACAGTTCCAAGGGAATCTCCTGGCTTCCAACCAGCATCTCTTTCCAACTTTCCCTTGTTATTCAAAATTAATCACTCCAGCCACTAAAATAAATCCCATCTTTGCCAGTTAGGTCAAACATTAGTAGTGAAAATATTAAGGGAAGAGTTGCACATTCCAATTTAATAGAAGCAGCAGTTCTTGGCAGACATATTCCTTATTTGGAAACCAGATGCTTCAAAATCACTAATTGAAAGGTTTGGGAAGATAAACAAAACCCTGTGAGTAGACTATTGAGTAGACTATTAGATAAAATTATGAAATGCATCCTTGTAAATTCCACTTCTCTGTTTCTGTACTTGCATATTCAGGTTTGGGGGAATATGACATTTTAGGTCCTGGCCAATATTTGACTTGTTCTTCAGGCACCACAATTTCAGCCAATGATGTGTTCCAGCTGCCGAAAGTGGAGCCCTCAGGAGGACATTCCATCATTCACCAGACCAGCTGGTTATTTGTGATGGCGCATGTGGGAAACGCAGATTTCAGATTCATGCATCTTTGGTAGCAGTGTTTTGTAAAATGAGTTTTTGGTCAACAACAATGAACTATGAAATATTATGGTGATAAAAGAAGTATTTTACAAGGTTACATATGTTGGTACTTATAGTAGCACTGACAAGAACCCATTTCCAGGTGTGGCTGTTTCTATGTAAAATCATTGCCTTTCACATTGCAACACACACACACGCACGCACGCACACACACACACACACACTAGTGCCTTCTTTGAGTTTCATTCTGTAAAAGTGCTCTATAACTTACTACACAGCCCAATATAATCTCAATTCATGGCATTGCTCCTGACTCAACCATATTTCTCATTGTTAGATGCAGTCAAGATACAGTGTATAGCCAGAATGTTCAAATAGAAAAGTACATGGGGCAGAAGAGGGAGTATTTTACTTCCAAGCCAAAGTTGAGATGAACCATGACTGTCCTCTCAGTGCTAGCTATAAAATGGTCACATCTTCACTATCAACACAGATATCCACATGCTGTATAGACCTACTGAGTCAAGATGCACAAGTAGCAAGGAGCTAAAAGCAAAGACTGAACCCACAACAGAAAGCTCCTATCCTTCTAATCTCCTCAAGAAGTATCAGCTTGTGAACTAGACCACAAATGAAATAGTCTGCACACAAGCATATCAGTGCTTCCTCAAGGGATGCCCCTGTGTTCCTTTGCGCAAGTGCAGCAAGGCATAGTTACTTGTCGTTCTTGAAAAAGAGATATCCCAACATATCCCACTTGTAACAGCCACTGCTATCAGCTAAGGCACTCGTGAGAAGCAATCTTCTGGTGGATTTTTTACCCATGGACACCTTGGTGAATGAGGAGCTGACCTGTGATTTTTGCAGAATGTGGAAGCCCAGGCGTACATGCTGCAACAAACCAGCAACAGCAATCCCAAAAGTTAAAAAGACACAAGTGTAAATTCAACTGGAATCAGGGGGACTCCATGCTATCAGATATCTGGTGAAAAGATATTCACTGAGAAAGGGGTAAGGAAATAAGATATGCCAGAGTCTTTCACCCCTTTCCCTTATGACCCCTGCCAGTGACCTGCATTAGTGCAATTAAGCTAGAAGAGTAGTAGAAGGGAGTCCACAAGATTTAAATTTCAGAGTTCATCATTAAATGGAGAAGGTTGTGAAAGGTGGTTTAGGAGAGCAAACAGAAGTACAAAACAGGTTTCTTGTCTAACAGCTAAATTTTCTTTGTGAATTTTATCTAATTTACATGCAATGCCAGTGAATTTTGTAATCTTCTATGTGATTTCTGCTGTGAATATCTTCTTCTAAATTTTCCTGAAATGTATTCCTATGTGTCCATATGTTTGTGCTTTTTTTAACCATGCTATATATGTATTTATATATGAATATAAGAAACTAAAGCAATACAACAGATAAAAGTCAAAACCAATACCCCACATAACCTCAAGTTAAAATGGGGAAATATTCTCAATAATCAATTCTCAAAAAACATGTAATTCACAATAGTAAGAAAATGCAATTAGTCAGCATGCTCACTTATAAAGAAATGGGTAATGAAAATATGATACATATATACAATGGAATCCTGTTTTGCCATCAGGAAGGATGAGATTACGGAATTTGCTGGTAAATGAATGGGACTGAAAACATAATATTGAATGAGATATCTCAGACACTGAAAGACAAACGCTGCATTTTTTCTTTATATGTGGATGCTGGAATATTTGGTTTGGAATTCCTAAGTCAGGAGGACCCAGAGGAGAGTGGCATGCACATTAAAGGATGCTCCGGGGATGGGAGGGGGAGGTACTGAGTGATGAGGAGGGAAGAGGGAGGGGAGGGGCACAAGGGGGATAAGGGGTTGGAGGGAGTGGGGGACTGGTGTACCTGTTAAGTTTGTATGAGTGGAAATAAAAAAAAAGAAAACTTGAAAGGGACCAATGAGCAGGACAGTGGGGAAGGAAAGTTAGGATGAAGACTTGGGAATAGGAGATATAGGATAATATGGTTGGCAGAGGGATAGATAATGGGAAAAATACTTAGGGAATGAGAGGTTGGGATGTAATAGGGGCTAAGTGACCAAAAGAAAAACCTTAAGATTGTGGGATGCAACCAGATCGGATCCTCCTATTCTATTAATATATCAAAAAAATCTAAATTTTTAAAGGAATAAGAATGGACAATCTCTCTGCAGAGGAGCACAGAAAGAGGAAACCAGCAAAGAAAAAAAAAAGCCCTGAGAACCCAGTGACAGTTATTGGGCATCTCAAAGGCTTCCCAAACAGTGCAGAGTTTTGCTGTTGCTTTTGATTGCTCTCCAGAAACCAACAATAAGACCTATTACTGAAGATGCAACACACATGGATCACAGGACATAGGCAGGAACTGGTCTGGAATCTTCCTCCTTGCTGAATATCTTATACAGTACTACAATGAAAGCTGCTGGAGGAACATACCAGTCAAGGTTGTCAGCAATCTACAGTTACAAAAATAATGACCATGGTAACAGGTACCATCGGCGTAACAGTAGAATGAATATCAAGGAGGCGACCAACAGCTTTCTGATCAGATTTAAGGTCTGCTTACCAGAATTGAACACATTCCTGTTACTTTACTAGAACAAGAATATATGAAAGAGAAGGACATAGGGAAAGTCCCAGGGAAAGAGCAGGCTATGAATGTTTACCTAAGAAGACAGCACCCCAAACAACTTTGAAAATACCTCTTATTACACCTATACATGAAAAGCGCACTCAGTACTCCATCTACAAGCCATCTTCTACAAAAAGGTATTAATTGCTGAAAAGCAAAACTCATCAAAGTACAGGAAAAGAGTGATTACAGACTGCTTGTCCCTAAACAGAACATATATACGTTACCCACCCTCAGCCCAGAGCTCAGGAAACATGGAAGAGGAAGTGGTAAGATTGTAAAAACTTGAAGTGGGATAGTGGGGAACCACAGATCTCTTGGACATGGCAGGCTGTGATAGGCAAGATTTCATGTATAGAATGTATACATGTATAATTTCACAGGGACACTCATAAACATCTCATCATGAAAGCAGAGAGATCTCCAGAAGCTTCACTCATATCTGAGAGACTGATCAGGACTAATTTTGAGGAGGAAGAAAGGGAGGTGCTTTCTTCAATGACATACCTACTGGTCTATGATACTTGCTGAAGCATAAATCATATCAAGCATATCTCACCAAAGACAAACTAAATGAAACATAGTGCCGGCACAAGTGAAAATATTTGAAAATAGGGGGGAATCTGGCAAGAGAGAGGAAGAGTTTTAAGGTAAAAATAGGGGAATTGGATCAGGGACTAAAGAGTGTAAATATCATGAATTCACTATATTTGTGCATGCAAAATTAAAAAAACACAAAAGGGAATGAAAACATATAAATGGCCAGCAAGTCTATGAGAAAATGCTCAACATTACTAGTCATCACAGAAATACAAATCAAAACCACAAACAAAGCCATGAGACAGATAATACATGGTTGACATATGTGTATACTAGCATGGTCATACATTAGATTATGCACAGTTGGCACTCAGGTTCACCAGCACATACACGAGACAGATAATGCATGATTGGCTCACACATGTACACGGGCACAGTCTTGATGACAGCAAGGCATGGAAGCCCAGCACAAAATGAAAGAGCCTTCACATGATCTGGCAACCTTTACACTGCTGGGTTTATTTGGACTGTCCAATTTGCAGGCAATCTGCGTCCCAAGGCAGCTATGAATGTGGCCCAAAACATCCACAGACCACAAACGTTGAATGATTGAACAGTCTGAAGAAGAATATAGTCTGAAACCGGGACATGAAGAAAAATTCCCTTGTTTCCTAAATGTTTTGTGTCATGTGGTCATTACAGCTATGAAACATGTGTGAAATCAAGACTCCTAACATGCCATGCATAATCTCTTGTGGTCATGTTCAGCTCTGTCCTGCCCACTGGTTGTTGATCTTGGTGAAAATTATTTTAAGGTTGTAGAATTCATTATTGAAAATATGTACACACTATCTCTGCAGATGCCAGCATCCACATACACATTGCTTAGTCATCTGGACCAGCAGTTAGAAAAGGGAAGAATACGTCTTGCCTTCTGTTCACTGAGCAAAGGGAGCATTAGAAACCAAAAGAGCTGCAGAAAGAGAGCAGAGACTAGAAAAATAATGTATTGAAAGGGTCTAATTTCCTAAAGGAAGACGCTGCCCCTAGGCTTTTATCTGTAAATCATAACTGCTCTGACTCTTTGTTACCACAGAGAAAATTCCCTTTATTTATGTTGTTATGTGGCTCATCTTGGCAAAGTAAAGTAAGAGCTTTGTAATAATGCCTTAGATAACAGCCTCCAAGTGAGCTGGGTGATCAAGTGTGATAGCATTTTACAGTTTTAGACTCCTTAAAAGACTAGGCCACAGGCAGAGAAGATTGGATTCAAGCAGTAGAACCAGGTAATATTAAAAGCCCAGAAAATACCCCAGGATGTTTAGCATGGAAGGAAGATTTAAGGGTGACATTATGAATTGTCTAAAGACAATTCAAGCTTGCCTGTGATGGACAGGAAGACAATTTTTACACTGCCGTAACGGAGACAAAAAGACAAGATGGTAGCAGGTTTTATTTGAACTCATAAATAATGAAAATTAGTATGTATGTGTTGGTCCGAGGGACTGGATAAAGTAGAGGAATGTAGTCTACTATGGGATAGGGCACTGTACAATAAATCTAGACATTGCATTGTACATTAGACTACTTTGGTTTGAAATTAAATATCTTCCACAGACACATACGTTTGAACACCTGGTCCTTAGCTGGTGATAGCTTTTGAAACATTTAAGACATTGTCCTAGCTGAAAGAAGTTTGTAATTAGGGTCAGACCATTAGAGTTATGACCGTGTTCTTTTCTGGCCCAGGTTGTCTTGGCTTACTGGTTTACAAGGATGTGAGGAATCAGAGCCCACCAGACGCCATGGCCATGATCACCATCATGCTTTCAGTGTCATGGTGAGCGGGTGCATTTCAAACCAGGACTCAAAATAACCCCTTTTTCTTTTTGTTCTCTTAGGTCAGGCAGCATGTGGTCACAGTAGGAAGAAAGGTTACTAACACAGAGATTAGTTTCTCTCACCCCTTCCATCTGCTGGACCATAATTACATGAAATTGCAAAACACTCAAGATCACGCTATTCTCTTGCTGTCAGTTGAGTTTATGTTGAGAGAGGGCTGTACATATTGGAGGTACTAAAGAGGCCAGAACATCTGTACCAGCTGTGGAGCTGAGAAGCCAGCTTCAACTTTTTATCTAATCTCTTTATCTAGTAGCTTGGAACTTTAAAAAATGTCCTGGAAATCAGCTCTATAATAAAAATAGTGATAATGGTCCTAGATACCTTGTGATGTGGTTGTCTGAGATTAGTTAAGCAGCACACACTCAGCACAGCAAACCCTGAAGAATGAATGACCCAGCATATGCAATGCAGTGGTACTTGCTGAGACCCTAAGATAAGAAACATTGTCACATTCTCACACTTTAATAGGTTTTCATAACACATAAAGGGACACAAATAATTCAGCACATAAAAAGCTATAAATGGACAAATTTAAAAGTATTTATGAACAAATAAATTTGGAAAAGTCAGGTTGGCTTTTTGGAGATGAATTGAAAAGAAAAAGAAAAACTAAAAAAATGAAAAGAAGAAAAGAAAATACTATAAATCCTGAAAGGAGAAAAAAAATTTAGATTGTGTCAAGGACTCTACCACACATAGCTAGGTGAATACAGAAAATGAGAAGGAGGAATTGCTCTCTCAAGAATAAGAAATAAATAAAATAAAGCCATTTACCCGCTTCTGATGAATGAGGAGTGGGTAAATGGCTTCATTGTATAGTTGAAAATGCAAGTATAGTATCTATCAGTTAGCAGCAAGGTTTTAAAAAAAGAGCATTGGACTAGCGGTTCTGATGGTAATAAAAATGATGGACTTCTGAATTCTTCTTCTGTAATAAACAGCCATAAAATGAAGCAACATATGACAAACAGCACAGATCAACCATCCTGGGCAACATCAGCTTTATGCGTGCCTTTGTATAGCTGCCTTCAAGTCTGTGGAGGAGGTAAAAAGTGGGATGGAAACACAGTGGCTTCTATGAATGAGGAAGTAATTTCAAAACAAAGATGAGTTTTCATGGATTTTTGTTCAACATTAAATTCTGTATGCCTTTAAGATGTTTTAAGACCAAATAGAAGTTAACAAACATGCAGTGGGCATTGAAGTGATCCTTCTGGCCCACAGGACATCAGACATTTTGCTTTCAGTTCTCCACTCCAATACTCACATTAAACACCAGATGCAAAACTATCTGTAGTCCTAGTACTAGAAAGGCAGAGATCCTAGCTGAATTGGTGAATTCTGGGTTCACTAAGAGACATTGTCTTGAAAAATAAAATGGAGATTTATTAAGACACCCAACTTCAAACTTTAGCCTTCATACTAACGCATGCATGCATGAACATACATACGGCCACAGACATATGCATAAATCCACACAAGCACATATACAACATATATAAACAAAGAACAATATACTATGAGTATATAAATATGTACAAGTATGATATAGGTAACAAGGGAAAAAGACAGGGGACAATAAAGATTACAACACATGGAAATTCTGGAACATAGTTATAACTCACACATATTATCACATAATCCACATAAGTGATGAGTTTGCTGAAAACTTGCATGGAAAAAATGATTGGTGACAAATGAATTGTCAACTAAATAGAACTTAAGAATAGAGAGGTTTAACATGGTGCTAACAGTACATCACTCTTTGGTCTTGTAAGTTACTGCGTACAAGATAGGAATAGTGACAGAATTATTTTATTTAAACAAATAGCAAGTGCAAAGAATGAAAAGTTTTAGTAGGAAAACACTAATTGCTCTCCTGATAGACACCATTAGATTACTGTTCCAATTAATAACTTTCATATCTGGCCATCTTCGTTAGGGAACTGAATGTTTCCATAACCTTCCTCCTAGTGTATGAGCCACAAAGGCTAGCTAGAGTACAGTAGAGAAAATAGGTCATCAAGTATTGCAAGTAAGTAGTGAGACATCTGCTTAAGCTCACTCACTTTCCTTCCTGGTCACTTGCAAATGAGGGGGTTTGATCTTACCAGTCAGAGAGGGCATAGAGTCTGGCAGATAGATGGTAACCATCCTGCAAATGGGAGATTGACACCCCCCAACTGCAGTCTCCCACTCCTCTTCCACCTACCTTTGAATCTACTCTTATAGTAAGAGTCCATTTAAACAGCCTTTTATCTCTGGTTAGGAGGTGACCTTCAATACCAATCAGGACGAAGCCAAGGGCAATGCAAGAACAGCAAAACTGAAAACAATAACAAACCATAATTCAGAACATCAGAAACCCTACATTAGTCACCTGAAATCAGACCAGCCAAATCTCTCCCCATCCTAAAGTTCAGAGAGCATTGCAGAAGAGGGGGCAGGCAAGATTGTAAGAGCCTAAAGATGGGGAGGACCAAAGATATGCCACACAAGTGAGGGTCTCAGTAGCCATATCAGACTTTGCATGATCTGCACAATAACTGACATGTCAATGACCCCCCCCCCAAAGTCTAGTATGGATCACAGGCACTAGGATCCTTAGAAGCAAGGGATTAACAGTCATAATAGTGTTCCCATACTAAAAGCAAACCCAAGAAAGGGCTCTGGGCAATGTCACTGAGTCCTTACACCTCACCAGAGTGGAGGACGCAGAGGGAGGTTTAACATTCACACTAAAGGATGCTTCAGGGAATGGGAGGGGGGAAGAGGGGAAATGGGAGAAGAGAAGGAAGGGGGGTGAAAGGAAGGGGAAAAAGGGGAGAGGGCACAAAGGGGACTGTGGAGGGGTGGAGGGAGGGAGGAGACCAGAGTACCTATTAAGCTTGTATGATTGGGAAAAAAATAAATAAATATAATAAAATTAAAAAAAGCTAGCTAGAAGAAAGGATCTTGAAGCCCTGATAATACAAAGCTGATATCACTTCTATAGTTTGTTTTATTTTATTTTATTCCCTTGGTGGTTTTGCATTCTAGAGACCATCATAGTATGGCAAAAGAGAACACAAAAATTTTTTGAACATGAAATCATTATTAAAAAGTCTCTTCATATGTGAGCACTAACATTAAACCTTCAGATTCCTGCAATGAACAACTACTACTCCAGGGGTTTTGCTTGCAAAATAATTGGTAGTCAGCAAAGAATATATGACTATGAAACACTCAATTCCAGATGGGACATCAACACTCTCCCCTCAAGGACAAGCAAATTAAATTTTAAAAACAAATTATTATACTAAAATAATACAGAGCATATGGAGTACTGAGTAAAAAATCCTATCTTTTAGGCCCTTTTTTTTTTTACCTCTTCTTGAGAAAATCAAGAGTAACTGTATTTGGAATATCTTTCTTTCATTGAATTTACTACATTTTTGCATTTCTATTCTTTTAGAGATTTATATGTAAACACAATGAGTTTGTGTCTTAGCCCTTATTACCTAATCCCAATAGCCTACTTTTTCTCATTAAAAACTTTATTATTCCCCATCAATCCCTCTCCTGTTCTCATTCCTTTCTAACTATGTGGCCCACTAACACCTACCTGGATTTCTTTTAATGCCATTTTTCTGGGAACTTACTAGATCGAGGAAGATATGCCAGTGAGTATACCATTTGGAAAAAGTAGCTCCCCTTCGTCCCCATCTAGCACTAATCCTCAACATTCTTTTGAGGAGGTATAATACTTCATGATATCTTTCCAATTCCATGATGAAACACTGATAGGTCAAAATCTTGTTTAGGTCTTATAAAAGTACATACAGATCTCATACAGCTACAGTGAGTTCATGAATGAAGCAGCGCTGTCCTATCCATGTTCTCCCCATCTCCAACCCCTTAATCTTTTTGATGTCCCCTCTTCCATGACAGCCCTGAGCATTGGGTTGAGGGTGACTTGGATGTATTGACTAGGTCTGAGCAATTCATAGTCACTTATTCTCTGTACTTTCAGTTGTGATTCTTTGTCATAGATTTCATTACAAAAGGAAGCAGTCTAGGTCAGGTGGCGAGAGCTCTTCTAATCTATGATTATAGTGATAAATGTTTAGAAGGCAGACTAGTATTAAGTCATTATAACTAAATCTTACTAGATTATTGCCCCCTAAGGTATATGTTCTCCCCTTCCACAAATTCTTGGCCTAATTTATAGTATCAATAATATGTTTCCTGTTAAAACATGGGCCTTAAGTCCACCAGAAAGAAGTTGGTTGACCCAATATATTTATGCCACTACTACACTGAGGCTTACCTTTTACCAGGGTGATTGCTATTGTAGTTTGCAACTTCCATAGCTTACTGAGACTGCTGATTGTTCTTTCCCAGCAACTTGCATAGCACTTTCTGATACTGTGGAAGCTGACCAATAAGAAGCAAGCTTCCAGATCAGTTCCAGCTTATTTTTCCATGTCTTGCAATTTATGTGCATAAGATTTTTTAAATTACATATATATTCATTATAAATATATCTGCATAGTTCTTTTATAAATTTTTTATTATTTATTCAATTGTGCGTGTATGTGTGTGTGTGTGTGTAGAACCACAGGCGAATTCGGGAACCACCATGGACGCCTCCACCTCCTCCTTGTTTACTCTGCCCCGGGATTCACAGGTTCTGCCCTACCAGGACGGGAAACGCAGGCCGCTCCCGCTTCCGCCGGCGTCTATACGTGGGGTCTAGGATCCGAACTCAGGACCTTCTGCCTGCAAGGCAGAGACTTAACCTCTGAGCCACCTTTCCAGCCCCTGCATAGTTCTTTTATATGCAAAAAATAAAGTTAATATAGTAATAGCTTGTAGCTTTTTAAATATAGAACAGTATGCATTAATTATCTTTCTATGAGAATACATGTGAAGCAGCTTTATTTTTTTATTTTAAGGATATATGTTAGGATATCAAAAGTACTTAATCTGTATTATATGACAGAAGTTTAAAAATAACAACCTGACTCAATCTCTAATTGTTTTTGGATTAAAAAATATAAAACATCTCCCTGTACATCAATATAGATGCTCAAAGAAGAAAATTCTATCTTATTTAATGTATGAGTAATTATAAACATGATCTAGCTCAGTAATTATAAATAAAATAACATTTTATTCTTAATAACTGAAAATCAAAATGAAGTCAAGTGCCACAGCGTTTTATTCTAAAACCTGAAAGTTACTCTTTAGTACTTAACAATGAAAATTGATAGCTACTTTTGTGCACAATGACATGGAAAAAATTCTAAAATACTATGAACAAAACATTTGACACAAAGTGATTACTGCAGAGGCATGTTTTTAAAGTTTCAGAATAATGCAGGAACTGTTTGGAGTTGTTGAAAAATTTCTCATTCAATGGATGTGCTATCTGTGTTCACTGGAGTCTAGCTTGCCCAAGTGTAGCTTTTGTCAAAAATCATTAAATGATGACTTGAGTTTTGTGCCTTTAATTGTATCTGAGGAATACCACCATAAAAAAGAGAACATAATACCTAAAACTTAGTGAAGTATGTGAAATTTTGCACATTCAATACAAAAAATAATAATTTCTATTCCTCTTACTCTATTTGTGTGGTTTTGACTTTGAATTGTTTAATGTTTCTTGTAGCAGCATCATTTTTCCATAGCGTAGAGAATAAATTTTCAACAAAAGCAAAGTATGGTTTTCATCAAAATGATTGACAAACATTAGATAGCAATTTACCAGTTTACTATTTGCGATTTACACAATGTGTCCCTGAGTGTCCATGTTATGATATAGAATCTCTAAATATGGCAATAGATATTTCAGAGCTACTGAAAGGACATGAATATTTTTATACAAACTTAATAAGTACACCAGTTCCCTCCCTCCCTCCTCCCCCCCAACCCCCTGCTCCCCCTCTCCTCACCCCTCCCTCTCCATCCCGCAGTGCCTCCACCCCAATCCCAGGAGAATCCTTTAATGTGCATGCCAGACTCTCCTCTGGGCCCTCCTCTCCGATGACGTAGAAGGACCCAGTGGCATTTCCCTGAACCCTTTCCTGTGTTCCCCTTAAGCATAGGAACACTACTGTGGCTGTCAATCCCTTGCCTCCAAGGATCTTGGTGCCTTTAGCACTTTGTGAGGTCAATAGTGTGTTGGACATTGCACAGGGCATGCAAAGGCAAATTATGATTGCTTCGGCCCTAACTTGTATGGAGTATCTTACATATCATTGCTCCTTCCATCCTTTTGCTCTTACAATCTTACCGCCCCCTCTTCCGCAAATTTCCCTGAGCTTCAGGATGGGGAGAGATTAGTCTGGCCTAGTTCTAGGTGGTTGATATAGAGTCTCTGAAGTTCTGGATTGTGATTTGTTGATTTTCTTTTGCAGTTTTGCTGCTCCTGCAATGCCCTTCACTCCATCGTGATGGGCATTGTATGTCACCCCCTGGCCAGAGACAAAAAGCTGTTAAACTGGAGTCTTGTTATAAGAGCACATTCAAGGGTAGATGTAATAAAAGTAGGAAACCTCAGTGAGGGAGGGGTCAATCATCCATTTGCAAAATGGTTATTTTTTATCTGTCAGACTATATGCCCTCCCCTTCTGATGAGATCATACCCCCTCAGTTGTAAATGATCAGGAATGAACGTCTGTGAACTTAACCAGCTGTCACATTACTTACTTGTAGTCCTTGATGGAGGCCTATTTTCTCTGCTGTAATATGGATATTAAGGCAAAGGGATTGTGTCTAATTGGCCAAGTGGCTCCAATGTAATCACGTGAGTCCTTCAAAGCAGCATATTTTCTCATTTAAAGGTCCCCAGACAGGGCTAGAGCTGCCGTTGCTGATTCTGAAATGCAAGAGCTCACATGTGAAGACTGGAAACAGCACTTCTTTCCACTCTATAGGTAGTTCCCAGCTTATAGTGACAAGCATCTTTAGCCTATAACCTCACATACCAGTTGCCTATATCAGAGCCTGGCAACTGCCAGCAGATAAACTCCCCCTGAAACCATGAAGAATTTACAGTATTACTTCCCAAATGTTCCTGGTAGGCCACAGCCAACCACAGTACCTTAATGGGCCTTGTAGGGTAGGCCACAGCAGAATCAGTGGGCCTGGGCAGCCACCCAACTTGCAGGTCTAAGGTAATAATTTATGTTGCTCAAGCCATTAATATTGTTTTAATTTGTTATGGTGGCAACAGAAAACTAATGCCGTATTTCAGAATTAGAATGAAATATGGTAGGACTTTGATTTTCAGGGAGGTTAGACAACATCTCATAAATCTTGTGAACACATGAAAGATTTGAGGAAAACAAAATTGATAACATCTTTTACATTTAAAGTTAATCAGTGTCAGATTCTGCTACATCCCTTCTTATATACAATGCCATTCTTGTTTTCAGTCCTATGCCTTCTCTTACAGTAAAAATCCTCTCTATGGGCTGGAGAAATGGTTCAGCAGGTAAAGGTGACTGCCACTAAACCTGACAGCCAAAGTTCAATCTCTGGAATCCTAACAGTAGATGGAGAAAACATGCTCCAAACCTCCATACACATAACTATCACACACACACACTCACACACACACACATACACACACACACATACATACATACATACACACACACATTATCGTTTATTTTAAATCCTCTTTAATTATGAACTTTTTGTTTAATATAATTCAATTATTATATTCAATATAGTTCAACAATTATAAAATTTTGCATAAGGATTATTAAGATGTCCTGTTTAGGGCTGAGCAATCTGCAGCTACTTATTTTCTGCTCTTTAGCCAGTTGTGATTTTCTGTAAATAAACATGTTCTATTGCAAAAAAGGGAAGCTTCTAGGTTGAGTGAGATTTATCTATGGATAAAATGATAAATGTTTAAAAGGCAGTCTGGTGTTAGGGCAATGCCTCAGGTGTTTTAAAACATTTACCTTTCAAAGGAAGTTCAGATTCCCAGATTCCATGAAAAATGCCTGAATTGGCAACAGTTCCAGACATGGAAAGTTGAGCCTGGGAAATCCCAGATCAAAGAATAAAGAGATAGAACAACCCAGAGTTATTCCTGGCATCACCCTTGGGCCTCCACGGGCACACACATGATAGTACTCTCTGTGTATATAAACACACAGACACTCACTCACATATACAGGCGGTTCGAGTTTGATATAAAGTATAGCTAAACCGTAGTAGTCTATGTTCCTCCTAGCGCCCTTTCCTTTCATAGGTTCTTGAGCTGAAGGATTCTGGTGATAACAGTAGGAGGAATATGCCCTTAAATCCAATCAGCAACTGGTTGCCCCCTGGACATTCATGCCACCATTGAACCAATCAATGGTCATCTCTTGCCAGGCTGGTTGTTACTGCAGTTTGCAGCTTTCATGAATTGATGACACTGTTGATTACTTTTCTCCCCCAGTAGCTTGCATAGTTCTTTCTGGTACTATGATAGCTGACTTGCAAGGGGAGAAAGCTTCCAAAACAGTTTCAGTTACTTTTTTCCTGGGTCCTTTGACCAATGTGCATAGTGTCTTTAGCAATAGAATATTACTGTCAGTTTCTGGATTGACAAATATATTATTTGTGGGGCCTTAGAGGCCTCTCTGACAAACAACTAACCAGGAGGTATCACATACTGATACTGAGAATTTTGTGTAGTTGCCTATAACTTTGGTAGATGCATCACAAGATATTTCTATTGCATCCATTCTTCCTTCATCTGGGTTCCCCTGTGTAGGATATGTCCGTTCACACTTTTTTTTTAATGTATATGCTTATATGTATAAAGGAGACTTCTGTCTGGTTGAATCTTCCAACTTTAATGCCCTTTAGTGCTCTCCCAAGTCTTTAGCTATGATTGTGAGGCTTTTCATTCTTGTCTCTACTCTCCCAAAATTCATTCCATCTACTTCACATAGATCCTTCTCAGCTCTCATCCTCGTCATTTCTATAGCTTTCGTATGGGCAAGTTCTCTAAAGGGAAGGAAGTTAGGGAACATGAAAATGTTTGTGTACTACAGAAGGCACTCACTGGACTTGCCCATATGACACAGGCAGGTAGGTCCGACAGTTGCTGTAGGATCACAGGAGAGATGCCAAGAAAGTGGTAACTTCTCAGTTTTCAAGACTACATGATTTAGTCATGGATGGAGGCTTTGGGGACTCCTGGTGACCTGCTAGTCTTCATACAAAGTTGAAAAGCTGAAGGATCTGAAGTGTAGCATTAGCAGAGAATTGCTGTCTCTTTATCCTTCTCCTCCTCCCCTAACTCTTCCTCTTCTTCTACCTTCTGCTTCTGTTTGCCTTCCTTTTATTCTCCTTATCCTCTTCTAATATTTCTGCTTTTCTTCCTTCTCTATATCCTCTTTCTCCTCTTCTCCCTTTTCTGTTTCCTTCTCTTTATACTTCTCCTTATCATCTTCCTCTTCCTTCTCCTTCTCTTTCTCCCCTTGCTCTCCTTCCTCCACCTTCTTTGACAGCCACATTCAGAACAAACCAAAAGCATGCAAAAAGCAGCATTGTTCTTCCTGGCTCCTTATATCCAAGGGAAGATCCTTACCTTCAGTAAATCTTTCCTGAAAACATGCTCACAGAATAACCTGAAGATATCTGACTTAGTTGTTTCCAGGTCCCATCAAGCTAACTAGGAAAATTCACCACACAGCCATTGCTTATTTCCCTGCTCCTTAGCTATATTGCATTTTTTGGCTGAAGTGTTTCTGTACATAGAAAGAAAAATTAGACATCAAGCCATGCGCAGTCTTGCCCAGTGGAGTCACCAGAAGGAGGGTATTTCACTGTTACTCTTTAGACAAACTGTATGCGTATATATGTGTGCTTATGTGTTTATCATAATCGGAACTTAACTCAATAAATGAGACAATATCTGTCAAAGTATAAAAGTATGTTCTCTGGGTTATTTTTCAAAAGACATTAAACTAAAGAAGAGATGTTTAAGCTATTTAATGGATACAAGTTCCTTTTACAATATTGAAGGAACACTTGGCCACATTATAATCAAGATCACAGAAAGATCCAGTGAAAAAGTGTGGCTATTTTTTATGGAAACAAAGGACAAAGGGAACAACTGAAGGAGGATACCCAGATTTATTGACTTTAATTAAATGTGCTTGATCTAAACTGATTTAGAATGCATTGTAATTTAAACAAAATCCATACAAAAGACTTATTATATACCCATGTGTGATTTGCCTGTCCACAATAGAATATTCATAGTCTAGTGAGAATAAGCATGATATACAGAAAGCTATAACACTCTGACTATGACATTTTTAAAATTTGAGTCAAATACTCAAAGAAAATGATAGTTTTCTTCCTTTTTGTGTTTTAAAACTAAAACTACAGCAAAAGTCTATAAACAATAAAATTAACTTTCAAATTGCATGCATTATCATTAAAACATAACTTGTGAAGGGTTAGAGAATGAATGATGCTGTTTGTCATTTCTTTCTCTCTTAAGTAATGATGGCTTCTTATTTTACTGTGTTTAAAATATTAAAACATTTTTAAACATGACTGTTCCATCATTGAAAAATAAACTGCATCTCTTAGGTGTGTGACACATTTGTAATTGCAGAAGTAATAGATATGTATAGAAATATTATAAAAATTTTGGTTCCTAATATCTACCTTATATGAAATGAATATAATCTTCAAGATCAAGATGAAGTGGTATGTAGATATACCATTAAAAGAAAGGAAATTGCATTTCTTGAGTGAATATGGAAGAGACATTCAATGCCTCGTAGAAGAAACTCCAGAAGAAATTATCCCCACCTTGCAGAGAAGAAAAGTGATGCTTGGAGAAACTTCTGTAAAGTTTGTTAAGTGGGATTTCACACGAACTAGAAAGAAGAAAGCATGCCAAAGCACTGAAACTAGAAATCCCTAATTTGCCTTGCAAACATGGCCCTAGATGAGGAAAGTTGCATCTTTGTTGAGATGAATACATAAATAATGCGGGAAAACAAATTCAGTAACCAAGGTAAATCATTATGGCATTTTTTGTTAAATCAAAATTAATCCAAAAGGAATCCCTCAAGAATATTACGCCAACATTGCACGAGAAAAGTCCCCTCTGTAGCTTGCTGAGGTATAATCATTGAACTTGTCAGAGAGCTGAGCATGTGCTAGAAATAAATAAGTAAGGTGGTATGAGAAATAATACCTATAATTTTATTCAGGTGATGTAAATAGTAAGTCTAAGGTGCCCTGTTTTACATTTAACATGTTTGAAGTTAAGAACTAACTTAGAGACAATTCTTTGTTGCAATGAGCAATAATTAGGCAGAAGACCTTTCCTTGTAGCTACAGCTTGCATATGTAAGTTGACCTGTAACTCTTGGTAGTATGACTGGAGACTTTTTTATTTAAAAAAAAAACAAAGGATGCACAATTTTCTGCCCAGACTTTAATCTGTTGCTTGTCTGAAACCTTCCTTGGAAGATTCTAGAAAGACAGAACAAGAGTGAAATCTTGCAGAATGGCTTTGAAGAAAACCCATGAGGCAATATTGGAGCACACATTATAAGAAAATATAATTTATCAAGGTTTATGATGATCAGGAGAATAACAATGAGTATAAAATGTAAATACTGAATATTTTGAGTCAAAAGTGATAGCTTACAATTCAGCACTCTGGTAGCTGTGGGAGGAGGACCACGCCTGTAATGTATCATCCTGTCCCATAAACAAATCGAGGATTGGAGTGATGGCATTGTCAGTCAAAGTACCTGTGGGCGAACATAATGAGCTGAGTTCAATACCCAGAGTTCACATGGTGGAAGGAGAGAATTGACTTATGAAAATTGTCCAAAGACCTTCACAAGCATATCATAGGAAGTGGGCACATGCTCTCTTCTTCCCTTATTGTCTCTCTCCTTCACAGTATCCTCAAATAAATAGTGGAATATATGCAAATAAATAAGTAAATGGATTAGAACAGCAGCAATACTAATGCAAAGGAGGTCAAAAAACTATTTCAAGTGCACTGTAATAATAGATTTTGAAGTCTAAGTTACTTTATAAATTAAAAGTAAAAACTCAACATAAAAATAATGAAAAATATTTTGTATCATGACTTAATTGACAAAATTATATTATTTTGTTGGCAACAAATATATATTTAACTATACACTGAAGAATCTGTGCTTAAGAACTCTTAAAGATATAAAGTAAAACTTCAACATAAGAAATGATAAATAAATTGCACATTATTTTCCACTATATCCTTTTTGCTAACAATAAAATAATTTAAGTAACAATTTCTAAATGGAAAAAGTGGTATTGCCAAGATATGCTACAAATAATATTTTATTAGTACTATTAAGACATTTCTTCCCATGCAACTCATATCACTAACTGTGATAATTCACATGAGAACAAATTAATTTTTATGTACATTAAAATGTATTTTCCCTTAAGCATTTTTCTGCAAATGCAGATCTTCCACATTTTTCATTACTAAAATATCATTCTATGTGTTCTTTTTATAAATTATTAATTATGTTTCAGCTTTATGTATAACTTCATAATTAATTTTATATACTCTTAATGCAGGCTTCTAAAATGCCCATTTAATGATGTAGTTATTACAGCTTGAAGTTGTAGTATTTCTTTTGTATTTCAGTGTGCCATGTACTGTTCTACTTCTAAAATTTCCTTTTGTCTCTACCTTTTCTTTGGAACACCAAATTCATGATTTGAAAATACAGATCACTTAGTGTCTTTGCTTTTTTCATTTGCACTCACTGTTCTATCCTTTCTGTTTTGCCATTCATTTTCCACAGGAAGTCTTTTCTATTTCCACACCTTACATGTTCTTTTCATTCATGTAAAGCTGGCCATATTCTGGTGGTACTAATGACTGTCATTTTATGACATTTGCTCAGTACCTATAGTAATGGGTCACACTTAAGATCTCAGTGCATTTTACTTTGGAGAGGTAAGACTCTTATTTATCTAAAGAAAGCCAAGTAATTATAAATATAATGTGTGAAAAGAATTGATAATGAATCACAGTATGGCCAGCAGGGAAATTGATAATCAGTATGGAAGCTACAGAAGCAGAGAAAGCCTCCCTCCAAATCAGACTGACTAAAGAATGAAGCAAAAGAACCTGAGCTAAGTAGACACATATGACAATGACAAGAGAGGTATGTGCATACCTCAAATTCAAAGCATAAATTAACAACTGAAGAATATCTTTTCTGCAGAACAGAGTAGAATGCATAACTTCTGTCAGAATAAAACCAATGCAAGTTATGATACCTCAGTGATGAGATTGGGTTGCAAGGGGTGGAAATGTTACAAATTCATTGTATTCATATACGAAAGTGTCAAAAGAATAAAAAAAAGTTTGTGAAAAAAAAGAAAGCCTGCAATGGGAAGTTTAAAAATGTACTAGATTACTCCCTTTCCCACAGCCAGCATTAACCCTCAATTACTCGATCTCTCAGGAGTGCTAATTACATGATCTCCTGTATTAAAAGAAGATGCAGACTCATGTAATCAAAACCTCTTAAAATAAAAAAGAAACATGCAAGAGCCTCTACCAACAGCAGTAGGTTTGTAATCACTGTGGATGTCTCACTGGGGACAAAAGCCAGCCTTGGAGAATGAGGAAAACAAGATGCCTGGGGCTGAATTCTCATGAGCCCACCTTTGAGCTCAGCATCTCTGATGATTGTAGGATGCTACAAACTATAAAATCCTAGAATCCTATTAAAATTGCTATGAAAATGAGGAATATACCATCTGACAGCAAACACATGAATGTTTGTGCTTATCAAAGAGAATGTGGGGATGAGAACCAAACAGGACTTCCCAGTTTGACCAGTGGCGGACCCTGAGAAACCTAGTCCATGGAGAGACTAGATCAGCATGAAGTCATTCTCATATTTACCTGTAGAATAGTGCCAAAATGCCTAGCCCTCCCAAATGCTGTGTTTAACTAATGAAAACTAACTTTTCCAGTGCCCTGTTATTTCTTTTTCTTTTCAAGTTTTCATAATTAATGCCTTGTACATAATTAATGCCTTGTACACTAAAAAATAAATAGCATATGATGAAGAAGAAGTTATTAGAAAGGGTAGGATTTTTTCCCTATAAAATACTAATGAAGGTAAAATAGTTTTGAAAAATAAAGATGAGCTGGAAAGATGGCTTAGGGGTTAAGTCTCTGTCTTGCAAGCAAAAGGTCCTGAGTTTGTATACCAGATCCCATGTAAAAACACGAGGTGGAAATGGGGACAGCCTGTACTTCAGGCGCTGGTGGGCAGAGCCTGGGAAGTCCAAGAGTGAAGCAAGAAGGAGGTAGAAGCAATCCAGGATGATTCCCGAAGTCACCCTTGGTCCTCTACAGGGACACACAGCGCCCTCTGATACACAGACACAGACACACACACACACACAAAACACACACATGCAAAAATAATAATAATTAAATATTTTTTAAAAATTTAAAAATAAAAACAAGGAGAACCTAGGAAAAACAGACACAGAGGGGAAATTTTGAAGGGGAATTTGAAGGGGAATTATAAAAGGCACTCTCTAGTGGGACCACTTCTATAAAAAAGCAATAAAACAAATAGAAATGATAAAGAGAAGATAAATGCTACTTCATACATGACATTACTCCCTCAAATCAAAAAAACTATATAAATTGGAATTAAAAATTAATTGGGTTTAATGTTGCTAGATTGATGGCGAATTTAGAACAAAATACAAAATTCAACTGTAACTATAAGATAATTCAGTTCTATAAAATTTTTATGAGAAAATGTGATTTCAAATAAACACCTACAGGATCTATATATGAACAGTCTAAAAGTGCACTGATAAACATGGACAGGTGCCATGCATTCGTGGATCAGAAGAATGGATGCTTGGATGTTTTGAGCTTACACACACAAGTGCTCTCACACACACTCACACACATGCACATACATGCACACACTTAGGCAAGCACACAGACAATGTGTATGTTTGCATGTATGTGTGAGTAATGCTAAATAAATAAAGCTTTAAGAACGACACTATCATGACTATCACCTAATATTTTATATGGTTATTTTTCTTAATAAAGTGTCTGATCTTTTAAGAGATAATGAAAATAATTCAATAATTCTGGAACTTCCACTTAAGCAAATATTGCATTTTTCTTAAGAATTATTTTTATCAAAAAAATCATCAACAAATCATAATTCAGAACATCAGAGACTCTATAACAATCACCTGGAATCAGGCCTGCTTAATCTCTCCCCATCCTGAAGATCAGGGAAAATTGTGGAAGAGGGGGTAGTAAGATTGTAAGAGCACAAGGATGGGAGGAGTCATGATATGCAAGATACTCCACACAAGTTAGGGTTGAAGCAATTATAACAGGACCCTGCATGATCTGCGCATTGACCCCTCAAATTCTAGCATGGACTAAAAGCACTAGGATCCTTAGAGGCAAGGGATTAACAGTCACAAAAGTGTTCCTATACTTAAGGGGAACACAAGAAAGAGTTTCAGGAAATGCCACTGAGTCCTTACACCTCATCAGAGAGGAGGACCCAGAGGAAAGTTTGATATACTCATTAAAGGATGCTTCAGAGATGGGGGAGGGGGCACTGGGAGAAAGGGAGGGAGGAGGGAAAGGAAGGGACAAAGCGGGAGGGAACAGGGAAGTCCAGGGAGGGACGAAGGGAGGGAGGGGACAGGGGTTCCTATTATGTTTGTATGAGCAGGAAAAAAAAAAGAATTATTTTTATCTTGCTTCCTCTTTCTCTTTCTCACTATATGTATGCATATATAAATGTGTGTGTATTTATGTATGCATGTATTTCTTCTGTATGCATATCTAATAATCTATTCCAACTTCTTTTCTAATATGACATTTTATACATACTTAGCTATCAATTATTATAGTGACAAATGCTTATTATTTTTAAGTTCTAATAATATCAAAAATAAAGAGGAAATAAAATGTTATTCAAAATCATTTTGTGAGCCATTAGATATTTTTTAATTTTGTAGAAATTTTACGTGATTCATTTTTTGTTTGTTTTTTGTACTTTTGAAATTTATTTCTGAAAGCTTTTAAAATTACTGAGAATATGGTATTTTTTAAAAGGAAGATCATTGATATAGAAATCAGTTAGAAGACACCTATGCAAGAATTAGAAAAATAGAAAAACACAAAAGAATGGCTGTTTGCATAGGTATTTACTTAGTATACATTTCCACTATTCCGTTTGTATTACATTTGTTTTCTAATCCTTGCAATAACTTTTAAGAGATGCATATAAAAGAGAAAGCCTATTTCTACCTGATGAAATAGATCTTTTATGAATTTAAACAGTATGGTCAACACTTGATATTTCTGGGATATGGTGTCTAAGTCTGCTGACATCCACATATAATGATTCAAATTCAAATAGGACTGGTATAACATGTTCATTCACATTTCAAGAGTATTTACTCTCAAATGAATTCATCACAAACCCTTAACATGTAAATCTTTGTTTCTCTCCAAATCATGTCTTTTTTCCTTATTCTCCTTACCTAAATAAACTCTCCACACACGCACGCATCCACCCACCCACCCACACACACACACACTCACATACACACAAATACACATACAACACTCACACACATATACAAATACATGCATGAAACATACACACACACACATATATAAGACCAGATGCTTGACTGTTAAAGACACAGCTTATACATATTCCTATGTCAGAATCCAAAAGTATCTAACACCAAAACTGACCCCAGAACTTGATGAACACATCATGAATGAGTGATTGAACTGAAACCTGAACTAAGAACCATCAACAACTCTGTTACTATTTTTGCAAGCAAGGGGAAACCCCCCTGGAAACTATGCCACTGACTTTTTTATGTTGAAAATTTAACATGCAAATGCAGAGCTAAGAATATGAGAACAATACTCCCTTTTCTGCTTCCATATGGAAACTCATCTTTCAGTATGTAGTTTTTGTTTCTAAGGTCACAAAATTGCTCCTTCAGAGTTTACTGCCATAGTCTTCCCAAAATAACACTTACTGAAAGTAAAAGGCATGGTCACTAGCAACCCAGCTCACAGGATAGTAATCATACCTCTCCCTCCTCCACTCAGACCTAGTACTGAGACACATAAAGGAAAGCAGTGTAGAGTCCAACACTCACTGATGTGCTGATCCATGGCATGTAAGTCTAATACTTGACCTCAAAAAGCTAGTATTCTATAGATGTAGGCAAAAGCAAATAATCACAGGAAAAATGGGGGAAAATGAGAGGAAAAATCATAGTTTGTACATGCAATACTTTGCAGACTCCACAGACTAACCCTACTTGCTTTCTGTGTAATCACTGCCACATCACTCAGCTTATATGGGAAAAGTAGAAACCCAGGGAACCCAGACTGAATAGCCCTAAGCACATCAAAGAAAATAATATGGGAGAAAAATGTATTGACCCTTCCCGAGGTGGTCCTATGTCAAATGTTGCAAGCAGTTTGTGGAAAGCCTCAAGGACAGAACACAGTAATGGTAAAAGGTTTTAAATATACTTAGATACCATGAAAATGATAGCATAAAATGATTGTTTTTCTTCATCAGGGTGTTCTCTCAAGTTTAATCGTCCTCCCTCTGGATAACATTCTTTAGATTTTTCAATATCTAAATAAATTTGCATCTTTTATTGGGAAATCTGTCTAAATTTGGGAAGATTTTTTTACTCATTTAAGTGACATCACTCCCAAATCTCAAAATAATTCCAAGATGTAGCTATTCCTCAATATTCATAACCAAAACATTTCATTCCTTATAACTAAAATCATTAGGCTGTATCTGTAGCCTGCTTTAAAATGGAATAACATTAGGGACTTTAATAGATGTTGTGTTTAATGCTTTCTCATTTTTGCAGCTCACACAGTACTAAATTCTTAGTTGGTACTTGCCTCAAAACTCTCCAAAAATGACTGTTTAATTTGACAAATTCTATTAAATAGGGAAATAACACAAACAGACTTTTCCATAAGTCAAAGTAAAAAAGATCAAATATATGGGCTTGAAGGAGAAAGACGAATTGTTTTGAAGATAGGTATAAAAGGCCAAGTTTAATTTTAGATAGATAACATAAGCATTTTGATAAGAGGAAAGACAAACAAGTTTGCCATCTGTAATACACTGGCAATGACAGAAAGAAATGAAGTAAGTATGGTATTGAGTGTGATGCCTTAGTGAAGACCTGAAGTGTTGGTTTATGGACTGTGAACCAGACCAGGCTGCACTTCCAGGTGCTCCCTAGAAGTCTTAATCATGCTGGTCTCCAGTATTCTCTGCACCCTTGATGGAACTTAAGTTTGTCTCATTGCAGTGATTGATCCACTTCCTCAATGCCTGGGAATTAAACTTATTTATTTTGACTTGCAAGAATTTCAAGGAAGGTTTTTCAGTATTAGACCAAAACATACACTTTATAAGGTACTGAAACTATTTTGTGAAGATGTGCCCTTCCTACTGCGTTCCGGAAGAACTTATTTTGGCCTCTGAAATAGTAGATTTCATTTAGAGACCCTGGTGCCAGGTTACAAAGCACTGTCTGGCTCAGAGATGCTCCTTGCAAGCATAATGAAGGCTTTTGTGCAGCTTCCAAAGCTCCCACATGGTCAGTATTTAATGGAACATAATGTATTTGATGGAGCATAACACAAAAAGAAAAGTTCACTACATGTACTAGTAACTCCTAATTGAATCACCAATATAGACTTAAAATTTAGCCTATGTGTCTAATAATTTCTAGGTTTGGAAACATTTAGGTTCTCTCGACTGTGCTCTCTGGGGCACTGGTAAAATATGTGCTGCCAGAACATTGGTGATTGATTTGGCTTCATTGCTGCTACCCACGAAGTCTTGATTTCCCCTGACTTTCCATTCTGCAAGCCAGAAAAGAATGGTTAGTGGCAACATCAGAGCGCTTTTCTCTGAGGAGCTCAAAGTGTGTTGCAATCATCTCCTCATTAATCCTCACAGCTTTGCTTCGAAGTTAGATAGCAGACATTATTTCTATATAACAATTGGATCAACATTTTTCCATGAATAAATGATTTTTCTAGAGTTCTATGTATTACAATAAACAGGAAAAAATAGGGTTTTCATGTGTTTGATAATTAATCATGAATTTTTTTTGTATATGTGCAAACGTGTGTGTGTGTGTGTGTGTGTGTGTGTGTGTGTGTGTGTGTGTCAGAGGGCACTGTGTGTCCCTGTGGAGGACTTCAGGAATCATCATGATTTGCTTCTACCTCCTTTTGGTTCATTATGGAATTTCCCAGGCTCCGCCCCCCACATCCAGAAGCAAAGGCCACTGCCATTTCCACCAGGAGTTTTACATGGGACCTGGGATCCAAACTCAGGCCCTTGTGCTTGAGAGACAGTGTTAACACCTGAGCCATCTCTCCAGACTGAATGACCTCTCTAAACCAAGAAGCTTGTGAAAATGAAAGGACATTATTAGCATTTATGCTAGAACAGAAGTCATCTCTGAGAACTATGGCTGCCTCATCCACATCACTCACCTCACTGAAAGAAATAGCAACAAAATCACAATTGTGGTCCAAAACCCATGATTCAATCTAGAAACATTAAACTTATTAAATATTTCTTTGTTGGGGTCTTTTACTGTTTGTTTTAGGAACTTGGGAGTCCTGACCTTCTTTGAATGTATTTATTGGTTCTATACCTTCTTTATGGACTATTTTCATAATTAATATGTGATGAACTCCTTTATCTCTTCTAACTAAATTTGGTTTGAAATCTAACTTATCGGACACAATAATAGCAGTTACACCAGCTTATTTTCTGCTTCCGTCTGTTCAGGATATTGAATCACAATCTTTTACTTTCAGTTTCATGAGGTTTTTTCCATAAAGTGGCATTCTTCCTTAAAATGTAGCTTAACTTCACTTTGGACTTTGTCTCCAGCCTAACCTAAGGATTATGCAGCATTTTGAAGCATTTCTTTCTAGAGGAAAACTCAGAAAGTAAACAGCTCTTAGTCTGGAAGTTCCTGAAATGGGCAGGGGCTGATGAGGGTTGGTCTATATTCTCTTCAGGGTAAAGAAGAGTAATAACTGCTGAGCGAGATGACATCTGGGTGAGTGAGGCATCTAGAGAGACTGAGAAGTCCAGAGGACCCTCTCTGGGGAGCAAGCTCTGCAGAGACCTCAAGGCTGCAGCTTCCTGAGTCTCACCCATATTGGTGCTAGTCATGTAGCTGCCTTTGAGTTGTCGCTGTTCCTGTGTATAATGCTTGCTCCAGTAAGTAAACCTGATAGCTCAACTGTTTGTCAAGTTGGATTTGGCATAATCGTCACTTGAGTGTGTCCTCTGATTCCTGAATGGGGTGAATAGGTGTTGTTATGAAAGGTATTATAAAGCAGATTAGATTGTGTGTTCAACCCAACCAGCTAAACTATGTCTCTTAACTGGATAATGAAAATCACTTATATTTAGCATTATCACAAAGACTTCGCTGATTCCTATCCAGTTAGTTGGTTTACTTTTTGTTCTTTTTCTCTCCTGCTTTGATATAAGGGATTTATGGGCTAAGTTAGAGTTTATTTAATCTTCTTTTTTTCTTCTCAATTTATTTATTAATGAAAGAGATAGAGAAAGAGAGAGAGAGAGAGAGACAGAGAGAGAGTGAGAGAGAGAGAGAATATACTCCATACATACATGGAATACTAGTCAGAGGTCAACTTTCAGAGGTCAGTTTCCCAGTTTCTTTTCACCATGTTCTTCTCACCACTGATTTCCAAGGCACATCCACATCAGTATTTGTTGTCCTTTGCTTTGTATTTTGTGTTCTGACTGAGGTAAAAAATCAGAGGAATGCAGAATAAATCAGTATTTTAATATCATGTTTCCATGCAATTAGATTAGACACAGTTTATATTAAATGTTATGAAATAAACAGCAAGCCAAAGATAATGTTCCAAGTTTGTATATTAATCATTTTTACTGCGCTTAATGGAATTCCCATTTAAATGTCATTGTAAGTTTTGGGTTAACTTTTATCTGTTTTATTGCACTAACAATCTATTGAGATCATTTCATCACTAATCTGAAATGAAGTTTCTGAAGATGAACATTATTGCTTTTCCATGGCCTATTAATATGTTAATGTAGTTCCTAATAGTCACCAGTTCTTGGTTACTATTATATTAGATGATTATATACAAATATTTTAATGTGATTGTAAATTTTAACAAAAACTTTTTTAGTAATTTTGCCCTAGTAAAATTAAGATATGCTTGTGTTTCATTATGTTGTTTTGGCATGTGGAAACAAGGACAATGGAAACAGAACACATGTTCTGTTGTTAGACTCTATTTTAAATTTTATTTGTTTGTTAGTACTGTGTGAGGTCATACTACAGTATAATTAGAAGTCAGAGGAAAATACGGAATCAATTTCCTCTATTCAGTTTTTTGGGGGGTTCTGGGAAATAAATTCGGATTACTAGTATAGTGTATATAAGTACCTACTAAGCCATTTCACCAGCCTGACATTATCTTGTTTGGTATCAATATAAATATTTATTCACAAATTATGCATTGAATATGCAATCTCAGTTTCTTTGTTTGGAAACACTAAATCCAGAGCAGATTCTCTCTCTCTCTCTCTCTCTCTCTCTCTCTCCTTTTCTCTCTTTCTCTCTTTTTCTCTTTCCTTCTCTGGGGTGTATGGTATGCAGTCTGTGTATGCATATGTGTTTCTGTTTCTATCTTAGTTACTGCAATTAATAAATTAATTTGGTAATTTAGTTCCTAATAGTCATCAGTTCTTGGTTGCTGTTATATTAGGTGATTATGTACAAATATTTTAATGTGATTGTGAATTTTAAACAAAAATTTTTTAGTAAATTTGCACTAGGAAAATTAAGATATGCATGCTTGTGTTTTATTATGTCCCTGCAGAAATAGGGACAAGAGAAACAGAACACATGTACTAATGGATCTACTTATTGATAGTAAAAACTAGATGTTGACAGATGGAACCAATATTACTGCAAAACCCAGCAATTTTCCTCTGGCTCATAGGCATGTCTTCACCTAATCAGACTGCGCTGCTCTGAGACTTGACTTCTGTTGGTGGGGGCTGACTCATTTTAAGATTGCCTGTGCAGCAGGGATTAGGATTATCGCTTCAGGAGTCTCTGTGTCTAGCAGTCTTTCCAGGACTGGTCTTCTTGATGGTTCTTGAACAACCGCTTGTCTACTCTTTTTAAATTTTCTTTTCTTTATTTGGTTCTAGCTTGTGCTACTTCTTAAGCTCTCACCTTTGTGAGTTACGATTTCAGAAGTTCCTGTGAGAAAAGTCACGCAGCCAGCCACAACAAATTCCTTTTTTTTTTTTTTTTTGACCCATCAAATCTTGGCCACCTGATGGTAAAAATGGTTGTGCTTTTAGCCGGTGCAGATCTGAGATCTCCAGAGTCTCTGGCCCTCACTATCTTCATCATCACTTGTTTGACAATGTATCAAACTAAAAAGTCACAGAGACCTTTGTGGGGTCTGTTCAGTGTCTTTTTCCTCTCTGGGAACTTAAACTCTACATATCTCTGGTGACTTTAAACAGCCTCTTATTTTTAATTAATTTTGCATTGTTTTCCTAATTGTTTTTCCAGGTGAAATGGCTTGACATAAGTTACCTTATCATATATGGACTTAGAAGCAGAAACATAAATAATGCTTTGAAATATCCTGATGAATTGCTATTAGCAAATGATTATGGCTACTGATTTTTCTGTTTGATGGGAGATTGTTAACACATTTATGTGATCTTCATTTTCATTGTACAATAGGACCTTTTACTAAAGTATTACTAACATCTATGCTTTCTAACCCCTTTAATCATTGTGCTCATTTACCAATATTCCCACAGAAAAATATCATCCAAAGTTTTCAATAAGTTGCAAGAAATTTAAAAAATTTCTTTTGGGAAAAGTACATCAACTGGAACTGGTCTGAGAACTTCCTCCTTGCTGCACAATTCACACAGTACCAAGAAATATCATAGAAACTGCTTGGAGAGAGAACTAATCACATACCTCATCAACTCATGAGATCTGCAAGTTGCAATAAAAACCACCATGGCAACAGGTGACCACCAGTGTAATAATAGAGTATCAAGGAGACAACCAATAGCTTTCTGATTGAACTCAAGACCCACTTGTCAGAATAGAACACATTCCTATTACTGTTAAATAGAACAATATTCTTAAAAAAGGAAAGAAATAAATTAATACAGAAAAACAGCCAATGAAGTTGTAGGCAGGAAGATAATATATCAAACTGCTCTGTAAATAGCAGCTATTATACCCATAGATTTAAAGAGTACTTATATTCATCTTAGAAGGTTTCTACAACAGAGGTGAAGGATCTGCAACCCTGACAGGATACAGACTAGGGTACTAGAAGAGCAGTGAAATGGACAGCAATGGCCAGCCATAACCAGAGTACCTGCGAACCAGCAAGTCCCACTCAGAATCAGGACAACCTAATCTATCCCCATCCTAAGGCTTTGGGAACTTCATGGAAGAGGGAATGGTGCAATCGTACAAACTAAAGATGGGGAGGTTCTCTGTTGGACAAGACATCTATTCAAGGCAGGATTGTTGCATCTAGGAACTCACTGCAATGAGACTTGTCCTTTCCAGACCTGCATAATGACTGACATGCCGACATGCCCCAATAGACTATAGAGGAACTTAGGAGAGATAAGAACATACAGTGGAAATCTTGGGACTAAAGCTGGATCAATAAAGGGAAATGTCCCTATCAGTAGGGTGGCCTAAAAAGAAGCTACTCGGTATGTCACAAGAGGGCTGAAACTCCACAAGAGTAGGCAAGCCAGAGGGAATCCTGGGGTCCATAGAAGCAGGCAGGCAAGAGATGGATTGATAAAGGGAAGGGAATGTGATGGGAGGGAGGGGAGATGGAGGGAAGCAGGGATAAGTATCAATATGCTTGAAAAACCAAAAAAAATATCTTAAAAATTATTGATACTGTTAACAATTTATTAGCATGTGTCACTATATCAATTTCAACCATGAAAATAAAGAAAAGTTCTTGTAATTGCTTACTTTGATCACTACCTGTGACATTCTCTTCCCCTACAATTATAATGCTATCTTTATGCCATTTTTAACCTATGTTGAGAATCTACTAAGCCATTCTATTATTATAGAATGTTTTCATCGATCTCAAAGAACTAGTTCTTGTGTATTCAAGTCATGAACTTCCACTACCATTTTAAAGCACCATTATTTTAAAATTATTTTATTAATTAATTTAAAGTATAATATATCATATAGTACAATGTTATTAAGCATGAGATGATAAAGAACAAAAACAAGAGTTTAAAGTGCAGTAAGTAAGATCAAGAATTCAAAACTATACTTTTGCAGACATGGTAATGTATGTGTTAACTAACACTCAAGTCATAAAAATGAAATTGAAAAGCTGTTTAAAGTATGACAATGTAGGTTTATTAGCTTGGTTTGCCTTCAAATAATTATAGATTCTGTTTTGTGTCTGTTATTTATTGATTATTTTACTTCATTTATTTTTATTTCTTTGACACATATTTATTATTCTTTTCTTTGATATATATTCTGGCACTGGAGATGTTTACTTTCTTTGGTATCTTTTGAAAAGCTGATTTTTCACATATCATACTCCTATCTGCTTTAAGCCATTATCTCTTGGTGGATCGCTTTCATCTTAAGGAGGGAGAATGTTTGTTTTGATTTGATAGAGCAGTGCATCTCAAATGTTATTATCTTTGCACAGCAGATATAACTGATGTGGTGCATATTCCTATCTATCTCTTACTGCCATGTATCCCTGTTGCTTTTCACCGTTTTTCATAAATATATCCATAGGCACAGAATATATCCACAGAAGGTGTATCATTTTGTTATTTCTGAAAGAGGCCCATTATTGTCCCAAGTCATTATTCAAATGATGAGCAGACTAGCAATGGCATCAACAGACTAAGTTGCATAACTAAGATAACTAGGCAGCTTTGATTTAGGCTCATACTTTTGAAACTCTCTGCTGCATACTAATCTGTAGGCATCTCTTTTCATAGCCAGTGGTATGGCTATCTAGATGCAGTAGTTAATTTGGTCTTGGGAGCTATAATGGCATTGTGCATATAGAAAGAAATGAGACAAAAAATGTATGTGTATATCATTTGAATATATGGAAAAGATTCATGTGTTCAATTTTCCCAAAGAAAGTCCATACTGTATAGGCATATAGACCTTCTTCAGCTATCCTAGGTGAACTGAATGTGTGGTGTTTGTATGAAAATAAGGAATTGACTTTCAGCTTCATCACTTTTGGGAGATAACTGGATCTTGAGGTTGAAGCTGTTATGAAAGTAAGTACTCCACTGGAGTCCTGGGTAAGTCCATTTGTCCTTCCTTACTTCTTGCGCTTTTGCCCTGTGAAGATGCAGCGAGGATCCACTTATGAGAAACTTGCAAAAGCCAGACAATTTCACCTCGGATTTCCCAGCCTCTTTATGTGTGTGTCTAAAGTGATTTTGTTATAGTAACTTAAATGGATTAAAATGGGCTGTAAACCTTATATTTCAGTTGACATTTGTATGGAATAACATATTTTAGCTAAACTGTGCTGTTAGTAAGTAGTCTAAATTCAAAGACAGGTCAGACACGTGCCTTGGACTTTTTCTTTTTCAACACTGGGTACTTTTCTTCCTGTTCATTTCAGCATTAGTCCTTGCCCCCTGTACAGTGAATATAGTACTGCGAAACTTCCACTCCTTCCACCATGCTTGAACTAGGTGGCTGCAAACAATCTTCTTTAACACATATTGCAACTGAATTTCCTATCTTGTTTACCTATCCTTATCTCTAGATTCCTTTCATTTGGTAATGTTTCTTTTAATTTTCTTTATTCTTTTTCTTTTGCAAGAATTCTCTATAATTCCTAATCAAAACTCTGTTCCCCAAAATGAGGAAAGGTTTGCACAATTTGCCAAAATTAATGTATCATACATATATTCTCATGTGATATTAACAGGGAACACATGTGGCACTAAGCGAGTGGGTGAGAAGGTTGCAGCTTCCATATATTCTGTAAGCTATATCTCTGATCCAAAGAAACAAGTCAAAGGTGCAGGGTGTGGAGAAAAGAAATGAGCTTGGTTACATCTGCGAGTAATGATCAGGGCCCCTTTGTCAAGGGTAAAGGAGTCATCACAGATCTCCAAAGACTGTTACCAGAATAACTGAGCCAAATGGTTCTGACACATTGATGTTTGCAATCTCTTATGTATGCACATCTAGGAAACAAGGAAGCCAGTAGAAATGACTCTACCTCCTGTAAGTGGTTACCTGCCTTCTCTTTACCGATCAAAATTCATCCACTTACAAGAAAATAGATGAATTCTAATAGATACTCAGGGCATGTATGAATATAAACAGGGAAGGTGTTATTGCACATGCTACTGTGAACCTGATTAAAATGAATGCTCATGTGAAGAGCATGATGAACTGAGCTCTGTCTCACATGTATATTTGAATTCAAGCACTAAAATTAAGCAACAGTGAGCATGGTTGGTGGGAATGGCTGGCTTCACATAACTATACTTCTAGCCAGACATAACCCACTCCATGGCTGCATCAGGCTTTCAATGTTTTAACATTTGCTCTGTAAATGTGCCACATGAATTATTGCCTAAATGTGTTGGAAATACACTTGTGTTCCTTCATATCCTCCAGCTTATAATTTAGTTTGGAGACTATACAATATAAATGGAGAAACACCATAATTATGCTCATAAATTGGTTTTTTAAACATGCAAATTAACATAGTACGAACTGAATGTGCAAGTGTGGGGGTGCAGTGTAGCGTAATGATCAATGCCAATGGGATTAATCAATGTGAGTTTCTGGGGGGAAGTGAATTTTAAACAGAATTTGATATATTTGTTTATGTAACACTCATTTTATGTTTTCTAATTATAAATATAATGTATTCCCATAGACTCAGGGTAATAAATCTACAAATTTCAAATTAGTAAGAAGAAGAAAAGGAACTAAGATTCCACTGACCAAAGATAATTACCACTCAGGTCCTGTTCTCCTGAATTTTATTATGGTACTTTCTGCACAGTTGCCATAATATAAAACATTGGATATTATAAGTGACTTGAGCCTCAGGCAGCATCTGTATATACTGACTCTGAGTGACACAAATGTCTCATGGAAACTAACTTAGTCTGTAGAAATGGAACATATTCATACATTGTTTTCCTAGAGCCAAATATTTTGGTTTATTTCCAAATATTTTTCCATTTCAATCATTCAGAAACTTTTATGCTGATAGCTTTTTGGTACTATTATCTTAAGATTAATTTTTAAAAGCTCTCATAATCACTAACAGCTTGTGACCATTTAAAGCTTCTTGATATTTATAGTATCTATAAATAATAAAGCTATCACCTTTGCATATCCATTTATTTCTATTTAATCTCCTGGCATTTATGCAAATTTCCAGAAATGTCAGTATGTTGATTGTTAATTATTATCTTCCTGATCAGTTCAATAGCATTATAAAATATTTGGAATTATTCACGACTTTATACCTGCTTTTAGAAGATTTATTTCTATGCTTTCAATTTGTGTTCTTTTTTAACCTGTTGAAATGTATATGTTTAATTTTACCTTTCCAAAGACACAATTAAAATTTTCTGTATTTTACTTCCTTCTAATTGTGAGTATATTACTATATTCAGACTGCTTTTCCTAATATTATTTTAAGATTTGCTTTTTTCAAACTTCTTAAATTTGACGATCATTTTCTTTTCTTCTTTTTCTAAATAAAAAAAATTAAAAATTAGTTCCTCTTCCCTATCTAATTTCATGTGGTCAGCAAGGTGTACACATCTATATTCCCTGCCTGTCAGTGTGGCCTGCCATCACCTCCGTGGGGTCGTGTTTAGATCATTTTCTGTAGGCTGCCCCAGTCTCCTGCTATCCACTCTCTATTCTGCCATCCATAAATGGCACTAATGATCACTATGAGCACTCTTAATATATTACTTATAACAGTTCAAGATCAAGAAATTCATCCTGCATATGATAAAATTTGGTTTAAATAGAAATATGGTTTAACTTCTGCTGTCTCACCTTTATTTCTCTAGTAGATTTTGCTCTTCTTCAATATCTGATTTATAAAACATCTTTTCAAACATGAGTCTATGTATCTAACAAGATTATCCCTGACTTCTGTTTTTCCATTTTATTTTATGATTAAGTATCAAAATAATAAGTAGACAATATGGTCTAAGTAGCTTCATATTTCACATCAAATACTCTTTTGTGGACATCCAATTAAGAATTATGGAATCATAAGAAGAGTTACTCGAGGAGAACTTAGTGAATAGATCACAACATCCTACTTCTCCACAGCTCACCAAGCAAGTGCTGTCTCCTTTGATCTTTCTTCTCTTATGATAGGAAAACCATTCTTAATGATTTGCAACTGCACTCAAAAAAAAGACAGCTGCAAAAGATAAAATATGAAGAAAGTATTTTAAATAATTCTTGTTTATGAATTCATTCATTTGATATTATCTGTAAATAATTTTTAAGTAACTATGTGCTTTTAGGTGCTGGGAATATTGTAACAAACACAACAGAAAGATTCCTTAGACATGAGCATGTACAGAAAGAATAATTCTCAGGTAACATCACAGAAGAGTGGAATGAAAAAATGTAAGAGCCAAAGTTGAGGAGGTATGCTGCAAAGTCTAGACATGACAGGGCTGTCATATCTAAAATCTCACTATAACTGCAGTAAGATTTGCACTACAAGAAGATTTGCACAGAATTTGTCCTATCAACATTACATCATGGAAGGGGAAATAGCTCATGAGGCCTCATCCCTCTGAGTGAATGTCAGTGATATCAATGGTTAACGTTGGCTGGAGAAAGGGGAGCTACTTGCTTTGGAGATACACTCACTAATATTTTTCCCATACTTCAGCAAGCATACATGCACATGCTAATGCACAAAACACTCCAATGGAACTCCATAGGCCACACATAAACACAAAGACATGAAAATAGAAGTTGGGAAGTTTTTCAGTGGGAGAAGAAATGGGAATAGAATCAAGAAAATGGAATGAAAATACTTAAATTCATGATGTACATGTAGGAAACTGTCAAAGAATTTAAAAAAAGAAGCAAAAGTGGGAAAGAACAAAGTGTGTTCAGATTGAATAATTGTTTACTTAGTATAAGAACGAAATCACTGAAGAACCAGTTGGTACTTGGCTGGACTTAAACTCTTGAAGACAAGAATAGACAATGATGACTTTTAATTTGTTTAATTAATTTGTTATTATTTGTCGTAGGGAGGGTGGTGGGCATATTGTGATTGATATATAGATGACAGAGGACAACTAACAGGAGTCAGTTTCCTTCTTCCACCATGTGGGCTTCATGTATTGAACTCAGGACTTAGGTCATCAGATTGACAACTTAACAGTCCAGAATTCCTTTCTTGTTAGAAGATTGCTATATGAGACCCCCAAAAAACAACAATCTCTTATATACACTAAGAGTTATACATGCTCTCCTGCTTTATCTATTCCATTCGTGCTACCTTCCTTTTGTATTTGACTATTTAAGGTGCTTTTTTTAAAAGTTTGAGCCACTCCTTTATGTTTATCATCTTAGTAGTATACTAGAATGTATAAAGACTGGGTCTATTTATAGTATGCATGGTCTTTTAGTCCAAATTCCACCATGGAATTTCATTGATAAGTTTACCTTAATTTGTGCTACTTAGGAATGAATATTCAATTATCCTACTGAGAGTCAGCTATTGGTCCATTTTGATTTCTACATATATTCTGCAAAAGTACACACAGCTATCAGAAAGGAAAATATTTTTGTTTTTTTATTATTACTATTTCCACTCATACAAACTTAACAGGTACACCAGTCCCCTCCCTCAAGGAAAATATTTTTGTTAAGCATTCATTTTCCAAAGTTAGATAGTGCCTCTCCTGACACATGTTAATTCAAAAAATGTGTTTTATACTATTTTATCTATTATCATACTATTACAATCACTCTGCAGCACACTGTTAATAGTGGTGAATCAGAAAGAAAGACCTAAGCTGTGGAGATTTGCAGACACTGACTACTAGATGTGACTGTCAAGTCCAGTATAACGTGTTAAAATTACACGATGCTAGGTTTAATCATTGTTTTTAAGATTGATAATTGTAAATATAAAATCTGAATGTTCTTATTAGCTATGCGTAAATTTCTTTCTCTGTTTTCTTATTTAAATAACTCTACTGCAAAACTAAATATTTGCTATTTAAATGGCCAAAATTCTATCAACAGTCATTAGTCAGCCTCTCCTTCATGAGATGCTAAATTAATGGTAATGCACTTTTATTAAGATTCATTATTTAACCTTATTTATTTTTATTTTACCTTATTTAACTTTAAAGAAGTACTTCATTTATTCTTCTATCCTTCATATGTAAAATGTTATCTTTTTTTCTTCCTTCCCCACCCTGCTCCGCCAACCAGCATGTGCGCTTGGTCCAGCCGGGCCTCACCGCGACCTAGGTAAGCTCCGCCCACGCCCTGCCCCCCAGAACCCCAGGTCAGCCCAAGGGACCCAGCTCCTACCCCACCATCCAGCCGGAGCCACGCGCAGGGCCAAGGGACGAGGAGGACCTGCCCCTGCGCCCGGCCCCGCCCCAGCTCCCCTCGGATTAAATAGCTCCACAGCGACGCCCCCATTCTCCCTTCCCCACCCTGCTCCACCTGCCGGGACCCGCGCCCGGTCCAGCCTGGCCTCATCAGCGACCTAGGTAAGCTCCGTCCCTGCCCACCTCCAGAACCTCAAGCCAAATAATTCATCTTAGTGAAATTGAAAGATCTTAAGAGTTAAAACGACAATGCCAAAGTCAAAGTGTAAATACATGAGAAGCAACACTCAAGTGAATAAATTTCCCAGTGAAGGAATTAATCCCATAATGTTAGACTCCAACCAGAACAAACCCACGGAAAATGGCCAAGAAAGCCTGACCCAGGATAACGACTTTCAAAATATGATCATTACCATGTTCAATACTATGAAAGAGGAAATCAGGGAGGAATTACATAATCGAATCAATCGCTTTGAAGAGGAACACAACAGACACTTGGAGGAGTTGAGAAAAACAGTACAAGAAACAAAAACTGGCATAGAGCAGTTAAAACAGACTCAAGCAGAATTTAAAACTGAGCTACAAGACAAGTTATCTTCAACCCAGAACTCCACGGAGAGTCTTATCAACAGAACTAACGAAGCAGAAAACAGAATTTCAGACCTTGAAGATAAAGTGGGAGTACTAACCAGCTCAATGGAAGAGGTTGTTAAAGCCAAAAAGATACTTGAGAGAAATATCCAAGAGATATGGGACACCCTGAAGAAGCCTAACATGCATATTCATGGAATACCAGAGCAAGAATCTCAAAATACCATCACTGAGGAAATTTTTCAAATGATCATCAAGGAAAACTTTCCTCATCTAAAAAAAGAGAGGCCCATCCATATACAAGAGGCATTCCGCACCTCAAACAGATAAGACCAAAACAGAAGGACACCACGGCAAATAATAGTTAAAACACTCCACATTCAAGATAAAGAACTGGTGCTGAGAGCTTCAAGGGAGAAAAAACAAGTCACTTTTAAAGGTAAACCTATAAAAATAACAAATGACTTCTCAGTCAAAACAGTAAAAGCAAGAAGAGCTTGGAGAGACATACTTCAAGTATTGAATGAGCAAAAATGCCAACCTAGGCTGATTTACCCTGCAAAACTATCTGTCATGATCGAGGGAGAAAGAAAAATCTTCCAGCACAAAGACAACTTGAAGGGATACATGTCCACCAAACCAGGCCTTCAAAAAATGCTAGAAATGATACTCAAGCTTGAAGAAGAAAACAGGCATATCCAGGAGAACAGAAGGCAAGTATAACACCATTAAAAGCGAAACAATATACTTATAAAAACTACTAAACATAGTAAATGTCTGGAATTAAAAATAGTTTCTCCATTATAACACTAAATGTTAATGGAATTAACTCACCGATCAAGAGACACAGATTACAAACTTGGATTAAAAATCACAAACCATCAATCTGCTGCCTGCAGGAAACCCATCTCACCACAAAAGATAGGCACACTCTAAAAAAAAAAAAGGCTGGTCAACACTTCTACAAGCAAATGGAAGCAGAAAACAGGCAGGGGTAGCCATTATGCTATCAGACCAAGTGGACTTCAAACCAAAGAAAATTATAAGAGACACGGATGGATACTACATTTTAGTCACAGGTACAATTCACCAGGAAGACTTCACAATACTGAAAATATATGCACCCAATACGGGCCCCTCCACATTCATTAAGAAAACCCTACAGCGTCTAAAGCAAGAAATCAACCCCCAAACGATAATTCCTGGGGATTCAATACCTCCCTCTCAACATGGGATAGATCAGCAGGTCAAAAGCGTAACAGAGACAGTTTGGAACTTAATCAAACCCTGAAAGAAATGGACCTTACAGATCTCTATCGAACTTTTCATCCATGCACCAAAGAATACACATTTTTCTCAGCAGCACACAGAACTTTCTCCAAAATAGATCACATATTGGGTCACAAAATGAATCTACACATATACAAAAAAGTTGAAATTCTAACCTGTGCCCTATCAGACCACCACGGCCTAAAGCTGGACATCCACAACACATCAAACAAGAGAAAATACACTAACTCCTGGAAACTTAACAATATGATGCTGAATGAGAACTGGATTCAGGAAGAAATTAAAAAGGAAATTCAAGATTTCCTGAATGTGAATGATAATGAAAATACAACTTACCAAAATCTCTGGGACACAATGAAAACTGTTCTAAGAGGGAACTTCATAGCTCTTAATGCCTACATCAAAAAAATGGAAACATCAGAAATAAACAACTTAACAATGCAGCTTAAAGCTTTAGAGAAACTAGAGCAATCTGATCCCAAAAGTAGTAGAAGAGAGGAGATTAGCAAACTAAGGGGAGAAATACCTGAAATCGAGATTAAGAAAATGATAGAAAAAATCAACCAGTCAAAAAGCTGGTTCTTTGAAAAAATCAGCAAGATTGATACACCCCTAGCTAAACTAACCAAAAGCAAGAGAGAGAAAACCCAAATTAACAAAATTAGAAATGAACATGGAGTTGTCACTACTGATGCCCAAGAAATCCTGAGAATTATAACATCATATTTCAAAAACTTATACTCTGTGAAGTTTGACAACACAAAAGAGATGGATGAATTCCTAAGTAAACACAACATACCTAAATTGAATCAGGAAGTTGTGAATTATTTAAATAGTCCTATAACATATAAGGAAATTGAGGAAGTAATCTCAAATCTTCCCACCAAATAATGTCCTGGACCAGATGGATTCAGCACAGAGTTCTACCAGACATTAAAGGAGTTAATAACACCAATACTCCTTAAACTGTGCCATCAAATAGCAAAGGAGGGAACACTACCAAATTCCTTCTATGAAGCTAATATCATCTTAATCCCAAAACCTAATAAAGACTCACTTAAAAAAGAACACTATAGGCTGATCTCTCTGATAAACACAGACGCAAAGATTCTCAACAAAGTCTTAGCAAATCGGATTCAAAAATATATCAAAAAGATCATTCACGAGTACCAAGTAGGCTTCATCCCCAGCACACAAGGTTGGTTCAACATACACAAATCAATAAATGTAATTCATCACGTAAACCAGTCCAAAGTCCAAGACCACATGATACTCTCGATAGATGCAGAAAAAGCTTTTAACAAGATCCAACAGCCTTTTATGATCAAAACGCTAGAGACAGTAGGAATGGAAGGAACCTTTATCAATATAATAAAAGCTGTATACAACAAGCCCAGGCAAGGATTATGCTTAATGGGGAACAATTGGAAGCATTCCCACTTCGATCAGTAACTAGACAAGGCTGTCCACTCTCACCACTTCTATTCAATATTGTACTTGAAGTCTTAGCTGAAGCCATAAGACAAGAAAGAGACATAAGAGGGATTCAAATCGGCAAGGAAGAAGTCAAGCTATCTCTATTTGCAGATGACATGATCTTATACCTGAGTGATCCCAAAAACTCCACCAGGAAGCTCCTGGAACTAATACACAAGTTCAGCAGGGTGGCAGGATACAAAATAAATGTGCAAAAATCAGAGGCCTTCCTATATGCCCAGAATGAAAGAAGTGAAAAAGCCTTGAGAGAAACAATGCCATTTGCTATAAGCCCTAAAAAAATGAAATATCTTGGTATAAACCTTACCAAGGAGGTAAAAGACCTTTACAATGAAAACTTTAAAACCCTAAAGAAAGAAATTGCAGAAGACACCAGAAGGTGGAAAGACCTCCCATGTTCCTGGATTGGCACAATCAACATCATAAAAATGACCATCCTACCAAAGGCAATATAAAAATTCAATGCTATACCAATAAAATCCCAAAGCAATTCTTCAAAGAAGTTGACCAAACAATCTCAAAGTTCATATGGAGGCACAAAAGATTCAGGATAGCAAAGATAATTCTGAGTAACAAAAACACTGCTTGAGGTATTACCATACCGAACATTAGTCTATATTACAAATCCATAGTTATAAAAACAGCCTGGTACTGGCTCCAAAATAGACACACAGATCAATGGATAAGGATTGAAGACCCAGATATAAGCCCACAAAATTACAGCCATTTGGTCTTTGACAAAGGGGCCCAAAGAATCCAATGGAAAAAGAACAGCATCTTCAACAAATGGTGCTGGCAAAACTGGATCTGCACATGCAGAAGATTAAAGCTGGACCCATACTTGTAACCATGTACAAGACTTAATTCCAAATGGATCAAGGACCTTGATATAAGGCAGAGACTATAAAAACCGTAGTTGAAAGGATAAGGAACTCCCTCGAGCTGATTGGGCTAGGCCATTTCCTAAACAGACATCCAATGGCACAGTCACTGCTACCAACTCTTAACAGTTGGGATCTTGTGAAATTAAAGAGCTTCGGTTCAGATAAAGAGATTGTAACAGGAGCTCAAAGGCAGCCCACAGAATGGGAGAAAATCTTCACTAACCACATATCTGATAGAGCTCTACTGTCCAGAGTGCACAAAGAACTTAGAAAATTAAACACCAAGGAAACCAATGGCCCAATTAAAAAATGGGCCCTGGAACTTAAAAGAAATTTTACCAGGGATGAAATTAAAATGTCTAACAAATATCTTAAAAAATGCTCCACTTCCTTAGCCATCAATGAAATGCAAATCAAAACTTCCCTGAGATATCATCTCACCCCGGTCAGGATGGCAAAAATCCACAATACAAACAACAACAAATGCTGGAGAGGATGTGGAGAGAGGGAAACTCTTCTACATTGCTGGTGGAAATGCACTCATACAGCCACTCTGGCGAGCCATCTGGAGATTCTTAAAGAAATTAAAGATTGAAATGCCATATGACCCTGTGATTCCATTTTTGGGTATAACCCCCATACAACAGAGGTTCACCTCGATAGCACAAGCACAACCATGTTCATAGCAGCACTGTTTACAATAGCAAAGACATGGAATCAACCCAAATGTCCAACAGTTGACGAGTGGATAAGGAAACTGTTGTACATTTATACAATGGAGTACTACTCAGCCATCAAAGATGATGAATTACTGGAATTTGCCGGGAAATGGTTGTCAATAGAAACAATTATATTAAGTGAAGTATCCCAGACCCAGAAAATTAAGCGCCGTATGTACTCCCTAATAGGTGGCTCCTAGTACCAAACCCACCCAGCCCACCTTGAGACACTCATAGGTAAATCTATGTATTACCTACAGTAATTGCAAGGATTATGAACAGGAGGGATGGGGTTGGAGGGCCACACCAGAAACAAGGAGAGAAGTGACCATGTTACAGTAGAGAAAATAGGCCTCCTTCAAGGACTGCAAGAAAGTAATGTGACACCTAGTTAAGTTCACAGACATTCGTTCCTGATCATTTACAGCTAAGGGGGTATGAACTCACCAGAAGGGGAGGGCATATAGTCCGGCAGATTAAAAAGTAACCATTTTGCAAATGGGTGATTGACCCCTCCCATTGCCAAATGCCATATGACCCTGCAATTCCACTTTTGGGTATAAGTATTACATCTACCCTTGAATGTGCTCTTATAATAAGACTCCAGTTTAACAGCTTTTTGTCTCTGGCCAGGGGGTGACATACAGTGCCCATCACGATGGAGTGAAGGGCATTGCAGGAGCAACAAAACTGCAAAAGAAAATCAACAAACCACTATCCAGAACTTCAGAGACTCTATATCAACCACCTAGAACTAGGCCAGACTAATCTCTCCCCATCCTGAAGCTCAGGGACATTTGCGCAAGAGGGGGCAGTAAGAGTGTAAGAGCAAAAGGATGGGAGGAGCAATGATTTGCAAGATACTCCACACAAGTTAGGGCCGAAGCAATCATAATTGGATATTGCATACCCAGCGCAATGTCCAACACACTATTGACCTCACAAAGTCCAGCATCTGCTAAAGGCACAAAGATCCTTGGAGGCAAGGGATTGACAGCCACAGTAGTGTTCCTATGCTTAAGGGGAACACAGGAAAGGGTTCAGGGAAATGCCACTGGGTCCTTGTACGTCATCGGAGAGGGGGGCCCAGGGGAGAGTCAGGCATGTACAAGAAAGGACTCTGGGAATTGGGGCAGGAGGCACGGGGAGATGGGGAGGGAGGGGGAGGGAAGGGGGAGCAGAAGGTTCGGGGGGAGGAGGAGGGAGGAAGGGAACTGGTGTACCTATTATGTTTGTATGAGCTGAAATATTAAAAAATGTTATCTTATTTTGTGTTAAAGTGATGAAAAAAATTTATTTGGTAAGTTGCCTCACCATATTTATCATGATCTTTAGGCAAAGTGTTAGAAAAGGTAACACAGTGTAGTATTTCCAATTGGGTATTTGTACAACTAGGCTTTCTGAAGTAGTGGAACTAGTTAGGAAATTCACATAGGAAAGTCTTAGGTGTCTAGCCAAAATAGGAATACAGAACCTATGGAGATAGCTTGCCTGGGATAAGCAAGGCTCTGATTTTGGTCCTCAGAAATGAGGGAAAGGAAAGGAGAGGAAGGGAGAGAAAGGGAGGAGAAAGAAATGGAAGGAAAGAAGGGGGAAAGAAAAGAACAAATGGAAAGAGGGAGGAAGGAAAGGAAGAGAGAAAGGGAAGAGTGGAAGGGAAGAAGGAGGTGGTGGTAGGAAAAATCAAAGGGAAGAGTAGAAGTAATGGAAAGGGAAAGGAAGGTTTTGCCCATTAAAACCTCTGGTAATCAAATATTTCTTTCTTTTTACTATTCATTGTCTTAGCACAAAACTTTAAGGTTATACAATTTCCTTAGACAGATGAATAGAATAGGAACTTAGTGTGGTAATGCACATTTTATCTCCAGCCCATCTTTGTAAAATATATATATTTTTTGAATGAATGGGAAGTGTCAGAGGTCAAATAAATGGAAGAAAGCTAAGCTTAGAATTCATGACTTTTGCAACAATGTATTCTTCTTTGATGCAGAAGGTAAATTGAGCTACTAGGCTACTGGAGTGACCATAGTCACTATAGCTTTCAATCCTTTCTACCCACAATAAATGACAGCAGACTTTACAGATTCCCAGACAACTATAAGAGCAATATATGAACTTTTTGTTGACAGTTCAAAAAGTCCCGGCTTCAAGGTGATTTAACGCTTGCTAAAATCAAATTCTTTTATATCATGAAGTTAAATATAATATTAGGGTTAGTATTTTCCTCATTAAAAAAACAACTAAGAAACCTTGGATTGAAATAAACATTACACTTTCTCTAATCATTTGTAATTATTTTAAGGAAAGAATTAAACCAAAGAATCAAACAAAAATTGACTTCAGAAACAAACAGGCAAGCAAAGTATCTGTGATTTTCAGTGCTAATGATACAATTAAATACAAGATTGTCAAGGTTCCAAATATCCCAGCATATCACAGTCAAGGTAAGGTTAGCTAAAATTGCCTTTAACCCCTCCATCTATAGTCTGTGCCTGTTTATTCTTCCTAGATTACCTATCAGCCAGGAAGATAGCATTCTTCTCATTATCTGGATTATTCTCATTTGATAACATATGCTAAGTCTATGACCCCATCAAAAGAATTTTTGGTACATTATCAGTTGGGAAATACAGAAACATTTCTCCTCAATCCTGACTTCAAACATCAGAAGAGGCTAGCATTTAATGAAAAGCTGACCGGCATCATTTGAGTCTATAGAAGGAAACATTAGGGAAAAGGAAATGAATTTGCATTTCTAGGAAAACTTTAACTGCACAATTATTTGGTAAGACTGTCCCAAAAGAGAAACATGAAAGAGGTTGCTCAAAGCACTGAACTTACCAGTGGTTTCCACGATCCACCATACTGACCAGCCTTCCCCAGCAGGTCTGATGATGAGGTCGTCTAATTCTCAAGCATCTTTGATAGTTGTTACATTGCTTCCTTGCTGCTATTCATTCACTTTTAAAAAACAACTTAGAATCCTTGAATAAAACTGGAAAGCAATTGAAAGGACTCAAGGTGAATGTAGGTCTTTGAGCTACTTATTTCCTTTAGTGCCAGTTATCACTGCTAGATTGCCCACTATCATTCTATCATCATTAAAATTCTTCTTGAAATTTCAAATGAATGGCTGGAGAGATGACTCAGGGGTTAAGACTTGACTCATAAGCAAAAGAACCTGAGCTTGGATCCTGGGATCCCACTTAAAAATCACGGGCATAAAAATGGTGGCAGCCTATACTTCTGGCTCTGGAAGGTAGAGTCTCAGACCCCCCCAGAACAAAGCACTAAGGAGGTAGAGCAATCCAGGACTGCAAACATAAAATACAGTCCTGATCTACCCATCGAAATCTTATCCCACACCAAAACTTAGGGAACCTCGCAGAAGAGAGGTGGTGAAATTTTAAGAGCCTAAAGTTAGGATGAAGTATTCTTAACCAACACACTCCATTCGAGACAGGGTTGCTATATCAAGAAGGTCACTACATTGGTAACTTCTACCACCAGATAATACACTATGACTGACTTCGCAACATTTCCCCAAGGACTAACTAGAGTCTTAGAAGAAACACTTGCGCTCCATGTCTCAGAACAGGTCTGGACAAGGGAAGAGGAACCTCCTCATTTAGGACTTTACCCACCAAAGAGCCACATAAAGTTCAATGGAAATCTGACTCCCTTACCAACACAGACACCCCAAAGGGAGTCCACACATTCCAAAGGACAGGAGGGGGGAGAGGAGAGACAAAACAAGATGATGAAGAAGAGTGTGTGGATGGGGAGAACGGGAAAGGAAGGAAGTGGGGGAGATAAAGGTGAAGACATAAAACAAATTTGTTTGTAAATAAATTAATTAAAAACCAAAAAGGTGAAATGCTTAAAAATATACTGAAGAAGAGAAATGGGAAAAATTAATGTATCACTCTCAGTTCCATTTACATGATATTCAAGAGGAGATATAGCCAATGTATGCTGAGAAAAAATTAGCACTATGCTAAACACATTTGGAATATGATGTGAATTTCAGGAAAGACACAGGAACTGTCAGAGGTGAGGAAAGTGGCCTGTATTTTGGTCTGTATGTGTAGTTACATCTCTATGAAGTATTTTAAAAATAAATCTTGGTTAAATGATTAAGAGTGGGAATTCATGAAAATCAGCAACATGGATCTTGATTTGTGAAAAGTAGGGAAATAGAGTATCAGAATCTACTGTTTTGAATGAAACAATCCGTGAATCTCACTTTAATTCACTGATGAAGTGAGTAGAGCTTTAGTTCTGTGCAGAGCTAGCCTCGAGGCCTTCCTGAAGCATGTTAGAAATCTGTTTTCTGTTTCAGAACAAGTCAGGCTCTCCCTCTCCATCTCAGCATTAAAATCAGGTGAATTGTTCTGTTGCTGTCTTTAGACTCCTGGGGGTAATTAAGAGAAATGATCATTGCTGTCTCCGCTCTGTCTGACATGTGTCTTGGTCTGTGAGTTTTCTGTGGGCTGAGCTGAATACTAATGTGAAAGCTTGTGCCAGAGATGATATGGGAACAGGGAAAACTCTGGAATACTGATGATTTTATAGATGTGTATGTGTGCATGTCCACCTATGTGTGTGGACACATACAATATATGTGTGTATACATGATCATTATTTCCTTTTGTCAACATAAACTTCCATCATATGTAGGCTGAAGTATGTCTAAAGTATAACCAAGATAATGAAGTATGTTCATTTTCCCTAAGTTGTTTTTTTCCTAATTTATTGATTTCTAAAGTAAAAGCCTGTTGAATATAGTTTAAATAAAGGTGAAATAACTTAAAAGTAATTTATTGATTTTAAAGACAATCTCCAAAATAGCTATTTCTGAATAGAATTCATATGTGGATTAGAAAACTTTGCATAGAATTTGAGACCCCTGCAAAAAAAATTCAACACAGAAACCATTAATTTTAAGTAACATAGCATTAAAAAATCACATTAAAAGCTGATAAGCTTCACAGTTATGAAATGTGGGAGCTGAGGAAAGAATTCAATCAGAGTTTTGAAGGTTTTTGATGACTTAGATAAATTCTCTGTCTGGTACTGAGATTTGTTGTTACAGTTTGTGCCTGAGGCCTAAGATCCCCAGCAATCCTCAAAGCACACCCACACAGATGCATACACACACACACACACACACACACACACACACATACGCATGCACACTCTTTCTTTCCTACCTGATAGACAGACTTCCTACTGAATCTGGCTCCTAAAAGATTTTGGGATGGGACACTTTAGCTATGGTTATTTAGGAAATGAGATACTATCGTTTTACATCTACTTACATTAATTAGCATGTTTAACAATTAAAGCTATTAGGTTTGATATGTGTATTCATTCATTCACTTCCCCGATTTAACAGGGTAGGTTAACACTCTGGAAAAATAAATTGTATAGCTCTTCACCACTGGTTGTATTCTTTCCTTCCTCTAATGATTGACTGCCTGTGGTAGTCCTGTGATGCTCTTGATCTTTGAGTGAAAGGTTTGATCGTTGGTATTAACTGCCAGCCTCACACCTAGGAGACAAGCCTCCACACCTGCCTCAGAATGAGTGCAGAATAAGATTGGCTTCTTACATGCTTGTGTGGGAATGTGTTGATTTTATTAAAAGACGTGATAAAACCCAGTCTAAAAGTATGCTGTGCCAGCTCCTGAGTGTGAGTGCTGGACTGTGTAAAATAGTAAAAGCTAGCTGAGTACTGGCAAGGAAGCATTCATGCACTCATTCATTGTCCTGTGCTCCTGCCGTGGATGTCATGTGATAGTTATTTCAAGCTTCTGCTGCTGTGACTCTCTGGACATGATGGACTGCAACTTGGAATTGTGAGCCAAATAAACCTTTTCTTTCTGAAGTTTGCTTCTGACTTTGTTACATCAATGAAATAATTAAGAGTGGATTTAACAAGAATACTTGATTTAGAGGAGCATGAGATATCTTTCTTCCTATCTCAAAAACAATTTCAATCTAAAATTTTAACTGATATAACTATGTTAGAGCCGTGAAGTCTGTTTCAGGATTTTGACTTTCATGTGGAGAGACTGAATGGTAAAATAGGGCTAATTTCAGTCACTTTCTGCACAATGACAGTTACCCATCAACATCCTTCACTTTTGTGGTGATTATCTGTGCACATCTGAGCAATGTTTTTCACATTTTACAGGCATCATTGCAACCAAAGGTAACAGAGTCCTCCAAATATTTGATACTTGCTATCTGGCTGAAGTTACTTCCATGGGAAATACAGGGTCAACATTTTTTTGTTTCCTACTTTGCTTTTCACCTTTTGGGAGTTAGGCATTGAAAAGCAGGGAATTATGAAGCAATAAGCAAGGAAAATGTACAACATTAGTAACAACAGCAATAGCAACAACACAACAATTTAAGGAACCCATCCAATCCCAGGAATAAGATGAATATGATTTACCACAGAAAAAATATTAGATAAATTTCCAGTTTTCAATGGCAACAAAATGATTCCAAGGCATATAAGGAGATCATGATCAGGGGCCCTGGGCCACACCCCAGCTCCCAAAGTCAATTGCACCTGCCCACCACTGCCACCTCCCCTCTTTCCCCAGGGATGCCCGCAGTCCAGCCAGGACACGCTGCTACCTAGGTAAGCTCCCCCTGCTCACCCCCAAACCCCAGGCGACCCACTAGTCCCAACTCCTCACACCAGCCAACCTGAGCAGGAGCTGCTAGAGGCCAACTAATTCACTTCAGTGAAAAACACACAGAAATTGAAAGAAAGTCTTAAGTGTTAAAATGACAATGACCAAGTCAAAGTGCAAATCCATGAGAAACAAAACGCAAGAAAACAAATTTCCCACTGAAAAAATTAATGCCATAATGATAGACTCCAACCAGAACAAATCGATGGAAAGCAGCAAAGAAAGCCTGACCCAGGATGACGACTTTCAAAACACAATCATTACCATGATCAATACTATGAAAGAGGAAATCCAGGAGGAATTAAACAGGAACACAACAGACACTTGGAGGAGTTGACAAAAACAGTCAAGAAACAAAAATAGGCATAGAGCAGTTAAAACAGACTCAAGCAGAATTTAAAACTGAACTAAAAGACAAGTTATCTTCAACCCAGAACTCAACAGAGAGTCTCATCAGCAGAACTAACAAAGCAGAAAACAGAATTTCAGACCTTGAAGACAAAGTGGGAGTATTAACCAGCTCAATGGAAGAGGTTGTTAAAGCCAAAAAGATACTTGAGAGAAATATTCAAGAGTTATGGGACACCCTGAAGAAGCCTAACATGAGTATTCATGGAATACCAGAGCAAGGATCTCAAAATACCACCCCTGAAGAAATTTTTCAAACTATCATCAAGGAAAACGTTCTTCATCTTAAAAAAGAGAGGCCCATCCATATACAAGAGGCATTCCTCACCCAAACAGATATGACCAAAATAGAAACTCGCCACAGCAAATAATAGTTAAAACACTCCACATTCAAGACAAAGAAATGGTGCTGAAAGCTTCAAGGAAAAAAAACAAGTCACTTTTAAAGTTTAACCTATTAAAATAATGAATGACTTTTCAATGGAAACAGTAAAACCAAGAAGAGCTTGGAGAGAGTACTTCAAATACTGAATGAGCAAAAATGTCAACCCAGGCTGATATACCTCACAAAACTATCTGTCATGATCAAGGGAGAAAGAAAAATTTTCCAGCACAAAGACAACTTGAAGGGATACATGTCCACCAAACCAGGCCTTCAAAAAATGATAGAAATGATACTCAAGCTCAAAGAAAAAAAAAACAAGCATATATAGGAGGACAAAAGGGAAGTATAATACCGCCAAAACCTAAAAGTGAAACAATATACTTACAAAAGCCACTAAACATAATAAATATCTGGAATTAAAAATAATTTCTCCATTATAATATTAAATATTAATGGAATTAACTCATTGATCAAAAGACGCAGATTACCAACTTGGATTAAAAAACACAACCCATCAATCTGCTGCCTGCAGGAAACCCATCTCACCACAAAAGATAGTCACATCCTAAAAATAAAAAGCTGGTCCAAAATTCTGCAAGCTAATGGAACCAGGAAACAGGCAGGGGTAGCCATTATACTCTAAGACAAAGTAGACTTCAAACCAAATAAATCATAAGAGACACAGGTACAATTCACCAGAAAGACTTCACAATACTGAACATATATGCACCCAATATGTGCCCCCCACATTCTTTAAACAAACCCTACAACCTCTAAAGTAAGAAATCAATGCCAAAACAATAATTCTTGGGGATTTCAATACCGCCCTCTCAACATGGGATAGATCAACAGGTCAAAAGCTTAACAGAGACACTTTGGAACTTAATCAAACCCTGAAAGAAATGGACCTTACAGATCTCTATCGAAATTTTCACCCACGTACCAAAGAATACACATTTTTCTCAGCACCACACGGAACTTTCTCCAAAATAGATCACATATTGGGCCACAAAATGAATCTCCACATATACAGGAAAGTTGAAATTCTAACCTGTACCCTATCAGACCACCATGGTCTAGAGCTTGACATCCACAACACAACAAACAATAGAAAATGCACTAACTCCTGGAAACTTAACACTATGATGCTGAATGAGAGTTGGATTCTGGAAGAAATTAAAAAAGGAAATTCAATATTTCCTGAGAGAGAATGATAATGAAAATACAACTTACCAAAATCTCTGGGACACAATGAAAGCTGTCCTAAGAGGGAACTTCATAGCTCTTAATGCCTACATCTAAAGAAAATGGAAACATCAGAAATAAATAACAATGCATTTTAAGATTTAGAGACACTAGAGCAATCTGATCCCAAAAGCAGCAGAAGAGAGGAGATTAGCAAAATAAGGGGAGAAATATCTGAAATCGAGATTAGGAAAACAATACACAAAATCAACCAGTAAAAAAGTTGGTTTTTTGAAAAAAAATAAATAAGATTGATACACCCCTAGCTAAATTAACCAAAATCAAGAGAGAGAAAGCCCAAATTAACAAAATTAGAAATGAACATGGAGTTGTCACTACTGATACCCAAGAAATCCAGAGAATTATAACATCATATTTCAAAAACTTATACTCTGTGAAATTTGACAACGCAAAGAAGATGGATGAATTCCTCAGTAAACACAATTTACTTAAATTGAATCAGAAAGTTGTGAATTATTTAAATAGTCCTATAACATATGAGAAAATCGATGAAGTAATCTCAAATCTTGCCACCAAAAAAATCCTGGACCAGATGGATTCAGTACAGAGTTCTACCAGACATTAAGGAGTTAATAATACCAATACTCCTTAAAATGTTCCATCAAATAGCAAAGGAAGGAACACCACCAAATTCCATCTATGGAGCTAATATCATCTTAATCCCAAGACCTAATAAAGATATACTTTAAAAAGAAAACTATAGGCCAATCTCTCTGACGAGCACAGATGCAAAGATTCTCAACAAAGTCTTAGCAAATCAGATTCAAAAACATATCAAAAAGATCATTCATGGGGGTCAAGTATGCTTTATCCCAGGCACACAAGGTTGGTTCCACATATGCAAATCAATAAATGTAATTCACCATATAAACCAGTCCAAAGTCCAAGACCACATAAAACTCTCGATAGATGCAGAAAATGCTTTTGACAAGATCCAACAGCCCTTTATGATAAAAATCCTAGAGACAGTTGGAATGGAAGGAACCTTTATCAATATAATAAAAGCTGTATACAACAAGCCAACAGCAAGGATTATACGCAATGAGGAAAAACTTGAAGCATTCCCTCTTCAATCAGGAACTAGAAAAGACTGTCCACTCTCACCACTTCTATTCAATATTGTACTTGAAGTCTTAGCTGAAGCCATAGGAGAAGAAAGGGACATAAAAGGGATTCAAATTGGCAAGGAAGAAGTCAAGTTATCTGCATTTGCAGGTGACATGATTTTATACCTGAGTGATCCCAAAAACTCCACCAGGAAACTTCTGGAACTAATACAGAAATTTAGCAGGGTGGCAGGATACAAAATAAATGTACAAAAATCAGTGGCCTTTCTATATGCCCAGAATGAACAATCCCATTTACTATAGCCCCTAAAAAAATGAAATTCCTTGGTATAAACCTAACCAAGGAAGTAAGAGACCTTTATAATGAAAATTTTAAAACCCTAAAGAATGAAATTGCACAAGACACCAGAAGGTGGAAAGACCTCCCATGTTCCTGGATTGGCAGAATCAACATCGTAAAAATGACCATTTTACCAAAGGCAATATACAGATTCAATGCTATACCAATTAAAATCCCAAAGCAATTCTTTGAAGAAGTTGACCAAACAATGTCAGAATTCATATGGAGGCACAAAAGACCCAGGATGGCAAAGACAATCCTGAGTAACAAAAACACTGCTGGAGTTATCACCATACCAAACCTTAATCTATACTACAAATCCATAGTTATAAAAATAGCCTGGTACTGGATCCAAAATAGACACACAGATCAATGCATAAGGCTTGAAGACCCAGATATAAGCCCACACAACTGCAGCTATTTGATCTTTGACAAAGGGGCCCAAAGAATCCAATGGAAAAAGAACAGCATCTTCAACAAATGGTGCTGGCAAAACTGGATATCCACATGCAGAAGATTAAAACTGGACCCGTACTTGTCCTCATGTGGATCAAGGAACTTAATATAAGACTATAAAAGCCGTACTTGAAAGGATAGGGAATTCCCTCGAGTTGGGCTAGGCCAACAGTTCCTAAACCGGCATTCAACAGCACAGTCACTACCACCAAAACTCAACAGATGGGATCTTGTGAAATTACAGAGCTTCTGTTCAGATAAAGAGATTGTAACTGTAGCACAAAGGCAACCCACAGAATGGGAGACACCACATATCTGATGGAGCTCTATTATCCAGAGTGCACAAAGAACTTAGAAAACTAAACACCAAGGAAACCAATGGCCCAATTAAAAAATGGGCCCTGGAACTTAAAAGAAACTTTACTAGAGATGAAATTAAAATGTCTAACAAATATCTTAAAAAATGCTCCACTTCCTTAGCCATCAGGGAAATGCAAATCAAAACTTCCCTGAGATATCATCTCACCCCAATCAGGATGGCAAAAATCCATAATATAAACACCTCCAAATGCTGGAGAGGATGTGGAGAGAGGGGAACTCTCCTACCTTGCTGGTGGGAATGCAGGCTCATACAACCACTCTTGTGAGCTGCCTGGCGATTCTTAAAGAAATTAAAAATTGAAATGCCATATGACCCTGCTAATCCACTTTTGGAAATAACCCCCCATACAGCAAAAATTCATTTTGATAGCACAAGCATGACCATGTTCATTCATATCAGCACTGTTTACAATACAAAGTCATGGAATCAACCAAAATGTCCAATAGTTGATGAGTGGATAAGGAAATTGTGGTACATTTATACAATGGAATACTACTCAGCCATCAAAAATGATGAATTTGCCAGGAAATGGATGGAATTAGAAACAATTATATTGAGTGAAGTATCACAGACACAGAAAATTAAGCACCATATGTACTCCCTAATAGGTGGATCCTAGTACCAAACCCACTTAGAGACACTCAAAGATAAATCTCTGTAATACCTACAGTAATTGCAAAGATTATAAACAGGAGGCATGGGGAAGGAGGACCCACCAGAAACAAGGAGAAAGAGGACCATGTTACACCAGAGCAAATAGACCACCATCAAAGACTGCAAGTAAGTAATGAGACATCTGGTTAAGTTCACAGACTTTCCTTCCTGATCATTTGCAACTAAGGGGGAATGACCTCACCAGAAGGGGAGGGCATATAGTCTGCCAGATAGAAAGTACCATTTTGCAAATGGGAGACTGACTCCTCGCTCCTACTTTTATTCCATCTACCTTTGAATATACTCTTATAGCAAGACTAATATAGAGCGCCTGAGAAGAGCGGGAGGCGGTGGCGGCCGAGGGAAGATGGCTCCTTCTCCAACCAAATGCAAGGACCGCTCTGACGAGAAGTTCAAGGATCGGTCTAAAGATAAAGGGGCCACTAAGGAGTCCGGGGAGAAGGACCGAGGCCGGGATAAAACTCGGAAGACACGCAGCGCTTCAAGTGGAAGCAGCAGTACCAGGTCTCGGTCCAGCTCGACCTTCAGCTCGGGCTCCAGCACCAGCACAGGCTCGAGCAGTGGCTCCAGCTCCTCTTCCACGTCCAGCCGCTCGGGAAGCTCCAGCACGTCCCGTAGCTCTAGCTCCAGCAGCTCCTCGGGGTCTCCAAGCCCCTCCCGGCGCAGGCATGACAACAGGCGGCGCTCCCGCTCCAAATCCAAGCCACCTAAAAGAGATGAAAATGAGAGGAAAAGGCGGAGCCCTTCTCCTAAACCCACCAAAGTGCACATTGGGAGGCTCACTAGGAATGTGACCAAGGATCACATCAAGGAGATATTTTCCACCTACGGGAAAATCAAAATGATTGACATGCCTGTAGAAAGGATGCATCCTCATCTGTCCAAAGGCTATGCGTATGTAGAATTTGAGAATCCAGATGAAGCAGAGAAGGCGCTGAAACATATGGATGGAGGTCAAATTGATGGTCAGGAGATCACTGCTACTGCTGTGCTGACCCCTTGGCCTAGGCCACCCCCTCGGCGCTTCAGTCCTCCCAGGAGAATGCTGCCACCCCCTCCCATGTGGCACAGGTCGCCCCCACGAATAAGAAGGTCCCGCGCCACAGGTCCCCTGTCTGTCGGAGGTCCCGTTCTCCTAGCCGCCGCCGCCACAGAAGCCGCTCCAGCTCCAACTCCGGATAGACAGGCGGGAAGCTCGCCCCTGTACCTTGCGTCCCACCCACCTGTGTTGTTGCTTCTCTAGCCAAAGGAGGATCAGTAGGAAGGATCCCTCATTCAAAGACAATCGTTGAGGCTCGGTCCTGCGGGTGGGTTCCGGTGCAGAAGGGCTGTTGTTGACTTACTGCTGTGCCCATAAAATGCCCTGTAGTTTCTGGCTAGCAAGTTCACCCATCTTGGTTCCCGACAGCCTGCTCAGGAAGCAGCAAGACAAGTGGGCCTCCACCCGGTGGTACCCAACACATCTCCACACCACCTGGGCCTGTAGGCAGCCTGCTGGGCCTTTGCCACATCTGCAGGCCAGCTGCTGCTCCCCTGGGCCTCTTCAACCTGAAGGTTCCCATTCACCCCCCACCTCCACCCCCATGCTGTCTTTCCATGTCCCTGCATCTCCCTACTCTGAAATTGGTGAGCACATCCAGTTCTACCGGGCTCTTGTGGAGCTGCCCACCCCTGTCTCCTGCCGCTATGATGGTCTTGCAGGTTAACCTTGGCAATGTGTACATTGATTTTGTTTTTTTAATTGTACAGTCAGTACTATAAACTTTTGAGTTTTGTAACTTTGTAGCATTTTAGTTAAGGTTGGTTTGTACTTCGTGTAGAGTAAGGGGTTGTATTAAATAAACCTAGGATTGGAACGTAGAAAAAAAAAAAAACAAGACTAATTTAAAAGTTTTTTATCTCTGGCCAGGGGGTGACATCCAATACCCATCAGGATAGAGCCAAGGGCATTTCAGGAGCAGCAAATCTGAAAAAATAAATTAACAAACTATAATTCAGTGCATCAGAGACACTATATCAACTACCTGGAACTGGGTCAGCCTAATCTCTCCTCATCCTGAAGCTCAGGGAAATTTGCTGAAGAGGGGGTGGTAAGATTGTAAGAGCACAAGGATGGGAGGAGTAAAGATACTCCACACAAGTTAGAGCCGAAGCAATCATAACAGGACTCTGCATGCCCTGCACAATGTCCAAAACATTATTGACCCCACAAAGTCTAGCATGTACTAAAGGCACTAGGATCCTTGGAGGCTAGGGATTGACAGCCACAGTAGTGTTCCTATGCTTAAGGGGAACACAGGAAAGGGTTCTGGGAAATGCCACTGGGTCCTTGCATCTCATCGGAAAGAAGGACTCAGAGGAGAGTTTGGCATGCACATTAAAGGATGCTCAGGGGATGGGGGGAGGAGGCACTGGGGGATGGGGAAGGAGGGGGGAGTGGAGGGGTGGAGGGGGGAAGCAGGGGAGTCGAGGGGGGGTGGAGGAAGAGAGGGGACCGGTGTACCTGTTAAGTTTGCATGAGCGGAAACAAAAAAATACATATTCAGGGAATGGAGGCAATAGAAACTGCATGTAGGAAAATATATTGAGCATGTGGAATAAATTTTTAAAATAGCATTTTAATTTTTTATTTAATTTTTTCTGGCTATATTAAGAAGTTTGTTCTTTGGCAAATTCATGTATTGGCGTAGCATATTCTGATGACTCTCTCCACCTTTTCTTATCTCTGTCCCAAACCAATCAACAATAACCCCTCCCCATATTGGTTACTCAGCAGTTCTTTCCTTAGATTTTGCTTAGTGATTCGCTTAGTTTAATCAGAGCCATCTGTGTGACCACTGGCTTGTATCCTCCATTAGGTCCTGGTGGTATCACCTGCCAGGGTAAAACTGAAGGCAATGTCTTTTCCCAAATCTCCACCTGCTAGGAGGAAATGGTCTATCAGTGAGGTGTAGGGTCTCCTGAAAGTTACCTCCTTCCTGCTGTTCTGGTGACAGGCCTATTCTTCTGCAGACCTAAGGAAGGCATTATAGCTGCTGCAAGTTCATAACCACATTAGCCATGTCATTTCCAGATGGTATTTCATAGTCCCTTTTTGTTCTTTTTCAGCGCTTTCTTTCTTTCAATCCCTCTTCCATGATGTTTCCTAAGCCTGTGAAGGAATGGTGTAAATATCTTAAATAAAAGACATTTTTTTCTTCAATGAAAAGAACTTGACGAACTTTTGGAACACTGTTCAAAAGACAGTGTATATGTTGCAAGCCTGAAGGACAATGGTGATAAAAAGAAACAGGATATTCAAAAAATCAGCAACTGGAAATTTCCCAAATTTAAATAAACACAGCAGTGCAAGCATCCAAGAAGCTCAAGAACTTTAGTCTATCTAAAAAAGACTCACATTGACTCGTTACAATAAAACAGAGCTATTTGAAAGCAAAAAAAAAAAAAGAAAGAAAAAAAGCATATGTGAGAGCTATCAGATGAATTGTCAGACTTCTCATCAAAATCTATGAAGCCCAAAAGTAAATAGGATGGTACATGCAGAAAGAAAATTCCCATCAACTAAGAAAATGGATTAGGCCCAAAACTTTCAAAAGTGAGAGAGAAATTAAGACATTTATAGATAAACAAAAATCTAGAGAATTTTTTTCACTAGACCCGCCTTGCAAGAAATGCTAACAAATCCTGTGGGTTGAAAATAAATGACAGAAGAGAGAAAAGTAGCAGTGTATGAAGAATAGAGCAAAAGAAATACATGTGTGAGTAATTGTAGAAGCTATTATCATTGTAATAATGAAATGTAACTCCACTTTTGTTTTCTACTTGATTGAAGTGATAATATATTTTCAAAAAAGCAATCATTAGTTTAAAGCTAATACTCCCATAATTTTGGTTTGTAAGCTTACTTTCTTTTAAACAAAATTTAATTTAGTGGCATATAAAGATTAATTTTATATTATACATACATATAAGACATAATTTTATGACATCAACAAAAAAGGAGTAGTAAGGGAGCAAAGTATTTTAATGTTGTGCAGTCTAAAGTGATATAATTTCAAACTTGAATCACAATTTTAGAAAGTTAAATGTAATGTCCATGATAACCACAAATAAAATAACTAAATAGTATACACAAAATAAAATCAGAAAAAAACAAATATTTCACAGCAAAATCCACAAACAACAAATATAATGCTACAACAGAAGATGAGAGGGAGGAATGTTTGTTTGACCAAGTAGTACATTCTTGAACTGGAGGCAGGAAAATCTTTGAGTTTAAGGTCAGCCTGAGCTACACAACAAGTTAGAGGCTAACCTCAGCTATAAGTGGAATCCATATTAAAAACAAAAAAGTTTATTATTTAACAAACAAATCCCTCAAATGAGAAAGAACTAACCCTTCTGCATTAAGAATAACTCTGAATAAAAATGGATTAGGTTTTAAATTAAAAGACAGACATTGACAGAATAAATGTTTTAAAAATGACCCGAATTATGCATTGGACAAAAGAATTGCTTTAGATTTGAAGATACAAATAGATCAGTCTGAAGGAATAGGAAAAAAATGTTCCTTGCATATTCTAACCTAAATAAACCAAAATATATTAACATCATAGAATATTAAATTACATTTTAAATGTTTATAAAAGATGTTATATGCTAATGAATATCAAAATAGTAATAAAATAAATTAAAATAATTATAGACATCTACAATTTAATAAGAGGCAGGAAATATCACTTATCTATTTTTAAATTGTGTGTGTGTGTGTGTGTGTGTGTGTGTGTGTGTGTATCAGAGAGTACTGTGTGCCCCTGTGGAGGACCAAGGGTGACTTTAGGAATCATCTTGGGTTGCTTCTACTCCCTTTTTGCTTTACTCTTGGATTTCTCAGTCCCCACCTACCAGGGCCAGAAGTACAGACCATCACCATTTCTGCCTAAATTTTTTACATGAGATCTGGGATCCGAATTCAGGACCTTCTGCTTGCAAGGTAGAAACTTAACCCCTGAGCCATCTCTCCAGCCCTCTGTGCAAACTTTAATGTCTCACTCTGAATAATGAGCACAGCAACAAGACAGAAAGTTAAATAAGAAAATTGATGACAGTCATATAAGTAGCTACTTGGATCTAGCATATACAAAATGCTTTACCCAGGAATGACACAGAACAGTCATTTCATAAGACATGTACCAAGCTAAACCATGTCAGACCGCTAGCTAAATTCCAATTACTTTAAGAAAATATATCATATAGGTAAACATGGTGGTGGCTCATGCCTGTAGCCTTAACACTAGAGACACCGAGGCAGAGGACTTAACAGTATGGGAAACCGAGGCAGGACAACTTCACACTAGAGAAATCAAGGCAGGAGGACTTAACACTAGAGACACCGAGGCAAGGGGACTGCTACAAGTTCAGAGTTATAGGTATAGGTAAGTTTCAGGACAGCCATGACTAAAGAGAGACTTAGTCTAAAACAAGAAAAAAAAGGTAAAGAGAAAAGGAGAAGGAAAAAGGAAAATGAAAGGAAGAGAAAGGGAAGGAAAAGAAAAAAAAAGAAAGAGAAAATGTATAGTATATTTCATATAAAATATCCAATCTTACATCAGAAAGAAGCAGAAGCAACTTATTCTTTTCAATTGCTCAGAGAAGAAATTTAGGTTGTAGACAACTATAGGTTGTAGACAAAACACATAAGAACCTTATCAGATAGTAAACAAACAAATAGGAAATGTTCTGCTAAAAATACATTAGAAAATAAAAAAAAATTAGATCAACTAAGAACTTTGAAACATAAGTAACTAAAGGAAAGGAAGCAAACCTAAAACTGAAAAATGAAGGATTGTATAAATATCATAAACATCATTAAATAAATAATCAAAATAGTTGATTTAAAAATTGTATTTACTAAAAAATCAAAATTTGACTACAAAAATTTAAAACGTCAAGTAATTTCAGCTGAGCTTACAAAGAGAAAAGACTTGTGATACTTAGTTTAAGCTGTCAACTTCATCTTTATTGCTAATTAATCTGTAAAATTCAGCTTTTACACATACGCATGAGGAATTATCTAGTTAGGGCCACACAGTAGGGGATTGTTCTACTTGCACAATTGATGTGGAAACGCACAGTGCAATGTAGTGAGTGATCCCATTCTCTGGGAAGACAGACAAGATGAAGAGATCTGGCTGACAAGCTAGAAAGCAGCACTGATCTTTGCTCCTCTACTCCAGTTGTAGATATGTTTATATGTGGATACCAGTTCACATGGCTCTTTTTTTCTGGTATAATTCACTTCTCATAATAGACTATAACCTCAAAAATGTAAATTAGCAAAATCTCTTATTCTCCTAAATTTCTTGGGTTATGCTTTAATTGCAGCAACACAATACAAAACTAGAAGAAGCTCAAATTACTAAACCCAAAAATATACGTAAGACACTGGTAATTATTTTATAAAATAAAAACAATTATAGGGAATAATTCTGATTAATTTCATTTTTCTGATTTCTGTGACATTGATATGTGACATGGAAAAATTCATAAGAACACAAAACTTATAAAAGCCTATAAAAACTAAATCATGAAGAAGCTAAAACTTAACAAAAGTAAAAAAAATCTGATCGAGTCTCTATTCAAAATTCTTTCAAAAACAAAAAGTATTTTAGCTGCACATTTCCTGATATCTTCATTGGTGAATTCTGTAAAGTTAGTGGTTATTTAAGGAAATGCACACAAATCCTTCATAAACTTTTCTACTAAGCTAACTACATATGTGTAAGTCCTAGAGCAGAAATAAAGAAGCATATGCCTTAAAAAATACCATTTGCATAGTAATGGCCTCTATTGACAGTGTTTTGGAATAGATTTCAAAAGAAATTTTATAAATATGTTCAATCAACTAAAAGAAGACATGGGCATCCTCCAAAAGAAATAAAAGGAAGGACTGAATAAAGTAAGGAAATTAATTAAGTACATGAAAATAAAAAAGAGATAAAATAGCCAAAGAAGCAATAAACTGAAATAATGTTGGAAGAGATAAACTCAGAAAGACCAACAGAAAGCTCACAATCAAGGAATCATGTGCAAGCAGTTTCAGGTCTTCCAAGGCCATCCTTGAAAGGTCAGTGATAGGTCACTGATAAAATATATATGAACTTTGGGACAGCATGAAAAACAAAGACTTTGAATCATGGTCATAGAAGAAGGAGAAGAATATTATTCCATACAAGAAGATTTCCAAATTCAGAGAAAGAGTTGCCTATTAAAGTACAAGACAACTACAGAGAACTAATTAAACAAGCTAGAAAAGAAAATCCCATAGCATATTACCGTTAACACTGAATACTCAAAATTAAGGAAGGGCCTTGAAAACTTGAAGAGAAAGAATCTCTCTCTCTCTCTCTCTCTAGCTATATCTTTCTTGCTCTCTCTCTCTCCATATATGCACATATATATATATAATAGCTGATTATTTGATACAAACTTTACAAGCCAGTAGGTTTAAAAAGCTTTATTTTAAATCCTAAAAGACCACTATTGCCTTATATTCAGTAGAACTATCTATTATATCTGCTAAAACTGAAGAGAAGTAAAAATTCCATAACAAAAACAGGATGAAAGAATGTATGACCACTAAATCATCTCTACAGAGGATAGTGAAATGTTCTGAACAAAAAGCTGGACAAATACATCCAAGCAGAAGTGGAAGAAAATAAACAATACCAGGATAGCTAAAAGACCAAAGTCTGTAAAAATACCTTAAAATAAATAAAATGATAGAAATTAACACATTTTTCACAGTAATATTGTGATAGTTAAGCCTGAGTGTCAACTTGGCATACCTGGTATTAACTAAGATAGGCTGAGACCACACCTGGAAGGAACAACTGAGACCACGTGAAAGGATTATACCTGCCCTAGATCTTATCAGAACCTCGGAAGACCTCATAGGATCCTTCCAGTAATGGACCCTATAAAAGCCACAGAGCAGAGGGAGAGGAGAGACCCTCTGAAGTGTTCTTCCCTCCTGCCGCCCAGCCCTCTAAGTCTTTTTATTTATTTCCACTCAAACGACCTTAACAGGTACACCGGTCACCTCCCTCCCTCAACTCCCCCTCCCCCCTGTACCCCGCTCTGCTCCCCCTCCCTCCCCATCCCCCAATGCCTCCCCCTTCAATCCCCGGAGCATCCTTTAATGTGCATGCCAAACTCTCCTCTGGGTCCTCCTCTCCCATGAGGTGCAAGGACCCAGCTGCACTTCCTAGAACCCTTTCCTGTGTTCCCCTTAAGCATAGGAACACTACTGTGGCTGTCAATCCCTTGCCTCCAAGGATCTTGGTCCCTTTAGCAGATGCTAGACTTTGTGAGGTCGATAGAGTGTTGGACATTGCGCAGGACATGCAGAGTCCTATTATGATTGCTCAGTCCCTAACTTGTGTGGAGTATCTTGCATATCATTACTCCTCCCATCCTTGTGCTCTTACAATCTTACCGCCCCCTCTTCAGCAAATTTCCCTGAGCTTCAGGATAGGGAGAGATTAGGCTGGCCTAGTCCAAGGTAGTTGATATAGAGTCTCTGATGTTCTAGATTATGGTTTGTCGTTTTTTTTTTTTCAATTTTGCTGCTCCTGAAATGCCCTTGGCTCTATCCTGATGGGTATTGGATGTCACCCCCTGGCCAGAGATAAAAAGCTGTTAAACTAGAGTCTTGTTATAAGAGTATATTCAAAGGTAGATGTAATAAAAGTAGGAAACTGTGGTGAAGAAGAGGTCAATCACTCATTTGCAAAATGGTTACTTTCTATCTGCCAGACTATATGCCCTCCCCTTCTGATAAGATCATACCCCATCAGTTGCAAATGATCACAAAGGAAAGTCTGTGAACTTAACCAGATGTCTCATTACTTGCAGTCTTTGATGGTGATGTAATATCTCTGCTGTAACATGTTCCCCTCTCTCCTTGATTCTGGTGAGGCCCTCCTTCCCCATCCCTCCTGTTTATAATCTTTACAATGTGAATTTTGAATTGTTTGGTCAACCTCTTTAAAGAATTGCTTTGGGATTTTAATTGCAGAATTCCATCCATTTCGTGGAAAATTCCATTAATTCATCAGTTTTGATGGCTGAGTAGTACCACTTTGTATAGATGTACCACATTTTCCCTATCCACTGTCAACTGTTGGACATTTGGGGTGATTCCACGACTTTGTATTGTAAACAGTGCTGCTATGAACATGGTCGCACTTGTGCTATCGAGGTCAATTTTTGCTGTATGGGGAGTTAGTCCCAAAAGTCGAATATCAGGGCATATGGAATTTCAATCTTTAATTTCTTTAAGAATCTTGAGATGGCTCACGAGAGTAGTTGTATAAGCCTGCATTCCCACCAGCAAGGTAGGAGAGTTCACCTCTCTCCACATCCTCTCTAGCATTTGGCGTTCTTTGTATTGTGGATTTTTGCCATCCTGACCAGGGTGAGATGATATCTCAGGGAAGTTTTGATTTGCATTTCCTGATGGCTAAGGATGTTGGAACACTTTTTAAGATATTTGTTAGACATTTTAATTTCATCCCTGGCAAAGTTTCTTTTAAATTCCAAGGCCCATTTTTTATTGGGCCATTGGTTTCCTTGGTGTTTAGTTTTCTAATTTCTTTGTGCACTCTGGATAATAGAGCTCTATCAGATGTGTGATTAGTGAAGATTTTCTTCCATTCTTTGAGTTGCCTTTGTGCTCAATTTGCCATCTTGAACAGAAGCTCTTTAATTTCACAAGATCCCATCTGTTGAGAGTTGGTTGTAGTGACTGTGCTATTGGATATCCATTTGGGAACTGTTGGCCTAGCCCAATCAGCTCAAGGGAGTTCCCTACCCTTTCAAGTATGATTTTTATAGTCTCTGGCCTTATATCGAGGTCTTTGATCCATTTGGAATTAATTCTTGTACATGGTGACAAGTACGGGTTTTAATCTTCTGCATGTGGAGATTCAGTTTTGCCAGCACCATTTGTTGAAGATGCTGTTCTTTTTCCATTTGACTTTTTGGACACCTTTGTCAAATATCAAATGGCTGTCGTTGTGTGGGCTTATATCTGGGTCTTCAACCCTTATCCATTGATCTGTGTATCTATTTTGGAGCCAATACCAGGTCGTTTTTATAACTATGGATTTGTAATATAGACTAAGGTTTGGTGTGGTGATACTTCCAGCAGTGTTTTTGTTACTCAGGATTGTTTTTGCTATCCTGGGTCTTTTGTGCCTCAATGTGAATTTTGAATTGTTTGGTCAACCTCTTTAAAGAATTGCTTTAGGATTTTAATTGATATAGCATTGAATTTGTATATTGCCTTTGGTAGGATGATCATTTTTACAAAGTTGATTCTGCCAATCCAGGAACATGGGAAGTCTTTCCACCTTCTGGTGTCTTCTGCAATTTCTTTCTTTAGGGTTTTTTTTTTAATTTTTTTCTTTTTTTTTTATTATTCAATTGTGCATGCGTGCGTGTGTGTGTGTGTGTGTGTGTGTGTGGAACCACGGGCGAATTTGTGAACCACCATGGGCCGCCTGCACCTCCTCCTTGTTTACTCTGCCCAGGGATTCACAGGCTCCGCCCTACCAGGATCAGAAACCCAGGCCACCCCCGCTTCTGCCTGGCATCTATACATGGGGTCTAGGATCTGAACTCAGGACCTTCCACCTACAAGGCAGAGGCTCAACTCCTGAGCCACTTCTTCAGCCCCCATAGGGTTTTAAAGTTTTCTTTATAAGGTCTCTTACTTCCTTGGTTAGGTTCATATCAAGGTATTTCATTTTTTTAGAGGCTATAGTAAATGGAATTGTTTCAATGCTTTTTCACTTCTTTCATTCTGGGCATATAGGAATGCCACTGATTTTTGTACATTTATTTTGTATCCTGCCACCCTCCTGAACTTCTCAATTAGTTCCAGGAGCTTCCTGATGGAGTTTTTGGGATCACTCAGGTATAAGATCATGTCATCTGCAAATAGGGATAGTTTGACTTCTTCCTTGCCGATTTGAATCCCTCTTATGTCCCTTTCTTGTCTTATGGCTTCAGCTAAGACTTCAAGTACAATATTGAATAGAAGTGATGAGAGTGGACAACCTTGTCTAGTTCCTGATTGAAGTGGGAATGTTTCAAGTTTTCCCCCATTGCTGTTGGCTTGTTGTACACAGCTTTTATTATATTGATAAATGTTCCTTCCATTCCAACCTTTCTAGGGTTTTGATCATAAAATGCTGATGGATCTTGCAAAAGCTTTTTTTGCATTTATCGAGAGTATCATGTGGTCTTGGACTTTGGACTGGTTTATATGGTGAATTACATTATTGATTTGCATATGTTGAACCAACTTTGTGTGCCAGGAGAAAAAGCCTACTTGATCTCTGTGAATGATCTTTTTGATGTGTTTTTGAATCTGATTTGCTAAGACTTTGTTGAGAATCTTTGCATCTGTGTTCATCAGAGAGATTGGCCTATAGTTTTCTTTTTTAAGTGTATCTTTATTAGGTTTTGGGATTAAGACAATATTAGCTTCATAGAAGGAATTTGGTAATGTTCCTTCCTTTGCTATTTGATTGGACATTTTATGGAATATTGGTGTTATTAGCTCCTTAAATGTCTGGTAGAACTCTGTGTTGAATCCATCTGGTCCAGGACCTTTTTTGGTGGGAAGATTTTAGATTACTTCTTCAATTTCCTCATATGTTATAGGACTATTTAAATAATTCACAACTTCTTGATTTTTAGGTAAGTTGTACTTACTTAGGAATTCATCCATCTCTTTTGTGTTGTCAAATTTCACAGAATATAAGTTTTTGAAATATGATGTTATAATTCTCTGGATTTCTTGGGTATCAATAGTGATAACTTCATTTTCATTTCTAATTTTGTTAATTTGGGCTTTCTCTCTCTTGCTTTTGGTTAATTTAGCTAGGGGTGTATCAAGCTTATTGATTTTTTTCAAAAAACCAGCTTTCTGAGTGGTTGATTTTCTGTATCATTTTCCTAATCTCAATTTCGAATATTTCTCCACTTATTTTGCTATTCTCCTCTCTTCTACTACTTTTCTGATCGCATTGCTCTAGTTTCTCTAAAGATTTAAGCTGCATTGTTATTTATTTCTGATATTTCCATTTTTTTGATATAGGCATTAAGAGCTATGAACTTAACTCTTAGGATAGCTTTCATTGTGTCCCAGAGATTTTGGTAAGTTATATTTTCATTATCGTTTGCTTTCAGAAAATCTTGAATTTCCTTTTTAATTTTTTTCTGAATCCAGTTTTCATTCAGCATCATATTGTTAAGTTTCCAGGAGTTAGTGTATTTTCTGTTGTTTGTTGTGTTGTGGATGTCAAGCTTTAGGCCATAGTGATCTAATAGGACAGAGGCTAGAATTTCAACATTCCTGTATATGTGGAGATTCATTTTATGGCCCAATATGTGACCTATTTTGGAGAAAGTTCTGTGTGCTGCTGAGAAAAATGTGTATTCTTTGGTGCGTGGTTGAAAAGTTCAATAGAGATCTGTAAGGTCCATTTCTTTAAGAGTTTCATTAAGTTCCAAAGTGTCTCTGTTAAGTTTTTGACCTGTTGATCTATCCCATGTTGAGAGGGCAGTGTTGAAGTCCCCAAGAATTATCGTTTGGGGATTGATTTCTCACTTTAGATGCTGTAGGGTTTTCTTTTTTTTTTTTTATTAAAAATTTAATTATACATTTTAAAATTTTTTACCAGTTCCCTCCCTCCCTCCTCCTCCCCCTCCCCTTCCCCCAGTGCCTCCCCCCCAATTCCCAGAGAGTTCTTTATTGTATACGCCTAACTCTCCATTGGGTCCTCCTCTCCGATGACATATAAGGACCCAGTGGCATTTCCATAAGCCCTTTCTCTTGTTCCCCTTAAGCATAAGATCACTACTATGGCTGTCAATCCCTTGCCTCCAGGGGTCTCGGTGCCCTTAACAGATGCTAGACTTTATGAGGGCAACAGTGCGCTGGACATTGCGCAGGGCATGCAAAGTCCCATTATGATTGCTTTGGCCCCAACTATTGTTGAGAATCTTGCAAATCGTTGCTCCTCCCATCCTTTTGCTCTTACAATCTTACCGCCCCCCTCTTCCGCAAATGTCCCTGAGCTCCAGGATGGGGAGAGATTAGGCTGTCCTAGTTCTATGTGATTGATATAGTCTCTGAAGTTCTGGATTGTGGTTTGTTGATTTTCTTTTGCAGTTTTGCTGCTCCTGCAATTCCCTTCACTCCATTCTGCTGGGCACTGTATGTCACCCCCTGGCCAGAGACAAAAAGCTGTTAAGCTGGAGTCTTGTTGTAATAGCACATTCAAGGGTAGATGTAATAAGAGTAGGAAACCTCACTGAGGGAGGGGTCCATCACCCATTTGCAAAATGATTACTTTTTATCTGCTAGACTATATGCCCTCCCCTTCTGGTGAGATCAGGAAAGAACGTCTGTGAACTTAACCAGGTTTCTCATTACTTACTTGCAAACCTTGATGGAGGCCTATTTTCTCTGCTGTAACGTGGTCTCCTCTCTCCTTGTTTCTGGTGTGGCCCTCCTAACCCATCTCTCTTGTTCATAATCCTTGCAATTACTGTGTTTCATAGGTTTACTTTTGAGTGTCTCAATGTGGGCTGGGTGAGTTTGGTACTAGGAGCCACCTATTAGGGAGTACATACGGCGCTTAATTTTCTGGGTTTGGGATACTTCACTTAATATAATTCTTTCTAATGACATCCATTTCCCAGCAAATTCCAGTAATTCATCATTTTTGATGGCTGAGTAGTACTCCATTGTATAGATGTACCACAGTTTCCTTATCCACTCGTCAACTGTTGGACATTTAGGTTGATTCCATGACTTTGCTATTGTAAACAGTGCTGCTATGAACATGGTCGAGCTTGTGCTATCGAGGCGAACCTCTGCTGCATGGGGGGTTATTCCCAAAAGTGGGATAGCAGGGTCATATGGCATTTCAATCTTTAATTTCTTTAAGAATCTCCAGACGGCTCGCCAGAGTGGCTGTATGAGCCTGCATTCCCACCAACAATGTAGGAGAGTTCCCCTCTCTCCACATCCTCTCCAGCATTTGTCGTTGTTTGTATTGTGGATTTTTGCCATCCTGACCGGGGTGAGATGATATCTCAGGGAAGTTTTGATTTGCATTTCCCTGATGGCGAAGGAAGTGGAGCATTTTTTAAGATAATTGTTAGACATTTTAATTTCATCCCTGGTAAAGTTTCTTTGAAGTTCCAGGGCCCATTTTTTAATTGGGCCAGTGTTTTCCTTGGAGTTTAATTTTCTAAGTTCGTTGTGCACTCTGGACAGTAGAGCTCTGTCAGATTGCAGAAGACACCAGAAGGTGGAAAGACCTCCCTTGTTCCTGGATTGGCAGAATCAACATTGTAAAAATGACCATCCTACCAAAGGCAATATACAGATTCAATGCTATACCAATCAAAATCCCAAAGCAATTCTTCAAAGAAGTTGACCAAATAATCTCAAAGTTCATATGGAGACACAAAAGACCCAGGATAGCAAAAACAATCCTGAGTAACAAAAACACAGCTGGAGGTATTACCATACCAAACCTAAGTCTATACTACAAATCCATAGTTATAAAGACAGCCTGGTACTGGCTCCAAAATAGACACACAGATCAATGGATAAGGATTGAAGACCCAGATATAAGCCCACAAAGTTACAGCCATTTGGTCTTTGACAAAGGGGCCCAAAGAATCCAATGGAAAAAGAACAGCATCTTCAACAAATGGTGCTGGCAAAACTGGATCTCCACATGCAGAAGATTAAAGCTGGACCCGTACTTGTCACCATGTACAAGACTTAATTCCAAATGGATCAAGGACCTTGATGTCAGGCCAGAGACTTTAAAAACCATAGTTGAAAGGATAGGGAACTCCCTCGAGCTGATTGGGCTAGGCCAACACTTCCTAAACAGACATCCAATGGCACAATCACTGCTACCAACTCTCAACAGTTGGGATCTTGTGAAATTAAAGAGCTTCTGTTCAGATAAAGAGATTGTCACACGAGCTCAAAGGCAACCCACAGAATGGGAGAAAATCTTCACTAACCACATAGCTGTAGGGTTTTCTTAATGAATGTGGAGGGGCCCATATTAGGTGCATATATGTTCAGTATTGTGAAGTCTTCCTGGTGAATTGTACCTGTGACTAAAATGTAGTATCCATCTTTGTCTCTTATGATTTTTTTTGGTTTGAAGTCCACTTTGTCTGACAGCATAATGGCTACCCCTGCCTGTTTCCTGGTTTCAGTAGCTTGCAGAATTTTGGACCAGCCTTTCATTTTTAGGATGTGCCTATCTTTTGTGGTGAGATGAGTTTCCTGAAGGCAGCAGATTAATGGGTTGTGGTTTTTAATCCAAGTTTTGTAATCTGTGTCTCTTGATTGGTGAGTTAATACCATTGACATTTAATGTTATAATGGAGAAATTATTTTTAATTCTGGACATTTTTTATGTTTAGTGGATTTTGTAAGCGTATTGTTTGACATTAATGTTTTGGTGGTATTATACTTCCCTTCTGTCCTCCTGGATACACTTTTTTTTTCTTTAATTTGAGTATCATTTCTAGCATTTTTTGAAGGCCTGGTTTGGTATACATGTATCCCTTCAAGTTGTCTTTGTGCTGGAAAACTTTTCTTTCTCCCTCAAACATGACATATAGTTTTGCCAGGTATATCAGTCTGGGTTGGCGTTTTTGCTCATTTAATACTTGAAGTACATCTCTCCAAGCTCTTCTTGCTTTCACTGTTTTCATTGAGAATTCATTTCGTTATTTTAATAGGTTTACCTTTAAAAGTGACTTGCTTTTTTTCCCTTGAAGCTGTCAGCACCTTTTCTTTGTCTTGAATGTGGAGTGTTTTGACTATTATTTGCCATGGTGATTTTCTATTTTGGTCATATCTGTTTGGGGTGCAGAATGCCTCTTGTATTAGGATGGGCCTCTCATTATTTAATTGAGAGAAGTTTTCATTTATGATAGTTTGAAAAATTTCCTCAGATGTGGTATTTTGGGATTTTTTCTCTGGTATTCCATGAATACCCATGTTAGGCTTCTTAGGTGTGTCCCATAACTCTTGAATATTTCTCTCAAGTATCTTTTTGGCTTTAAGAACATCTTCCATTGAGTTGGTTAATTCTCCCACTTTGTCTTCAAGATCTGAAATTCTATTTTCTGCTTCATTAGTTCTGCTGATAAGACTCTCTGTTGAGTTTTGGGTTGAAGATAACTTGTCTTTTAGTTCAATTTTAAACTCTGCCTGAGACTGTTTTAACTGCACTATGTCTATTTTTGTTTCTTGAACTGTTTTTCTCAACTCCTCCAAGTGTCTGATGCAGTTAACTCCTCCCGGATTTCTTCTTTCATAGTATTAATCATGGTAATGATCATACTTTGAAAGTCATTATCTCGGGTCTGGCTTTCTTGGCTATTATCTGCGAATTTGTTCTGGTTGGAATCCATCATTATGGAGTTAATTCTTTTGGTGGGAGATTTGTCTTCATGGGTTTTGTTTCTCTTGGATCTGCACTTTGACATGGGCATTGTCATTTTGTCTCTTAAGACCTTTCAGTTTCCATGTGTTTTTGACTGAACTGATTTAGTTGGTATTACTACTCTCGGGCAGTTATTACTAGTGCTTGGCTTGTAGTTGTGTTCGTTTATCTGCTGTTAGTATTATTTTCTAGATGATGCTATTAGGCTGTTAGTACATCAGTTAAGTCAGGTTAAGTAGACAGGGGGGAATATTAGTATGGTAGTGCACTTTTATGATTTAGTATCTTGGTGATATGTGAGGGTGAGTGGTATAATCCCTAGAGTTGTATATATTTTGGGGGGTGGCTGAATGGAAAAGTTAATCTACAGTGATTATTACTTAAAAGGATCAGTATGGTAAAAGAAAGAAATTTACTTATCTTTGGGCTGGATGTGAAGAATCTCTCCCATGTTATAGGATGATTTTAGAGGACTTCAGATATATGACCTTTGTCCCTTAGAGCTTTGCTTGGGTTTTCTTTGGAGTCTGTTGAATTTTGAGTAGCAGTGTGTCCTCCGTGGACCACGAGAGAAGGTCCCCAGTGGGTCATACGGGAGAGAGGGCTGGTGGTGATGGCAGAACTCTTCACCCGGGACCTGGGACTTGGCTTTGTGGTCCACCCAGGCTCCAGGGATGGAGGAACCAGAGCAAGTCCTGTCCTGGTCAGGCGGGCAGGCAGGTGGGACGCAGCCTGGGTGTTGCTTGGGCTGCCTGGTGGGAGGAGCTGAGACAAGGGGCGACCTAGGGGCTGGGTAACTCACCTGGGATGGAGGTCCGACCTACCGGGAGCGAATCCAGTCTCCGGCAGGCAGGCAGGCGGGAGGAAAAGCCCTCCAAGTCTTCAATGCCAATAGAGACTCTCTAGGAATCCTCCAGCCTTGGGCCTATTGGCCTGAGCAGCTACTGGCAGCCATGGTCGGACTACCTCAGTCATATTTTGTAAGTCAACTCAATAAATTTTCTATATTATATATATATATTCTGTGAATTCTGTGACTCTAGAGAACCCTGACTAATACAAATTTGAAACATTAATGATCTCAATTCCCCAATGAAAAGACACAGAGTAACAGAGGGGAATAGAAAATGGGATTCTTCTTTTGTTGTCTCCAATAAGCATACCTCATCATAATAAGATTGGCATAGTGTTATTTCAAAAGAATATAAAACATTATTCCAATTAAATGGAACTAGGAATGAAGTAGGTATGGCTACTTTAATATTTGAGAAAGCAGTCAACAGCTTAAGATATAGGGATATTTACTCATAAAAAGAACAATTTAAAATGACATGCATGCACCCAAAACAGGAATGCACTATTTTATAAAGTAAATTCTACTACCTATAAAATACAAAACCCTGACACAATGATCAGTCAACTGACAAAAAATAAACAGAGAAGCACTAGAGCTACATGACATGATGAATCAAATGGACCTGACAGATGCATAAAGTATTCTCTACTCAAGCACTACATAATATTTGTATGTCATCAGCTTAGGAAGCTTTCTCTAAACCATGTCATGAGTACACATCATCAAATGTAGAAAAATTGAAATAGCATCTTATATACTATCTGATCACATTTGACTAAAGATAGAAAGTGTACAAACTCATGGAGATTAAGCTAAATACTACATAATGATGAATTGCTCAATGGCAAAATTAAGAATGAAATAAAAAAATCTTAGTATTGAATAAAACTGGAAAGACAACATCCAGAAATATAGGGACTACAATGAAGGCAGTCCCAACAGAAAAGTTTATAGCCCTAACTGTGTGTATTAAATAAAACAGAAATAACTTGAATAACTTGATTCCAATACTTAAGGTCTTGGAAAAACATCTGGCATCAGATTAATATTTATAATATGCATGGAATTCAAAGGAACTAGAGACATTAAGAAAACAAACAATACAACTAAAAATGGGCTATGGCAATAGAGAATTCTCAAAAGATTTATGAATGCCTAGGAAATAATTTTAAAATATTCAGTATCCTTATCTATCAGAGAAAAACAGATTAAAATTAGTTTAAGATTCCATGTCACCTTAGAATGGCTATTATCCAGCACAAAAAGGACAGCAAATATTAACATGGATATAGGGAAAGAGAAACCTTTGTACTCTGTTTGTAGTTGTGTAAACTAGTATAGGGAGTCTAAGTTAGTGAGTTACTTTGGAAACCAATGTCAAGTTTTCTCAAAATAAAAATGAGAAATAAAGACTAGTAAGATGACTCGATCCCTGGAAACCGACGTAGTGGAAGAAGAGAACTAACTTCCAAAAGGTTTTCCTCTGAGCTCTGCAAGCACCTCTGTCTCTCAAGTAAATAAATAATAAATAAATCATTTTTAAAAACAAAAATTAAAACAGGCATATGACCCAGCTATATCACTTATAGGCGAATTCTCCAAGTTCTGTATATCCTGCCACAGAGAGATTCACAATATTGTCTGATTTTGTCTAGATATCCAGCAACAAATGAATGAGAAATGAAATATGATACATATACACAATGAATTTTATTCAGCTATAAATAAAATTGAAATTGTGATTTTTGTGGGAATATTTATGGAGCTGGGAAATACATACTGAATGAGGTTACTTGGGCCCATAAGGACAAGCACTAGATATTCTTTTTCATACATGGATCCTAGCTTCCACACCCCATGTACTTAACATGAAGTACCTCTGGAAACCAAGACTAGAAAGGTGTTATGGGCCAGGGGAGGGGGCAGAAATGCCAAAATGGGACAGGACTGTAGAACACAGGTAAAAGCAAAGTGAGAAGAGCTGCAGGGTGTGAAAAGGTTTAATCAGGGAAGTGGCCTGAGAACCAGCTAACCAACTAGGCAGTAAGGGGTAAGCACAATGAACGGTAGAGGAAGAAGCTATGTAGACTGAAACTCCACAGCAGAATAAAGAGGATGACTTCACATGGGAGTTTCAGTCAATTGACAAAAAGTGTTGGAAACATTCAATACATTTTCATGAATATGAAGCCCCACATAGTTATTTAGGAAAAATTAACTTGAACATACTAAAGTTACATTAAAACAAACAAACAAATAAACAACAAGAAATATAGAGAACAGCATGTTCAATTATGAAAGAATGAAAATTGGGCAGAGGGAAAATAATCTGATTTTATAAGTAGAAAAATCCTATAGATTTCAGAAAAGAAACTAGTAGGACTAATAAAATAATAATAGGAAATAAAATGAAAATCAGGATATTAATATTACCATTAACTTGCATTTCCATATATAATGAGTATTCTGAAAATAAAATTTCAAACACTCACAACTGAAAAATGAAGAAACAAAATAGAACTTTATTTAATCAAGGAGTATTGTCAGAAGAATAAAAGGGAGAGAACAAGTGTCAGACTTTTCCAGAATTTTGTGGACTTTCCCAGGATTTCGAGGCCGGGGGTCATGTTTTATGCCTCTGGAGGCTGTGATGTCTAATAAACTACTGATTTGTATGCTCTCTGCTCATGTCCTGTGGAGGGAAGGACCACCATGTACTCCCAGAGTAGAGAGTAAGAAGGTATGAAGTAAAAAACCTCTATCAGAGGCTTGTACCATATCATCCTTTTCAGAAGAATAGAGCCCTTATGAACTAACCACTTTCTGAATATCATGCCTCCCAAAACTTACACTGGGAGCAAAGCTTCCCATATGTGAATCTGAGGGAAGCCGCCATCATTATTTTCCATCAAAACATGAATGGAGAATTGGAATGGTGTGCACAGATATTTAGAATAAAGAAGGAAATTCTGTCATTTGTGACAACGAAGGAAGACTGGATGTCAAGCTGGTAAAATTAGGTGGACATTGAAAGACAATCTCCTATGAGAATGATCTCCTATGAGAAATCTTAAACTGCCAAAAATCACAGGAAAAAAAAGTAGAAAGATTGGTACCAAAGATTTTAGTTAAGAGGAGTAAGTTTTAAGATACAAGAGTAGACTGAAACATATTATGCTTTTCAACATAACTTAAGTATGTCTCAGCAAAGTGCAGGCATGGGGAATGGTGGATATGTTCTTAAGTGACTTGATTGAAACACTCTATTTTGAATACTTGGACCAAGCATCACTTTGTATATATAAGTATTTAAAATTGTGGTTTGTCTATTTAAAATAATCCCAAGCAAATTTAAGGGATATGCAAAAGATCATGTCTACTAATGATAAAGGAATTACAAATCAAAATTACATTCAAGTATCATTGCACACACATTAGCATGCATATAATTTTTTATGAAAACACCAAGTGTTCTGCACTTTTGAAAGAAAACAGCAATAAAACTTTCTCAAAAACAGAACTATGAATAGACTCAACATATCCAGACTCTCCAGTCTGGACATATCCTCAAATGAACTGAAAGGATTGTCTCAAAGATGTTTTTGAAACTAATCTTTTCAGTAATATTCACAATAGCTAGTGCCCACAGATGCCCACCAATAGATGAAGAGACAAGGAAAATACAATATATTGTTGTGTGACTTTTCTATGGGAAACATGAATAAACATCTATTGATCTCAAATAGGTTATCAGTGACAGGCCAAAAAAATTATTTCATCCAAATCTAGTACAGTAAATCAGTGATTTTGGGAACTGAGGGCTGTACTTAGAGGAGCATAGGTGACCCTGATGCAAGGCTCCAGGTCCTCTCGGAGGCTAAATCGCTAGCGCTCTCTGCACATTTGCACTGTGCAGCCTACTAGATCACTTTCCCCCAAAAAAACTATCACTGCTGTAAATTTCCTTTCCTGGAGCTTCTTGAGTTTTATGAGTTTTGTTCACTTCGACGTCTTACTAATTAACCTTCCTCCTCCCCCACCCCAGGACACAATGCTTCAATTCAAATGAAATAACTGCATAGCATATGTTATATTAAAATATTAATCAGAATAGAAAAGAAGGAAAGTATGCATTACTAGAATATGGGTCAATCTTCAGACATTATTCCAAGTAAAATATATCAGGTGCAAAATATGAATATCACATAAATATACCTTTATGAGGTTCTCAGGCTAGTCATATCCTGAGAAACATGTAGATTGGTGGTCACCAGTGACTGGAGAGACAGAATGAAGAGTTGTTCATGTAAGCAAATTTATGTGTAAATAAGTGTACAAATTGGGTAACATTGTGTAACAAATTGAACACAAAATCTTTTCATGCACATTCACACTGTTCTGCATGTTTGTTAAGTTTGTTTTACATTATGCTTTCCTCCTTGAAGTTATAAAAACAGGCATGCAGAGCCAAGTCTACCCATAGATGATATTTTCTTTTCTGTGCAATATGTAATGTTCTGAAAATAGAGATTATGACCTTTATTCACTTTTTCTGAATGAATATGAAGCATCTAATCTATTCATATGAAACTTCTTAAATCTATACATTAAATCTATATATTTAGAAACTTTTAAATAACATCTATTTTAGTTTTTTCATTGAACATTACTTTGTGAGTTTATCCATAATTGTATTTTCTGAATTACTTTAGTTTCTATATAATATTTTGTTAAATATAATTTATTTTTGGATGATTTTTTGAAAAATCCTAATAAATGTTCTTTGAAAAGCCTTATAAATGTGAAAATATTTTTCAAGAGGAGAACTATGTGAAAAAAAATGAATAAATCACACAGCATGCTTATTTTCAAGTTTAAAAGGTTTTGCCAAATTGCTCCTCAAAGAAATTATTTAAAGGCTTTCTTTGTTTGTGAAATTCTATTATAATGTGTTATGAAGTAAAGCATCAATTTTCTTCAGGAGGAAAATTGAAAACGTCACATGGGTCAGACCCACTTAATTTAAACCTTTCACCACCTAAGATAGTTCTTACATCCACAAACTGAGTAAGACAATTTTCTACTCATTCAAAATGCCCTTTCATGCACTTCTATGAAGAATTTCTCTAGTAAACCAGCAAGAGAATGAGCTGTGAGACCTCAGTCTGAAGCAGAGTATGTCCTCGAAGGGGAAATGAATATTCAAACAAATTATGGTACATGATAAATGTCAGGAGAAAATACATCATGATCTTTGATTAAAAACTGTCCATTTATGATGCACTTTATGCTCAACCTAGTCTTATGACATTGTGTATATTTTGGAAACGGATTATTTGTTTAGTTATTAACTAAAGATGGTAAGCAGCATTGCAATCATTAAATAAATACAACATACATTCACTTGCCCTTAAATTGTTAGGTTTCTGTCATTGCATGGCATAAAGTAAGGGTCCAAGTAGGAAGTAGACTGATAAGATGTGCTTGTTGAAGGCTATGTTTCCGTTACCCTCAGTTCTCTTCAAAATTCTGCAGTATTAGCTGCTTGATTATTCTAAGCCATTCATTTGTTGCTTGAATGGTCTTTAATTTTTCTTTGTCTTTTTTCTTCCTTTCTTGCCTTCTCTTCTTTAAAGAAATCAATCTAAATTTTTAAATCAAATCAGGAACTCAATACATTCAAATAAAGTTATCAACAAATTTAACCAAACCAACATTCCAAAAATATTATAGTTAGCTTCTACAGATGCATATTATTTCAAGTATATGGGAACACTTATCATGTTAGGCTTTATTCTGAGAAATAAAAGAAGGCTGAATGAATTTGACAGAATTCAAGTCATACAAAGTAAGTTTGTTATCATAAAGATGTTAACATTACAAACAAAATATTTGAAAAATGTCTTAGTATTTGAAAGCACAAAGTTAAATGATCCAGGGATCAATATGTCTCAAAGGAACTTTTAAAATGCTATAAAAATTAAAGATGAAAATAAATTTCATTGTACCAAAATCTGTGAGATGTAATTAAAGTAGTACACATAAATAAACTGAAGGCAGTGAGTGTTTATATTAAGATAAAAATAAAATAAACTTTCTAGTTTAAAATATATGTAAAAGAAGGCAAATAAAAACAAAACTAAAAAGAAAGCTGCCAAGCAAATATTTAAACAGAAAAATAGTACAGAAATCCAATCAAAACAAAGTATGGCTTTTGAGAAGTGAATAAAATTAATAAACCCCAATCTAGCTATGAAACAGAAAGAGAGGTACAGCAGACAATGGCGGAGGGATGGAAAAATTAATACCAGGAATAAGTGTCAGTCATTTTATTGCTCCTACAGACATAACTTGAAAATATGGACATAACATAAACAACAACCTACCACTAATAGATAAAATAGAACTCTTCTGTTCAAAGCACAAGAAATAAAAACTTCTTTCATGGAAATGATGTACAGCTGTTAACATTAACAACTTCAGAAACTGAACTTCCAGTTAAAACCACCACTATGAAAAATTTAATACTCAGTTTCCAGAAAAATTCCAGTGAAACACTTAGATAAGAAGAAATTCTAACTCCGTATAATCTTTTCCAGAAGATAGAATCATCAGGAATATCAGTTCTCATTTTACAACGCTGTTAATATCCTAGTGACAAATCAGAAGAGACTTAAAAGAAAGAAAAATCTAAATATAGAAATACATAATAAGATAATGTGCCAAGTGCAAAGACTATACAATAGGATCATTTGAGGTTCATCTCAAATACACAAAATTGTCCAACAACTGAAAATGAATATGTCAATTTTCAGATTATCATAAGGAATAAAAACATAATTTTTCAGCAAAAGTAGAAATGCTGAAGAAACATTAAAATATATTTTCATAATTAAAAAAACTAGCAGAAAACTAAGAATTTAGAAGAAATTCATTTATCTTATAATTCTGTGCTATCCTTTAAAATGTGAATGTATGCCAAGATTCTGTTTTTACATCCTTCGTAGATGTGGTCCACACAAGCAGAGAGGCACAAGGGTGGGAAGGAGAGAGATAGATTAGTGAAAGGAGGGGAGAGTGAGAGGGGAGAGAGAGAGGCAGAGGAGGCATGGACAACCCACTCTTTTTTTGTATGAAAGTGTAAAAATTCTAAATATAAAATAAATTCTTTGAAAATAAAAAATGACCCCTTTTGCACTCTAAACCCGCTCCGCTTCTTTGCGCTCGTGCGTGCCGCGTTCCATCCGGGCAGTCGCATGCGCGCCCTAGCTGGTGAGTACCCCCGCCCTGCCCCCCCCCCCCCCGCGAACCGCCCACCAGACCCCCAGTAGGCCCACGGGACCCAGCTCCGCCTCCCACCATCCACCGGACGCCCGCGTGACCCAGGGACCCATGAGGACCTCCCCCTGCGCCCGGGCCCCGCCCAGCTGCCCGCGGGGAATAGCTCCACGCCGTCGCACCATCCCCCCTTTGCACCCGAACCCGCTCCGCCGGTCGGGACGCGCCGCGCGCGGTCCAGCCGGGCCCTCAACGCCGCTCCCTAGCTGGTGAGTACCCCCGCACCCCGCGCCCGCCCACCAGGACCCCCAGGGCGGCCCACAGGACCCGGCTCCGCCTCCCCACCATCCCCGGAGCCGCGTCGCGTGACCCGGGACCAGGAGGACCTCACCCTGCGCCGCGCCCCGCCCCCAGCTTGCCCTCGGGTTAAATAAGCTTCACGCCGTCGCCCCCATCCCCCCTTTTGCACCCTAACCCCTCCAGCCGGTCAGGGACGCTGCGAGCGGTCCAGCCGGGCCTCAACCCCACAACCTAGGTAAGTCTCCGCCCGACCCGCCCACCAGGAACCAACAGGCCAAATAAATTCAGTTTAGTGAAATTGAGAGATCTTAAGAGTTAAAATGACAATGCCAAAGTCAAAGTGCAAATCCATGAGAAGCAACAATCAAGTAAACAAATTTCCCACTGAAGAAATTAATCCCATAATATTAGACTCCAACAAGAACAAACCCACGGAAAAAGGCCAAGAAAGCCCCACCCAGGATAAAGAATTTCAAAATATGATCATTACCATGTTCAATACTATGAAAGAGGAAATCAGGGAGGAATTAAATAATCGAATCAATCGCTTTGAAGAGGAACACAACAGACATCTGGAGGAGTTGAGAAAAACAGTGCAAGAAACAAAAAGTGGCATAGAGCAGTTAAAACAAACTCAAGCAGAGTTTAAAACTGAGCTAAAAGACAAGTTATCTTCAACCCAGAACGCCACAGAGAGTCTTACCAACAGAACTAACGAAGCAGAAAACAGAATTTCAGACCTTGAAGATAAAGTGGGAGTACTAACCAGCTCAATGGAAGAGGTTGATAAAGCCAAAAAGATACTTGAGAGAAATATCCAAGAGATATGGGACACCCTGAAGAAGCCTAACATGCGTATTCATGGAATACCAGAGCAAGAATCTCAAAATACCACCCCTGAAGAAATTTTTCAAACGATCATCAAGGAAAACTTTCCTCATCTAAAAAAAGAGAGGCCCATCCATATACAAGAGGCATTCCGCACCCCAAACAGATACGACCAAAATAGAAGCACGCCGCGGCAAATAATAGTTAAAACACTCCATATTCAAGATAAAGAACTGGTGCTGAGAGCTTCAAGGGAGAAAAAACAAGTCACTTTTAAAGGTAAACCTATTAAAATAACAAATGACTTCTCAGTCGAAACAGTAAAAGCAAGAAGAGCTTGGAGAGACATACTTCAAGTATTGAATGAGCAAAAATGTCAACCCAGGCTGATTTACCCTGCAAAACTATCAGTCATGATCGAGGGAGAAAGAAAAATTTTCCAACACAAAGACAACTTTAAGGGATACATGGCCACCAAACCAGGCCTTCAAAAACTGCTAGAAATGATACTCAAGCGTGAAGAAAAAAACAGGCATATCCAGGAGAACAGAAGGCAAGTATAACATCATTAAAAAAGAAGCAATATACTTATAAAAGCTATTAAACATAATAAATGTCTGGAATTAACAATAGTTTCTCCATTATAACACTAAATGTTAATGGAATTAATTCACCGATCAAGAGACACAGATTACAAACATGGATTAAAAATCACAATCCATCAATCTGCTGCCTGCAGGAAACCCATCTCACCACAAAAGATAGGCACGCTCTAAAAATAAAAGGCTGGTCAACAATTCTACAAGCTAATGGAAGCAGAAAACAGGCAGGGGTAGCCATTATGCTATCAGACAAAGTGGATTTCAAACCAAAGAAAATTATAAGAGACACGGATGGATACTACATTTTAGTCACAGGCACAATTCACCAGGAAGACCTCACAATCCTGAACATATATGCACCCAATACGGGCCCCTCCACATTCATTAAGAAAACCCTACAGCGTCTAAAGCAAGAAATCAATCCCCTAACGATAATTCTTGGGGACTTCAACACCGCCCTGTCAACATGGGATAGATCAACAGGTCAAACGCTTAACAGAGACACTTTGGAACTTAATCAAACCCTGAAAGAAATGGACCTTACAGATGTCTATCGAACTTTTCACCCATGCACCAAAGAATACACATTTTTCTCAGCAGCACATGGAACTTTCTCCAAAATAGATCACATATTGGGCCACAAAATGAATCTACAGATATACAAGAAAGTTGAAATTCTAACCTGTGCCCTATCAGACCATCACGGCCTAAAGCTGGACATCCACAACACATCAAACAAGAGAAAATACACTAACTCCTGGAAACTTAACACTATGATGCTGAATGAGACATGGATTCAGGAAGAAATTAAAAAGGAAATTCAAGATTTCATGAAAGTGAATGATAACGAAAATACAACTTACCAAAATCTCTGGGACACAATGAAAGCTGTTCTAAGAGGTAAGTTCATAGCTCTTAATGCCTACGTCAAAAAAATGGAAACGTCAGAAATACACAACTTAACAATGCAGCTTAAAGCTTTAGAGAAGCTAGAGCAATCTGATCCCAAAAGTAGTAGAAGAGAGGAGATTAGCAAAATAAGGGGAGAAATATCTGAAATCGAGATTAAGAAAACGATAGAAAAAATCAACCAGTCAAAAAGCTGGTTCTTTGAAAAAATCAATAAGATTGATACACCCCTAGCGAAACTAACCAAAAGCAAGAGAGAGAAAACCCAAATTAACAAAATTAGAAATGAACATGGAGTTATCACTACTGATACCCAAGAAATCCAGAGAATTATAACATCATATTTCAAAAACTTATACTCTGTGAAGTTTGACAACACAAAAGAGATGGATGAATTTCTAAGTAAACACAACTTACCTAAATTGAATCAGGTGGTTGTGAATTATTTAAATAGTCCTATAACATATAAGGAAATTGAGGAAGTAATCTCGAATCTTCCAACCAAAAAATGTCCTGGACCAGATGGATTCAGCACAGAGTTCTACCAGACATTTAAGGAGTTAATAACACCAATACTCCTTAAACTGTTCCATCAAATAGCAAAGGAAGGAACACTACCAAATTCCTTCTATGAAGCTAATATCGTTTTAATCCCAAAACCTAATAAAGATTCGCTTAAAAAAGAAAACTATAGGCCGATCTCCCTGATGAACACAGACGCAAAGATTCTCAACAAAGTCTTAGCAAATCGGATTCAAAAACATATTAAAAAGATCATTCATGGGGACCAAGTAGGCTTCATCCCCGGCACACAAGGTTGGTTCAACATACGCAAATCAATAAATGTAATTCATCATGTAAACCAGTCCAAAGTCCAAGACCACATGATACTCTCGATAGATGCAGAAAAAGCTTTTGACAAGATCCAACAGCCTTTTATGATCAAAACGCTAGAGACAGTAGGAATGGAAGGAACCTTTATCAATATAATAAAAGCTATATACAACAAGCCCACAGCAAGGATTATGCTCAATGGGGAACAATTGGAAGCATTCCCACTTCGATCAGGAACTAGACAAGGCTGTCCACTCTCACCACTTCTATTCAATATTGTACTTGAAGTCTTAGCTGAAGCCATAAGACAAGAAAGGGACATAAGAGGGATTCAAATCGGCAAGGAAGAAGTCAAGCTATCCCTATTTGCAGATGACATGATCTTATACCTGAGTGATCCCAAAAACTCCACCAGGAAGCTCCTGGAACTAATTGAGAAGTTCAGCAGGGTGGCAGGATACAAAATAAATGTGCAAAAATCAGAGGCCTTCCTATATGCCCAGAATGAAAGAAGTGAAAAAGCCTTGAGAGAAACAATACCATTTATTATAGCCCCTAAAAAAATGAAATACCTTGGTATAAACCTAACTAAGGAGGTAAAAGACCTTTACAATGAAAACTTTAAAACCCTAAGGAAAGAAATAGCCGAAGACACCAGAAGGTGGAAAGACCTCCCTTGTTCCTGGATTGGCAGAATCAACATCGTGAAAATGACCATCCTACCAAAGGCAATATACAGATTCAATGCTATACCAATCAAAATCCCAAAGCAATTCTTTAAAGAAGTTGACCAAACAATCTCAAAGTTCATATGGAGGCACAAAAGACCCAGGATAGCAAAAACAATCCTGAGTAACAAAAACACAGCTGGAGGTATAACCATACCAAACCTTAGTCTATACTACAAATCCATAGTTGTAAAGACAGCCTGGTACTGGCTCCAAAATAGACACACAGATCAATGGATAAGGATTGAAGACCCAGATATAAGCCCACAAAGTTACAGCCATTTGGTCTTTGACAAAGGGGCCCAAAGAATCCAATGGAAAAAGAACAGCATCTTCAACAAATGGTGCTGGCAAAACTGGATCTCCACATGCAGAAGATTAAAGCTGGACCCGTACTTGTCACCATGTACAAGACTTAATTCCAAATGGATCAAGGACCTTGATATCAGGCCAGAGACTATAAAAACCATAGTTGAAAGGATAGGGAACTCCCTCGAGCTGATTGGGCTAGGCCAACAGTTCCTAAACAGACATCCAATGGCACAGTCACTGCTACCAACTCTCAACAGTTGGGATCTTGTGAAATTAAAGAGCTTCTGTTCAGATAAAGAGATTGTAACGCGAGCTCAAAGGCAACCCACAGAATGGGAGAAAATCTTCACTAACCACATATCTGATAGAGCTCTATTGTCCAGAGTGCACAAAGAACTTAGAAAACTAAACACCAAGGAAACCAATGGCCCAATTAAAAAATGGGCCCTGGAACTTAAAAGAAACTTTACCAGGGATGAAATTAAAATGTCTAACAAATATCTGAAAAAATGCTCCACTTCTTTAGCCATCAGGGAAATGCAAATCAAAACTTCCCTGAGATATCATCTCACCCCGGTCAGGATGGCAAAAATCCACAATACTAACAACGACAAATGCTGGAGAGGATGTGGAGAGAGGGGAACTCTCCTACATTGCTGGTGGGAATGCAGGCTCATACAGCCACTCTGGCGAGCCGTCTGGAGATTCTTAAAGAAATTAAAGATTGAAATGCCATATGACCCTGCTATTCCACTTTTGGGTATAACCCCCCATACAGCAGAGGTTCGCCTCGATAGCACAAGCTCGACCATGTTCATAGCAGCACTGTTTACAATAGCAAAGACATGGAATCAGCCCAAATGTCCAACAGTTGACGAGTGGATAAGGAAACTGTGGTACATCTATACAATGGAGTACTACTCAGCCATCAAAAATGATGAATTACTGGAATTTGCCGGGAAATGGATGTCATTAGAAAGAATTGTATTAAGTGAAGTATCCCAGACCCAGAAAATTAAGCGCCGTATGTACTCCCTAATAGGTGGCTCCTAGTACCAAACCCACCCAGCCCACCTAGAGACAGGAATTCCAAGGATTATGAACAGGAGGGATGGGGTAGGAGGGCCACACCAGAAAGAAGGAGAGAAGGAAAATAGGCCTCCACCAAGGACCCAAATAAGTAATGAGACATCTGATTAAGTTCACAGACTTTTGTTCCTGATCATTTACTACTGAGGGGGAGTGATCTCACCAGAAGAGGAGGGCATATAGTCTGGCAGATAAAAAGTAACAATTTTGCAAATGGGTGATAGACCCCTCCCTCACTGTGGTTTCCCACTTTTATTACATCTACCTTTGAATGTGCTTTTATCACAAGACTCTAACAGCTTTTTGTCTCTGGCCAGGGGGTAACATACAATGCCCACCAGGATGGAGTGAAGGGCATTTCAGGAGCAGCAAAACTGCAAAAGAAAATCAACAAACCCCAATCCAGAACTTCAGAGACTCTATATCAACCACCTAGAACTAGGCCAGCTTAGTCTCTCCCCATCTTGAAGCTCAGGGAAATTTGCGGAAGAGGGGGCGGTAAGAGTGTAAGAGCATAAGGATGGGAGGAGCAATGATATGTAAGATACTCTATACTAGTTAGGGCTGAAGCAATCATAATTGGACTTTGCATGCCCTGCGCATTGTCCAACACACTGTTGACCTCACAAAGTCTAGCATCTGCTAAAGGCACCAAGATCCTTGGAGGCATAGAATTGGCAGCCACAGCAGTGTTCCTATACTTAAGGGGAACACGGGAAAGGGTTCGGCAAAGGCCACTGGGTCCTTGTACGTCATCGGAGAGGAGGGCCCAGAGGAAAATCAGTCATGCACAAGAAAGGACTCTCTGGGAATTGGGGTGGGAGGCACTGGGGGATGGGGAGGGAGAGGGGTGGGGAGGGGGAGCAAGGGGTACGGGGGGAGGAGGAGGGAGGGAGGGAACTGGTGTACCTAATAAGTTTGTATGAGCTGAAATAAAAAAAAAAAGAAAAGAAAAAATGATGCAATAAACTGATCACATTTTTAAAAATGATTCTGTTTTTAGCAGCTGTCCAGTCGTTCTAGAACCCTTCACTGAAAAAAATTATCAGTTTTGAAACTGGAAATTTGCAATCATTCAACTTGGTACTTAGGTTTTTTTTTTTTTTTTAACTATTTGCTCTCCTAGTTCGTTTGTTTTTCAATAAGAATTTGAATATCTCCTGGTTATATGTAAAAATGTTTGTTCGGTTTTTCACTGAAATCAATCTAAATTTTTAAATCAAATCAGGAACTCAATAGTTAGTCTCCAAATTCATTAACACAGTATAACTTTCATAACTGTGGTATTAGAAGTTTTATGATGGAACTGTTATAGCTCAGAGGTAAAGAACTGGCTTAATGTGTGTAAGCCTCTTGCCACAAACCCAGTACCTCAAAATAAAGGGAAATTTTAGTTTTGTCTACCAGATTTTATACTATTAGCAAGATTTACTGCTAAATATCAAACACCAGAAATGATTCAAATATCCATTAATAGCTGGCTATATAAAATAAATTCATGTAGTTACATGATATAGTAGCTGTAAATAAAAATACTCTGAGAATGCAAAAGCTATTTCTGTTTCAAATTAATACACTAACAGAAGCCTATCAGAAAGGATCTATTTTATTTATCTGAAACTTTAGCAAATATGAGTTAATCGATAGAAATCAGGCCAGAGGTCACATAGGAAAAAGGTAGAGGTGGAAACAGAGGGACAGCATGGGAGCAGCTTAGGTTTGGGGGGACTGGTAGACATACCTCCTCCTTCTGTGGTGGCTTCAACCATTCAAAGCACAGCTACTGAACTCTAACTCAACAAAGTTCTTATTCAGCTTAAAATTGGCTCTGCCTATTTAATGGTATATTTGTGATCACTATAATGTCTGTTCCACATGTCCCTTTACAAGACAATTTTAGACGTTTTTCCTAGATGGAAGCACATTGAGTTATCATAACAATCTATCAGGACCAGTTTTTAAACTGCAGTCTATTTCTTTAAATTTATTCCAATTGCAAAGTAACAGTATAACCACACATTTATAACTAAATGCCCATGAAGTTAAAGGGGTATTTTTGTCCAACAGAAGTCATGCATGGTAATGATATATTGCATTAGGCAATGACAGTTGTGAAGAATGGATAGTGTCCCATTCAGAGAGGCTACTTAGGGTCTTAAATAATGGAAGTGTCACACCTATCACAGCATATAGGAGGCAAGCTTCTTAAATACAGTGGAGAGGCCATTAACCAGAAAGGCTTTAAAGCTGTCATCAGATCCATTAGGGTTGGTACTTGTGTTTTACATAAAAATTGCCTGATGGGAGGATAAGAACTTTAAAATCAGATCATTTGAAGAAAATGAAACTGGGTACTTGATTCCAGATGACATGGCTGTTAAAGGACAGATACAAATACGCAGAAGTAAAACTTTGATGCACTAAAAGTAGAAATGTCACAAGAAACCTCCTTAAGAACTAAGCTGGTTCATTGGTAAAGAGATAAGGAAAAATGCAGTTCTATTTTTTAAACAATAATAAGATAACACTTGAGTCTATCGTGGAAATATATTCACAAACATATTCATTTGCTATGCATTCAGTCATATAACTCAATCAAAAAAATCATCAGGATGGCCTTTGTTCTCCTCTTTTTTAAGTATTATCATAGAAAATACCTTAAGAAACTTATTTAAATTTTCAGTGTCTCAGCAGCAGGTTTCAAACTCACTATGAATTGTTTCCTTAACATATCTTCGTGTTTATAAGTTTGTGCTGAAGTAAAGGCCTGTTCCAGTCACCCTGCTATTTTGATATGTGCTCGGATCCAAGCATCTTAAGCATGAAAGAAAGTACTTTTTACTTTAGCTTAATGTTGCAGAGGGAATAGGGTCTTTTATGGTGGGGAATATATGATAATAGAGAGAAGCATAGTGGAAAAACAGAAGATCAGCTCACTTAACAGCAACCTTCAGGAGGCAGAGATAGGGAGAAAAGAAGTAGGACCTAATTGTCAAGTGAAGATCCATTACAGTAAAAAGGCAAGACTCCAGATCCAAATGATTCCTTCCTTCCCAAAGAGCACCACCAATTAGGAACCAAGTACTCAAATGCATGAGCTTCCGGATGCCAACACATACTCAAACCATGAAAAGGTTTAATACAAGCAAATTAGTGGATAGTAATATCTGACTTTTAATCGTGTTGATTCCTTCCACTTAAGAGCCTAGGTCCAGCATCAAACTATATACACTTGGCATCGTTCATGAAAATGAGCATTACAGATACTGCAGTGAAACCCTATCTGATAGTTATATGTTCAGTATTACTTGAAGTGTTAGAATTTGTATTTTCTTAAGGAGATAAGTAAAGAAAGAAGATAGTTAATCGTAACAGGATTTTAGAAAATTTATGGTAAGTTTGTGGTCCAGGCTGCATAATCCTTGAAGCATACTATCACTTTCTTGAAATTTCCTTCATTTTTCCATGTTTTCATTACTATCCTTAGTTTAGCAATTCAGAACACAGAAGTCCCAACTTATCCAGATAGAGTATGCATGTCAGAGACATAAAGAAGGAATAGTAATCAAATTTACTAGAAAGAAAGTGTGACTGGGCCTGAGAATGCCCAGGAGTGCTCTAAACTCATCCCCCTCAGGTCTAGAATGTTGGTAGTAGTCTCTTCATAACAGCTGTTACAAACCCTGGCCCTTTCCACTTCAGGACCCATGTTGCCTGTGTCTCTTTAATTTTATGGCAATCTATGTTGTATATTCAGTATTCTGTCCAATCAATTGACTGTATACAAGATATTGAGTGTATCAGGAACTTCTCAGAGGTGCAGCAGACACCTGGATCTTCAAAAAGTTTACAACAGTACTTGCAGCCAACGTGATTATTATTTTTTCTGCTTTGTATCATTTTTAAAATATTTTAAATAAAACCATGTTCATTTATTTTATAAAGTGAAAACTTGAAGCAAACTTAAAACTAATTTGTCCATGTGTTATTTTAGATTTTTAATAGAAACATTATATTCAAAGCATTTTAATTTGATGTGCAGATTTGGAAAATCAATGTGGATTACATATTAATAATTCTAGAACTTACTAAGATTATACAATTATTGGACTTATGTGGTCACTAATACTATCACATAAATTATATCCAACCATTATGTTGATATTCGTGATGACATTAGATTTAACTCTGGGGACTGGGAAATGGAACGGGTCAGTTAATAAAGTACTTGCCTCACAAACATGAGTTCAATCTTCAGCACCCTCAAAAAATAACGTGGTGTGGTAGTGCATGTCTATAGCCCGTGTCTGGAAAAGGAAACAGAAGCATCGCTGTGGTTAGATCGCTGTCAAATTGCTGTATTGAAGAAGACACCTGACATCCTCCTCCAGTTTACACACACCCCTATGCATATACACATACCCATACACACATGCAGGCAGCTCTATACTTAAACATCTGTCACATGTATACAAATACATGAACACATGTATGTACATACACACCATTTTTAAATAGGTAACTTTTGCTGTATGTTGAACTGTTTAATTCATCAATGGTCCTGTATTCGGTGTGCTTTTATGTTCTAAAGCAACGTGCTCACTTTGGTTCATTCTACCTTCCTTTTATTATTATTCTCTTCTTATTCTCAAAACTCTCTTCTTATTACTTTCTAATGTCCATCTAAAACATCATCTCTAGTTTCTTTGCTGACATATAAACCACAAATGATGTATATATTAGTTAGGAGCAAAGTTTCCTTTAGTTTATTCCATGAAAATACTTTCTAAAAGCTTAATAAACTTTTTAAGGGGAGATTGAGGATTCCAAGACAAATTATAAGTAATAGGAATGTGGCACTTCCTGATAAAATGTTGGTGAGAGAGGTCTTAAATGCCCCCAAACATTATAGGCTTTGCTCATTGGTCTTGGTTACTTTCCAAAAACTGTAAGACCATATTACTGAACATGCAACACAAATGGATCACAGAACATGGGAAAAATATATCAACTGGAACTGGTCTGAAAACTTTCTCCCTGCTGGATAGCTTACATAGTACCAAGGAATACTGTAGAAGCTGCTGGGAGAGAGAATTATTTACAAGCCCCATAAATGGAATGAGATCTGTAAGTTACAATATAAATCACCATGGCAACGAATAACCACCAGTGTAGTGGCATGAATATCAAGGAGACAACTAACAACTTTTTGATTGGACTTAAGACCTTCTGGTCAAAATAGTCACATTCCCGTTACTGTAAGCTAGAACAAAAACCTTAAAAAATGGGAAGGAAATAGATCAATAGAGAAGACAGCCAAAAAAACTATAGATCGGAAGACAATACATCAAACTGCTCTTATGGTAGCTGTTATTATACCCATAGAATGGGAACTTACAGTGGAAACCTTTGGGTCTAAAGCTGGATAAGTAATGGGAAATGCACATTATCAGTGGGTTAGCCTAAAGAGAAGTAACTTTATATACCTTGGAGGACTGAGCCCCCACAGTAGACAAGCCAGAGTGAACCCTGGGGTCTATAGAAGCATCCGTGTGGAAGCATGGGAGGGTGTGGGAGGGAATGATGAAGGGAAAGGAAAGGATAGGAGGGAGGGGGAAGGAAGGAAAGCTAGGATGAATATTCAATATGTTTGTAAAAGTAGAAGAAATAAAAAATGTTTAATAAAACCACAAACTTTGCTGTCTTTTACATTTAGCAAAGTTTTTCATGATATTACTGTCATTTGCCAGTGTATTCTTCTGCCAAGGCTGAAAATACTTGCAATTAAAAAAAAAAGAAAAAGAAGCAAACACCTGTTTTAGGTCCAATTATGAACTACAGAGAATTATCATTCCTAATTACTAAATAGCTAGAGAATTCCCATTTAAGTCAAATCAACTACACTTGAAAATGAACCTAGAACTTAAATGCTATAATCATTTGTTATTCATTCTGCTTCTGCACACAAAAGTAAGGCTCAATTCAAAAGTAAGCCAAGAGTAGGATGTGTGCTTGACAATTCTTGCTGGGTAGCTTTAACGTAAATGACACGAAAATTCAGAATATGAAAGGAGAGCAGTTATTTTTTCTTAAAGTAGTTTTTGAAAATTAGTCTTAGCTTATTTGTGCCAATTTCTTCCCTCTGATCCTAAGGAAGGACAGCATGTAGTGACTGCAAACATACGTACTGTTATCACTTAAATAATCTTGACAATGCCAATATGAACTCATATCTGTGACATTTCTGGACATAAAATAATTATGTTCGATTCATAAGAATAACTAGCTCTCAAAGACTAAAGTTGATAGTAACTACAACTCATACATTAGGAAAATCAATGACCCAAAGAAATTCAATGGTAATTTCTCAGACAAAAATCCCTGAGAGTATTAACTGGTAGAACTCAAAAGGTGGGTCATGTTCTCTTGGGAAAGATTAAAGCCTCCCAGCATTAATCCCTAATTGCATACATATTCCAGTTTCCTGGATATTACCACTCAGCCCCAATGAAGACACATTCCTATCTAAAAAGGGGACAAGATAGTCATTAATTTGAGTCCTGTCATTAAAATTAACATATTACTTTAAAAGGCATTTGACTATATTTAGAACTATATCAGCTTTTATAATGAATTTTAAAAGATGAAATAAATGGCTACTTCTTATTTTAAACTCTGTCTTGTACACCAAGTCTTCTTCTATAGGTTATTTTAGACATATTGTTCACTGGTGCTTGAAATAAGGTCACAAATAACTGCTGATTATAGAAAATTCTTCCCTAAAAATCACTTGATTCAGCACATATTCTGACCCAAGAGCACATTGCAGGATTGATTTACGGGGAATGTGGCAGCAGTTGGAAAAGCAAGCTGGCGAGGCTTAGCCCCCCTTGTGATTCTGTGTCATGATTTACAATCAGTTGGAGGATCTTAAATTAAAATCGGTATGCAACAACAAAAACAAAAGCATAAATTTCTCTCTCATGATTTATTTAATTTTCATGTCTCTTTGGTTTTTGCTTGCTTTTCTTTTACTTTGTTTGGTTTTGGCCTACTTCTAGTAAAAAAAAATCATTGGCTTTTCTTTAGATGATGCCTGAGATCAAGCCTAGGCATTAAACAGATGTCATAAAGACTCTACCACTGAATCAAAGCCACAGCTCAGTTGAGTTGCTTGATAGCATCTGCAAGTACACACAAACACACATGACCCCGCTTATGGGACGACCAGGCCTATTGTGAAAATAAAAATAATAATAGAATCATGATTCCACTTGACAGGGGTTATATAACATTCCCTTTGTCTTGCCCTTGATGTGCAAATTTGTTAATAATACATAAATGGCGATGATTAATAGTGATTATCAACTCAACCGAATCTAGAACTATAGAAGAGACAAGTCTCTGGGCATGACTCTGAGGGACTATCAAGATTAGGGAGCTCTGAAGACATCTGTAAAGGTTTATTTACCTAGATTATGTTGGTCAAGGTGGAAGAACCATGCAAAATATAGGAGACGTCATTCCATGGCCAGGATCCTAGGAGAAAAGAGCTGAGCATAGCATTCATTCTTCCCAGCTTCCTGACTATGGGTATAATATTACCAGGTAGGTATCTCCTGTCTTGCCTCCATGCCTTTCTCTCCATGATGGAGTGAGAGTAACCACTGGAACTATGAGCCAAACAAGTTCTTTCCTTAAGATGTTTACCATGGTGTTTTATCAATGCAATAAGACCAGTAACTAATATTACATACTTCATTCCTTGGCCTGTACTCTAATGATGAATTTGTTCAAACAGAGGTGCTGAAATGGGCTCAACTGTATTTGAGTTCTAGCATGTAGTTTTGAATAAGTCACCAATATCTTCATGTTTCAATCATGTTTCCTACTTAAATAGATATGAAAATTCTATGACATTCTCATAGAAGAGAGTCTTTTGCCGTCACCCCTCCCCACAAATAGCCCCACAGTTCTCTATACATGCTGCTAAGACTTTTGCTCTTACCCAACATCAGAGGTCAGCCCATGGGCATGAGGCCATGGCCCTGTTCCACCACCAGGGTTCAACAAGTCCACAGAGTCTTCTGCCCTGACAATTGTCACAGATACCACTGAGGCCTTGGCCCCTGCAGAGCATGCTGAGGAATAGAGAATACTACTACTGAGACTTTGGTCCCTCTTCCTTGCACTAAATATCCGGGCCTGTCCCCTAAGGTATTTGTCAAATCCATGGTCCCAAAGGTCAGGTTTTGAACCAGTAGATCCTCCCCAAAGTTAGCACCCAAGCTAAGGGTGCAGCCCTGCAGGTCATCCTTCTGTCACTTAGCCAAAGAAAAGTGGCCGCATGTGGCCTATCTGTCAATCAACATCAATCTTCTCCAGTATCCACTTAGAAATCCTTTTTGAGCATGATTCTGGCAATCTCAGGCAGATCTCTAAACTTTTGAGATACAGATGAAATGCAGACAGAAATGGAACATCACCTCTTTGTTTCATCTTTGTTTTTTGTTTTTTTTTTTTCTTTACAGAATTTGTTGCTGGCATGGATTGCATACGTGGTTTCTCTGTGCCTTTATGTTGTATCTTTGCTGTTGTTTTGTCTTTTTTCCTAACACATGAGTAATTTATCTTCTCTAGTTTTTATTTAATTAACTGCAATTATACATTTTAGCTGTTAACACTGCATTTCAACATCTGTCTCACTGGACTAAACTTTGAAGACTCATTCTTCTACATACAGACAAACCTCTTTTACATTTCTAGATCTATAATAGGCCCTTATTAGCTCTAATGCTTCCAGCCCATTCTTTTCCCTACTATTTCCCTCTTTCTTCCTTAAGAATGTTGTTGAGTCTTTAGCCAAGCTAACAAGAAGAAAAGAACTAATTAATTTAGTTATGAAAGGAAATTGTTACAACAGACTCCAAATAATGCCAGAAGATCACTGGGGAAAACTTCTATTTGAAAAACTTAGAAAACCTAGATGAAACATATAAATTTCAAAAATACACATGACCTAGTAAACTAAATCCAGAAGACATAAATAATTTAAGGAAACCTATAACAAGCAATGTAATTGAAGTAGTAATTTAAAACTCTCTTTACAAAGAAAATGCCACAAACAGATGAACTCACTGCCTGGATCTATTAATTTTTAGTGAAGACTTAGTATGACTTTTCTCTTTTTTACAAAACAGAAACAATACCAAATTAATTTCATGAAGTTGGGATTATTTTAACACCAAAACCAAATAAAGACACAATAACAAAAGGTAAAGCCTCAGACCAATTTCCCTGATGAACATAGATGAAAAGTCATCAACAAATACTTGGACACTGGATGCAAGCACACAAAAGAATATTGTATGTCATGCTCAAATTAATGTCATTCTAAGAATGCAAAATTAGTTCAACATACACAAATCAATAATCATAATTCACCTCAAAAATAATGTCAAAATCACAAGATCATTTTGAAAGGTAAAGTGCATTTGGTAAAATTTGTAATACCATAATGATAAAATGTGGGTAAATTAGGAATAGACAGAAAAATGATAGCCATATATGATCAATCCATAAGCGACATTATAATAATCGGGGATAAAATGAAAATATTTCTTCTAACATCTAAAATGAGGCAAAAGTACTATTTTAGATTCTTTTCCTAATAGCTGTGATAAAATACCCTAACAGAAACAACTAAAAGAAGAAAGGGCTTATTTGGCCTTTCCATCCATCAAACAGAGAAGTAACTCTTAGAAACTTGAAAGATGTAGTCATATGATAATCATAGTCAAAAGTAGATAGGGATAAATTTTAATGTGTCTTTGCTTACTTCTACTCAATTCCTCTCTCTAACCATACAGACCAGGATTTCAGTGAGGAAAATGGTTCACACATGAATTTGCATAATCAAAATATCTTTCACAAATAAGCTCAAAGACCCTCAGCCTGGATAATTCCTTGCAGGGATACCCTGATATCTTTCTTATATATCTTATCTTATAAAAAATATCTTTTATATTTCTTGCTGACAAACTAACCATCACATATACTCACTACTCCACTTTTATCAAATACAATACTTGAAGTCTTAACTTTATAAGATAAGATATAAAACTGATAAAATGGGAGAGGAAGAAATTAAATCATCCCTATTTGAAAATAGCATCATTCTATAATTTTTAAAAGTCCCTATAGGTATCATCACAAATCTCTTAGAGTTAATGAACATTTTAAAGTTGTAAAGTTGATTGATAGGAAATTTAACATGAAAATATAGTTTTCATCTATATAGCAAAAGTAAACTTACTGAAAAAAATAGGTAAAAATATAACATTTACAATTGTTCTACAACAACTTAAATTCCTAAGAATAAAGTCTAGTTAAAGCCAATAAACCTTTATATAAGAAGGAGTGCATCAAACTGCTCTGTAGGTAGCTGTTATTATACCCATGGAATGGAACTTAGAGTGGAAACCTTTGGTTCTAAAGCTGGATGAGTGAAGGGAAATGCACATATCAGCAGGGTGACCTGAAGAGAGGTAACTTGATATGCAAGGAGGTCTGAGCTCTCACAGGAGTAAACAAACCAGAACGACTGCTGGAGTCCGTAGAAGCATACAAGTGGAAAGGTGGGAGGGAGTGGAAAAGAATGATAAAAGGAAGGAAGGAATGGGAGGGATGGGAGAGGGAGGAAAGCTGGGATAAATGCTCAATATGCTTGTAAAATAAGTTTTAAAAAACTAAAAAAATGAAAGTCTAGTCAAGGAAGAAAACGACAATGAAAGCTCTATGCTCTGCTACTAAAAAAAATAAAGAAGATACCATATGGTCGAAAATTTCTTCTGAATAGGTTCAATTAATATTGTTAAAAAATGACAGCATCACTAAAAGTAAACAGATTCACTATAACCCCCCTCAAATTCCAGTGCCATTCTTCATAGAACTAGAAAATGTTAATACAATATTTCATATGGAAACATAAGTTCATGAAGAGTCAAAGCAATCATAAAAGGAAGAACACTGCAGAAAGTATTATAATATCTGACCTCAAATGATATCACAGACCCGTTGTGACAAATGTAGCAAGAAAGAGACACAAAAGACATATGGACCAGTGAAAGAGAAATAATTCACGTAGTGATGGCCATAGAGCTTAGAAAAAGTACTGAAAACTTGTCCTAAAGATAGTCTATTCAACAAATGGATTAGGAAAATTGGTATAAACCTGCAGAGCAATGAATATATGTTCATATATCTCATCTTTTAAAAAAATTAACTCAAAGTACATCAAAGACTTTAATGTAAAAATGAAATGTTGAAGCTGCTGTAGAGAATCTTATTAATAAAGTTGTAAATGCAGGAAAAAACTTTCTGAACAAAACTCTGGTAGTATAAGAAAAAGCCTCAGGAATCAACAAATGAAAGTACCTGAAATTAAAGTTTCTGTACAAGAAACTATTGTTATGATTATGATATATTGTCAACTTGACATTGCAGACTGTTTGGGGCACTGCTCTGGAGAATCAATGGCTGGAGCAAGCCCCTGAACAAGTTTGCAGGTACTTGCTTAATCGATGTGGAAAACCTAGTGTAACAGTTACCCTTTACTATTGCTGTGAGAGAGCACCCAAAGTCAAACTACCTATGGGAGAAAAGGAGATTTATTCAACTTAAAGTTCCAGAGGGGGAGTAGATGCAGTCTTTCAAGGTGACTGAAGCATAATGGCAGGTGGCCGGCAGAATAAATCACAGCAGACCTCTACATAGCTCCAGCATTCCTGGAATGTCTCTCCATCTATATTTTGTGGTCCCTTTTATATGGCCCATTACTGGGAGATTCCTATGGGATCTGTGGAAGTTCCCATGGAATTTAGGGTGGGTATAATCCTTTCAGGTGGTCTCAGTTGATCCTTCCAAGTGTGGTCTCAGCCGATCTTAGTTAATACCAGGTGTGTCGAGTTGACACCCAGGCTTAACTATCACACCTAGCACAGAGTGGGTGGTACTTTCCAGTGGTGGACCTGATAATAGGAAATACAAGGAAAAGGGACTTGCTCTTCCTCATCCTGTCTCGGCTGTCTGTTGAATTCACTCTATCGGCTTTAGAGCCTACTTCTTACAGCACGGTTGTCTCTATTGGTGCTGCTGCTACTGCCTTTGTCCTTGGCTGAGTCAGAGATCCATCCTTCGGTCTTGCCACTGTTCCCACTGCACCTGGAGCCTGGTCTCTAGAGCTTGCTGTTACTGCTCATGCTGATGTCATATCCCAGCTGTTCGTCACTGACACTGGAGTTCAGCTTTTCTTCACTGACATCAGAACCCAGCACCTTTGACCCTCCATCCAAGTAGATGCATGAGACCTTTTCAGGATCTTTCAGCTTTGTGAGGCATTCCAATCAAGAACAAAGCAGCTATGAGCAGCTACTTTTAAGGACACTATTTTTATTGTGAATCAACTTAAAAAACTTATTTATATAAATTACATTCTAGAGATTCTGTTCTTCAGATTTTGTCCTACAACTATTGTTGCCTGCATGGTTGCTTATAGATTACCATCAAATGGCTTAAGGGAACAAGAAGATTTATTCTCTTAGGATAGACTGGTTACAGTTCATAGTTCAGCTTGAAAGGAGAGCATGCACCAGTCAGGGCTGAGAGAACTGGCCACACCATCACCACATAATGAATGAGAGAGGGACAATCCTTACTGCCTTACCAACATGTCTGACCAAGTATACACAAGGATGCCAACTTCCTCAACCAGCTCTCAGTATTTTATTCACTTGTTCAGGGTCTAGTCCCATTCACCATGGGCTGGGCCTTCCCCATCAGCTAGACAATCTCCTGCAGGTTTGAGCTCTGGGCTTAGCTTAACCATTAATTTTCTACAAATGTGCCCAGACCTCAAACCCTCAACTGTCAAATTGACACCTGTGCCTAACTATGACAGTACACCCTTTGTCAACATGACCCAAAAAATAGCACTTTTAAACTGTAACCTTCAATCTTTGTCCCCATAGGTGTTAAAAGTTATCTTAAAACTATAAATACATTTCATAGACACATTTAAAATGTTTTTTCATTAAAACTTCAGTTTCAACATTTTAAAAGTTCAAAGTTTCTTAACCTTAAAAGTGTATTAAATCAGAAAAAATTAAATACCTTAAAACATTAAAACAGAAGGATCTTGAACAATAAGAAAAATTAAAAGGATCAAAGTCTAACAAACAAACAACACATCCTTTACTTCAAACTCCATCTTCTGTTGCTCATCACATAGTCAAGGTGGCTCAAAGAATCTAGTCATTCCCAGTTCCTATTTCCTAAACCAGGACTCTCAGCATATATCCTGTGGTTCTGGCATCTCAAACAACACTCTGGGTTCACCTCTGTAGTTGTAAGCTTCACCTTTCCTTGTAGGAACTCTGTGCCTGCCACTTGGTACCAAACTTTTGCTGTTCTCCATGCATCCCATAATCATAAGCCAAAACCAGTACCACTGGGGGATGCTGCTACATTCCGAAGCAAGGTTGAAATATATCTTAGTCCACTTGAGCCACAGCTGTACCAAGTTTTGTGTGCTGATGCAGAAAAAGACTCTTTTTAGGGAGCCAACCTTCCAAAGGGCAACAAATAGCTTTAACCTGGGCTTTCAGCCCTTGAAAGAATCTGGGTTTTCAAACCATGAACTTGCCATACAGTAGTATTCATGTTTCCACTGTCCCAAGTCACTAGGTTTTCCTTCTCCAACAATAGCAGCTGTTCTGCTGCCTGCCCTTTCCATATCCAGAGCTTCATGGCCATCAACACAGCTCTCGTCAAGCAAACTAGTCAATCCTCTTTAAATTCAACTTCACCAAAGTCCTTGTTCCCTTTATCACTAATTGAGCCCAAGCAATCCATAACTCTCTCAGCACTGCCATTATCCAAGTGGCCCACTTAACTCTGAAAAATGGTACATATAATCTACAAGTCAAAATCTTCAAACATTTCAAACTTTGCCCAGTAAACCCATTCAAAAGCCATAAAATCCACATAGTCAGATTTATCAGCAACACCCCACTTCTGGTACAAGTTTTGTTGCAGTTTACCTGCTCTAGACTTAGTTCAACCATTTTAATTCTCTACAATGTGCCCAGAGCTCAAACCCTCAACTGTCAAATTGACATCTCTGTCTAACTATGACAACTATCAACAGAGCAAACAGCCTACTTCAGACATGAGGTTGCTATTTAGCACATAAAGAACTGAAAACAGTAAATATCATAAAACTCAATCAATTAATATGCTAATGAATAATCAGTTCTGAAAAATAAGTAACATAAATAGCCAAATAATATTTTTAAAGTGTCCTTAGTCAGAGAAATGCAAATTAAAAGTACTTTGAGGTTCCATCTTATTATAAAGGCTACCAATAAGAATCAAGACAGGGACAAATGTTGTCAAAGATGTGAAGAAATAGGAACTCTATTCACTGCTGGGTGCTGGGAGACTGTAAACTAGTCCAGATACTAGGAAAATCATTTTGGACTTTTTTTTCAAGAAAAAAAAAAGCTACACCAATTTGGGAATATATAAAGTACTCTAAATCCTACCAGAGAGATGTCTGCAAGACCATGTTCACTATGTACAATGGCAAGGAAATTTAACCAACCTAGCTGTTCATCAGCAGATAAACAGATAAATGAAATGTGATGCACATACACAATTGAAATTTATTCAGCTGTAGAGAAAAAAATGAAACAATGAAATTTGCAGGAAAATACCAGAACTCATGTTAAGTGAGGTGATCCAGACTCAGAAAGGCAAGTATCATCTGTTTTCTCTCCTATGCAGATCGTTATTTTTAATATACATGTATATGTGCATGTGCTCCTGTGTGTATGTGTGGGTATATATGTGTGTGTGTGTATGTGAGTATGAGTGTTGGTATCAGCTATGAAACTAATGGAGACCATGAAAGGGGCCAAGAACTTATTTAAGAAATGAGGAGAGCAATAGGACACATGTGACATAAACACAAAGAAGTAAAGAGGGAGAGTATAAGGGAGATGGGGGCAAAGGGAGAAGAAGAGGGAAGAGAATTAATAAACTTGTTTGAAAATGCCACTATGACATCTTGTAATTTGTGTGCATATATACATATATACAATAACTGCTTACATGATTAGTTCTTCATTCAAATTTGCAACAGTAAAACATAACCTCCATTGACCTCTAATTGACATGTTTATTTATTAAATGATTATTTGCTAATCATTTTCACTCTTTAAATTATCCCTTGAGCTGAACCCTCATCCACAAGTATCTAGTCACTGCTAAAGATTCCTTTCTGTAAATCTCTCACTTCCTTTGTCAAGTGGGGTTAGTAAAGAGACATTCGGGAAGCATCCAGTACAATCCATGCCCACCAGAAAGTAGTCAGACAAATCCATTCTTAGCAACCACCCAGATGGCATTAGAAGATTTGGATGGATCTCCTTAGACCTATTCCTGCCAGACCTCTGTTGAAAATCTTAATGCTTCCCTAGGGAAAGACATTCTAGCATGAACACCACTGAGGTAAGAAATATTATTTTATCTACAAAGATTTTATCTTATGTTGTTCTTTAGACCTCATTAAGTTATATCATTAGAAGGCTACTGCTTCCCCAAACCAGCCATAATAGGCCCTCGATATCCTTGAAAGCTAAATTAAAAAAATATTGTGTCATTAATGGAAATAAAATTACCTGAAGTCTTCACCTTCAGGCCAATTAAAAAAAAAATTTAACATGATTTCATGACTTCCAGTCTGTAACCCAGAGTAAGTTTAGGGGCTGCCATTCCCTATTTATACTTTAAAAAGGAAGACTTTTTTAAAAAGTTAAAGGTTACATCATTATTTCTTAGATTCATCAATAAAGTCAGGGAACAAAACTATCAAAGAGCAATAAAATAGATTCACAAAATTTCAGTTTACCAGAGCAAAAATCTGCACTGGACCCAGTATCACAGGAAGACAAGAGTAACTGTAACTGATTGGTTTCTGGGACTTTGATGTGAGTAATTATAAATTTTTAAGGAGAGAGCTATGAACAAAATGGAAGATGTTGAGACTTTCTCTTTCCACATAAAGTTCACCTACCAGTTACCTACAAAAAAACTTAACTTTGATGAAAATACCACATGATAGTTAATCTTGACTAACAACTTGAAGGGCCCTAGAATTAATGAATACATCAGCTGTTAGATGCAATTGAAAAGATTAACAGGGTTAAGTTATTTGAAATACAATGTGTCACCCTAACTATGGGTGGACAGTTGATAAAGGAAGCATAAGAAAGAAAAGTTCTTTCCCTCTTTTGCTGCCAAACTCATCTTTCCTGCTGCCACCATTCTTTGCAGATATTAGAGACCAGTTTCAATGTGTCCTGAAAACCAGTGACTGACCAGGAAACCCCTGATCTTCAGAAACTCAGCTAGTGAACTGGGCAACTAAGGCAGCCTTCACAAAGACTGCCCAGATCTTAAGCAATCTAATAAATTTACATACATGCGCACACGCACACACACACAGTCTCTAGAGAACCTTGATTAATACACACCACCATTTGAAAATAACCAAAACCTTGTGTAGACCATAGAACTGAGTTAATACCTCATTTGAAGAAACGAGCAGTCTTGCTCTAATCATACCACACCACCCACCCTTTCATGTCAACACAGTAGAACGCAAAATAGATTTCTCACAGCCCAAAACTTCACCAGTGGCAAAATGAGCACCAGAAGCATCTGTCCAGCTTCTCCTACATGATGGAAGCTTCTTAGAAAGCCTACTTTGATCTTAATTAGCAGGAAACTGGAATATAAAGCACTGCTACACTGCTCAGGGTCAAGGAGAACATGGTCAGAGGCAGCATGAAGATCTTAGTGTTCGTTTTCTCAGTGCTGCAGCCAGTCAGCGTACAGAATTCTGAATGTCAACTAACCTTATAGTCCACTGGTAAAACTGAGATTATTGTCTTGAAGAACACTGTAGAAAGTTTGACCAACATGGGTGTCTGCAAGGTTTGAGCACAAAACCAGCTTAAGAATCCTGGAGAACGGCCCCACCTAATAGGGTGAGAGCAGTCTTTCCTCTTTGTGGAAATAAAGGGGCTAGCTCAGAACAGCAGTTCTGTTCAGAATAAAGCCTTCTGTTGATCCCCCACACGCAGGTGACTGACTCCCAACTGAGTGCATTTCAGGGAAGTAGACGGGTTAGACATATTTGGGTAGGCAAACATAACAATGCCACGCAGCAAAAAGTCTTTCTCAAGACTACACTACAACAGGGAATTAACTGTGAAGGTGAATATTCTCTGGTCTTGCTTCTCCTGAACAACAGCTCTGCTCACTTTATAGTTCAGCTTATAACTCTAAGTGTAGAGTCCACATAGTGGGATTGATCAGCCAAGCACTAAATGCTGAAACTGCCTGACTATGATTGAGGAACTTAATCACAAACTCCACCCACCTTCGAAGCAAAGACACTGACCCAGTTAACTAAAGAATACACAAGCTCTAACTGCAGAGGATCATCACCAATTGATCCTTCCGGATTTGCAGGCTACATTAGGGAGATCAGTAGCATGAATGTCAAGGGAGCAACCAATAGCTGCTTGATTATCAAGTATCACATTCCTAGTATTGTAAATCAGGACAAGAACTTATGAAAGAGAAGAACATAAGCCCTAGAGGAATTGCATGTTACTAAGGTTGAACAATGAAAACACAATATCAAATTGCATTTTTAGAAAACTGTCTTTATACCCATAGATCAGAGGCATAGTAAGCATTCAACTTAGAAGCTTCCTTCTGCAATGGGAGGAGTTACTTTCAGAAAATCACAAATTGCCAAGGTGCATAAAATAAGTGAACTGTAGACTGTCCCTAAACAGGACATCCAAACCACTCCCAACTCCAATCCAGAGCTCAGAAAACATTGAGAAAGAGGGAACAGTAAGATGTTAAGAGCCTGAAGTAAGGCAGGGGTGCAGTAGACAATATCTTTTGGACATGAAAAAGCTGATGTATTCATGATTTCATTGCAGATATGCATATTTCCACAAGATCGTCATAGAGTTACTCTAGCAACATTTCACCATGGAAGGGGAAAGATCTCAAGAGGATTCACACCTCCTTGAGAGACTGTAGAGGGTTAATGCTGATGGGGAAGAAATGGGAAATGCTTTTGTGAATGATATATACACTGATATATTATTCATGTTTTAATAAGTAATCAGGCATATGTCATCAAAGGCAAACCAGATAAAACCCAGTGGGTCACAAATATGAAAAGACTTGAAAATAAGAGGGAAACTGGTAGGAGAGAAGACAGGTGATAATGGGAAGAAGAAGGGTATGTATTAGCAGATTATGATGTAAAAATATCAAAATTTGCTATATTTATGTATGAAACACCAAAAGAATAAAATCAGTGAGGATCTCTTTTCCAAAGATCAATAGTGAAGGTCAGAAGATGGAATTGTTTTCTCAAACATAGGCAAGAATGTAAATAAGAAATTTTCTACAATTCCATAAAATAGAGATGTAGGAAATGAGTGACAAAAATTTAAAGTAATACTCAAAGAAGTTAGTGGAGTATGAGAATATGCAGGAATAAATGTTGTACGAATCAGAAAGCAAAGCAATACATGAATAAAATAAAGTACTTGACAAGGAAGAGTCAAGAGCAAGTGGAAATATGAGAGTTGAACACAATGACAGAAGTGACATGTTCAACAGAAAGTGTCCATGGTAGATGCAAGCTAACAGATGAATGACTAAGTGAGCTGAAGACTGGACTTAATGCAATCAGAAGATACAAGGACAAGACATGAAATGAACTGAAACAATCATAAGGAAGGCTTATGAAAATCATGGGACAAACCCGGTCACTTTCATAATAGAAGTCTTAGAAGTAAATGGAAGAAAACTAACAAAGAAAAGCATTTTTTAATAATGCCTGCAAACTTCTCTAATCTAAATAAAGATGCCAACAGTCAGATGTTGGCACAAATCAACACAAATGAAAACTTACCATGACTCACAGCTATCAGCCATAGAAAATTAAAAGCAAAAAGACTGAGAGGAACTCCATACCACATAAAAAATAAGCATCAATAATAGTGCTGAAATTCTTTTCAGAAATTCTGGAGTCCAGAGAGAGAGGATATGTGGAAGGTGAGAAGAAGACAGAAACCTGCCAACTGGGACAACCACATCTAGCAGAGCTGCCTTTCAAAAGTAAGGGAAAACAGAGCCTTTTCCAGCACACAGAAGCGAAATTTTTATCTCCACGAAGCTTGCCTTATGTAATGACTAAGGAGAATGCTTCAAACTCAAACTGAAGTCCAATAATTAATGACTTAAAAATGTGAAAATACAAATGTCAACAGTGTGAATAATACAGAGCCACGTGCAGAATATTTTGAGCTGTAATGGTAGCAGCTAATGGGAAAAATGAGGACCGAATGATGAACTGGTTCACAGAAATTAAAGTTGACATTAATTATGAATGGAAACACATGAAAATTATGCAAATTCTGCCATAAAAATGTTAAATAAGAAAGGAGACAAACTCAGATCTATGTTATCAAAGTCGGATTGGAGATACAACTTAGTGGTAGGGTACTTGCCCAACATGCTTGAGACCCTGGGTTCAAATCCCAAGTACTATATACAAAAATTAGCTACTGGATGTCATCAAAATTAGCTTATTCACTAGCTTATCAATCTTGCAATTAAAATTGCTAATATATTTTTATACAGGACTTCAAACCATAATGAACTTTTCCAAGAAAATAACCAAAGTTCAAAATATTCCACTTCAGAAAATTCTCATGCTTCAAAGAAAAAAAGAAGGAAGAAGACAAAGAGGAGCACTCTACAAAACAAGAACAATTAACAAAATGTCAGCTGTAGTCCTTACTTCTCAATATGTCCTTGAATTTATAGGGATTAAATTATCTAGTAAACACAACAAAGAATGACTGAAATGGTTTTAAAAAGAAAAATCAAAACTCAATTAAGTATGGTGGTATGCCCCTCTGATCCCAGCATTATAGGCACTGAGGAAAAAGGACAGTATGAACAATGCAATGACTCAGCTGAATGCTAAAGGGCTCAATTTTAAGAGCATACACAAACCGAAAGTAAAGAAGATAGAAAAGCATATTCCATATGAATAAAAAACAAGAAAATTCTTTATATTTACACCAAAAATAATAGAGTTTATTTTAAAAAATATGCAAAGACTTTGAGTAAGGATAAAAAAACCAAGTCATTAAAGTGGATATGGCAATGATAAACACATGCATAACTAATATCAGATCACAGAGCGATGCAAACAAATGTTAAAAGACATGACATGAAAAATCTAGTATTAGAAGAATCAAATGCTGCATTCCCATCATAGTCAGGGGATGGAAACATGAAATTAATGCATTGTCCTTAAGAAACACTTCAGAAGCAGTGGATTTAAACACATACAGAGCATTCCATTTGGTGCATTCTCCAGGATAAAGCAGTTAAGTCACAAGAAAATGTCAGGAAATTTAAGAAGATTAAAATTACAGTAAGTACTTTTTCTGATAACAATGTAAAAACCTAAGGCTCAAGAATGGGAAGAATTTCAGAACAAACAAACATGTGCAAATTAAGCAACAAACATCCAATAATCAATGTAGCAATGACAAAACTTAGAGAACATTTTAAAATACATTATGACAAACAAAAATGTAGAAGCAGCTCTAAGAAGGAAATTCATAGCAATAAATATCTATGTAAAGAAAGAATGAAGAGCTCATGTAAATTATTTGATGTTATGCATCAAAGAAAGCATCACAAATCAGGTAATTAGTGGAAGAAAAGTAATAATAATGTTCAAAGCAGATATAATATGAGCTATCACAGTAGAGTGACTTCATCTCCACTTGAGCACCTAAGGCCGAGGTTGGAGGATACAGAGTTCCAAGCCAGTCCAATGCTATATCTGACAGCTGTTTATAAATAAATAAATAAACAAATAAATATGGATAAATAAATAGTTAAGTGTCTAGAGATCAAGAGTTCTAAGAGGTGGGTATTTGAAAAATGAAACTGACAACTTTACTAGATGAATGAACAAAATACCACTTAAAAACAGGAATAGAATAAAAAAGGAAGTGTATCAATGGTACTTCAAACACAGAAAGAATTGCAAAAGACTACTATGAATATCTTTATGCCAATAAATTAGATTACCTAGAAGAAACAGAATTGTTGGACTTTTATAATGTACCAATACTGGGTCATTTATAATGTACTGGAACATGAAGAATTAGAGAATCTGATATTAATTAGAAACTGTTCAGTCAAACAAAAGTGCAGTACCTGAGGCTTCAGTGCTGAATTATCCCAAGTATTTTTAAAAATAAGGAAAGGGAAGGGGGATGAGTGGGAGGGGGATGAAAGGAAGTAGGGATAAGTATTCAATATGCTTGCAAAACTACAAATAAGTAAATAAATAAAATACCTAACAAATTCTAAAAAACTCTTTCACAATACTTAAGAAATAATAATACCAAGCATAATTAATGAGGCCAGAATTACACAGATATCAAAGCTATAAGAGAGAATCACAAGAAACAAAAAAGAGTATAGGCTAGTATTAATTCCTTTAACAATTTTGTACAATGAAATTTTGTCATCATCACCTCATATTTTCCCCTTCATCCCCATCTGTTTCCATTTTCCCAGAGAGAATCTTTGTTTGTCCATTAAGTTCCCTTTCTGCTTGTATGTCCAATCATGGGGGGCGGGGAGGGTGTATGTGAGTCCTACTAAATCCAAGGGCGGCCTGCTCTAGCCTGTACCTGAGCAGTACCGCAGCATACCTAGCATGTCATTGCATAGCAAAGCAGGACTATTCCCCATTCTGCAACCAAAAGATTTCAGAGAAGATAAAGCCACATGAGCTTTTCCTTCATCCATGATGGAATGCTGAGGAGGCAACATTGTGTAGGTGTTGTAGCTCGTGAAGTCATGTTTGGCATGCACTCGTTCCCACCCCTCAACCTCTTACATTCGTTCTCTCCCTGTTTCTTCCATGATGTCATCTAAGCCTTGGGGTGTGGGAAAGAGGAGATTCAAATGTCCTGCTTAAGATCAAGTAGTCCACAGCCACTTATTGTCTGCAATTTGACCAGTTGTGATGGTTTAGCCACCATCCATTGAAGAAAGAGGCTTCTTGAATGAAGACTGAGACAATCTGTGACTGAAAGGTAAATATTTAGAAAGTAGTTTATTGATAGGTTAATATTCTTGATGAGCACAGATGTAAAATATTCTCAACAAAATATAGGGAAGTCAAATTCAGCAACACTTTTCAAAGAATCAACTAATACCATACTTACCTGCTTAAGACCAACAAAATAAAAACATTCCATCTTGCAAGAAGGTACTAAAAATCCTAGATAAGTCAGTAAGATAAGTACAGTGATAAAAATAAGTACATTGAAAAGAAAAAAAAACTGACTTTATTTGTAGATAAATATAAAATTCTAAAAGAATTGACAAAAATAAAAATACTTCCAGGAACCAGTGATTAGAGGAAGACTGAAGGAAAAAAAAATTATACAGAGTATTTGCTTTTATACATATTAGCAAGGATCACGTGATATTTTGAATTTAATGATTTTTAAAATGAGTTAAAAATTTATTATCTACAAACTATGAATGTATGTATGTATGCATGCTGCAATCATAGAGCCCAGTTTTCTTTGCCTTTATCTTCTATCAAACTTGAAAAAAGAACATGTATATCTTTGAATAATTCACAGAGATTTCAAAATATGAAAAAAATCTTTGTCATTATGCTTCAGTGAAGATATATAATAATTCATTAGTTTATTTAATTTTATATTAATTTAAAGACTCAGAAGGCAAGATAAAGACTTCAGTCACCATGAAACCTCAACAGTGAGTTCCCAAATTCTAAGCAATAACTGGCACTCAGTTTTAAAAACAGTTTAAAAACTGTTTATACTAAAGTAAAAAGTCCTTGACATGTTTTGGGCAACAGGCTTTTAACTATTATAAATTTTACCATCTCTCATTTATTTTCCCAGTATAATAATAAGTATCTGAATGATTATTAACTAATAGTCTTAACTGGAAAACAATACATATCACATTTTATAAGATGCTAGTTTTGTCTTTAATGTAAGAGGCCGGTACTGATAGATTAGGTAATGGAAATCACCAATATGGGTCATAAACTTTTCAACTTTCACCTCAAATTTAGACATTCTCATGAAACTTTGCAATGTGAGTTTTGATTAGCAGTTTATTTCATGATGATGATGATGAGTATAAACAACTCAAGATGTTTACGATGCAAGATATAAGAGAATAAATTAGTTTACAATCTGCGTCGACTAAAATACTATTATTTCTTTAGTTTCATCAGACATTAAACAGAGAATATTGTAAGATTACCATCATCCTCTGGAATATATTCCCTCAATCATGTGTTTCTCATGATTCTCATGAAAACTCATTCATACGTATGTTTATGTAAAATTGTGGAAACTATTCCACATTGTTTTGTCTCAGTAGTTTATTTTTTATTTTCTTCTTTGTGCTTTTCTCTATTTTTACAAATGTAAAATGTGTACATAGTACATTTACAAACGTACTATGCTGTGTATCCATCATTTAATATAAAAGAATAGCAGAGAATAAACATGAAGTGCTAAGACAAGCTTTTGACATAACATTTTATAAAGCAAAAAACATATTAATCAAATGTAGTTTAAGTTACATCCTTACTATTCCAGACTTGTATCCCTACAAAAAAATGCTATATGATGATGTCATAACGCAGTGTTGAGAGGATGCCTCAAGGGATGTGGCTGCTGCTCCGGGGTCTTCTATATAGAGCTCCATTCTGCAATGGGCTGCATAGATATTGATTACACACAGATCAAGCATTCTATGACTAACCTCTCTTCCTATCTCTCCCATCTCCCCACTATTGATTGTGTGTCCTTTCTCTAGGGCAGGTAAAACATGCAATTATACTAATGAGCAGGAAAAGTAATTAACTGGATAAGAAATGTGCCCAGAGTCCATTTTTAAAAGAAGCTTTATCCCAAGCATTCAATTAGTTAAGAATAACTAGGTAGGAGATAAGGCTTCCAAACAGTTTAATATGATACAATAAAAAAATCCAGCTGGCAACAATCCCCCTCTAATATGCTAGTAATGAATGTAAATATGACAAAGTCATTCTGGAATACCCTGGCTTATAAAGTAACTTAGGAAGACAAACTCTGGGATGACCTTCCAATCCAAGATAGCCTGGGAGATGAGGGAAGACCCTTTCTGAAATCTTTGTCCCTGGTAACAAGTATTGCCTTGTAAAATGAATACACTGAGTGTGGACTCTTAGCACCCACATAAAAGTCTTTATGAGTGTGACGATGTGTGTGTGTAATCCTAGTGCTGGGTGTTTGGGAAAACGGACACATTCCTGAAGCTCATAGGCTACTCAGTCTAACCAATTAGTTTCTGAAATCTCAAAGTTCAGTGATAGACCCTTGTCTCATGAAATAAGGTGGAGAACTTTTGAAAAAATGCCCAACTTTGATCTCTAACCTATACACTTGTGCACATATGTGCATGAGCACTCACATACAGGCATGTACACATCTATAGCAACACAACACAACCATGTATTGCACTACCACACATATTCTCTCTTATCTCTCCCTTTCTCTCTGTCTCACACACACACACACACACACACACACACAAAGTTCATGTAGCCAAGCACATAATAGTATGTTTTAGGGATGGATTTTCTAATTATTCACAGATCTTTTGCCCATGTATTCATTTGCTCCTTCATCCATTAACCAAATGGAGACCGTTTTAATACAAAGTCAAGTTCTACACAGTTTTTAGAAAGAGAGTACAAATATGGGAATGACATGCTTTGTTTCTGAATTCTGGTTCTTCCATCAACAAGTTGCTGGAGGCTGATACAATTTTTGGGAGACTAACGTTTCATGTCACTAGCATCACACTGTGAGGTCCTTTAAACCTCATCAAAACACAAGGATCCACCTCTGGGTTGGAAACTTAGTTCCATGTCACCATTAAAAAAATTTTTAGCCTCCTAAACATTCTGTTTTGTGCAAATTAAATATATATGTGTGTGTGTGTGTGTGTGTGTGTGTGTGTGTGTGTGTGTGTTACATGACTGTTGTGACAGTGATGTGAGAACATACCTCATGCAGGCTCTGTACATGGAGCCTGGCATCTGGCATGCGTCAGCTCGTGTTGAATGGCATTGATGGTGCTGTTAGTGGGAAGGTTCCTTGTTAACATATCTGTGTAGTTTGGACAGTTAACAAAGGTCATGCCTGCTTCCCAACCTTTTGTTTTCAGTGTGTACGCGCACGTGAATGTGCATGTGCGTATGTGTGTCAGAGGGCACTGTGTGTCCCTGTGGAGGACCAAGGGTGACATTGGGAATCATCTTGGATTGTTGCTTTGCGCTGGGATTTTCCAGGCACCCACCCACCAGGGCCAGAAGTACAGACCACTGTTTCACTCTGGCTTTTTTATGTGGGACCTGGCATCAGAACTCAAGACCTTTTGTTTGCAAGACTGAGTCTTAACCCTTGAGCCATCTCTCCAGCTTCCCCCCTTCCCCCAGACCTCTTTTCAAATTCTGCCACAAGATACGCATGAAGCATCTCACTTCCTTGAAGCCCAGATTAGTGCTGGAGTGGCCCAGTAAGTTTGAACAGTGGACCGATCCTCTGGAAAGGAGCAAACAAGTGTCGCTGGCCTCAGGTAGTCTTTTCTGCTCAGTTAATTGGAGTCACTGAACTGACTTTCACAATGACAAAAGCAAATGTTTGGAGGACAAGCCTTCCATCAGTGGATGGAAGCACCGGCACTTCAAGCAAACATTCCGCTCACACACTTCATCACGCCAGCTGTTTGTCCACAGCAACCCTCCCGCACCTGTGCGCCTGCACTTTCTTCATCCCCAAACATTTGCTTGGCTTGCTCACTACACAGGGTAAGCACATGAAATCATTTTCCTCCGTTTTCTATTTTATTTTGTGTTTTAAGCCCTGCGTTACCCAGATTCATTGCCACTGTTAATGACTATTAAGATTTTTTTATTAAGGTCACTGATGCAAGATGCAGAGAATTTCACATCAAGTAGGTGAAGCATACCTTTCTACGATGTTCTGTGGTTACTGCCCGCCTTCCTAGCTCAAAGGCATGGTCTGGCTTCTTTTCCCATGTTCAGATCCAAGTTTTGCATCTACATCTTCCTTCTTTATTAGCTTCATCATCTTGATTCTCACATTTATTTACTAAAGTCATTTCACATACAATGAGATAGACCTTAGAATGCAATAAAAAGCGCTACAGTCTCCACTTAAGGATATGCAAAGCTTAGAAGAGAAGAGTCAGAAACTCTATTACATTGTGGAAGGTTATGTCACAAAATCTATCCTATAGCTCAAGGAATTTCAGGAAATTAAAGACCCTGATGTGTCAAATTATAAGATGCTATCAGAAGGGATGAGAATCAAAGAAGCAGTGATAGTAAAGTTTTTAAAATGGCAGCAATTAGTTGCCAAACAATGGCAGGACAACTAGAGGAAGTACAAGGTCCGAAGACTGAGGCATGGTCCACTCATGGCTGGAGATGATGGGCTAGACATGCATATTTAAAGTGAATTTCTGTCATTTTAAGAGCTTAAATATAGACTTAAATATATAGGAAGTTAACTGACTTTAGGATGTACTGAGGCAGAATTTGTGTTGTAGAAAGATCAGTCTGCCTACAAATTCTGCAAAATCTGACTTGGCAGAGAATGAGTCAAGGCTAGGAAACCATTTCTAAAGCCACTGAAAGAGTACCGTCTAAGGATAATGCTATCGTGAACAATATAGAGATTCTGTGAATGTGAAGGAATGGAAAGTTACAAGTGCTCTGTAGGATGCAGAGTAAAGAAGGATGGGAAGCACATCATGACTGATTGCTGGATTTTGTCTGGAAAGATGGCTCATTGGTAAAATTCCTGTTGTATAAACATGAAGGCCTAAGACAAAGCTCTATAACCAACACCACAGCATATGTCTATAATCTCATCATGCCTACAGCCAGAAAAAAGATAGAGGTAAGAGAATACCTGAAAATTCCTGGGTCAGTTATTCTGTCATACAATAAAATTCTGCCTCAAGCAAGGTGGACAATAAGGGCCAATGCCCAAGACTGTCTCTGCACTCTGGAGCACACTGAGCCACGTGCACACTCACACTCCCATGTTCATATACACTCACATGAAAGACAAAAAAAAAATCAAAATACATTGCACATATACATTTACATAATTGCATCATTGAGTTTAACCATTTATGAATCTGTTATTGATCTATCATCATATCTTTAATATAGCATGATGCAAAGAAGATAAATGGAATTTTCAGAAAATTGAGTTGCCAAGGCCTATTAACTTTTTCCAATCATGTCGCTTATATTTAAAATTTTCATACAACCCTTTTACTAAGTAGGAATTCAAACTAGTACTTTTCCAGTTCTGTTTATACAGTGCTTTAGAATTTGACTTTTGTCAGTTTTCAAGTGTACACCAATTATATTTTTAACACGTTGCATCCTTAAGCATCTATTATGAAATAAGCACCCTTTTCTTGTTGTAGAAGTGGACTATACCCAACACGTTGAAAAGCTTCTGAGTCCCTCACTTCCCTTCACATTCCCTAGACCTTCTGTAATATAAATATGATTTCTTGGCATCAAATATCTTTCCTTCCTTCCTTCCTTTCTTCCTTTCTTCCTTTCTTTCTTTCATTCTTTCACAGGAAATCATGTATGTATCCTCACCACACAGATCACTTTGCATAAGGATGCTTTCACATTTGCATTTCAGAGAAGTGCATTCATTGCATGACTGTGTGAGCATGGTCATTTACCAGCAGAAACCTAATGCACAACCTACTACACAAATCCATTTAGTACTAACAGCTGAACTTTGTTAAAAATACTAAGACACCAACACATACATTAGCCTTAGTCTTCACAAATAGGATCATCAGATTCACTGTGTTCAACTTGAACAGTTATTTCACCAGAAGGCTCTCAAGTGCAGTAACAGGCATGGAATTGTCATGTACTGAGATAACAATGTCTTCTAAAATTCACCTAGAACTCCAACTTGGCTGTCTCATATTTAAATTATTTTCTACATGAAAGTACATTCTAACATAATTTATATGGTATAATAAATACATAAGGAAATTTATCTGTCAATTTATGAATATATCACAATTGTATTGCGGTACAATTAGCAGTAAGGTAGATTTGTTTACACTAGCATCATCACAAGCATCACCATACATTACATCCTGACTCTACAATGAAAGGACATGGTTTTCTAGTTATAATCTCATGGGATCATGATCATGTATATGATTCATCATCAACCAAAACATCATGATGTACTGCACGACTGAATTGAATTCTGTTTGTGCCCTTGTGATTTTTGTAAAAACAGCCTTTGATATACATTGAAGCATGATGGAGAGTAGTCATCATGAACAGATCCTGTTTACATATCCATTCTCCTTTGTCTCTGTCTATTAGGAACATTCATGTTTTGACATTCTTGGGCAAGTCCTCTAAGCCAGAGATACAACATCAGTGTAACTGATCAGCTGTCTTTTGGTGAGAATATTTGCCTAATATACATTTTTGTATACTTTACTTCCAAAGATATGAAAGTCCTTATGTTTTAGAGGCCTCTTTTTAATAATAGTACACATATGATTGTAGTGATAGACCCCAAACTTGCATTAAACACTTTACATTTAAGTTTGTTAATACTTAACGAACAAGAAAGTTGTTACAATTAAGAGGAAATGGAACGTGGCTAACAAGAACTTCCACTCACCACTAAAATAAAGGTATGTAAGAAAGATCAGAGTGTAAGCAATAGATGCCAGGAAATTGTAGCATATGTCTCCCAAGCATGTGTTGCTGAGAAGAGTAATAAACCAGTTGGAGGAAGAAATAAACATATTAATAAACAGGAAAAGTAGCTTTTTAGCAAATGATTGTGAGATCCTGGGAAATACATACTCAGGAGAATAGCACCTGACATGTGGTTGCACACCAATCTAACAGTGGAAAGCATCAGTGGAAACTGACATCATCATGAGTCAAGAGACCTCACAATGGCTCAAGGGCCCTGAACCTCAGCTGGCCTACATGAATTTGTGAATCAGGAGTGTCTGTCTTTGGTAATGCAACCACCCTTCTTATTCTGGTGGGCCCATTCTCAGGACCCCCATGATGCCTCTGGCTACACACAAGTCATGCCTCCCAGCCAATTACCTATAGATCTTTCTATATTTTCATTTTTCCTTTCTCATAGCAAACTTTCATACTATTTGGCTACAGAAACTTTCACTATGTAAACCACAAATTTTGATCAAAATTCTATATTTATACTTAAAAATAAACCTTTCTCATGCTGAATCATGAAACATAGAACAGTGTCTGTGGATGCAGTAGATAGAACCAGTGGTGGTCATCATAGAAACAAAAGGTTGAAGAAGATGAAGGTCAGAGCAGCTATTCTCTGTTGCTGTAGGATGAGACTCAGAAGCAACGTAAGGAAGAAAAGATTTATTCACCTTATGCTCCAGAGCAATAATACAGTCAAATGTGGAAAAAGCATGACTGGCTGGCAGAAGACTTTAGGTCACTGTAGACAACATGGAGACTGCAACTGCAACTACAAGAGCAGATTAACTGAAGCTGGGTGGGGTTAATCACCCCCTTTGACTACCTTCCTCCAGCCATTACATTCCCAAACAAATAAAGATACAAATGCATCAGCCTGTGGAGAACAACTCCCATTTCAAATCATGACACTCCACCTCTGGTCCCCACAGGGACATAGCCATTTCATAATGTAACCCATGCTCAGTACAACTTTAAAAGTTCACACAGACTACATCAGTAGTCCCAACACAGTTCAAAAATTCAAGTTCCAAAGCCTCCTGAAAATCAAGACAAGTTACATTATTTCCAACATACTGTGGTACAGAAAACATTTTCCATTTCAAGAATGAGTAATGGGGGCCTATTTAGGAAAGATCAGTCCATAACAAGACTGAAAATGGCAGGACAAACTCCATATCCTGCATCTCCAAGTCTAGCAAGAGAGCTTCTTATTGAAATCACCTCACTTCCAAAGATCTTCATTTCTACCCCTGCTGTGCAGCTGCCCACAGAACATATCGCTGTTCTAGGCTTGTTCCTCCTTTTGGGTTGGCTTCTCCCACAATGTACAGCTTCTCTTAGTAGATATCCCATATTAGTTTTCTAACATCTTCATCTTCTCAATGGTAAACCAGGATTTAGCTCCAGAGCACAAAATGTCCTTCCTGGGCCACTAGAATGCTGATTTCCCAATCCTGCCACACACTGTCTGAATTCAGCCACTCTCTGAAACCTTAAAGTAGAATCTACATCCTCCACACTCTTGTATCTTTTATACCTCTAAAACAAGGACAATGTGGACAACTTTGCTAAGTCTATGTTAACCTCCAGGTGAAGAGTACCACCTTTGAATCACAGCTGATTTAGTTTGTGCTGAAGATGGGCAGAATTTCTATAGAGGAGCAGAAGCAGAAAAGTTCTTTTGAAGTGCTATCCTTCATCTTTTCCCTTCCAAAAGAATTTGCATTCTAATGGGCAGGAGTGTTCCATGAGGGTCTTGACCTCAGGGTAAGGCCTCTTCTATTATCCAAATGGAGAGCAGGATTTGATTCCCTAATGAAACCCATCACTTTAACAATAGCAGCTGTTTTGCTCTCTACATTTCCTCTAAACTTACCTTCAGGTTTAACATTGCATTTTTTCTCACCAGACCTCAATTTTTTCATCTTTCTGACAAAATCCTTGCTCTTTTTCATCATAAGTCTGAACAAGAGTGCTAAAAAGGCAGCCATGCCACACTGTCAAGATTACATTACCTTGAAGCTTCCTCTGTCAAGCGCTTGAATTTAATTTCAGGCAAGCTTTCAAGACAAGGACAAACTTCATTTAAAGCTTCTGCTGAAGTATTATTCCATTTGCCCCTTGTACAGTTCCAAACACAATCTGTGTTCTACTCTGTACAAGATGGGCTTCTATTGTCCACATCTTTAATGGCATCATTCTCTTCCAAGTTCTCACAAGAATGGCTCTTTCAGCCCTGTTTCCAAGATGCAAAAAGTTTTCCATATTTCTCCTAACAAATAGTTCCAAGGGCACATCAGCATCATTGCAGAAATGGCCTTACTTTTCTACTTCTCATTATCAACTTCTCTAGGCTTCACAAGCCTTCACTTTCTGATATCCCCCTATATCTGTTGTACCAATTCTGTAGCAGTTACTTTTTGTTGTTGCTGTGAGACTGTGAAGGGAAGTTTAGAATACCTATAGAAAACAGAAATTCAGCTAGAAAAACTGCTGATAGGTAGCTACCCACAAGAAAGTACAGACGCCTTCCCTCCCCAACTAGTTTCCTGGTGGCATTATGTGGTCAAAATTTCACAAGAACACTTAGGACATTGAGTTCTGAGAAATGCTAGTTAGGCTTATATGCATGGCTTACAAGAGACAAGATAAGACTGCAGAACACTAACTGCTTTTCCTGCTTTTGTAATTTCCTTGCTTGCATTGTATATCTGCCCTTGGGGACGTACACATTCTCTTTGTGGTTTTTGCCTTTAAATACTCAGAGAAATTAAAGTTCAGAGTGTGGCACTCAATGGACCCAGTCTTTGTGTGAGCCCTGGTATACCAGTTTCTTTTAACTAAACCTCTCCTTTTATCAAACTTGTAACCTTTGGTCAGTGGTGAATCTCTGGAGGAACCCAGATCCACAACATTCTGGGGGTTCATCCAGGATTGGGCATTTAGCCCAATTCACCCCAATTTCTGACCAGTCTTGAGAGACTGCAGGCTCCCAATGCCTAGACTTTTTTTGAAGGAGAGGTGAGTCATTTATTGTCTTTGTCTGAGTGTTTATGTTCATTTGACTTGGTTATGGGCACTTTCGGAAAAGACTCAAAAGGAAAACTGGACACAGCATTGATTCCTGAGTCTGAAGATCCAAGATGACATTCCCATTCCTCATTGGGTTTACTTAATCAAAATCTGCAGGGCCCAGGCAGCCCTCGAGTTTATTTGTTTAATCAGAATTTGCATGTAGCTTCTGATCGTCAAGTCCCTACAGGATATTGCCTTTTGGCAAAAAAGAACATTTGCTGTTATTATTTTTGTTTTGTCTGTGTTAATTGTGTTGCCACTTTTCATTTGGGAAAACATGAGACAAGGATCCTCAAGTCAGAAAACTCCTTTGGAATTGAGGAAATCTCTTTTTTAAAGACTTTCAGAGATAAGCCAAAGATTATGGTGAACAGGATTATATAGGGAAACTGATAACTTTTGTACCTTTGCCTGGTCCTCAGTCCAGGTAGGCTGGCCAGCAGCGGTATCTTTCAACCTTTCTCTTATTACAGGGTACAACATGTCATCTTTGAGAATCCTGGACATCTGTACCAGGGTCCTTATATCCTGGCTTGGAGATTCTTGGTGAAAGAGTCGCCATCCTAGATGAAAATGTATAACCAAAGCCTTCCTAATAATGCTTCTGTCCTTGTTTCAAAGAATCTGAAAGAAACTAGGGAGAAAAAGCCTTGTACCCCTAACTAGTACTTGTGCCAGTACTAGAAGGGCCCCAAGAAGAGGATAAAGAACTACCCCCATACGTCCCAGAAGCTTCAACCAGATTGTTGCACATGATTCCAGAGCTGAGAGAAGCAGAACCAAAGTCCAGCTCGTACCCACAGTGGTTCCTCTCAGCTTGCAGGACCTCCTCAGGAGTCACCTAGACCCCAGCTGGCCCCACCCTGGCCAGCTAATAACTCTTTTTCTCTTGACTCCCTCACAGGAGAGTCTTCCTCTATCCCCGGTTCCTCCACAGGTGCCACCTCTCCTGTGATTCTTCCCTTAAGACAGGCCCCTTCCCATCTGTGGGGATAGATCTTTCATGGTGCATGTGCCCTTCTCAACTAGTGATTGGTATAATTTGAAGAATCAAAACCCTTCCTTTTAGAAAAACCCCTAAGTTTCATCTCCCTGTTGGAGACTGTGTTCTATACACACAAACCAACATGGTATGATTCCCACTAGTTGGTTACTACAGGCTCTCTTCACTACTGAGAAGAGAAAGAAAGTTCATTGAGAAGCCAGAAAATAGGTTCTCAGTTAGAATGAGGAGCCTTCAGTTGATTCTGACATAATTGACAGAACATTCCCATTGAGGAAACCAAATTGGGACCCCAACAAAAATCAAGTTGAGCTTCTTCAAGCGTCTTTCCTATACCCTATTGTGGAGTCTCTGAGCAGTAGCCAAGTACCCTATAAATTTGTCTAAGGTGACTAAGGTTTCCAGGGCCTAACTGAGTCACCCTCTGGAACTCCTTCAAGAAGCCTACAGAATATGCACCCCTATTGACCCTGAGACACCAGAGAAACACCAGAGAACCAGAGGATTATAAACATTCCCTTTGTGACTCAGTCTGCACCTGACATTAGGAAGAAAATTCAGAAGATTAAAGGTTTTGAGGGAAAATTGTCAGAAATGGTTGAGGTTGCTGCTAGGGTTTATAACTATACAGAATGCCCAGAAGATAGACAAGTGAGGAAGATGGCTAGGGTCATGGTGGCTACCTTAAAAGAGGGAGCTTACAAGAAAACTGAGAATAAAAGAGGCACAAAGGAAAAGCCCAAACAGAAGGGCTCCTAGAAATCCTGCAACAACTGGGGTACCAAGTCTTAGCAAGTAAAACTCAACTCTGCACTTGGACAGTGACAAATATGTGCTATGAACTACAAAGAGGTAAGAGAACACTTTCCTCACATAGAATTCAGGAAATTTCCCAGGTCCAAGCCCCTAAGAGACAGATCTGTAAGTTTCTTGGGGCTGTAGGATATTGTAGACGTGGATACCTAGATTTGGTGAGCTGGTCAAGCCTCTATATGAGGCTGCTCAAGACTCAGAAAAAGACTTTGTCTGATCCACAACAGAAGAACAGACTTTTCAAGGACTAAAACAAGCTCTGGCCTCAGCTCCAGCATTGATCTTATTTAATATTGCCAAGCCATTCCACCTATTTGTGGATGAGAAAAAGGGCATTGCACAAGGAGTTCTAAGACAGAAATTTGGATCTTGGCAATGACCAGTTGCTTATCTCTCCAAGAAATTGGACCCAATGGCAGCTAGATGACCAACATGTCATAGAACCATATCAGCTACAATCCTCCTGACTAAAAAGACTCAGACAAATTGACTCTGGGGCAAGATTTATTAATAACTTCCCCTCATGCAGTAAAGGCCTTCTTGACAAGCCCTCCAGACAGATGGCTCTCCAATTCTTGCATAGACCAACTAAGAACAAAATTTCATCAGACTGATGCCCTGAATCCAGCTACTTTGCTACCAGTGACAAATGACCACGCTGTCATCCAACATGATTTCCTAGAGATCACTACCAATTTCCAAAGACTAAGACTGGATATTACAGATGTCCCATGGACACAACAAGACTTGGTGATATTCTCAGATGGTAGCAGTTTTGTCCAGGATGGTATCAGCTATGCTGGGGCAGCTGTAGTGACCAAAGAACAGGTCTAAGATACAGACAACATTTCTATTATATTGGTGGTAAATTGGAAATTGCATTGTATCTACCATCTCCAGAGTTCAGGACCAATAGAGAGAATGAATCAGACCTTAAAGGACACCTTAACTAAATTAACCATGGAGACCAGAAAAAGATGGATAGTTCTGCTTCCTTATGCCTTCCTTAGGGTCAGATGTACTTCTTATATAAAAAGACTGACTCAATTTGAGATCCTCTTTGGAAAGTCTCCTCCTATTCTCCATGGGTGGGACTGGAAGTAACCACTGAAGTTACTAATCATCATTTACTTCAGTCTATACAGGCCTTGCAACTGACCAGGTCTCAGTAGCATCCTCTGTGAAGACCACATTCCAAAACCCCTTCTCATCCCCACCCTTTTCAGTCAGGAGACAAGATATGGACAAGAATACACTGTACTGAGATGTTGGGACTTAGCTGGAAATGTCCACATCTGGTGATCCTAACCACCCTTACTGCAGTCAAAGTGGATGGAGTCTGCACCTGGATCCGTCACTCATAAATCAAGCATGCCATGGATCTTGACCCAGAGGACACCAGAGACACCAGAAAGATGGACCATCTCCAAGGACTCTGAGAACTCACTAAACACAAGACTGTCAAAAATTTTTGTTTACATACCCTGTATGATTCTTTCTGTATGTGCATGGGAACCCCCTTCACCAACAAAAAGTGAAATTCCTACTAAGCCTTTCCCTCGAACATGGAAGTTGTACATATTGGGCTCAGATGATGGAAATGATTGGAAGACATTGATTTCTAAATTTGGTCCTATCACAGATTGCACATCAACCATTACTTTTACTTTCAATAAGACAGCTTGGTATAGGACTGGGAATGAGAGAAAGCCATACCGTAGAGAACCAAATAATGTCTGGTCTAATCAGAGACATTTTTATTTCCCTAGCTTTCAAACTAAGCCAGAATGTAAGAAACAGATCAATTTTGTTTGTTGCTATAGTCCTGAGAAGATTATCCGAACATTGCTAACCCTTGGAATTTTTTTTTTTTTTTGAGAATTAAGGTAGAGTTTATTAGTAAAGAGAAAGGTTGGAACTCAGGGACTCCAGACGTGGAGTGCCATGAGGAGCTGGGGTGTCTCCATGAGAAGCAGAAATAAAACAGAGCTCATGGCACTAGAGTGCCATGAGGGGCTAGGGAGCCTATGAGAACTCACGGTGCCTAAGCATGGAATTCATGAGGAGCAAGGTACAAGAAACAGACTCATGGCACTAGAGGGCCATGAGGGGCTAGATGGCCTCCAAGAGAAGTAGGCAGCTGGAAACGGACTCATGGCACTAGAGGGCCATGAGGGGCTAGATCGCCTGACCCTTGGAATTTTATATGGGAAAAGGGAGTCAAGGGATGATTATTTAAACAACATGACACCATAGGACATAAAAGGGGATCCAAAAAGATAATCAGAGTCCTAGAGCCTATCCCTACTCCCCAGCTCATCTTTTCTTTGATTCAGACCCCAATTCTCCTCCCATCACTATTTCTGCCACAATAATCCCCACTTCTACCACAAACTTTCCCTGTTACCATTCCCATTACCATTCCTGAACCTTAGTCTCCGCAGATACCTAGTTCATCTAACTATTCTCTAGAGGACGAACATAGACCTCTCCCCATGAGATCACTAATAGCTGTGTTAAACACTGTATTCTCTGCCTTAAGCAATCTAACGCCAATCTCACATCAGATTGTTGGTTTTGTCTGCCCCTGATGGCCCCAACCTACATAGCATCAGCTGTTTACACAGAAAACTCAAAAAGGACTACAAAGTGCCCATCTGAAAATAATCTTAATTTACAGCCCTTGACTCCAGATTTGATTAATAGAAAAGGATTTTGTTTTACCTCTAAAGACTATGATATGTCCAGGTCCCCATTTAAAAATTTCTGTAATTCTTCAATTAATATACCTAAAATGCAAGGTGTATCTTCCACCCAATAATACATATTTATTTACCGCCCATAAAAATCTACAAGGTGGCGAGCTGGGGCCAGGCGAAGTCCTGTCACAAACATTGCACGTACAAGCTTCTTCCATGTTAAGCGGTCCAACATCTGGCTGGCAGCTGTCACCAAGCAAAATGTCAATGCTGCCATGGTCTTCGAATTCCTCTATAAGATGTGTGACGTGATGGCTCAACTTTGGCAAGATCAGTGAGGAAAACATCAAGAACAATTTTGTGCTCATCTATGAGCTTCTGGATGAGATTCTGGACTTTGGCTACCCACAGAACTCTGAGACAGGCGCACTGAAAACCTTCATCACCCATCAAGAGCAGGGCATCAAGAGTCAGACAAAAGAAGAGCAGTCCCAGATCACCAGCCAGGTGACTGGGCAGATCGGCTGGCGGCGGGAAGGCATCAAGTATCGCCGGAACGAGCTCTTCCTGGATGTTCTGGAGAGTGTAAACCTGCTGATGTCCCTACAGGGACAAGTGCTGAGTGCTCACGTATCTGGCCGGGTCGTAATGAAGAGTTATCTCAGTGGCATGCCTGAGTGCAAGTTTGGGATGAATGACAAGATCGTCATTGAAAAGCAGGGCAAAGGCACAGCTGATGAAACAGGCAAGAGTGGGAAGCAGTCCATTGCCATTGACGACTGCACCTTCCACCAGTGTGTGCGACTCAGCAAGTTTGACTCTGAACGCAGCATCAGCTTCATCCCACCAGATGGAGAATTCGAACTCATGAGATATCGGACCACCAAGGATATCATCCTTCCTTTCCGAGTGATCCCACTAGTGCGGGAAGTGGGACGCACCAAACTGGAGGTCAAGGTGGTCATCAAGTCCAACTTCAAATCCTCACTCTGGGCCCAGAAGATTGAGGTGAGGATCCCAACCCCACTGAACACAAGCGGAGTGCAGGTGATCTGCATGAAGGGGAAGGCCAAATACAAGGCCAGCGAGAACGCCATTGTATGGAAGATCAAGCGCATGGCAGGCATGAAGGAATCGCAGATCAGCGCAGAGATTGAGCTTCTGCCAACCAATGACAAGAAGAAGTGGGCTCGACCCCTCATTTCCATGAACTTTGAGGTGCCATTTGCGCCTTCTGGCCTCAAGGTGCGCTACCTGAAGGTGTTTAAACCGAAGCTCAACTACAGCGACCATGATGTCATCAAATGGATGCGCTACATTGGCCGCAGCGGTATTTATGAGACCTGCTGCTAGCTGACTAGGGGCAGCCAGTCCATCTTCCTATCCACCCTTTCCGCAGGTCCAGGTGTCCCCAGCCACCATTTATCAGTGTCTTCTCCCTCCTGCTTTGCTGCCTCCCCTTTGCGCCAGCCCCTGAGTCTAGGTCTGGACCAACCACATTGCAAGTGGAACGATTGAAGCCTTCCTCGGGCTTCCTGAGCAGGATGGTTTGGGGGCCTCTGCTCGTCCATGCATCTGTCTGTCCTGGCCCTAGTGCTAGGCTCTGAGTTTTGTGATCAAAGCCAGGTGGATCCTCTCTCCTCCTTTCCACCCCTGTGGCCACACTTCTGGAGTGGGAGGGTTGACTGCCCCTCACCCCAGAGCCCCCCCAAAGGCCAGTAATGGATTCCCAGCCTCAGTCCCTGCTCTGCTTTGGGATAGTGTGAGCTTCGTTTTGTACTCGTGTGACTTTGTCCAGTTATAAACCCAATAAACTCTGTAGAATGAAAAAAAAAATCTACAAGGTTTTCAGTTCACATGGAATTACTACTTGCTTATCTGTTTGGGATATGCAACAAAAAGGTCAACTTTGTATATTGATCTCCATTTTTCCTCACATGTATATTTATGATATTCCAGGAGGCAGAGAACATCTACTTACAACATACAGCAATACAGGAACACATTCCCTTCAGAGGGAAAAAATGGGCACTAGCTGTAGCAGTTATTCTTGACCCATTACTAGTAACTATGGGGATATCTGGCAGAATAGCCCTTAGAGCTACAGGAACAATCCTGGCAGATGCTAACTTCAAAAAATTAGGATAAGTGACACAGTATTTAACGATAATACAAAAGTCTATAATTCAGCTAGAACGATAAGTAAATTCATTGGCCAAAGTTGTCTTATAATAAGGGAGAGCCATAGACTTACACTTTGCTGAACAAGGAGACTATTATAGGGATTTAAAGGAAACTTGTTGCATTTATGTGAACAACTCAGGAATTCTGAGACAGAGTATGAAAATCCTTAATAAAAGACTTAAAGACAAAGAAAAATACTTCAAGGATGGGGACAGTTGGTTCTTTAGCCCGTTCTCAGGACAGCCCTGGTTGACCATCATGCTCATGCTCATAGCCCTGACAAGGCCTCTTATAATAATCCTGCTTATGATTACAATTATAAATGCTTCAACCAGGTATATTAATTCCCACCTGGAATCCATCAAGATGATGATAATCAGATCTCAATATGAACAAGTGACTATGGTCTAGTCAAAGATTTGACTCCTCAAGGAACAACTAAGGGGGAACGTAGAGGGGGAGTTTCCCATACCTATAGAAAACAGAAATAAGAAATTCTTTAGCTAGAAAAGCTGCTTACAGGCAGCTACCCACAAGAGAGTACAGACACCTCCCCTCCCAAATAGCTTCCTAGTGACATTCTGTGGTCAAAATTTCACAGGAACTCTTAGGACACTGAGTTCTGAGAAATGCTGTTAGGCTTGAGGTATGCTGGGCCTGCAAGATACATATGCCAACGAGATAATATTGCAGAACGCTAACTGCTTTTCCTGCTTTTGTAATCTGTTTGCTAGCATTGGATGTCTGCCCGTGGGGACTTGCACACACTCTTTGGTTTTTGCCTTTTAATACTTTGAGAAATTACAGTTTGGTGCTTTACAATCAATAGACCCTGCACTTGTGTTAGTCCTGATATAACAGTTTCTTTTAAATAAACCTCTCCTTTTGTTAAACTGTTAACCTTTGGTCAGTGATGAATCTCTGAACAATCCCAGACCCACAACAGAATAATACTCACATACAATGTAAGGAAGAAAAGGAGATTTATTCACCTTATGGTTGTACAAAGGAGATACAATCTACTACAGGAGAAAAGGCATGGCTAGCTAGTAAAGCTAGCTAGTGACTTAGGTCACTGCAGACATAATGGAGATTGTAAGCTACTTGCTGTAACTGCAAGAGCAGACTAATTAAATGAAGCTGGGTCTATCTCTTGTGACTGCTTTCCTCCAGAAAGGTCCCATCTCCTAAAGGTGTCATGACTTTTTCAAGTAACTAGAGATTTGAACATATGAGTCTGTGTGTGACAAGTCACATATCAAGCAATGCCATGGGCAAAATATATTTCCTGAGTTACAAGAACAGAAGAACAATGTCTCTTGATGTAGCAGGGTTCGGGCCTTACAAGCAACAATTTTCAGATAACAAAAGGATGTTGATGATGAACCATGAGACGATCATGCATTTTAATGGGAAGCCTTACACTATCACAATGATTTTATTATTACCATTTTATATTTTAACACAATACAATTTCTAGCTTTGCAAGATATTACAAAAGCTGGATGTCTGAAGTTGTTAGAAACAGCTGTAAGCTTTGTTAGTGTGTTGGCAGCCTGCAGTTTAGTGAACAAATAGTAGGCAGTATAGGTATCTGTTGGACCAATGAGCACTGTCCTATCTTCTCTCCTACTAGGACCATCTGATAATCCTATTTGGGTTAGCTTGTTAAAGCTGATGAATGCCGATACCTTTTAGCTAGTAGTTAAATATTAAAGAGACTTGCAAAGCCTAATGGTGAAGAATAGCATCCAGGAACAGGAGGAGTTTCATATTAGGCTACAAACATTCCTAAGAAATACATGAATTCATCCTGCTTCCTAAAAAACAAAAATAAAGACACAAAGAGTAAAAGGAAAATATGTAGCAAACCTTATTTTATCCATGTTCATATTGAAGACTCACACTACCTTACTGATATAGCATTCTCTGCACATACAGTAAATGGTCACAGGTTGTAAAGTGTTACATGAGAAAAGTATTTAGAGCTGATTTACAATAGCAAGAAAAAATAGAATCAGCTTATATGCCAAACAGTAGATGAATGGATGATGAAAATGTGATACATACATACAATAGAATCCTATCCAGCTGTCAAGACAAATGAGCTAATGAAATTTGTTCATAAATGGATGGAGTAGGAAGAAATTATACTGAACAAAATATCTGATTTGCAAAGACAGATACCACATGTTCTCACTTATAAGTGGATATTGCATTGAATCTTCAGAATGATATAATCATATAGAAAATTCAGCAATATCCACAAACTACAAAGGAACATAAGCTGGGATAGGGGGGTGGAAGAAGATTCTCAAATAGTAGAGACAAAAACTACAGGCAAAAGGAAAGAATAAGGTTATTAAAGAAGAAAAGTTAAAAGGGGATAGGATATAATAAGGGGTGAGAATAGAGAAAGAGAGAAAGAGAAGGCACATGACTCAAGGAAAAAGCAATCAATAGCCTCACCCAGCTGTAAATGCTGCAAGTCCTAACAGCTATGGCAAGAAGACTACAGTGGAGTAATGTGAAAAGAAAAGCTCTCAGCATTCAACCAATATGCATCCGATGCAATGCAAGATTAGAGAGGCAGAAAACCGTAGCTAGCCAGAGTGCAGAGCATCCCCAACCCTAGAATGTTCAGACTTAATCAGGCATCAGAACCTCTCCCCATCATAAGACTTAGGGAACACTGCAATATACGGGGGTGGTAAGATTGTAAAACCTAAAGGTGGGGAGGTGCACGCCGGCCAGGTCACTCCAATCAGGACAAGGCAGGAACTCACTGCAATGAGATCTATTTTCACCATCTCTATATGATGGGTGACATATTCACATTCTCCCATGGATCATTGAAAACCTCAGAAGAAACAACCATGCTCAGAGAATCTTTGGAGCAAGGACTGGATAAGAGAATGGGGAGCTTCCTTACCTCTGGGTTTCCCCACTAAGGGGCACTTATACCACCATGGAAGCCTAGTCCCTTACTAGTACAGATTCCCCAAAGGAGACCCTATGATCCACATATGCAGAGGGAGAACATGTGAGGAGTATGGCTGGGTTGGTGAATTGAGGAGAAGAGTCATGAACATAAACTTATTTTACTTATATATGAAAATATCTTAATAAAAAAGGTTAGTAAAAAAAGTGTTTAGAGCTGGAAAAGTTTAAGAAAGCTAAGTAAAAGAAAGTAAAAGCACTATTATTCACAAATCCACTTCATGAGCAATCCTTAGACACTTAATTTGATGCAACACTTGGAATGTAAAGAAGAATTAGGAGTGGCCCTGCTGAGTCTAATGAACAGACATGAACACAGAAAGGGTCCAGCCCTTGTTTGTGGATGTTCCAAGCAGTTGGGTGCAAGAGGATAAGCAGACTCACACTAATGGTTAACGGTTCAGGAAAAGAACACAAGGGATTAGATCTTAAGAACTAGATGTGATGTCACAGGCAGAGGTGAAAAGGAGAAATAATGCCAAGTAGTAAAAATACCAAGATAAGCAGCTGTGAGAGAATGGCAGGAGGAAGAGGAGGCACAGTTACGGCAGAGCGCCTCCTAGCGATGTGTAGGAGAACTAGCGGGTGAAGGTCTCTGCCTAACGCAGGCACCCTTTCTGCATACACAGCATGCATTAGTGCCCTGCTCTGTATGCTGAACATAAGGAAGAGCAGGCTTAAAAGCCTGTAGAACAAAGCTGTGTAGTTTTGTGTTTACCCTGAGTGCGCTGGGCTTTTTTTGGAGCCAGAGCATAAAAATAAAAACTTACAAAGCACAACGTGAGGATTCCGGGACCAAAGGGACTCTGACTCCTCATAAAACTAGTATTTCTCCCGTTTTAAAGGGAAAATTCTACATGTGCAGAACTGAAAGACCAGTCTCTATAAAACCGAGATTTGTGTTTCCATTATGGCTTCTGAAGAGACTGTAAGGTTAGCTTTCAGCAGGCTCATAATCCTCTACCTTGTCAATAAACAAAATGGATGACAGAAAGGAAAAAGAATCTTTCAAGCCGCCAAATCAAACAACTCAGAGCTGCCATTGGAGGGACAGATGAGCCTCACGAAGGAGATGAGATCGCTGGCACTGTGCAGTAACTGTCACCCAGGTCTCTGGCAATAGTAGGGCAGGGATGGAGAAAGGGGAGTAGTATGAGAGAGTGGGTGCCCTGGATATCACAAGTAGTGACGACACTCAGGAAATGTCCAGGCCCTTGACATAGTGATGTTTACTGGGATGCAGGTTTGTGTCTTTACCAGCTATTCTTATTTCCTATTTGAACTTTTAGTGGGCCAGTCTGTTTGATTTCCTTTTCTATTTTTTATTCTATTCTTTCTTTCCTCTCTCTCATCTCCATCCCTTTCCCTTCATTCTTTCTGTCTTTCAAAATAAAAAGACTTGGATATGATCTCCACCAGGCACCCTATTGTCACACACTGTGTCGGTGTGTCTGTTTGTGTGTCTGTGTGTTTGTCTCTCTGTGGAGGCCCAAGGGTGACTTCAACAGTCATCCTGGATTGATCTAACTTCTTTTTAACCTTTGCTCTGGGTTTCCCCAGGCTTGTATTTCCAGGGCTGGAGCTATAGGCTACTGTCATTTCTGTCTGGCAGTTTTGCATTGCATTCAGGATCTGAACTCAGGTCCTCCCAACAGGCAGTTTTTAGTCAAAATTGAAAATTTAATTCTAAAATGCATATAATAAAGTATTCCACATAAACAAATTTTGAGACGCATCCAAATGAAAGGACACACATGACCTGTGTTACCTTGCCCCACAGAGCTTTAGTAATCATGCCAGTATTGTACTGATGTGAGAGCAGCTCCCTAGATACATGAAATAAGGAGAGTATTTCCATAAACCTACCCACACATATGTGCTAAGATATTCAGTGAGATCAAAAGCCTCTTTAACAAGTGTGCCAAAATAACTGGGCATTTTTTATTAAAATGTAGACCTCAACCTAATATATATCATACACATAATATTACTTGAAATGAAGCATAGATCTAAATGTAAAAGCTGAAACTCTTTTCAGAAAGAAAAGTAAGAGATGGTCTTCATGGCCCTCTTCTACTTCCATATTTATTAGACAAGATGGGAAATACACTAGTCATGGAGAAAATAAAGAGTAACCATCTTTACCAGTATTAATACCTCCTAGTCTTCAAATGTGCAATTAGGAAACTTGAAGTGCATGCAGTGGGCTGGAAGAAAATATTTGAGCCTTTGCAAATAGTGGAGGACCAAGTAATATAATTAGTTCTAAGTAATACAATAATTAAAAACAATCTAGGGGTGGGGATGTTGAAGAGATGGCTCAGGGGGTAAGCTCCTGCCTCACTAGCAGGAGGTCCTGAATTCAGATGCTGAATCCCATGTAAAAACACCAGGCTGAAATGGAAGTGGCCTTTACTGAAAGGCAGAACCTAAAAAACTCTAGAGCAAAGCAAAGAGGAGTTAGCACAATTCAGGGTGATTCCTGAAGTCATTCTTGGGCCTCCAGAGGCATTTAGTGTGCCCTCTGATATACATAGTTACACATACAAACAGACACACATGTAAAAGTAAAGTTGAAAAAAAGGAACTCAAGGGTGAGTGAAGCACTTGCTGAACAAATGTGAGATCCTGAGTTCAAATCCCAAGAGCCATGTAAAACACAACACAGTAGCATGTGTCAGTGATTTATTTGTGCACTGATATAAGATAGGAGGTCGAGAGTGGAGAATCCCTAGAAAACTGCTAGTCTGAGATGACACAGTAGCCAACAGGAGACTCTATCTTAGGATCTAGAGAGATGACTCAGTGGTTAAGACTATCTCAAAAGCAACATGATCTGAGTTAGGATCTTAGATTCCCCCAGGTAAAAATGCCAGGTCGAATAGGTGGCGACCTGCTCTTCTGGCCCTGAAAGGCAGAGTTTGAGAAACCACAGACCAAAAAGGAGGTAGAATGATTCCTGATGTTACTCTTGGAATTCCATGTGCATTCCATAGCTGTCACTCATCTTCACAGAATCATGATCATCACATCACACTAACCGCAGTGCTCTCCCTCTGCCCCTGAATTCTCCCTAACTATTGGAGAATTAAATCAAGACTCTCAGACCAGGATGGGAATTTCACATTGACCTAACTGAATACACAATTGAATATAACAATTAATTTATTACATAAGGAATATTTTAAAATACATTGCATTATTTTATTTTAAAATTAAATTTATTTGGAATCTAATCATTTAATTATTGTTTTATTATACAGGCAAGCCATATCTATTAAACAATCAAGACTCTCAAATGTTACTCCTGGCTATATAATCCTAAGAAGGGAATTCCTGTTAGTTTCCTCAACAGAAGAAAAAATATACTGGAAAAAGGTATAAATAAAATTACGCAGGGGGCTGGAGAGGTGGCTCAGGGGTTAAGCCTCTGCCTTGCCGGTGGAAAGTTCTGAGTTGGGATCCTAGACCCCACGTATTGACGCTGGACGGAAGCGGGGCAGCCTGAGTTTCCGGTCCTGGTAGGGCAGAGTCTGTGAATCCCGAATCCCGGGGCGGAGTAAACAAGGAGGAAGTGAAGGCCCATGGTGGTTCCGGGATTCGCCCGTGGTTCTACACACACACACACACACACACACACACACACACACACACACACACATGCATACACGCACAATTGAATAAATAATAAATACTAATAATAATAATTATGCAGATACCACCTTTAAACTTACAAATTACATTGTTATAACAATAAATTTAATTTCTATTGACGTATCATTTGAGCTTTCTTTTTGTGATTATGAAAGGAAAATTTAGTTTCACTTAATCCAAGGCCTGGTTAAACCTAGTAGTATAAAAGAAAATAAAAGAACATAAATAAGAGAGGGGAGGAAAATGTAAGGGAAGGAAGATAGGAGGGAAAGGGGATGGAGAGAAAATCAATCAAAATGTCTTGTATGAAATTGTCAGAGGTAAATTTATTAGCAAAAAAGTACGGACCACAGAATCTAAAGTACAAAGGAAAAGATGTAAAGCCTTTCTGTTTTCCACTGTTTAAAGGTAACATTTACTGACTCAGACTTTGGATATGAACTGTCCCTCACAGGCCATGGGCAGGTGGTGTTAATTGGGTGGTGCTGGAAACTCTGGGAGGTTAGGCTTAGTGGGATGAAGCACATAACTGGGGACCCAATTTTTGGAGCAACGTTTCACTGTGCTCCCTTTCTGTGTCCCTCCCTTTGCTTCTTGGCTGTAATGAAGTAAGAAGCTTCTTTCTGCCCGCCCCTTGGATCACATGTCTGAACTACCAGCTCAGACATGAAGAAGGCAGGCCCGTGTGGGCCCCAAACCTCTGAAACCATGAGTCACACAGCGAGTCTTTTTTTTTCTTTGGGTTTTATTTTGTCAATTTGACAAGAGATTAATTCATAATCACCTATTTTAAAACAACATAAAGAAAACATAAAATCTGTACATTTCTATAGTCAAAAGAGAAGTTTCATTGTTCATTGCTGTATCCTATTTTTTTCTTCACTTTATAGATAAATTCAATATGTACCAGAAGTTGGCTTCCAAATCATGATTTTCCTGCTTTGGTTTCTGAATACTAAAACTAGAAGCAGGGACAAAGATACTGACTAATTCTTTCCTAACAACTTTATACACACACACACACACACACACACACACACACACATACACACACACACACACACACACACACACACATGCACACCAGGACCTACTTGCTTTCAGATGTAAAATAAACATCTCTATACCTTTCTAACTCTAAAGACTAATTTTTAAAGTCTCTATCAACTTGAATAGTGATAATAAAAGGATAGCTATCTAAATTTTGTTCCTTATTTCTAATGAGATTAGACATACTTTTAAACATTCATTGGGATTTTTCGGTGGGTCATTACTAGTTTTTCTTAATAATTTGTAACAATGACCTTTAAAATTAAGGTTCCTGAACATTTCATATCAAATAATTTTTAGCACATTCCTAATTGCTTAGTTTTTTTATACAGATGTTTTAAAATGATTGGAGAAATCAAAAAATCCTGTGTGTTTAATTTTATATCTCTGCAAATTTGTTAAACAAATAAGTATTTAAGATTTCATTCTATTTTACATTGCTGTGTGATACTGCCTGACATACCTATAATTCTAAATATATCAGTATATGTCATATTACCTTATTTATTCCACTAGGATAAAGGGATTCTTCGATCATTTCTAATGCAAATGATATGCCAAAATAATACTGTCATTTTGTTCAACTGTAAAAGTGGTTATTAGAATTAATTTCATAGCATTAGTGTTCTTAGTGAAGCTTATTTATCAAGAACCTACAGAGTCATTGCTTCCTATTGCCACAATTTCCCTATCTAGTAATTTTCTTTAGGTGTACACACATTCGAAATGGCTTGAAACATCTTTATGTACTTGCAGTCACATAATCCCTTAATGTGATTTTTGGGAAAGCCATTAACACTGGCTTTTAAAATATTCCACTGCCCTTGCATTTACAGGAGCGTGCTCTGTGCCACCCAGCGGGAAGGGGTGAGTGTGGTGACGTCATTCTCCCAGCGGGGTTCTTAGCTTTGGGCTCAGCACCTCCTTCCAGATTGCTCTGAGGTTTTGATCTCTTCATTTTTTAAACTCTGCCTTGAGGATGGCTAAAGAACATGATTTGCTTTATTAGGCTGGTATCTGTTATGTTCTGTTACAGTTCATATAACTCTATAATCTCTGACTTTTTATGGGCTTAGACTTCCTTACAAAACCTACTTGACTGAGGTATTTTATAGCTGTGTATATGATAGAATTTCAGGGTTTTTTCCCCCAATTTACCTCTATTACATAAAAACTAGAATTCCCATATATTTGGATTTAAATACTCAAATAGCTTTATAAATTAACATTCATCCCATTTATGCTTCAATATTTACTTTGCTTTTTTATGTTACTCTTAAATAACCTGTATATATCATTTCAGAATTCTTTTCAAATTTCAATCTGCTTCTTCATATTTTCCTGTTTTCCAACTCCTTACCTTTTCTCCTGTCTTCTTTGGGACTACTTTCCTTAAAACTTTGTGACTTTTTTAGTAAAATGCTATTTCAGTCATTGTATTTCTTAAATGACAGCCCTTAAGGGCATAAATTTACCTTTAGCATGTATTTGAGACAATTCCAGAAATCTTGATACATGCCTTCTCCGTTTAATTATGTCCTAAAGACATTTTAATTGCATTTTTATTCCCTCTTTAACTAAATTGTTTTTTAATGGAATCTTAATTAATTTTTGCTTTCTGTTTATTCTTGAGAACAGGATGTAACCTGGGTTGTCCAGTGTCTACTTTTTAAAAAGTTAACATCACTTGGATGGTGTGGACCCAATTAAGTTTTATAAACATTCCCCAGGCACTTGACAAAATAGTTCCCTTTATTTGTGCTACAACTTTATTCCACTCATGAATATTCATGTGGATTCAACTAATTTATGAGCTGTGTGAGTATTAAGCTAAAGATTCTTACAATACCAGTTTTTGTTTAAAAGTTGGATCTTGTTTCACTCATAATCTTGAATTCTATTTCCCCACCTATTGAGATTCACGACAGAACTGCAAACACAGAAACTTCCTATGTGACTCCTGAACTCACAGGCACAGGTCCTTGCTACAGATATGAGGCTCACCAGGCCATGGGATCCGCCATGGGCACCGGGCCTCACACAGATGCATATCTTGCCATCAGTGCACACAGGCATGACAAACAGTGAGGTCTTTGGTTTACTTCAGGATTCACGCAATGATGGGAGTGAGGCACAGATCGTAGTGGTCTGCAGGGCATGCACACTGTCTTGAACAACCAGTCTCTTCAGGCCCTCTTGCTGCCGTAGAGTTGTTTTATGTAAGTTGTCCCCCCATATTTGTTGTTATGCTTGGGGTACATAAGAATCAGGCTACTTTCCCTTCTTAAAGGATAATGTCAGTAGAATTGCACATAGTTCTGAACAATACATTTTCCCCTTGAGTTCCACTTGGCTGTGATGATGATGATAATGATGATGATGATGATGATGATGATGATGACAACGAGGACAATGAGCATGAGTCTACTTCCATTTCTTTATTTTGGTATTTGCTAATAGAAAAGTCTAATTTATGAATAAATAATATATAGGGTTAACCTAAATTCTATTATCTCATTTTTTGTTTTTTTTTTTTCCTAGTGACATCTGTATTTTAGGTATTTTTGTTTTGTCAGCTTTATTATTTTTTTACTTTATATTTAAGTGAAAATTTATCATTATTCAGAGCTGTCTTTAGTTTTGTCACGTATTTAAATAAATACTATTTTAGCCAACTTGTTTAGAAACATGCATTTAAAATGAATTTATCTAAACCAAGAAGAAAACTCTGTTGTACATGGTTAAACTAAGGCACAATACAATAATGACCTAATGACCTGTGTGATTCAGTTTTTTTTTTTTTAAAGAAAAACACTAAACTAAAAGCTGAGGGGTATAGGTTATGGATGACTTAACAGTTAAAGCACTTGCTAAGCAAGCATGACAACTTGAGTTTGGATCCCAGAGCCTATGTAAATGCTGAGTCGGTGTGCAAGGCTGCCTGGAATTTCAGAGGAAGAAGACAAAGAATCCCCGGAGCAAGTTGACCAGGGAGACTAGCCATATTGGCAAGCTCTAAGTTTAATCTTCTTCCAAAGAACAGAATGGAAGCATGACTAAGAGTGAGTCTTGACATTAATCTCAGACCTCACCACATATACATGCTCATGTGTAACTTGTGCGTGGGATGCCTACATGTGCATCAGTACACACACGCAGATACACACACACACACACACACACAAACATGCACACTCACCTATCCACTCTTACATGTACACACATGAAAAGTGCAATTAAATGAAACTAATTACTATGAAATTAGGTCTGTGGTATACTAAGTAAGTGTCTACAATGATAAGTCCTCAGAAGGAGCAATGAGTTAAAGTTTAGATTTTCATACTACCATTTCCTATTAAAATATTATGACATATTTTTGCAATCATATTGCAAAAACCCTTTACCTTTCCAGAAGTACAGGCTGTTGGCCTTTCCACCCAATGTTTTACATGGGATCTGGGATCCCAAGTCAAGTCCTTTTGCTTGGGAGGCAAAGGCTTAACCCCCAATGCGTTTCTCCAGCCTTCCAAAAGTACCAACTTCACTTATATTTGCTATGCAAGGCAGCTATGAAAAATCAGACTCCTACAATCAAAAACCAATCAGTAGCTGTTTATAGAAATAGATGGTGAATAAGTAAATAAGGAACGCATGAATACATACTACATGCATACTGTAACAGTTACTCTTAACTATTGCTGCGAGAGAACGCCCAAAGTCAAATAACTTGAGGGAGAAAGGGAGATTTATTTAACTTACAGTTCCAGAGGGGAGAACAGACTTTTATGGCAGTGCCGACATGGCTGGTGGCTGAAGCGGAAGGTAGGCTTCGTCACACCAGACATCTGCGTGGCTGGAGTATTACTGGAGCGTCTCTCTCTCTCTCTCTCTCTCTCTCTCTCTCTCTCTCTCTCTCTCTCTCTCTCTCTCTCTCTCTCTCTCTCTCTCTCTCTCTCTCTCTCTCTCTCTCTCTCTCTCTCTCTCTCTCTCTCTCTCTCTCTCTCTCTCTCTCTCTCTCTCTCTCTCTCTCTCTCTCTCTCTCTCTCTCTCTCTCTCTTTCTTTCTCTCCTGTAGCTCCTTTTATCTGGTCCACTACTGAGAGTTTCCAATGGGATCCATGGAAGTTCTGATGGAATCTAGGGCTGATCTTTGTATTATCCAGATAATCTCCTCACGTGGTCTCAGCTGATCTTGCCAGGTGTGGTCTCAGCTGATCTTAGTTAATGCCAGGTGTGTCAGGTTGATAGCAAGGATTAACTATCACACATACCATATACATATATGCACACATACACACATACATATTCACACACATGCACATGCACATATACACTCATACATGCTTATGCACACATGCATGCATATAAACACATATACACATACACACACACATATGCATACACAGCTATGTATACACTCAATCACACAGGTGCACTCCTTGTATGGATTCTTCTGATACACTTTACCAAGGTAGGAAAGGACAAGCCACCATACCAGGAAGCCCGTCACTATCACAGAAATTCTAACAATTTTTTCTTCAGTAGTGCTTTACTTTCAATGCTGGTCTTCCAACAAATTATGACCCCAAATATGTTCACTTAAATGTTCCCATCTCATAATTAATGCTGACATTTAACATTTGCAGAGTACCCAGACCCTAGATGACAAATAGAGGTAGGACTATCAGTCCCAACCCTGAAGACCTTGGCCAGGACAGCCAGCTGGGTTTTGATACCTGTTAGTTTCAAGACCAAAAACCTCTGAGAAGTCATCCCTTTTTTCCATAGCATTGGGCTATTTGTAAACATTTGTACTAACTTGACAGTATTTTCATAAATTTGGTAAGTTGAAAATGTAAAGCAGTTAATAGATTCACATTTAAAACCATCCTTCTGCATGACTGTTTTGGAAATCTGTGCTTATAAATAGGTACTGACTTTACCATGAAGCACATGAGCATTCACTGTGTGTACTGCTCATTCTCAATCCTGTGTCTTTCACAATTTATAGGAGCTGAAGGTACTCTCTATCACAGTCACCCCTTCAGTTTTCTATGTATAGTGTCATAGACTAAATCTGTTTCTCACGCATACACATATACAGTACATCTCTCTATATCCCTCTCTTTCTCCTCTCTCCCTCTGTCTCTGCCTCTCTCTTTTTCCCTCCCTCTCTAACTTATCCTTCACTTTTTTTGACTGTAGGAACCATATTGCCTTATAACCTATGTGCAATGCACAAGTTGAAGACCAAAACAGTCACAGAGAGTTAGTTGAAAACAGTGATTGCGCAAGAAAGAGTTTTGTGAATTGAGTCAACAACTTTCTACTGAGAGTCTGTGTTGCACAGTTGTTTACTCGTGATTTTAGGCCATTCTAAAATTTTTTGTGGAGATGCCAAAGTTGTAAATAAACAATAAAAATATTGCTAATTCATTTGCTAAAAGCACGTAAATTTTACTATAAATTAGTGGGGCAGATTAGGAATTCCAGGAACGGTGTTAGGCAATTTTAAATAGGACCTCGGGGAGAAGAAGGCATTTTACTAAGGAGGTAAGAGAGATTAGAGCATTGGCTGAGTTCTAGAGAAAGATTTCCAGCCACTGGGAGCAAGATCTTGAACCAGAAGTGCTGCTGGTATGTTTTAGGAGTAGCTAATTAATCTCCGTGGTTGACACAGAGAAAACAAGAAGAGAGTAATGAGTGGAAACAGAGGAGGGGACAGATCATCCATGGGCCCTTTACACAATGTAAATGATATGTAGGAAAGAAGTTAGTTAGGTAAACGTTAGCATTTTGATGCAATTCATATACTTAATTTAATTAAGCATTTAATAGATTTTAGACCAGAGACAATAGAAACCTACTATCCTACAGGAATATATGTCTCTTTCAAGAATTTAAAAAGAATTCTGCATCATTAATTTATTAAAATAGTAAGATCTCACATTGAGTTTCTGTTTCCCTAATCTGCCTATCCCATCTCTGAATGCAACCTGCATAATAACTTTTCGTATTTAGAGTTCATATTTTTCTATATCGAACATAATTACCTGTGAAGCATTTTGTGATATTTCTGCAAAATAAATTATATTACAAAGCATTTTGGGCTCCATTTACTACCTGCAACAATTGATTCGAGTCCATTGCATTCTTGGCATGATGATATGAACTGTAATAGATGCTATTAAAAATGCTAAAGGTGCCTCCTGCATCTCTTCAGCCTTTTCTAGTGGTGTTGAAGCAAGGTGATGAATTCATGCCTTCTCAAGCAGCAGCCTGAGCATCTCCACACAGCTGCGCTGGAGGCAAGGAGAAGGAGTCTTGGCTGTCACAGGGGTGGACCTGAGAAGACCCCAGCCTGGCTGCCCGCACCCTTCTCTGAGGCGGTTCAACACTAGTGCGCTCAGTACTTGGTCACATCATGTAAATTCTTCCTGACACGAGAACCTTCTTTGTCTGGCATTGTGGAGGATGCACAAAGATAAAATAGTTCTCACATTTTAGAATGTGCATACTGTTCAGAATCTTGAAATATGTATCAACACAAAGTGTGGCCTTGCTTTGTTTTATTTCAAAATGGACAAAGCTTGCAAGGCAAAGATAAAGTGTGTAAAATGAGAATGGGCAGGCTCCAAGCTAAGCGCTGTGGATAAGCTTTTCACAGCACAGCCTCTGCCTACTTTAAATACTGACTCTATCACTTAGTGAATCTATGACTTAAATTACTGCCACTCCTTGTGCCTCGGTTTATAAATCCATACATTGGGATTAGACATATATCTTCTCCTTGGTATAAGGGTTAAATGAAATAAGCATCATAATGCTTATGCCATAAAGCCTGGGACAATAAATACCACAACTGACATCAATGCGCTAGACATTTCCTGTATCGACACAAAACAGGAAGGGGATGTTTACTTCTCAGGAATCCTATTTCCTTAGCTGTATAAATCTGATCCATCATTCTTTTTTCCTTCAAATAATAACTTCCCTAATCCACCTGTTGGCATGTGCTAACAAGTAGCAAAAGCAAATGCCCATAATGAAATTAAAAGAGATTGTTTTAAAAAATGTTAAGAATGAAAAAAAATCCATGTTTCAGTTTCTTTGTCTACTTGAGGGAATCTCTCTGAGAATCCTTCATTCATTGAGAATTTGGGAGGGGGAAGATCAAGAATAGACAGAGCAGAAATTCCATTCAGACAGCGTCTTACCTTGTGTGGCTGGAACTGTCTATCATAGCACTGGAGACTTAATCAACAGCCTTAGGTTTCTAGAGGCTTGACTAAGGGTAAGGAATTGGCAGATTGGGTTCCTAGTGAGGGGCCATTTTTAGATTGTTGATCGCCACATTATTTTGCTGGGTATTCATAGCTACCACTGAATGCATGTACACATGCATCTTCCTGGTCTTATAACAGCATCAACCTATAATCTCCCAAACTGATCTAAATCTACTTACAATTCACAGATTCTATTTTGAATAGAAGAATTACCTAAATGATGCCACCAAACCCACAAACTGGTGAAAAATAATACACTATTGCTATTTGTGGTGACTTGGAATGAAAAATTGTAAGGAACAACTCATAATTGAAACTATCAATGTATTCTTCTCCAAATGCAATGCTTATCTAACTCAAAGAGATAATAAATTTCTATTCATGGTGATAAACTGGATGCTCACAAATATAGATGAAAAGTCTGTGAACATGTGAAAAGAAACGGATGTAGGACAGGGAAGGGTGCAGGATGCAGCAAAGGAAAAGTAATTCAACAAAAGCCTATGGTGAGGTTTTTCTTAGTTTCAGAATTGCATTTGTTAGAACTAAGAAAATGTCTTGGTTATTAAATCGTATCAGATGAAGCTTGATAAAGTGTGTAAAACATGCATAGCACAATGACAGGAACTCAAATAAGGTGAGTATTATTTCCCTACTATATTAAGAAAAATCAAAGCAAGTAAATCCAGAATTCCATGACAGGGCCATGACTGCTTCTGTCCTGACACTGTCCTCAACCACCTTGCTCTCAATAGACATTTAGGCTCTGCAATTCAGATTTGTGCTCTGATCAACAAGAAAAGGAAGATGTATAGATCGAGGGGGGGAAGTTGCACAAAAGTTTTGTCTATATGTCATAAAAAAAACTAAGTCAGAAGACCAGGAATCAAAAAGGATTGAGAGAAATGTAGTCAGTCAGGTGTTTTAGTTGTATTACACGATGTGAATTTTCTATATGGCTGGTGGCTCTCCAAAAATGCTACTTTATTCAGGTTACTTTGTGCTTCTAGCATGTAGCATTTGGTAGGAAGTCTGCAGATCAAGTATGTGATTGAAAGAATGGCAGCGAATGTAAGAGAATTCCAGAGGTGACATGGCTAAGACACTCTGAGCCTCCCACACGCTTTCCAAAGGTTTACATTATGAGGAAAATACAGAAGACAGAAATATGAGTTAGAATCGGTCATTAATTATATTATCTAAATATAATGTGCCAAGTCAGAAGTGATGATATAATGACACCCATCTAACTATTACCCAGTTTCTATAATATCAACACATACCTTTCTTTCATTTCTTAAACACCAACTCTAAACTCCCATGAATGCTGAATGATTTGGATGCAAACAACACTAGCAGATCTCTTTTAGATTGCAAAGCGTCAACAACTCAGATAGCACTTGTATTAAATGTGGGAAAACAAGGCCAGCAAATTAAGGTCAAAGAACAAGAGTTGGAGAGTATAGCGATAAGATAGTAGGTAGATAGCACAATTAGTTTAGAATTATTTAATGTTTAGACATTTTAATATAAGTAACCAATGCAGGAATAGATGCAGAAAGAGCAGACAATGAACTGGAACTGAAAAGGAAAACATGCAAAGAAGGGAGGGAGAAACAAAGAGAAAAAAAATAGAAGAGACAGAGATACTAAGGAAAGGAAAATATTCAGGCTGCAATGAATTCACTTTGACAACGGTATAGGGATCAGCATGTAAGAGAAGCAAAGGGAATAGGATGCATTTAGTGATAACATGATGCTTATTCATTAGTAAGTTTCTCTTCTTTCTGCCAAGTAACAGAGCCCTAATCACATGCAAGTAATAACATGTCATGTTGAATGAGGCCACTTTCCCTGGGGAGATGCACCTCAAATGTCTGCTCACTCCAGAGAGTAATTTTATGAATAATTTTATGAAGACCAAAATCACGACTATACCAAAGTACAGATTGATGAACCAATGAGTTTATTGGAATTACTTGCAGAGTATGACTGAGGGTTTCTCACAGTGACAGGAACCACTCAAGGATAGCTTTGTGCCTAGAAAATCCATGTTAGCCAGGACAAGACACTAGGAAGCTGCCACCTGGAAGATCGCTATACAACTTGCTCATAGGAGAGTCACCCTTTGAACTGAGTAACTCACCAGAGAAATCTCCTGCCCAGCAATTATCACTGCCTCCCATCCCAAGATCCCACGATCCTGTCAAATTTAGGAACTTTCTAAGATTAACAAGTTGTGTATCTTCCTGGCCTTGGGTCAGGATGGAATGTTTCAAATTCTACACAATATCCTTCTTGGGTTAGGCTGGGTTGGCAAAACTCTGAGATGGCCTTTGTTACACTCTGAGGACAAAGGCATGCAACATATGCTAAAGATGATTCCTAGGATGTCCTTGCAAATAGAGCAGGTGAGTTCATTGACCAGGGCTCTGGAAATGCTCTTTAAAGAAGGTTGGCTCGGACTCCCTGGTGAGATGATGGATTAGAGGCTAAGAGAGCATATGGAACAGAGTCAAGGAAAGCAGGCATGGTGCTGCCAAGCTCCCCGGCCAAACTGTGCCTCCTCATTAGACTCCCAGGCTTGCCAATGAGCATTTGCTCACAGCAGACACTGCCACTGCTGCCCCTGGAGCCACCTTTGCCACAATCATCTCACTGCCTCTGTAGTGAACTGCTCACAGGGGCAGTTCCCCAACCTTTGGAACAGGGTCTTCTCAGCTGGTGAAAGTAAACACAAAGACGGTCAGAGAAAATCACTCCTTCCCACCTCTTCCAGAACTCCCTTTCAGATACCAAGATCCTCACCCAGCCTCGTGCACACCCTCACAACGAATTCCAGAAAGCCTGGCCTGTGGACAGCTCATTCCTAACTACTAGGAGCAAGACTGTAAATGTCTGGGAGGAACTCAGAGGTTCTTGCAGAAAGGAGTGTGTACTTACAGGAATCATCCTCATCTAGAAGGGCGTGCCAACTTTGAGGATCTCAGTTACTGAGACTAGCAAGCCTCCTCCAATTTCTATCCTAATATTGAAGTTTAATTAATTTAGCATCAAATATTCATAAAATATTAAATTTTAATATTCAAAAAATTTGCAGCTTAGTTCTTTCTTTATTTTTTATTTTTCATTATAATTCGAAGTTCTGTGCTGTTTTAACTTCTAGCTCACTGGAAAACTTCCATGACTGTCCTTTTCTAGATTGCAAAGATGTTTCTTTTGGCATTTCTATGTGCTGCGTCTCAGTCTAATGCTCCATCACATGTTCTTTCTTTGTCCTGCACTTGACCACCTTCCTCATCTTGCTGCTTAAATATTAGCACCCTTAACTCTAAAATCATACTTTCCCCCACCAATACCTCAAAGCTGCTGTCTCTGAGCCTTATTGCGAAACCAGGTGGAGGTGACCAGTGTCTCCTGCAAAAGTCAAAGCAGAGACTGAAGTAAGCCGTTGAGAGGAACAGAAATTGTCTCACTTTTGAGAGCAACAGAAACATGATTCCTGGTGAAGACGATTCTGCATAAAACCAAAAAGTGGGAAATAGACAGAAATGCATAAAGAAACACAAGAGTATGAGATAGTGACCCACCATGATGCATCCGAAGCTGCACAATTGGAAACTGAAACACAGAGAAAGCTACATGTCAGACAAAGAACACAGAGCACTGCTCTTAGGAAGACCAATGACCTCTTAAGGGGCTCAAACACACATGACAGAGTAAGGAAATCCATCCAGGATGCCAAGAGGAAGTTACCAAAGTGAACAAAGTGATTAACAACTTACAGAAGAAATTCAGAAAACAAGAAGGGAAAATTCAACAAGGAACATTTTGACACTGGAAAAGACTCAAAAACATTCTAGAAAGGAAAAAGAGATCAATGAAATAAAAACAATCCACAACAGAAAGCATCATCAACAGATACAACCCATTTGAAGAATGAACATCAAGGATGGAAGACAAAGCCAAGATAATGTTTTCAGATATATGTATGCAAAGAAAATTAATGACAAAGACCATAATGTCCAAAAAATATGACTCACTCTCAAGGAGTCTGTGGGGGCCTCAGTCTAGGTGACCTGGGTGGTCTGGCAAGCTTAGACAAAGATGTTTTGATGGAAGAAGACAATAGGGGGCATAACTGACTTGACCTTTAAGATGATTGGTTGCCCGTTTCCCCACCCTAGAATTCCCCTTGCAGTTTCTGCCTTTATAAGAGGGCTATGGACTTGTAATAAAGGAGTTCCTGCTTGATTAGACTCCCTGTCCCGTCTGATTGTCCTCGGGAAGGAGGGCTGGGAGCGGGCGGACAGTGCACTCACTTTTCCCTGATCCCCCTTGTGGAGGACCCGCAGGACTGGCCTGCAGGACAGAACTGCAATCCCCGGGTACCCCCACATCTGGCGCCCAACTGCGGTGCACAAAAAGTTCATGGAGTGTTGAAGAATTTGATCGGTGCCAAGCAGTCTTGGAGGTGAGAGAGACCCTAACAAATGGGTAATGCAACTACCAAGTCTGAAGACCCCGCGCTCAAGACTCTGAGATACATGCTTAAAAATAGGGGCTTGGAAATCTCTAATTCGAAGGCTTTAGAGCTTTGGGAGGCAGTTTCACCGAGAATGCTGTGGAGAGAGAGGGAGGGGCCTACCGGGCAGAACAATGCCCATATGCCTTCACAAAAACCTCCCTAATCTGGGGCTGGAGAGGTGGCTCAGGGGTTACGCCTCCGCCTTGCAGGCGGAAGGTCCTGAGTTCGGATCCCAGATCCCAGGTATAGACACTGGACAGAAGTAGGGGCGGCCTGGGCCTGCGCCTGCGCTTCTAGCCCTGGTAGGGCGGAGCCTGTGAATCCGGAGGCAGAAGGAGGTGGAGGCACCCATGGTGGTTCACGATTCGTCCGTGGTTCTACAGACGTGGGCGCGCACATATGCACAGTTGAATAAATAATAATAAAAAAGCCTCCCTAATCTGTGCATGGGCATAATCCCCACCAGGCTGGGGGAGAGAAGGGGGTTTGAGGAAGACAACAAATTCCTCAGTCCCTGCTTAGGAGGGCTCTGTGCAGGCAGGTGGGAGCTGCCTGTGTTTGTGTTTGTCTATGTTAACTTTGTGTTGTCTTTTGTGTTAATTTTGTGTTGTCTTTTGTGTGGACTCAGAGGGACGAAAAAATGGGACAGACTGTTTCTAGTCTCTTATACCTGTTGCTAAGAACTTGAAAAAGACGTTAGGGAAAGAACCCAAAATCTGAATGTTGAGATAAACAAAGGGAAATTTACCACCCTCTGTTCTGATGAATGACCCAATTTCTAGGCTAAATGATGTGTGTTTTAAGCTGTTTCCTGATTGATTTAAGGAAGCTTCTGCCCCCTGCACTGGTGGGACCATAAAAACTGTCTGTTGGGGGCTGGAGAGGTGGCTCAGGGATTAAGCCTCCGCCTTGCAGGCCAAAGGTCCTGAGTTCGGTTCCCAGATCCCACGTATAGACGCCAGACGGAAGCGGGGGCGGCCTGTGCTTCTGGTCCTGGTAGGGCGGAGCCTGTGAATCCCGGGGCAGAAGGAGGTGGAGGCTCCCATGGTGGTTCCCGAATTCGTCCGTGGTTCTACACACACAGACACACACACGCGCACATACACACGCACATGCGCACAGTTGAATAAATAATAATAATAAAAAAAATTTAAAAAAAAAACTGTCTGTTGTTCTTTGTACTTTTCCTGTGATGATAAAGGGTTACTTAAAAAAGTTCTGACTTGCTTGGTTATCTGGATTTCCTATAAAATGTGTGTTTTATGTTTCAAAATAACAGCTTGTGGCCACTTTGGATTTTATTGCATGCTTGTCATCACATTTTGGTTTTGACTTTGTTCATTACTTGGCATGTCCAATTTAAATACACGTGCACACTTAAAAATGAATCATCTTGATAACATTAAAAGGCCTGAGCTTTTCATGAAGCTTCACAAAAGATGGTATTGTGTTTTTACCTAGTATCTAATAACATCACTTTTGTAATTCCTTTAAAAAATTTTTCCCATGTGTAACACTAACATATCTAGCAGCCAGAAAGAAAAACTGATTTCTGAGAAATTCATTGAAATTTCTTCATTCTCCTGGTATGTATGAGCTCCCTTCTTTGGGAACAAGTCTGATTTCTAATTCCAGGTGTACTCCTGTGTATTCTGCTATTGTTTTCAACAGATTTTTAAATGTAATCATAGGGATTCACAGCTGCCAGAGGAAAAAGGTCTTCAGTATTTAGCTTAGCTCTTGGTTTTTACACCAGACAAACAGTGACTATTTCAACCAAGGTAACAGGTTTTCTTTACTACTCTTCCCAATACCCACAATAAGATTGCTGAGCTTAGTTGGTTTATCCCATTTAATTATTTAACAAGTTCAACCTGTGTTTTGTCTTTTTTAGAGGTACCTTGAAGTAATAAAGCCATTACACAAGTAATAAAGACCATCCCAGCACTTCATAGATGAGGACATCAGACTGCTTTCACTCCCATGGTCTCAATTCAGCAGGAAGTAGCCAAGAGTGGTCATCGCCCCACATCCCTTGAGCAGTCTGAGTCCTCAAATAGGTATATGGGGAAATGAGACAGGATTAGAACAGTCATGCTGGGATGGGTCTCTCAAGGTCTTTGAAGGTCTTTGGAATTCCAAAAAGACAACCCCCACTGCTTGATGACCTCATACCCAACCAAATTAAAACAAATAATGGCCCTTGTTTAAAACAAAAAGGGGGGGTAAGCCCACACCAACAGCTAGGGTTGACATTATTTACCATCAACATTTTACATTTTCAAAAGGGACAACTTAAATCAAGATTCCAAAAACACTGGAGAAGCCTATCCACCAAACCTTCTGTTAAGAAACTATCCACGATGTGCTCAGGGAAGATGCTAGCCATAATCCTCATAGGTCTGACCTAACTCAACATGGCCTGTTTGATATCTTACCTAAACCAAAGTTGAGTTGATCTGGGTTTGACCTAACATCTACAAAGAATTGTTCTTTTAATAATTATATTGCTTAAGTGTTTCCTCAGCATATCTCTCAGCAGCACTCCATCAATGAGACCATGCTACAGACGTTTATGGCCCTTGAACATACACACCACGGCCCCCCCAGAGATGCGATTCAAGCTTGGAGGCTCGTAAGGCCTTGGTCTAATCCACTAGCAGCATATCCTGGCATGCCATCCAGAGGAGAGGTCTTTCCAGGGCTGGCAGTCAATGATGGGTAAGGCTCCATACGAGGGTGGTGACTAACCCAAGCCAGGCACAGTCCATTATGCTGGACCCCCTCTGAGGCGGGGTCAACAAGGTCAGAACCAAGAATTCTGGCTCCGGCTGGCTGCCACAAAGGATGGATATGTAGGAATAACATACCAGGCAGGCCTGTATTGTCTATATGGGCCACGTGCAACTTCCCCAAGCTACGGTTGCCATGCCTGGTGCTGATGCCAACTTACCTGACTGAGAAGACTAACCCGGACAGGACAACAACAGAAGCTCTTGCTGGGACTTATGGGATGTTGGACATACTTGATACTATGCTTGTGGATCATCAGAGAAAGCTTAAAGGCTATGGGTAGAACTTGTGGGGTTTGCTTAGAACTTGTAGGGTTCCCTCAAGGAACAACCCTTTGAGTCCACCTCATTACAAAACAAAAAAGGGGGATATGTGGGAGCCTCAGTCTAGGTGACCTGGGTGGTCTGGCAAGCTTAGACAAAGATGTTTTGATGGAAGAAGACAATAGGGGGTGTAGCTCAGGAGGAAGACAACAGGAAGCGTAGCTGACTTGACCTTTAAGATGATTGGTTGCCCGTTTCCCCACCCTAGAATTCCCCTTGCAGTTTCTGCCTTTATAAGATGGCTATGGACTTGCAATAAAGGAGTTCTTGCTTGACTAGACTCCCTGTCGCATCTGATTGTCCTCAGGAAGGAGGGCTGGGAGCGGGCAGACAGCGCACTCACCTTTCCCCGATCCCCCTTGTGGAGGACCCGCAGGACTGGCCTGCAGGACAGAACTGCAATCCCTGGGGACCCCCACAGAGTCAAACCTGAGAAATGAGATAGAAGAACAACATCAGACAAAGCAAAATAGAATAAGGAATTTTTTTTCAATTAAACAATAGCAATATCTTAGTAACAAAGTTGGCAAGCACAGGAAGCATTTAGAGGGTGGCTCAGTGGTTGAAGCCTTGGCCTGGCCAGTGAAAGGACCAATGTTTGAATTCCAGATCTCATGTAAAAATTCCAGGCAAAAATGGTGACAGCCTACAATTTTTAACCCTGGATGGATGGGGTCTGGGAAACCCTAGAGTAAAGAAGTATGGAGGTAACACAATCCAGGGTGATTCCTGATGTCACCTTTGTGCTTCCACAGGCACACACACTCAAGTTCCCTCTTACTTGTACACACAGACATGAATGCCAACAACAAAAACCAAAAACTACAACTGCAAACACACATGATCAAGATGAACTCTCCATGGCATACTGTGACCAAGATGTCAGAGGACTGGGCTTGTAACTGTCCATCATAGATCAGGACAGTGTTCTTGAGGCCCTGCCTCTCCCTCCTAAACTACTCACCACAGGTGAAGTCTAAGAGGGGATTCAGTCATTTTCTTCAGCTGTTTACTGACTGAGCAGACCACCAGGTGCCAGTGAATTGTTACAAACTCACGATCACAGAAATGACCCTGATTAAGCTCCATGGATTTTAAAACTAATCAAGGAGCCAAAGTGTGGAAAAGGGAATTGTAGGAAGGGACCTGTGTGATACAAGATGGAGGGGTGTACAGTAGTCAGAATGAGAAACATACAAATATAAAATTATTAATGACAGATTCAGTAAATTTATAAAATGAAAAATAAGTAACATTTAAAAATGTTATAGACTGGAGAATTTCTCAGTGGTTAAACTTTTGCTTCGGGAGCAAAATGAGCTGAGTTCCAATCTTTTTTTCCCCAAGAAAAATTCTTGGCAGGTATGGTGGGAACATGTAACTCTGGTTAGGGAAGGCAGAGCCTGGGATCCCCAGAACATACTAACTGGCTGGACAGTGCTAATAGAGTAATTGGATTTAATCACAGACCCAGGCTCACAACAATAAGATGGAAAAGGGATCAAAAATGATTCCTAGTGTCACCCTTGAGCATCTACAAGCATACACACTCAAGTGCACTCACACATGTACACACATTCATAGACACATAAACATATATATGCATATGTATATATGAACCCTATACATACCTGCATGAAAGAAAAACAAATGTCATAAGGATAAGACTTCAGCACCTATTCAAAAGCAGACACAGCACATCAGAACTTTTACCATGAAGCCCAAAAGTCAGGAAAAAAATAGAGTGCAGTGATGTATGTTAATCCCTGAAAGTAAATAACTGCAAATCAAGATTTCTATATTTGGGAAAGTATCTCAAAATTAATGAAGAAATAACATTTCAAAGAAAAGAAAATGAAAACAATCCATAGGAGCCAAGACAGTACTCCAGAAAATTCTTGAAGGAATACAGCACACGAGAAAGGAGAAAAGACATGTTGTCCCTGGCAACGCCATACAGAAACTCTCCAAAGCAGGAACAGGTGAGCTGCCGGGAAGGGTTGGGAATGGATCAGGCATGTCCAGCACAGCACGCCTGTAATAACAACAGGAAAAGGTGCAACCAAATGGCTGCAATCCAATCAGTTTAATTTAAAATTTAACCAACAACCTACAGAATTAACTTAAAATTTGAAATACTGACAGTGCAGGAAGAAGTAGAAACAAACAAACAAACAAAAACTTTAATTACAGATGCTAACAAACAGCAAGCACATTTCCAGAATAACTTTAAGTGCAAATGACCTCAACCAAAAGGGAAGACACAGTGGATGCATTAGAAACAAAGCCCAGTTTTATGTTGTCTCCAAGACACTCAACTAGCAAAGAGTGTGAAGTCTGAGAGTCAAACTGAGATTCCACCTGCAAGGAAACAGAAGCCATTAAGTTGGTTAAGTAATTCTTAAATCTGATAACACAGAAACTTTCAGCCAAATCTAATTAAAAGAGATAGAGCAGGCTACTACTTATGAATAAGGAAAGCGTCCATCAACAAGACACAACAACTGTGAAGATTTAAGCACCAATTGTGGGGGCTCTCAGTTTTACAAAATAAACACTAATATGCAGATGAAATCTCACACAGGTCCTGATACAATAGTGAGAGATCTCAATAGCATTCTCTAATACCACTATTACCACTTAGCGATATTTCATGGGTCTTTAAAAATAAAGTTATAAAAAAACCTTCAGAGATATATTATTCCATAGGTCAATTAGATTTAATAAACAAATATGGAATACACTATCCAAAAGATAGGGAATCACATTCTTTTCCATGATACTTGGAATCTTCTCTTAAATTGATCTCTAATAACCTATTAATTAACCTCAAAATTCTAGCAAGCCAGGAGGAATCCAAACCAAGCCCAAAATAGTAAGAAATAAAAAATATTAGAGTAAAAATGAATGAAATTGAGACCGAAGGAGTAATAAAATCTATGGATCAAACCAAGAGTTGAGTGTCTGTAAAGGTTAATGAGATTGACAAACTCTTATCTAGATTAATAAAAAAAGAGGAAAACCCTAGATTAAAAAAAAAAAAACTAGTGACAAAAGGAAGCTGTTACAAGAGATAAAATATGAAAGATCATTAGGGAATATTTTCAAAATTATTTTTCAAAAATGTGCAAAATTGAGAAAAAACAAAAACTTTCTTTAAATTCCTGTGTCCCACCAAAACTAAAGAAGCAATTTTAAAAACTTTATAAAGACATATAGCAAAAAAAGTATTTAAAATCTCTACACCAATAAATTCTCAAGCTACATGATTTTATTAGTCCTTCAAAATCCTCTTCTCAAATAGGTTTACAGATGCAAAAGGAAAAGAACATGATCAAACATATCATATGAATCCAACATTTCCACCGTTTCAAAACTAGATACACACAAACAAAGCAACTGAAATCGATTCACCTTGCACAAAAATCAACTCAAAGTGGATCAAAAAACTTTAGGGTAAAATTTGAAATGCTGAAAGTTCAGGAGGAAATACGTAGAAAACACTTCAAGAGATGGACATAGGCAATGCCTTTTGAATAGTTCTCAGCAGCCCCCAAAATGATCTAAGACACAGAAGGGAAGAAAAGCTTTGTCAGCTGTGCATCCGTGCAGAATTTATATCTAATATACAGAATTATTGAAACTAAACTCTAAAAACACAAATTTCTAATTGATGAATACAGTAATGTGGTAAATAGACAGTTCTCTAAAGTAGAAACATAAAATACTGATAAATATCCCAGTCCCCTCCCTCCCTATTATGTTTGTATGAACAGGTACCTATTACGTTTGTATGAGCAGAAAAAAAATACATATTTAAAAAAATACTGATAAATGTTTAAAATGTGTTCGGCATGCTTAGCTATCAGGGAAATCTTGAAACTACTTGGAGATTCCACCTAGCCCAAGCTAGAATATCTATCATCAAAAGAACAAGTGACAGTTACTGCCAGGAGGGTGTAAGGAAATGGAGCCCTGATTCACTGTTGGTGGGAGTGTAAACTGATAAAACCTCTGTGGAAATTGGCATGGAGGTTCCTCACAAAGTTCAAAGTAGAACTTCCATATGACTCAGTTACTCCTGGGCACATTACCTAAAGTACTGTGTATCTAACACCAGAGCTATCACATAGCCATAGGGTCTCAGTCTCATAATCCATTACTAAGAGTAATACTTGCAGCAAAAATACTTTAGGAGAACAAGGAATGCTTTATTTGTGCTTGTGATTTTAGGTTACAGTTGAACATCATTGCAAAAAAAAAAAAGTACCAACATCAGGAACCCAAGGAACTGACCATATCACATCCACAGCAAGAGAAGAGGTGTTGCACACTTACTTTCTGACATGACAGGTTGCCAAATGCTCATCTAGGTCTCTCTTTATCTATCTGCCTAGGAAATGATCCCTCCACCAATATATATCTTTATGCATAGGTTGTAAAATAATCCTCTACAGTCTTGCCTTGACTTATCATGCTGACAGCTGAAACTAACTGTCATGAGGACAAGGAAATGTAAACAGATTAGTTGTCCATCAACAAGTGAGTGGACAATGAAAGCAGGGAACATGCCACAAATGAATTTTATTCAGACATAAAGAGAAATTCAATTATGACATTTTTCATGAAAAAGAAATTTGCAACTTATTATATCAAGTCAATATATCCAGACTGAGAGATACAAATATCACATATTCCCACTCATGTGTAGAATATATATATGAAATCAAAGTTGTCAAGGTGGAATAGGTCAAATGTGGAAGAGAAACCGAAACACAGGTAAAGGGAAAGCCAACGAAAACAATTTGGGTTTGAAAACGTTATAAAGAAGTCTCGTATGGTAATTTAAACATAAGCTAAGAAAGATTACAAAACAAAAGTGTTCGAGAATCCATATACTAGCAAATGTACTATCACACAATTATTAAAAACATCATTTTTTAAAAAATTTATTTCATAAAAATATTAAAATTATTTAAAATTATTAAAAAAACAGAATATGAATGTATTCCATTAGCAATCTTGCTTGTCCTAATAAAGTCACTTTCTTTGTCAAGTATAGAAAGGAAATTTGTTTCAGCTTGAAAAGCTGATTTTTCATCATTCAATTCCAGTAAGTAAAACAGTGTTTTCTGTGTGCCCAGCAGCCATCAGAAGATAAAGGCGGCCCAGGAGTGCAGGAGGCTGCATCCCTGGAGACATTGGAGCCACACTGCGCGAATCCCACTGAGCTCCACACTCCTGATACAGCAGGCAGGCGCGCCCTTTGCTGTTAACTGTAGCCAGCACTAATTGAATTGATACAGGTACAATGAAATATAGTAAAAGTAAAAGGCGCTTGAAGGATGAATGGGAATTTTTACCGAGCAAAGCGGAATGAGCGAAACATTTTCCATTGATCAATAGATGTTGCTGCTCTGAGCCTCTCTCAATTGAATTTTTAGATGAAAAAGGCAAAGCATCAAACATTTCTTGCAGTGCAATTCTCTAAGGCCGAACAGAATCAAAGCTCTGGTGGTGCTTCCCATTACTGCTTATTAATTATTACTATTGGTAGCAGCCTCTCAGACTTCCATAGCACTGACTCAATTTCACAGCACTTACAAAAGTTGTCTTGCATCCATACATCATTTATTTAACTAATATGATTTGAACACTTTGTATGTGTGAACCTAGGGCAGGGGAGCTGGAAGGATACAGCAGGACCTGGAATCAGCACATCAGGTGAGGCCAAAGGAAGTGCTGGTACTGACTGAGTACCTTACCGGATACCCGTCCTAGTTGGAATGTGAGTTGGACCCTACAAGTTCCCGTGTTTGAATGCTTGATCGTTAGCTGATGAGGGTATTTGGGGAAAGTAAGAGGACTTTAAACAGGTAGATCCTCGCTGGAAAAAGCAAGTCATGGGAATGGGGGGGTGGATAACAGCAGATAGGTCATGAAGTTTGATAGCCCAGCTCTGTTTCCTTTTGGTTTCTTGCTCTCTCTGACTTCTGATCTCTGTGGTGACCTAAGTCTGACTCCTTCCTTTGGTATGCATTTTCCACCATAATGAATTCAATCTGCACTGAAAGTGCAAACCTAATAAATACCACTTTCTCCCTCAGGTTGCCTGGGTCACAGTACTTTCTCATACCAACAGACAGCAGCATGGCCTTAGCTTGGCTATTTTGTTCACAAGGAGCAAAAGTGTTAGGAAGTATTCATTGATATCTTCATTTGGGGCAAGACTTGGGAAGCTCAGTGCAATTTGAAACAAGAAGCTTCACAGAGGTAGTGAGCAGACACACTGGAAACTAATCCAGAAATTCCTGACTCGCTACACTCTAAATATTAACAATACAACATGAAGTCTAATCAAGATAGACTTAAAAATCCAAATTCTAACAGGTTGCAGATGAGGTATATAAGATTATGGTTTGTATTGCTTTTTCAGGATCAGAAGTGAACTTTTAACCAACTTTCCAAGCTACATGGCTTCTCACAGCATTCCTGCTTCCAATACAGGTCACATGTGTTAGCATCCCTTCTCTGCCTTTGTCCTTTTGAACAGCTGCATATTGATGCCAGAAACCCTAGGGTAATGTCACCAAAGAAGCAGACATATTTATGTCCTGATGACCAGATAGTGTGCTCGCTTCAAGAAGTCATGTTTAGGGATAAAATAGTTCTGAAAGGAAAACAAGCAATCTTTTTGTTTAACAAACACTAGCATGCAAAACTGTATAACTCAATGAGAAATTCTTCAGTGATTGTGTAGATTGAAGGTGAGACCAACTCTGGGAGGAATCGCTTCAATCTCTCTTTTCTGCTCCCTGAAGCAAGACCAGTGGCTAAGATCAATTCATTTCAGCTCTGTTTAGAGTGAGCCTATAAGTTAGTTCTAGCTAAGTGTAGAGGGAGAGGTACAGAAATGGAAAAACACATGAGTAACTGGAAAACCAAAAAATTCATTGTCAGATTTAGCAAAAAAATGAAGAATTCAATAGCTTTTTAATTTGTATCCACAGATCCCAACATTTATATAGTTAATAATATTGTGTGAAATAGACAATGTTTTCCCCAAATAAAAATGGTACATTGGCTCATACTAAGAATCTATTAATTGCTTATCTGTGATTTAATTTTAATGATTTAATTTATGTCCTGGCCCAAATTGAAAAAACTCTGTTTTGAGTTAAATACAATATATTTTACCATCAAACCTCTCTGAGGTTCTATTAGGGAAGAATATGAATATATGATGATTTATATTAATGTTGTCAATGTGATGAAAATGTTTATACGCTATTCACAAGGTAATTGTAAAATGTATATCTAAAATTCAGCTGCATTTTCGTAGGTTTTTATTTAGAACACATAAATGAGACCACTCAAACCTCCGCATGTTCAACACATTATTGCTAACTCTGGGCACAATCTACAGAGGGCAGATCTCCAGAGTTACATGAATAGCACTTTCCTTCTGTCATCTTCCTTCTCATCACTGGTGATATGTTGCTTATACACTAGTAAATATATTGTTAAAACCCTAAATATCAGTAAATTCAAATAAAATCTAAAAGGCTGTATACTTTAGGCAGTATAGTCAGATGGCCAAAAGCAAATCTCAATGTAAAGTATATCCCAATTTTGCTATACATACCATATATTACTAATGTTATATATATTATATGAGAAATCTATACTGAATGTTTTAAATGCTGGCTACAAAGTCCAAATCCCAAAATACAAATTCAAAGAATGAATTACTGTTTTGGGGGCAAATATTTTGCCTCCAAATAGGTTGTGCAGGTTTCACTGTCCAATTTTTCTGTTGTGAAGCTAAATCTGGGTAAATAAATGCCAACTAATTTCAAATATTTGTTAACACATCTGTTAGTTACAAGGGAATATGGTAGGGCAGTGCATTGGCGGACCGAACAAGTTGCTGAGGCTACAGTCTTTGTTTCAGTAAATGCTATCCTTGTGATCCTCCCTCTGTGCCTGTTCCTCGTTTATGAAACAACCCCCCTCCCACAGGATTTTTGAAGATTCAGTGAACCAACTTGTAAAGTGCTTGGAGTAATGGGTAACGGTGAATGTTCTCACTTAATAAAGCTGAGTTACTATTTGCATCATGGGAGAAACTTCGTTGATAAAGATCCCCTGTATGAATGACTACAGCAAGATAAATGCAAAATAAGCATTATTTTAAAGATGTTGGGTGCAAGAAGGGAGATGAGCATTGTTGGTGTTCTTAAAATTCCGAGTTAAAGGTTGAAGCATGAAAAAAGTAGAAAAGTTTGGATGGTTGTCTTCAGTGTTAGTAGAGGAAGAAAAGGTAGCTGGGCAGGTGGGCAGAATATATTTTGTTGAGGAAGGCAGGCAGTTTTAACTAGTACTGATGCTCAGAGTTGGACAGTCCCAATTCTGAAGCTTGTAAACATCATATTTAGTGACTCCCAAATTATTAGCTTTATCAGGCCACATCATAGAAGTTGCCAATACTTAACCTGGAGGGCTTGGTTAAAGGAACCATATTAGTCAAAGGAACCAGGAGTTAAAGTCCTGGTTTCTTAAAAATAGTCTTGAAATCACCAAAGCTTGTCTCATATTTAACGGGCATTCGTTCCCTGAACATCTTTGAACATATAAGACATCCTTATGGATTACAAAAGTAAAATTTGACAATTTGCCTAGAAAACTTAACTGGGCAGTGTTAGAGACAATAGTGCAGAGGAAATAACACGTTGATGGTATTTTAATGAATATATGAACAAAATGCTAAGGTTGTCTTTCAAAATGAACTTCAAATTTTACTGCAAAGGAAAAAAGTAAACATTAGAGAGATACTCCTACAACAGCAAAAGAAAAGAAAAAAAAAGAAAAGAAAAAAGAAAAGAAAAGGGGGAGACTCCATAGGAAATGGCATGCTTGGTTTGAGTTTGGCTGTAAAGGATGCTCAGGGACTTGGCTGGGCTCCGTGCATGTGGAGACAGCTGGGCTTACCCAGGGAATAAAGGTTCAATGATTACTCTAAGTGACTCCTGAATGCATTTCTGTAATATAGAGAGTAATGCCTGGCTCATTAAAATAATGCTCCTTCCCTTGTAGTGCTCAGCATAACTAAACCATCGCAGCCTCATCCCCCCCACCCAGAACCTAGTTGCTGAAGGGTTGGGGCACTTGGCCAGAACCGGGCACCTGCTGGTTGGAGTCCAGAGGTTTCGGGCGGGCGGGGCTCCCGGCGGGAGAGGTTGGGGGGGGGCAGCAGCACGTGGGCTGCGGGGTGGGCGGACACAGGCGGCAGAGTATCGGTGGAAGTGTCAAGGAGGAAGGCTCCGAGGGCCGCGGGGGTGACAGGGTGTGGTCTGCACGCAGCCGGCGGGGCGGGCAAGGAGGGCGGAGAGACCGCGGGGCGAGGCGGAGGTGGCGCGCTGCGTGGCCCGGCGCGGGGACAGGGGGAGCGGCGCGGCGGCCGGGGAGTCTTGGGTCCCCGAGAAGTGGAAGCCGGGATTGGAGCTGCGCGGCGCTTCGCTCGCGCCGCCTGCCAGACACCTGCCGCGCACGGAGCGCCGGTCCTGAGCCTCTGGCCCCCAAGTAAGTCTGCCTTTATTGGGATTCCGCCCCCAGGCTCCGCGGATGGGGCGCTCCAGAGGCCGGCTCGCCCGCGCGGCATCCAGGGATGCTCCAACCCTAGGCGCGCCCCCTGGTCCCTGTCCCCCAGGCTGAGGCGCTGGATTGTCAAGGCGGCGCCAGGCGGACTTGTTGGCACCGAGGCACTAGGTCTTTTGTGTTTTGCCGGATCCCAGAGCCAAGATCAGACTGGGGGGAGCGGGGGGGGGCAGGGCGAAAGTCACTTATGGTTCGGGGCCCACTTCTCGCCCGCACCCCATCCTTGGGGATTGGGCAGTGCTGCCCAGGCCAGGTCTTCGCGCAGCCCCTGGGGTTTGGTTCTCAGCTCTATCTGTTAGGTGTCTGGAGGCAGGGCTGCCCTGAGCAGAGTGTCTGGGCTCAGGGAGTCACCTGGCCCCTGGCTTTTCTTGGGGCAGGGTGGGAACCCTGGGATCCGTGCCCCGGAGCGTCCCGCGCCAGCGCGCTTGCTCCTGGCTGGCGGGCGGGCCGTTGTTCCTGGGTGGGTCCCTTGCCTGGCTTATTGTTCGTGGTGACTGTACCTCCCGCAGTGTGTGAGCTACACAGAGGAACAGGGAGTTAGAAAAATAAAAGTGAGGACTTGGAGGAGTGAGAACCCTCCCTACGCATTGTGGAAAAAGACTGTTCAGCTCCCAGGATTAGAGTAGGCTACAAGGAAAGCCATTCTTGAGAGTGAAACTTAGATTTTACTGTAATTCATAGAGGTGGCCTGTTCAGAACCCAATCGTTTTCAGAGTAACAAGGATGGAGTTTTGAGTGCTTTGGACAAGTGGCTGTCTTGTCTTGCTGGTACCTGTTTGCTCTAAAGGTTCTTGGATGGGGTTTACCTTTTCGCCCTCCTCCCTCTTTTGGAGGATATGTATCTATTCTGTTTATGTCTTCAGGTAGTCTCATTGCATGGTTCTGGAAGGGGGGGTGTGGATCCGTCTTTTTATTTTCAGTGTAATTTCCTCTGTACAAAAGGCTAAGTGTTGGTACAGAACTCTATTACTCCCTTACCCTAGCAACCATGCTGACATTCTCAAGGAAGATGTGTGCATCCAGAGGCCATGGGATGCTCTACCCTCCCAGGGCAAGCCATGAGCCAGCTTATGCGCGTCCTTTTCATTGCATGGTAGATAATCTTCTTTGGCTTTCCCCCAAATATTTAAATAACAATGATCTCACCTATTTCTGGTGCCTGTTCTTTAGCTCACAGCTAAAGATGCTTTTGCTAGAGTATCCTCTTTTTCTTATGGCACAAGTGGTAATCAGAATAAACCTTTGGCAAGAGAGATTTTTGACATTATTTCATGTATCTGCTACACATATTTGTCTACTTATGTCTGTCTTAAATGTTTGAAGCTGGTTGTGTGTCCCAGGTGTTGACTAACATACCTAATTGCCCTGTTGGATTTGAGTCCGATGTTAAAGCACCCAGTGGGCCAGCCAAATGCATTAGTGGGCTGAAATCTGGAGCTCAGCCTTCAAGACAAATACCTCATGCAAATACCTATCTGATCACAGTTTCATCACAGAAAGAAAAAGAATCGTGCAATGATGGTGTTAGGGAAAGCTCTAACACTTATTCTAAGACTGGAAGATGGTAAGTCAAAGCGAATATCTTCTGGATTCACAGCTTCACAACACACACTCACACAGGGCATTATGTGCCCTTTCTCACCATCTTATCTCTCCTAACACTGGTATCCTGACACTTCTTGTTTGCTTACTTTTTTTTTTTTACTTAAAAAATAACATTTATGTTTTTAGCTTGCCACACCACATTTTCAATAACCAGAATATTCTTTCATAGTGTTAAATTACCCCCTCTGAGTTCTTTTATTTATGTGCACACCATGTCCAGCTTAGTGTAGTAGCAAAGGAGCAATGAATCACCTAAGTTCTAATGAAGATTAAGACATGCAAGTTATCCACGGCTGTGGGTAAACTGAGCACTCATTTAACAGGCTTCCCTCATGACCAATTTTAGTTAGTAGCTTGTTCATCTTCTAATGTCTCTAGACTCTAAACTCTTACCCAGATTGATTACTACACTAAATCTTGATTGTAAAAGAACAGAACTTAATTATTTGGGTCTCATTTATCAGTCAGAGATGTTTAGTGTTGCCAAGGTGATTATTGCTTTGAAATATGCATGACTTTAAAGTACACGAGGAAAGGCCCTTTAAACTTGTTTCTTCATAAGGGAAAAGCAAAGTCCTTGTGAAGCCATAATTTCACCGCTATGGGACCCTTTAGCCATTTGTGTTTATTGAGTTTACTCTTCCACAGGAAGAAAGAGCCATTGTTTCCTTGTCTAGGAGCTGCAGGAAGAGAGAAAGTGGGAAAAGAAATAAAGCAGTTGAAAATGTTATTTTCTCTCTTGGAAAAATATGTTACATGAATAAATATTGATTATTTGCTTTAAGGTACATTAAAAAGTGCCATTAAGAAGAAATTTTCAGCATAAAAATGCTATTGCTAAAAATGTATAAAAGATTGCCACATATAAACACACATTTGTAAACCAGCCTCCACTTATTTTCATCATTCTGTTGAGTCCTGTAACATTAATGGATTAGTATTAAAACACCAAAATTCCATCAGATAGATGTGGAAATGGAGTGTCTTTTTACAAGTGCTTCAATTGTAATAGCCTGTTTGTGGAGATTAAAAAGAACATCATTGATGTCATGGTGTGCTTTGCATTTTAAAACAGTAGCCAATGAATTACAAACATTCATTACTCTACAACCACTTGCTGAAATTTCTCAGGACCCCCAAATAGAGAATTACTTGTACTATATACTGTCTCCCAGGTCCTTGTTGAATTTATGCTAGTCTCCTTCTCCTCAAAATGAATAGCCTTTCAAATGAATACCTGTTAAACCTGAGTCTTCTGATGTTTATCTCCCCGTCCTAAATTTTTGCACACAGGCTAGTGAAGGAACTTCCCTAGAAACTTGTGGGAGTTGGTGGGGGGGGGGATGGAGAGAGAAGGGATAACTCTTATTAAATCCTGAATCAGTATTTCATGGGAGAAAAGCACATGTTTCTTTGAAGAAAATGCATCCATGAATTCTTCTGGACTGGGGAAGGCCCAAAACTGTGTAGCACAGGCTCTGTATTTGACTAATTTAGACACTAGCTTCATGTAGCATGAAACAGAGTCCTTGGGACTGTGGCTTCTTCACACTGTACCACCGTTTGGTTTCTTACACTTTTACTGGATGTGCTGTAAGAATGAAATTTGTCAATGTGCAGTTTGGAAAAATTTTATCTGAAAAGCTTAATTTTTATGAGCACTTATTGAATGTTTGCTAAGGAAAGAATGTTTGACATTCACTTTTTTTGAGTAGATAAAACATGTTGGTTAAGCAATTGAATCATGTTCGTTTAAATATTACATTATTTGCAATAATTTGTAGAAGAGTATTAAGTTGAGCTTTCATTTAATAAAGCAATAATCGCTTTTGTTTCAAATGAATATTGGCTTGATTAATAGAAACATTTATAAGAATAAAACTGAAATTTCATGATGCATCCATATTTTAGATTGAGCATTTTAAAAAGTTGAAGTATTATCAGGACACTAATGCAAATCTCATGATAAAAATTTCTCTTCTCTTTAACTATTTCAAGACTAAAGTGTCAATTGAGATCTAACATATTACTTATATAAGGTTTCATGCAATACACATTTTTTCTGTGTAATTTTGATATTTATTTTTACTTATGGTAGGATATAGCTCATCAAAATACATATGAGCAAGTTCTATATCTACAGCTTTTAAGGCTTGAAGGGCCTAATGCAGACAAGATAGAAGGCTAAGAAAGGTATAATCCTTATTTGAAGGCTCACACATCTTTGCTGGATAAAGATGTTATGAATGCATAGCAAACTAATAACTAAATCAGTGTGTGCACATATCTCTGACATTAAAATGAAAACTGAAGCCCTAACTTCAGTGAAACTCGAGACACTTTCTGGTAAAACATTCTTAGCATTAACAAGTAAAGAAGGGAAGAAGTAAATCAGGAATTCCATTAGAAAAAACTTCCCTTTAAATAATCAAAGACTCAAGGATTGTGTAAGTGAAGGTAAAAGGAAAAGTGGGTACAATATTGGAGTGTCACAAAACTGGAAACTTCTGGACTTTTTAAAATCTTTTCCATTTTCATATGTGTATGTGAGGGAATATATGCGTGCGTGTGCGTGCGTGCGTGCGCATGTGCGTGTGCGTGTGTGTGCACGTGCACATTTGTGTGCATATACTTGAGAAGGCCTGAAGGATTCATCCTCAATCTCTCTTCCACCTTATTCATTTGAGGCTGGGTTTCTAATTAAACTCAGAGAACATCATTATGGCCTGTCTGCAGCTCACTCTGGAGATCCTTAGATTCCTCCTTCCGGAATTACATGCAGGCTGCTAAAATCATGCCCAGCATTTTATGTGAAATATGGGCATCTGAATTCTGTCTTTTTGCTTTCACGGCAAGTGCTTTAACCACAGAGCTATCTCCCAGCTCTGACACTCCTATTGCTTCTTCCACTCTTCCCTCTTTCCTCTCTGTTTTCCACTGGATACTTTCCCTGGCACTGATTGATAGCTTCATTAATTCCAGTGGTAAGATTACCCCACCAGGGCAGCAGCTTTTGAAATTTCTGTCTATGTAAAAACAGTGTTTGTTCTAAGTACTGCACTTAAATACAGTAGTTAAGTTGAAGTGCCTAGTGGTTGTTTCCCTTTGTACGCAATGTAACATTCATTTTTAGCTTTTAAAAGAGACCACCCACAAAACTGTTGCTTTAATGGAAGAAAATCTAGGAAGAAGAAAATAAAAATAGACTACAGTATTGACCCAGGGTGACATGTTTATGACTAAGGCCACAAACTGAATTAAACTTCCAAATCTAACCAGCCACCTCAGGATATCAATCTCAATCCTAGCCTGCAGAGTGGAAATGAATGACTTCTTCCAGGACATCTCAATTAGAGTCAGTGTTAAAATAATTTCATATCTAAAATGCACATCTGTTTTCCTGAACTGAAACAAACTCTCAGAAAGAGATAAACACTAATCATTTAAACTTGGCCTTTTCAAAAGATCATTGAGTACAATAAAAATCAGCATATTAGTTCACTTACTGTGCTTCCAATTATGATATGAATAGTGCACAAAGCTTTAAAATTTTCATCGAATTAATGTTTCATTGACATGCAAATTAACTACTGACATGGAAGGTGCATGTCATGAGATGAGTCCTAATTGGCGAGGGATCCTGGGAGAATTATTTATAGGTTGTATTGCAGCCAAGTGCAAGAGTTCCCATCATGAGCCTCAACTCTGGAGGAAGTTCCACAGTGAGACCCGGGGATTATTTGTAGATTATATTGTATCCAAGTGCAGGACTAAGTTTCTACTATGAGGCCCTATTCAAACTGAAGCTTAAACTTTGATTTTCTTCACTATTTTGGATGTTCCTTTTGGTCACTGATGCTCTCAGAAACAACTTAGGCAAAGGTGTTAATTATGTAGTTAATAACATTGGTACAGAGAATTTGTTATTCAACTATCCTTGAAAGATCTGGAAATGACTAGAGTATCCCACACCAGCCTGTTCAAGTGTGAATAACATCTAAGCCTGTGAGATAAACACTTACACAAGAAAAGTCAGAAAGATGGCTGAAGAGACTATCCAGTTTTGAATTAGCTGCCCAAGCAAATGAAGTTTTAATCCCTAAATCTCTCAAGTGCCTGGCAGGTACGGTGACCCCTTTGTAATTCCAGTACCGAAGGCAGAAACTGGGAAACTCCTGCACAAGCTGACTAACAAGACGAGTCATATAGGCTAGCTCTAGGTCCATGTGGAGACTCTGTCTCAAAAAGAATAAGGTGGAGGAGTGATCAAGGTTGATTTCTAATGTCAACCCCAGGCCTCCACAGGCAGCCACACATTCAAATCTATGCACATACAAACATGAACACACCCCACAAACACATACAAATTGAATAGAAAAGATAAAGAAACTTGAACATTTATCAAGTGAGTTAAATTTTTAAAGTAGCTGCTTTAAAAGGTCTGAGTGGAAATTCTATTTTATTCTCTAATAGCACCTGAAGCTCCTTTTATACAACCCATTATACAATTACACAATTGCTTAATTCTACAGTCCATTATAGAATAAGTCTGAAGAATACAATAAGAGAATCCTGGTGTGACTCAACCTACACTACATGTTCAGATTTGGCCTTTCTATTCTTGGTTCCATGTCTGTGTCCACTTAAGGGTATAATAAATACATGGAAAATGAAAAGTTTGTACTTCATCTGTTCTGCCCATTTTTGTTCACTATGAACTTTCTGTCTGACTTCATGAGTTTGTCAAAGAGGTTGTGATTTCTGTCTACAAAAGTCTAATGTCCTAGAAAAATTACCATTTTTACTTTGGGGGGAAGATATAATTTTTATACTGTAATCTACATAGATTGTGAAACTTTCCTTGCCAAACTTGTTAGAGGTCAAAAATTTATAGATGTGTCAAAACACGCTTTTTCTTTGAAAGAAACATAGTTGGATTGAATTTGATACTTTGTGAGTATCTGAGAGAATGTTTTATTCATATTGAAATATATGTAAATGTTAGATAATCTAAACAATTTCATGAAACATGTTTATTGTAATGTGGTGATTGTAAAGCTATGTAGATGAACTAAATGTGGCAGACGAGTGTGAAAGTAAATACTTCTTTTTCAACATTTCTGACTGATTGTTAGACTAATGGTTCTGAAGCTCCTTAGTGTTTAGACCAGTGACATCCAAAGAAGGAGACCTCCTGTGCTCGTGGTCATGGCATTTCGATTTTGTTGGTGAGGCTTATAAGGAAACTTGTCTTTTAAATCAGAAGAGCCTAACTGTCAATAACTTGAAAGATAATTCACCATATACCAGGTATTGAAAGAAAAACAAATGTGTGTTCACACACACACACACACAATCAAACACCCCTGCCAAGGGGGATTTAGAATAAAATATAGGTAAGAAAGATGCTACATGGCTGGGAAGTGGTGCAGTTTGGGTCAGCACAGGAAGAGTGAGGCCTAAAGGAGGGTTTTTCTGTGGATGTGGGTGGGTGGAGGTAGGAAGGAAAACCCTAGGCTGAGAACTGAAGCTAAAAGGTCAAGGACAGGAGATAAGTGAGGTAGGAGGGGTCTGAGTGCCAACCCAGAGCTGCTGGACAAACAGCAGAAGACTCAGACCCTAGGGAGTGTTCAGAAAGTAGAACATTAGATTGAACATCAATCAGCATGGAGATAACGATTTGGAAGTTTGATAATGATGACGCTCATCTCTTATATTCTGCATACACCCAGGTGGTAGAACACAGCTTCGCAACAGTGCACAGTCATGCTGCTGTTTCCTTCCACCGTTCTTGAGTGGATTCCCAAAGTTTTGAGGCTCTTTCCAGGAGCAGCCCAATGCTTGCTCTTCTCTCCTCTTATGTAGCCACTCTATCCACACCCTTCTCCCAGATAGAGCTCAACATTGAAAGCATCAGGAAAGGGCCTTCACAGACACCCACTGCGTTTTCTGTCCATCTATTAGTACCTGCTCCCGTGCAATTGGCTTTCTTGCAAGTTCTATCACAACGCTGACCAAATGTCTATGGTTGCAGCAACATGCAGTGTAAAATTGAGGCTCTACAATTCATGAAACCATCCCCACAGACTTAGGAATTTCACTATTAGTTTGTGCTTGGGAAATAATCAAGGGCTTGATAAAAGATTTATATAAAGTAAACTGTAAAGACAAGGAAAAGTTAATAGTAACAACCCAAAAAGATGAGGAAAAAAAAAGAAAAAACAAGATGGTATAGTGTAATCTCATGATGGAATTTTTCGTGGTACTCAGTCTTGAACTCAGGTCTAAACACTGTACTGTGAGCTATAGCACCCAGCTCCTAGTAGATGCTAAGCATCATTTATAAGCAGTGTTCTAAAGACCAATTATTAACAAAGTGTAAGTGAATTATGTGTTATAAAAAGGAAAACAACAAAACTGTACCGGTAAGGGATAAAATATGTCTGTATACAGTTGTGAGCAGAAAAAAAATGAATTGCATTAGAAATTGCCCATTGGAATGGAGGAGGAAAACGTACACAGTAAAGCCTTTGAAAGTATGTTCAGAGAAAGAGCCGTGATGCAGGCCATGAGGAAGCTGCTCACTCAACAACAGGGCAGGGGCAGCCCCCTCTGTAGTGTGGACGGCCTTGCCTGCAGGTTCCACTGCCCACAGGTTTCCTGGCCATGGCATCCCATCTGCCAACAGGACCTGGCAATTGTGGCTCACACAGTAACACATCCATCTCGTTCTCCCTGCATCTACCACTGTGCTCTCTGGATGGAATCACTGCCTTGCTTGCCCGCAGCATTTTCCCATTCTTGTTTTTGCAAAATTTGAGGTTATAGTTGCAAAGTTTGAGAATAGTTGTAGAATGGACCCCATGTGACCCCATGCTCAGTTGAGTTCCAGTCCTGCCACTTTACAAAGTGGAGCAAGAGTTCTGTATGCCTTGCTGTCCCTGACATTGAGGGTACTAATCCCTGCCTTGTAAAGCTGCCATAATGATCACATGATCATCAAGTAAAGTAAGCCCTCTTGTGAAGTAGCTTCTTGTAGCTTCTTTAAAACCTTTCTCCAGTGTCTTATTGCACTCCAGGAGCAAGCTATATATTCATCAACGTTCACTCTGGCCATTCATGGCTTCATCAGTGTTTCTCCAAAAACAAATCATTTTGTACCACAGGGCCTTTGCCCATGTTCTTCCTTTTATCTGGAGCTCTGTTCTCTGACTCCTCTGCTGACTCTTGCCTTTGGTTCTTAGGTTCTACCTCTCCTTCTGAGAGTCCTTTCCACTCCACCCTTCCGTAGAGGCCCTCTGTTCTCACCTTCTCTGTCTGTGCTTTGTCATTTTCTATGGGTACTGCCATAGTTGAAGCGCTTTTGGATTGGTTAACTCTTCTTCCCACTACTGATAACTTGAATTTAAATTCTGTGAAAAGAAATTGTCTGACATGTGATTTCATTTGCGCCCAATGTCTATTGCAGAACCCAAGAAATACTAAAGACTAAATAAACTCTGATGAAGGGCTGGAGACATGGGCTCAGGAATTAAACCATTGCCTTGCAAGCAAAAGGACATGAGTTCAGATCCCAGATCCCAGATAAAAATGCCAGGCAGAAATTCACCTTCACCTCTGGCCCTGGTAGGTGGAGTCTGGCAAATCCCACAGCAAAGCAATAAGGATGTAGGATAACTCAGGATGATGCCCGTAGTCACTCTTGGGCTTCTACAAACACACACTGTGCTCTCTTCCACATATACCTACATGTGCCCACACACATATACAACCACACTCACACACACAAATTATAAATAAACATTGGATAAATGAGTGGAAATGTACAAAAAGGGAAACAGAGGGTTTTATGTTTATAGAATCAGACACATAGAAATGTCTGTGTGTCTCTTAGGAGAGGTAGAATTTTAAATGAATGATTCTCTGGATTTTAGCCCTGGCATACAAAAATCTTAAGATGGTTCTTAAAACACAGGAATGTTTTGAAAGAGATAGAGAATGTGAGGAGAAGGTGGCCCGTGAACTGGGGATGTTCAGATTTAAAATACATCAAGCCAGGACAAATGTAGAAACTAATGCATTAGGGAGAAAGTGATGGGAGTTGAGGTGGCAGGGTGAGGGTCTGACAGAGTGGATGGTGAATGGAAATGTCAGATCAACCTTTGACAATGAGCCACTGGAAATACTACATGAACTCACCTCCAAAAAGATCCTTCTATAGATTTTCACTGCTAAACTAAACAATATTGACTAGGACTTTATACATATGTATGTCACCTGAAGTATGTCACCTGAAGTATGTCAGGTGGATAAACGTGTTTAAAAATCAGTGCATAAAGACATGACTATCTTGATATGTCATAACTAGATACAGGTGTCAACTTGCCAATTGCAGGGTAAGCCTTGGGAACAGCTGCGAAGACTTGATAGTTAAGGCAAGCTCTAAGCAAACCTGCAGGAGATTGTCTAATTGATGGAGAAGCCCCAGCCCTTGGTAAACAGAACTGTTCACTGGGCATGTGAATGACATGGGGGTGGGGGGAGCTAGTCAGAACAGTGAGCTTCATGATGTAATCCCACTGCTGTACTTCCTCAGCTGGTTCAGCAATGGAAATGGTGTGGCCAGTTTCCTCAGCCTCTGATGTTGGTACAACTTCTCCTGCCAAGCTGGTTGAGAACTGTAACCTGACAGTCATAAGCCAAAATAAAGTTTCTTGTTCCCACAAACAGTTTTGTCATGAATGAACATATTGGCATCATGCAAACAAGGGCAATCATGTGTCTATGTGAGTTTGTGTATCTTTGCAGAGGAACTTTTCATTCATATAATAAATCATTTTATGTGGAAAGCTATATTTTCTTCATTGCTTCTGATCATGAACTTGTAGGAGCAAGGCAAGTTTTAGGATCAGCAAGCGATGCTCCTTTAGGGCTGGCCAGAAAGCATCTCCCCAGATCCCCCACGCCCCAGTGCCCCCTCAGTGACCAGCTGATGCCTGCTTTCTGTCAGTGCGTTATCTCATAACGCCCTACCATGCCCTCTACTCTGCTACCTGAAAGAAATTTGATGGGAAAAAATAATTATTTTCAGATGTCTATTTCTTTCAATATTTTTTTAAATCATGAATTAGCTGAAACTTAAAAGATGTATTTACTGTTTGGAGAGCAAATGGCTATGTTGTCTCCTGAGTATTGAGTAAGGATAGGGGGAAGAAAACCAAAGGAGCAGAGTAAAGAAAGACCTAAACAGGCAGGCGGGAGGAGTAGAGAGCAGGTCCCTCGGCTGCAGTGTGGTGACTTCTCACCTATCTGACATGCAGAATTCTAGTTCTCACACAAGTTCTTATAAGGGGGTTGAGCCAATCCATCTTCCCAGCTTCCCAATACACAGCATATCCAGTGGCAGGATGATGCATTCTCTGTGCTGGGCTATCCTAGGCAAGGAAACAGCTGGAAAGCAGGCGGCATGCTGACCGGATGACTGCGGCTTTGCCCCTAGACCCACCAGAGTTCAGGATATGATCTTCTAAAGACTCCTCCACTGGTGGGGTTCCTCATGTCTTTTCTCCCCTGTGACCCTGACTGAACTAGGTTGCCTCTGGGATCCCATCTTGTGTCCACCAGCGCAAACACTCATCCTGACCGCACAGTTCTGTCTTTTTAACTACTACTTCTCCAGAGCCTGGACACTTTGCGAGTCACTTAGTCTCTTATAAGACTCTGACTGACGACCAACTGAATGGGTGGTTGAGAGCAAAGGTGTGGCCAAAGATGGGTCCCCGAGACAGTGGTGCTGTGAGGAAGGCGAAGGCCATTGGGCACTGGCCCACTTGCTGCCCTGCCTCCGCCAGCTCCCCACACCGCTGAACAGAGCAGGGTGTGGTCTGGAGTTTTGTGGGGACTGATGGGGACAGAGAGAAGCTTGGGCCAACGCAGCCCCGTCCTGCTGCTGCTGTGTTTGGAGGGCGCGGAGCTGTGGTTCCTGCCGTCCTCCAGGTGGCAGCCTGGCCCCGCTGTTGGGCAGCTCTGTCTCCGCGTCCCTAATGCAGCCTGGCTCCGGCTGTTCTCAGACCAGTGCGTAGGATGATGGATGCTCCTGCCGCTCTCTGTTCACTGCACCCTAAGGCGGTGCAGCGTGCAATATCTTGGAAGCTGCAGAAGAGACGTTCTGAGCTGCTGTGGGATAGAAGGGGATTGCGGCATTTGGGATATTTGATCCCTTAGCTATATCCTAGAGGACTTGTGTATCCAGAAAACAATTCTTGGGAGAGACTTTGAAAGGGGGCACACACCCTCTCCTAAAACGTGGAAAGAGAAACAACAATTTTTGTTCAGTTAATTTGGCTCACCGCATATTCCATACTTTTTCTTCCTTCTCTGGTTCTTTAATAATACTCCTTTCCACCTGACTTAAAGCAAATCCTCTAGAAGGTAGCTTATGCTAATTGACTGAGTGTTCTCACAGAGCGCAGGCAGATCTATGTAAAATGTCTTCATTTAAATCGGGCTCTAAGCCTTCTCATATTGTAAGCCGGAGTATTTAAAAGTAAGATGATTGGAAATTGCTGAAGTTGCACACAATTCGCGAGAATGTGAAACATTCTAGAATGAGCGGCTGGCAAGACACCACGGTGTCCGTCATTCTAAATATACATGAAATACCAATTATAGAAGACAACCGACAAAGGATCTGAAACTTGTAGGGTTGTGTTTGTGTGACTGCTGCTTTTCATGAGAATTTTTAGTAACTGGGAAAAATGCCAAGTTCTAAATGCTGGAAAACAAAGTCTTGAATGGGCTAAGCTAGTAGATCTTAGCAAAGGAAAAGAATCACTTACGAATTCAGAAAGCTTTTGTTTGTCAGTGTTGCCACATGAGGAATCTGAACTATGATTTACCAAGGTTCCGATTTACACGTTGCTCAGGGTGTTTAAGTTGCTGCTTGTGGCTTCTTCAGTGGATTCTTTAGTATCACTTGAGTAGTGATACTAAACCTGTGAGATCTGGCTCCCCATTCCAGAATATTCTGTCCTGGTGGCATCTGATTTTGTACAGTTGGGTTCCACATGGGAACTTGCTTGCTGGATGTTCAGAGGGCCCCACCTCCCTGCTGGGCCACTCACCGAACATATGAAGCATTAGTAGGTGAGGAATTTGAATCCTGAAGATGTGGACTATTAGCAACCTTGCGAGTGGCTAGGACAGCTTCTCAGACTATTGACAGATTAAGTGGCAGCTGCTCTATGTGTTGTTAATTCGTTTTGCTTTTTTTTTTTTACTGGAATTTGAGACACTGGTTTTGCAGTATTGCCACCGTGGAAAGACTTAGGGTAGGATGTGAAAGCAGGGAAGCGAGGAGTGAACCTAGCTAAGTCCAGAATGCTTTGTTCATAGCCTCTCAGTTAACAAGACCAGTGAGGGAGAGCCAATTCACAACTTAGCCTAAAGTCTTATCCATGATCCTTCCCACCCCACCAGCTTCTACTTTATCTTTGGCAGCAGTACGCAGTTTATCAGAAATGTATTGCTGTGATATATGTTCCCATGTTTCCCTTGAATTTATCACTCTGTTTAATATCTAAACACAAGTGATATTCTTGGTATTATTAATTTATAGATCTTTTGCTATTTTTTCCAGAAGTATTTACATCTTTCTGTTGCTAACAACTGAATCATATTTGTAAATAAATCATTTTCTGATGCATTTAAATAACTTTTCGGAGAGCCAAGAGGCTTGTTCTGTACAAAGTGACGAGTTGCTGCAATCCGAAAGACAGGGACCGCTCACCAGCCTGCCATGCTCCTGCTCACTTCTCCCCAAGGATCCTAAACCCCAGCTCTGCCTGACGTGCCTGGCTTATTCTTCTCCTTCTGTGCTTTAGCATGATCTTGAAATTCATCTATGGTTGAGGGAAAATCTCATAAATCTATCAAAATTGAGTAGCAGATCAAGAATCAAGACCAGGGAACAGAGGAGTAGGGGTCAGTGCATCCCAGTGGGATGAACAGACAAGATGAGACAGAAGGTACGGAAAGCCCTTATTGCAGGACTCAAAGGAAATTTGACAGAAAAGAGAATTTTGGTGCTAAGACGCTGGGAGGTACTGTGTCCAATATCTGGTCCTTTCCTTATGTTCAGGATCAGAAGAGTATGCTGAGGCTGGCCTGGAGGAGATTTGCTTTTATCACGACAGGGTAGGAATAAAGCAGTTGTGGCAGAAATGTTCTTGATCATTTGATGTCTCCCCAGAAAGATCCAGAGATCAGATCCTGGGAGTGGCCAACTTACTGCTGGAGATATGAGATTGAAATGAAACTGCTGCAGCTACACAGTGGATCTTCAAGAATTCAGAATGTCAGCATCATTATGGATGAGGGCACCTACAGGTCCCTCCGAAACATAAGACGAAACTGTCAGTTTTCAGCAGTTACCCCAGGACTAGTCGGATGTATCTTGCAACGCTTCTGCACACACAACTGGATTATGGTCAGTACTTGTGCTTATTTGCATGGGACTGACATCCATTCTGCTGGCTTCATGCTTTGCTAAACCCATTCATTGATAGATAGTTATCTGTCGGGGAGGAGGAGACTAATTCTAATTCTATGTTAGGGAACTGAGAACATCCCAAGTTCACTACCATGGATATGTTCATAGCCATAAGCCTGAATTCAATCCAGGATTTATCTGGGAGAAAAAAAAATGAAACAAATCTCAGGGGTAGAGCAGGTATGTGCCAAACTGTCCATGACTTTCCAGTTGCTTCTCTTTCTTTATCTGAGTATATGTATTTCCAAGGCTGAAGCAGCCTTAGGATCTGTAGTGTTTTGCTTCCTGATTGATATCTTCTCCTCCAACAGTATCAGTTATTTTTGTAAAACTGAGTGGACATATTTATAAAACTATTAAGAACCCTATTTTTAATGATTTCTTAATCTCTATGATTTTGGTATTCCTTCTGAAAACTGGGATCACATTGTGTGCTCATGAGTAGATTGAGAAATGTGCTGTGTGTGCACAGTGGAACACTCTTCATCCATACAAAGGATAAAATATGTAATTTGCAACCTCACAGATCAACCTAAGAGACATGAGAACAAGTGACATAAGCTAGTCACAGAACACATGATCTGATTCATACTGGGATCTAAGTGTGTTGACCTCACAGAAATTAGATCAGTTAACAAATCTAGGGGTTCTGGTTGAGAGTAGGGATCCAAAGTTAACAACATATTAAAACAACAAGTAAAATTCCAGTAAGGAGGAATAAGTTTAATAGCTCTATTTTGTCTCATGGCATTTATAGCACATTGTATTTCAGAAAAAAATGCTAGCAGAATCTAAACGTTCTTGTTACAAAATAACAACTATGTGGGGCAATGCACTTTATCTTGGTTTGGCCAGTTTGTATTATACACACCTTTCATAATGTTATGTTATATAATTAATATAAAACTTATATGCAAACTTACATAAAACTTAAATTTAAATTTTAAATTAAAAATATAAATGCAGATCCTGTTGTATCCAAGATCCTGTGGCTGCTTACTGACAGGGTTACCTGAGCCAATGAAGGAAGGAGGTGGGAACTGTACAACCAGGCTGCTGAGGTCAGACATGGCTAGCTTCTTTGAGGGGCTCTGATGTCACACAACTGTAAAGCCAGTCTCTGATTCCCCAGGGTGCGCATGTCCGGGCTTGAGATCTGGCAGTGAAATGAATTGGGTTTTTTTTGTCTTTTGTTAGGGCAAGAGTGAAGGAAGAATAAACTCTTAAGCAAGACAACAGGGATTCGGATGTCCTTCTCCCAATCCCGATTTCCCACATTCTCATTCTCTTTCATTAGCACCAAGATGCAACAAACTGTTCATAAGGAGAATGACAGACAGATTTAGTGAGAGGGAAAGGGCTGCTCTCGGAGGTGCCTCTGTGCCTATGGAAAGCAACTGAATGAATAATATGTATGGAAGAAATGGAAGTCCTTTTCTGGGAAGGAGTTTTCTTTAAAGTCGGGACGCTGAGGACTAAAGAGGAGAGAGCACAGGAAACCCGTTGGTTTGGCTGGGAAGCATCCACAGGAGGGCCTTGTCTCTTACGGTCATTGGAGGATGCCTCCTGTAAGTCCAACTGTTTGTTTGTTTTGTCTTTTTATTTCTAATCTTTCCATAAAAATATTTGAAGTAGTAAGTCTGTCAGGATAGTTCAGCGGACGACTGTCTAATAAAGAGGTTTGTATGAAGGTGCAGAAGAGTGTTATGAAAACAGATGGTTCAGCTGTTCTCATTACCAGCCATGAATCGCGCCACCTGGAGAACTCCGCAGTTCCTATGAGTTAGCAACACCTCTCCAGCAAGGTGTTCTGCTAAACAGCCTCGGGACGAGCAGGCTTTGAGTAAGCTAGAGCAAACTCTAAAACACTGCCAACTCTGAACCTTAGGAAGAGTGTGTACCTGGATCCCCACCACGGCACAGGGCACAGACATTCCTGCTTTATTTGGAATGTGCTTTAGAGGATTCAGATATCTAAGTGAGCATGTTTGTGCTTCATGCATACACACACGTTCTAGGAGAGAGTGGAAAAATGTAGACAGACACACACACCAGATATGTGTATAAACAGAACATAGATCACATGCAGACACAGAGCCGGAGAGCAGCCATCTGCAGGTCTAGAAAACAGACTTCAAGGAACAGCAAAGAGGCCTTGATGCTGATCCATCCATGGATCCACATCCACCTGGGTCATGGAGTTCTGCTCTCCGGAACTGAGCACAGGGTCTTTGATTTTAGCTACTCTGGAACAGTTTTGCAATGCCAGCTCTTTCAAAATAATATGGAGCAGAATAAGATTATATCACCAAAATGAAACTTTAGGATAGGATTTAACTGCAGGAATCGGGGAGTCTGGTTGCATGGGAACTGGGCTTTTGTTTTTAGAGTCCAGGATGGTTTAGTGACCTCGGAATCCTCAGAACCTAGTACAGTGCCTGAAATAGAATACTCCTTCGACAAATATAAATAGAATAAGCATCAGTATTTACCGGCTTAAAATTAAAAGTGAAAATTGAAAAAAGAAAACAATATAGTGCTGGTGTGAATTCTAATTATAAAACAGGTAAAGGTGAATTTTGTTTTTTCCATATTGACCCCTACTTGGCTCTACCTGATAACACACTTCTCGAACATTATTTCCTGTCAAAGAGTATCAACTAAAATAGTATCTTTTCTCATGCCTTCTGGGAATCAGCATGTAAGGTTTATTACTCTGTGTGTGTGTGTGTGTGTGTGTGTGTGTGTGTGTGTGTGCGCGCGCGCGCGCGCGCTTGTGTAGAGTGTATGGGAAGTCTAATAATAAAAACAATTGGCTTGGTAAATTAATTCATACTGCATGCCTTGTTCTAGGGAGCTAGTAAGATGCAATAATCCATCCTGTTCTTATTGTGCGAAGTCACTATTATCAATACCACTTGACAGATGAGCTGCAATCTTTGAGAGCTAGTTGTGAGGCTCTGGGCTTCACCTCAAAGCTATCACTTTGTCCTTCTGGTCAGCTGTATTCTACCTGAGCTCAAGAGCCCTCGGGGAAAGCACACAGAGGACGTTGCCTGAGCCCTTGGGTTGATGGGAGACATGGCAAGTAAGTCAGAGCCCTGCTCTGGCTCCCCTCACTGGATCACAGAGGACATGCCCTCAAATCACATGACTGTACCTTGGGAAGACACACTTCAGTGGAAAGTGGAAACTGTAGAATGCTAGTACCAACCTATCTCAAAGGTTCAATGTGTGCACTTGAGGAGGATTCCTTCAGTGCTGGGGATAAAACCTTATGTATACTCAAATTTATATTTAAAACCAAATATTTACGAAAATTATAAAATAATCTGGAGTTAATTCATTTTGGTTATTGTTAACTATTTATTAGCTCCTTAATTCAGACTTGTGTCTAGAGAAAATGAATTATACAGTTGTCTAATAAGTTCCCAATTTTGGGGTAAGTAACCTCAAGTTTTAATCCAGTATTAAGAAAAACTCATGCAGATGATTCCATTGTATGCTGTGACATGGAGTTAGAAATGCAGGACATATTTTTAATTGTACTAGAAGCACATCATGAGTATCTATTGTGCATACAAGTATAAAAAGTAAGGAATGGGGCTAGAGAGGTGGCTCAAGGGTTAAGCCTCCGCCTTGCAGGCGGAAGGTCCCGAGTTCGGATCGCAGATCCCACGTATAGACGCCAGGCGGAAGCGGGGGCGGCCTGCGCTTCTGGTCCTGGTAGGGCGGAGCCTGTGAATCCCGGGGCAGAAGGAGGTGAAGGCGTCCATGGTGGTTCGCGAATTCGTCCGTGGTTCTACACATACACAGACACACACACACGCACACACACAGACACACGCGCGCGCGCACATACACACAGTTGAATAAATAATAATAATAATAAAAAAAATTTAAAAAAAAGTAAGGAATGGGGCTGGCAAGATAACACAGTAAGTAAGGCACCTGCTCGCCATCCTGGTCACATGAGTTTGACCCCTGGAAGCCCACAGATGGGAGAAAAGACTTGATATCCAAAAATTGTTCTCTGAACTCTATCCATGTGCTTTGGCATGCAAGCATGTGCTTTCTTCTCTCTTCTCCTCTAATAGATAAACATTTTTAAAGTAGCTTATTTCCTAGCATTAACTAGGAATCACATTTCATTCTTCCCTGCTTTCACGGACATTTAACAAGATAATCTTCATTGTTTTGAAAAAGATTTCCCAGAACAACATAATGATTTAGTAATTCTTATTTCTCTAGAACTGGGTGGTTCTTCTGAATGCACTTGAACAGAGGGGGCAGAAGGAAGGCGTGTGCAGAGCCCCAGGGGGGCTGTACTCTTTGCCCAGGGTTCACAGTGCTGGGAGAAACTGCATTTGCATTGCCTCTTTCATCTAGGTAGGAGAAGGCTTGTGTGATTTGCATTTTGGAATGCTCAGTCTTTTTAATTTACTTCCAAATAATTTGTTTCTACATTATGTTGCTTTGTTTGTACAGAACAATACTTACACAAGTGTTTCATGAAATAAAATGAACTAACGCTGCATTCGACAAAGAGAATTTCAAAATAAAAACCATTACCGATGAATGGTATGCATTACAGAAATCTCTGCCATATGCCAGACCAGGATTGTTACACTAAACTCATTTACTAGCTTCAAAGCATTGATTTATCTAAGAAGAAGATACAGTGCTTCTATGCCACTGAAAAGCAGCCATACAGCATGCATGACAGGTCATTCATGGTCTCTCCTATGACCATTGATTTTGATCTGTCTGTTGAAATATTTCCTAAGAGTTCATAGCAGAACCATGTAGATATTATTTAGCCTGAACAAAAGTTTGGCAGGATAAGTATCTATATCCAAAAATGCACAATTGGTCCACTGTGGTACAGAATAAATGTAAGTGACTGAACTTTGCATTGTTGTGAAAAAAATGAGTGATACAGACTTACGTCATTAAATCCTGAAGCTCTTTTTAAAAAAGTATTTTCAAAAATATTTTGTACCTTTATTTCATCAACATCTTTTGTTTCATCTTTTTGAATGGTATTTTTACAATCTTTTATTATTATAAGTAAAATATTTTAAGAATTATTGAATGATCTATTTTTTTGGATACTATGAGAGCTACATATTTCTATTATTTAAGAGACTGAAGATGATGCAAATTAGTGTTATTTGTCTAATTTTTCAGAAAATGTAAATATAGTAAAAAGAAAATGTGAAGGATGTGAAACAGGAGGATTCAGAAATACAGAATCTAACAGAAAGAATGAGCTACGAACAGCAAACTCATTCCAACTCCAGGGAGGGAACAGCCCACTGGAACTTCACCAGGACTCAAAAAGTATGGAGCCATAGGAGTTCAGTTTCTGTTTGTGTCTTCATAGGGACTTACCTCAGAGCTCAGTGCTCTTTAATTTTGATGATAGTCCACAGATGATCCTCCTAACAATATGCATAAGCTTTGAAGCCAAATTCAATATGAAATGGTTCAACCTATGGGAATCTGTCCCAAATGCAGTACCAACTAAGGGCGGATGCATTTCGTTCTCAGAATGGAAAAGGTTCTTGTGTGTAAATTTGAGGATCTGAATTCAATCCCTGGAGCTCACATGGTGGAAAAGAGTGTTGCAGAAGTTTTCCTCTTTGTACATGTATCCACATGCTGTCTTTCTTTCTCTCAAATAAGTGAAATATTTTAAGAAAATATGACTTAAAAAGGCATTTCTTTATAGACCATTTAGCCTATGTGGAGGACTTTTGATTGACCACTGTAAAAATGTTTGGCTACAGATTATTTAGAATAAATTTGAGTTTCCGCCATTCTCATTGCATTCCATTGCCAACCACGTGGGGCTGGTAAATTTGTAATGACAGTTGTACATAATCTACTGAATTCAGGTCTGGACTGACTTAACCTGTTTCATACGGCTGTAGGAAACTCTGCTTGATACCTCCTCTCAACTTTTATCCTGTCGAGCTGCCCCACCCACCATCTAGCAAACCTAACAATCATGAGGCACTGCAGGAGAATGGAGACAGGCAATGTCTCCATTGGAATATGGAATAATATAATAGGATTCAAGGGCAACACATTAAGCACTTACTACAAACACTGCATTTGTAGCAATAAGTATTCATAGTGTGGTAAGGAGAACATCATGTATGAGAAGTTGAAGAACAGCCAAATTAACATTTACATCATCATAGTTCTCTCATTTTCCCCAAAACCTTTCTATTTCTTTCATAATCTGAATTGCAGCCTTGGAAGTAATTAACTCCTTCATGGCATTATATAACATTATATACATTATATAACCAGCTAGTTCTGCAAGAAGTTCACAAGAACTTGACCAGAGCTACATAGTTTATACTCTTAAAACAAAGCAGATTGTGGCTATGAGAGGGCTGTGATATCCATGATTTCATAGCAGCTATGTGTATTTCCATAAGATTTGCATCGGATTTGTTCTATCTCAATTTAAAGAGGTATATATAAAAAGATGCACATGAATTAAAATAAGTGAGTCGGCTTCAATGATTTTTATGTTTTAATATTTATCCATTTTGACTCTCAATATGCTTCAAAAATGATACCGTTTTATGTTGTAAACGGATAACTTAAGCACAATTGTGGCTTTGTCTGATAGCTTCATGTTTCATAGAACTCGAGAGCAACAGTCTCTCTCAATATCCTTATAGTAGAGAAATTTTAGAATTCATGGATTATTTGGATTAAATATGTACAAAGGTGATCTTTCAGTCATATGCTGCTATAGAAAGATATTTTTAAGTTTGCCAGTACTCGCTTGTTTCATTAATGCTTTGTTTTCTTTGCTCAGTCAATTTGACATTGAAATCAAAAGCCTGATAATCCTCATCTGTGCATTCCCTTGCTTATGTAGAGGCTGACCAATGTGCAGGAACGTGACTCATGGTTGTGGGGCTGCAGGGCAGGTTAATGGTAGAACCAGGAACAAAATGTTCATGTGCCATCTGAGTTCAGAATACTTCCATTCACCCCTCATTACAATGATTTTTCTCATCTGCTAAAACAAACTGTCTACCTTCTTCTTTCCCACAAGGAATTTCTTCTACCTATATCAGTGAATGTCCCATCTGCCGAACAGTCTCATATCTACGAAAGTCAGGAGATTCTATCCTAGAAAGTCATTGGTATTTTGTGTACATTTATAGTCTTATCCATATGTTCTTACTGGTTCATCTCCTCAGTGTCTGAGGTCCCAGGGGACCATAAGAGGCATTGTCAGGAAAGGAGCCTGAATTCCATCCTCAGAGACCACCTGACAGAGGGAGAAAACTGAATTCTGTTTCCTTCTAATCTCCACAAGGAGCCCCTGGTATTCAAAGCTGCATGCTTTCTCCTTCATTTTTTTCTCTATAAATAATAAATAAATGAATAAATAAATAAATAAATAAATAAATAAATAAATAAATCCAACCTTTCATCCTTCAGTATTTGAGACTGATTCATTCTACCTGCCTCATTAATACTAAAAATATCTTATAAAACTTTGTGATGTTCTCATATGTGTTTTTAGGATGGGCATAGGTGATACATTTATAAATTGTATCTGTTAGTCGTCTAAGTCACTGTACTTAATACAAAGCAAATGGGTTGTAAATAGCTGCTGCATTGTATTGTTTACACAATAAAGACAGAGATTTAGAAAGGCTGCACTTTCAGTGCAAAAGCACTTAAAAGAGCTTCCATCTGAGGTCAGCGCATCCCACAGATACCATTAAGGCTTTCACCTAACTAGCAGCTGTCCTGTCTGTAAGGAGCTCATATGAGCTTCCCTTTTCCTCCCCCTCAGGCAGAAATCCTGGTCACAGCAAACTGCTCCCACCGGGTAGCTTTCAAAAACCAACAAAAGCGAATTAGTGTTCCTGACCTGCTTCAGAAATAAACAGCAAAGAAGCCCTCTTCAGAATGCTTTGCAACACAGACAAATGAGCAAGGAAAAACAGCTTCAAGGGAAAACCTAGCCGCACTAGCAAAGGCAACTCTTCAAGACATTTAAAAAATAGACAGTAGCTAAGAACCCTTTGCCCTAATTAGCTTGTGGCAGGCCAACTAGAACAGGTACCATGGTTAATTCATCTGAGAGTTCCTTGGTCTAAGCTGATAACCATTCGGTGAAATGACTGTGTTTAAATGAACGTAGGTAGTTATATTTCATCTCTGCACTGATGTGGAGTGATTCAAACATGGTTTCCTCCTTTGTGGTGCCACTTCTTAACCCTCGTGCTTTGTGTCGATATGGAAAATAAACCCTCCTGCTGGGTCTTCCTTTGAGATTCCTGTGACAGCTCTTGGTTTTTGGGTCATCTGAACGGTAAGAAATTATTTGTCAGAAAAGTCGTTTGAATGTCTGTGGGCAAATGTGATTGTGCTGCCTTCAAAACGGAAGAATTCACCCAGGTGCTGGGAGTAAACATGCACCTACTATGTGATGGGCGTCTGCGGTATCATGCTTTGTCCAGATCTGAGCAGCACTCTGTACTTGATCCCAAGCCCTTGAGTGTGTGAGCTAGACATACACAGTCTAGTGCGGTGAGGTGCAGAGGAAACAGTCTGTCTGGCTAGCTGTGCATCCTTCTTCCCCTTGTGGCTCAGTGTGGCTCTTGTGTGCTCAGTGTCTCTGAGGAATAAGGCAAGTCCCCAGTAGAGTAGGGCTCCAAACCAACAGCTCACAAGCATGGGTCCTTGGAGCAGTGTTTCCGGAATAACTGTTGTGCTTCTTGGTTTGTTTTCCGACACAGGATCATCTACAGCCTGGGTGGCTTCGAATATACCCAGTAGCCAGGGATGACCTTCAGTGTCTCATTTTCCTGTTTCCCCATCACAAATGTTGCGTCTCAAGAGATGTTTCCAGTCTCTTGCTCTCAGTTGAGTTGCACCCTGTTGTGTTTTTTGAAGCTGTTCAGCCACATACTGGATCACAGTATCTTGAGGAGAGAGTTAAATTACCTATTTTAGTGATGCTCTTTATGTAGCTCAGATACCTCACCAAGATTTGAAAGTAGACAGAGAGGATAGATGCTGTTAACTTCCACCAGCAGACACCTATGGAGGAACTGCATTGCACTGGGCTGTGGGTTAAAAATCCCTGGGGTTTAAACCCTCTTGCTGCTACTTAGAACTGTGGATTCTGGAGAAGATTTTTTAAACTGGTTAATCTTTAATTTTCACATTGTTCTTGTTATCATTTCAATTTTAATTTCTTTGTTCTTTGACACTTTCATACATAAATGCAATGAATTAATATTTTTAACCTCTTGCTAGCCAGTCCCATACACCTTCCAATACCATTTTACACTTTCTTCTTTCCAGCTAGTGTCCTTTTTACTATCACATCTTTGCCTTTTTAAATGTATGATCTACTGGATTTCTTCTTGGATTTTCATACTAGCAAGTGCCTGAGTAAAATCTTTGAGTAAAGGAGTTTCCCTTCTCTTATCTGGCAATAGCCTTAAATAGTCGCTCAGGGTTCTGTAATATTTCTGGAGCTCTTCCCTCGCCATGGTAAAATGCTGATAGATCAATTACTGTACAGGTCTCGTAGAAGTGGATATCAATTCACTGGTTCTTCAGGCTCTTACATTCTTACTGCCCTTTCTTCTGCAAGGTTCCCATAGTCTTGGAATGAGGGTTGATTTCGATGTCTGTCCTTTGGCTAGTTGTGGTTTTGTGTATTACACAACTTCCATCGCAAAAGGATATTTCTCGACCAATTGCTCAGAACTTCCCTAATGCATAGCATAATAATTAGCATTTATTTGGTGGTTCACTAACAAGTTCTTAGAGCACTTAGCATTTTGTTCCCACCTAGGGTCTGTGGTCTCCCCTTCCATGATTATTTGGTTAAGTTTACAGTACCAGACATTTTTTCACAGCCAAAAAGTGGGCTTTAAAGCAGTTGTTTACTAAATATTGTACATGTCACTAGTGTGCCAGTGGTCACCTTGTTTTGGTGTACCTCTTGCTAACCAGTCCCATACACCTTCCAATACCATTTTACACTTTCTTCTTTCCAGCCAGTGTACTCTATATCTATAATAAAGTCTGAAGTTTGTACTCATGCTCCCTTCTTTGGCCAAAGGAGGAATTGTCAGGGGCTGATCAGACTTCTGAACTGGAATGAGTAGAAGGTCTGAGGTCAGTGCGACTGCAGACTTTCACCTTGAGTGAAAGAAAATTTCCTTCAGGTCTTTTTGTTTGAGGAGGGTGGAGTGAGTGAATGGAGAGCATGAGCTTTCTCATGACAAATGCCTGCTTTCTGGGAAGAATTTGGCCATGGGCCCTGCGACCTCTCTTTAGGTTTTAGACTTTAATTTTTAAATTCCAGTCCATGTGCTTGAAGTGAAAGGACAAATTAGAGGTGGAACTCTGAACAAGTCTCAAACAATAATTTGCTCATGCCAGATTTCATGTGTTTGGCATATCTCAATTTTGAATCTAAAGGATTCCATGAAAGAAGTGCAAGTTTATGGAAGTTATAATACGTAAATAGATATTATTATGAACTTCTTTTCTTTTCATACAATCTGTGATTTTGCTTTCTGGTAAGTTTGTCTGATTGATATCTCTGTGTCCATAATGTTATGCCCCAAATGAAGGCTGACATATTTTTTATCTCTTAAAAACATTTATTTAAAAGTTCAATTAAAGATCCCTTAAAAATAACTTTTTTTCTTTTATTATAGATATAGAGTACATAATATTGTTAATGCCTGATATTAGTTCTGGGAATTAATGCATATGTATAATAGAAATTTTAATTTCATTATAAATACAAAATGTAACATAAGTTGACATCCTGCAAAGAAGTAACGCATTAGCTGTTGTGTTTGCCTCTTGTGATGATGATAACTGATTTAAGAGCAATTGACAACAGCTATCACTTTATGTTTCTTGTATCAATTTAAAAAATCTTTTGAATTTAAACAATTTGTTTCAAAACTTAGTTTGCCTATTTTGTATGCCTGGCTGTTTCCATATAAATATATGTAATTACACATTTTTCCTCTTTACCATAGGGGGTGGTGTTTGAGATTTTGTAGGCAGATCTGCTTCCTCTTATATCTTTTATTAGATTTCCCTGCTTCATGATGACTGCAGTGACCTGAATTATCCTCTTCTTCTGCCTATAGCCATGCCTTCTGCTATCCTCTAACTGTAAGACAAATAAATCCCCCTTTCTTCTTTAAATTGGTTGTGCATGAGTGTTGTCTCACAGCAAAAGATGACTGACTGCAACAGACAAGTGCTAAATGTGGGTTATGCTGTGAAACTTAGAGAATTTGGTACCAAAAATTAGAGAGTATTATGAAACTGAGAGAACTTTGTACCAAGAATGTGGTCATTCCTTTGATGTGGCGGTTGTGTCTTTGGAACTGTTTTGTGGGGGACATGTGGAGAACTTTATAATTTCTCCTATGAGAACACTGTGTCTTAGATATAGTGCTTAAAGGGCCATTATAGTGAGATCTTCGAAGAAAGTATTGCTGAGAAACATGTTGACAGTGGGGGCCTAGTTTATGATGGTAGCAAGATGAACAAAGACTGTTTTGAGAAGTGTAGAAGGGGCAATGAGAGTGATTCTTCTGCAGAAAAACTTGGCTGCAATTTGTCCTTGTCCTGAAAGCTTGCCTTATCCTGAAGTTGAATTCAAATATAATGGATTAATGAGTTTGGCACAGGGCATTTCAAGACATCATAGCTGTGAATCTGTGACACAACTACTTTGTAGTGTTTTTATTCAGATCTATGATGACAGAAAACAAAAAAATGGGGGAGGGAACCATGAAGTTCAGTAAGAAACAATGTTTGGGCAAACAGAGTGCTGAATATGGAGAATGAAGACAGCAAAACTATTTATCCTTAAAGAGATAGCCTTCCCTTCATTGGAACGGTAGAAAAGTCTGTATATCAAGAACAAGACCTTCCCTGAAGGGAAGACTCCCACCAATACAATGCCAATTTTTGGAAAGCCAGAGCTGAAAGCAGAGTCCCAAAGGAATTTTCTGCTCCTTAAAGCCACTGCCAAGGGGAGATTGTCCGCAGTGTCAACACATAAAGCTGGGCCAGCTACAATTCGAGAGGACAATCTCAAATGTGAAGTTATAGCAGAACTTGACAATGTTGTCCACATGGTACTGGTTTTGTAGGCATTAAGGACATTAGATTGAGGAAGTACAGAGGTATTAAAGACAGAAGGTGGAGGAAGTCACGGATTCCTCTCAGTGGTTTCAGAGTGTCTCTGAGACCAGGAAGTACATTTCAGGGACAGAGACCCTTCAAAGAATCCCTATAAGAGAATTATTGTGTGACGCGTAGTTGAAACCTGCATTGCTCTTGAGATGGGAAGATGTTAAAGGTGCCAGAGTCAACATGGGACATATGTCAAGGAAGACTCTGTACCATAGGAGGAGACAGCCCAAGAAAGATGTATTTTGCAGACTGCTATGCTAGCGAGGTGGAAATAAAGTCCTTTAGAACCAAAATAATTTCAACAGATTTGTATACTTGACTTGGACATGTAGGGTTTGGCATTTCTCATGCTGTCAGGCCTTGTTATAGTCTGATATCTCATGTATATGTTCCATTCTTCTCTTTTGTAATGGGAATGCCTATCCTGTGCCACTGTATGTTGGCAGTGTGAAACCTGTCGTTTGATTTTATAGGAGACTGTTTTGAGTTTCAAGATACTTTGGATTTTAGACTTTTAAACTATATTGAAACCACTATAGTCTATGGGGACTTTTGAAGTTATAATAAATGTGATTTACATCATGAAGTGGCCATGAGCCTATGGGGGCCAAGGGACTGAGTGTCTTGGTTTTATATGTGTTGTTTCACTCCCAAAGGCTCATATGTTTGAATAATTTAGCTGATGTTAATGTTTGGGAAGGTTTTAGTATCTTTTCATGGCAATACCTTGTTGAAGAAAAGCATTACACAGGGGATAAACCTTGAGGTTTTAGTAACCCACCCTTGCTTCTTCTCAGTTTGCTTTTGTTCTCTGCCTTATGATGATGGCTACAGTGACTTCAATAGCCTTCTAATATCTTCCTTTAGCCATGCCTTCTGCTATGTGATTCATTTCATAAGGAACTAGATTCTCTCTGGAACTATAAGCAAAACAAATACCTGTTTCTTCACTAAATTACTTGAGTCTTAAAACTTTCTCACAAGAGTAACTGCAACAGAAGTAATTTGACTGTCATAATAAAAGTTACACTAGGAGAAGAACAAGACAGAATGAAACAACTATTGAGTGGTTTCCTGTGCCAAGGATTAAGTTAGATGTTGACACACACATTGTTGCTAAAGGGTTATTGTTATTGCTCATTAATCATAACTCCTCTGAAGTTATTTCCAGCCACCATGAGATATGTATTATAGACAATCAAGGTTTCTATTACTCCCTTAAATATGCTCTCATCTATAATGATTGTGTTCCTGTACTTATCATGAAAATGACTAGAAAAAAGATAATATTAAGGAGATAAAAAGAGAGGCTGATATTGATTATAACTTTATCAGTCCACAAAAATGTTTTAAAAGACACACGAGAATTAAGTTATTCATTCAAGCCAAAAATATAGCAATTTTCGACGTTGGCCTCCCAACCAATTTTGGATACCAGATGCAAAGCTTCAATGACCAAGGCATATGCATGATAATTGGGAATCATGCAAATTATAATTCAGATGTAGACTTATGGAAATGTGTGTACTTTTCCACTAATGGTAGGTGCTGTCTTCTCTTTGGTCATTCTTCTGAGTGTGCCTCTGAGAGGCATCAGGAAATTTTCTTTCAGAAGATGTGAAAGAGGTTAATCAGTCAGACTTTTCTGATTTCTTGGCTGCTATTTATCTCTGACAGTGATATCTCAACCTGAAATTTGAAGGGCGGTTACAATCATGATGCTCAGAGAGCAGGCAGAACTCAGCAGATGATACCTATTTTTAGGATGAAGAATAATAATACGAGTAGTGATGACTACTTAACATACTTTTAGCTTCTCTTAATAATAGTCTCTTTTTCACAATTCTCCTCCTGTCATGTGTATTGCATTTTTGAAAACAGCATGTGTCACATGTTTGTTGCTAAAAACATAGAGTAACATTTCCCTACATGTGTTGATGACAATATATGACATTTCAGATCTCTCATTTTTTTCATGAATCTATCATGACTGTTTGAATCCTACTAGACATGATGTAGATGCCAAGGAATGATGGAGCCTAGCAAGAGATGTTATGAACATGTGGAGTCAAGTCTTTTCTGAGCCTCTGCTCTTCAGTCAAGAGCAGCTCCTGTGGCTCTGAACAGACATAGGAAGAAAATAATGCACTCCCTGCTCCTCACATTCTTCCTTCACTACTTTTGGCTACCCAGATTAAAAGAATCTATAGTTTTTGCAATGTACCATTCAATAGAATGCCTGCAGTGAAGAAAATGCTCTATATTTATGGTTTAGATTCTTAAATCTACCGTCAATGAAAGCTCAGTAAATTAAAATTTCAGTCCCAGTACCAGTCATTCCATTTATGTGCTGAATAGATAATAGCAAACAAATATGCACTCGGAGAAGCACAAATGCACAGTATTTCCATAAAGGTTGCATAAAGATCTGTTGGATGTTAGCATAAATGTGGCTGGCCCAGGTAAGTGCATGCTCCCATACCGCACAGCGTAGTGTTAGCTAACGTCACACACTCCTGAGGAAACTTGCAGATTTGAATCCGCACTTTGCAATTCCATGTGTGGTTAGTAAGCCCAAGGATATTTTATCAATTCTTAGTATCAGTAATGTGTTTTTGCTTCCTTTTCTTTCACTATGTCTAGTTATAAATCACCCTGCTGGGTCCCTAGATCTCATGTAAAAATGCCAGGCATGTTTGGTTGCCCACCTGTAATTCTACCTATGGAAAGTGGAGCCTGGAAATTCCTTAGAGCAAACTGGGTAGCCAGACAATCCCCAGTGACATGCTCTGAGTTTATTTAGAGACTAAGGCTCACAATAAGATAGGATTGAAGATCATTAAAGATGATTCCCAATATTACTCTTGGGCCTTTATGGGCACATATTCTCAAGTACACTCCTGTATATATTCTCATACATACATAATGTACAACACACTCATGTACTTACATGTACACATCACACATGAATATACATGTACATACTACATTATACACCTACGTGAAAGAGAAAAACAAAAATAAATAAATAAAGATCATCCTGATTTAAAGTTTGTACATGATTAGCTATCTCCAGTTTTTCTTTTTTGATTTGAGAGCTCATATATCCCCCTGGACTTGAATAGCTCCATTTATTTTTAAACCTTCTTGCAAAATCAATATAGGACTTTTTTCACCATGCCTAACACTGTTGAGTGAATGACAAGGTTTGGGATAGTTTATAAGAAAATGACAGCCTGTGGCTGCAGGTCTCAGCGATGGAGACACACACTGATGTGCTGTGATCGCCTCTCAGATGTGAGACAGGTAATTTGTTGCTATTGATAAAATGTCAGCATTCACAAGTTATTCTTCTTTTCGTTTTGAGACATTTAAACAGCCTCAATTACTAGGATTGTAATGGGCAGCTTATTCATTTGCATCCTGACCCACTTTTCCCAGTAGGAACATGGAAGTGGTATGGATTTGGTACCTGGTGCGCTGTGGTCCTTTCTAGTCTCATGCTCACTTCTGCGATGAAGTCATTGATCAGAATGTTACCCATGTGTGTCCCCATGGGGAAAACTGTTAAAGCACTGTACACAAAATGATATCAAGCCATGTGTTATTCTGACAGCTGGCCATGGAATCTGGCCAGTCACCCCTGAATCTCGTTAAAAAATGGCAGTTGTTTAGTGATTAGATTGTTTAAGTATAAAACACTGGCCTTGAATGAAGGTGTTTTCAAGGTGGAAAAGATCCAGGATTCTTCTTGTTGACAGAGAGTAGAGGTAGGTGGCATGCAACGAAGAGCTATTAGGGAATTAGGAGGAAGCTGAAAGCACATTCTGGAAAGCTTCATAAGCAAAGAGTGGCTTAATCTTTAATGGAAAAAGAAGAAAAGGTCACCTAGAGGCATGTCCAAAGGTTGGGAAGCAATATGATGTCCCTGAAGAATGCAGAACAATTACTTAACTGAGTTCCCCAGGTTTTGTTTGCTGAAGACACTTGTGTTTACCACACACATAATAAGGAAATTTGGCATCTGTTCTCGGCTGACTCCTTTACTTGCAAGTAAGACAGCATCATCAGGGAAAACATGAATTGTTAAAACATCTCGCTGGACTTTGTATTCTTTCAGCCCTGATATAAATAATCATTTATGTGAAGTTTCATCCTGAAGAATTTTGCAATTGCTTCAAATTCATCTTACTGTTTAAGTGAATTGCATTAGAGGACAGGGCCAGAATCTTCTGAACTCATGTGGAAAATGTCACTTGGGACAGAGAGATGTTCACTAAGTGTCATAGTTGGGCACAGGTATCAACTTGATGGCTAAGCGTTGGAGCTCTGGGCACATTTGTGAAGAATTAGTGGTTGAGTTGGGACCAGAGCCAGCCTGCAGGAGATTGTCTAGCAGATGGGGAAAACCCAATCCATGGTGGGTGGGATTAGGCCCTGGAATAAAATACAGAGAGCTGGTTGAAGGAGTTGGCCTCCTTGTGTACACTTGACCAGACATGCTAGTCTGGGAAGTAAGGACCGTCCCTCTCTCAGCCATTACATAGAGATGGTGCGGCCAGTCCCTCAGCCTGGTGTTGGTACCAGCATGCTCTCCCGTCAAGCTGGACTACAGAACTGCAATCAGTAATCTTAAGAGACAATAAACCCCTTGTTCCCTTAAGCTGTTTGATGGTGATTTATCAGCAACCATGCGGGGGAACTGCAACAGTAGGTGAGGCACATGCTTGTAACCAGCATGAAATGGAGCCTTATTATCCAACAAGATAGAAGGAAGCTGTCCTCCGACCTTCACCCATGCATCATGGCCTATATGTGTTTCTACTTTTTCTCTCTTCCTTTCTCTTTTGTAAATAGATAAAAATATTAATAAATAGAAAAATAACACATAGGCCCAATGATGCCATCAGAATGACTGCTAGAGGAAAAAGAGATTTAGCTAATGCAGAATCATCTGTGCTTTAGTTTTTCTTCTTTGCTGACAGTTACATGGATTTAAAAGCCTATTAGGGAAGAGTGTATTCTGTCTGTAAGCAGAGAAAACTCATGATCTGATGGGTGTTCTATAAACAGATCTAAGATTCATTTTACACAGCAAAGGTTTTCACTTATTTGGAGGCTAATTGTAAATTAGAATGATAGTCCTTTTGATGGACAATTCAATTGCATTTAAATTCAAATTAACATCTGCTGTTTATGTTTTATACTGTGCAATCTACCTGAATTTAGAAAGAACTTGTTAAAGATCTGTGGCCTCAGAAGCTTTGTTCTCTAAAGAGTTTATGAGAAAAGAAGCGCATTCTCTAAACCTCTTTATTAGACCAGCCTGTTCTTGCCTTTGAGTACTGAAGTATGCTTTCCTTTACTTTCTATACTAAATGGGCTGTTCAAGTCAGCACGAACACATTTTGTCCACAAATGTATTAAGGGACCTGCGCAAGTTAGTGCAAGCACATTTTCTCCACAGATATATTAAGGGGACTGTGCAAATTAGCATAAATGCTTCTTGGTGCACAGGTGGCTGCTAGAAGAGTTGGAAATATTTCAAATAGATATATTTTGAATGACCAGCATATAAGCTACTTTTATCTGTTACTGTCTTATATCATATTTAGTTCATAAATATGCATGAGAACATTTGAATTCTTTACATATTCATTTTATTCACATGGGAATTAATTTAGAATACTAGATATAAACAAATTTCAAAACCAGTCATATTGATCTATAGGCAATGGACATGTTTGTCCATAATAAATCTATTTCTCAAGATTTAAAATCAAATGAAAAAAAGATTTAAAATCAATCAGAAATTATTAACTACAGTCTAATCTCCATCACCTACAGAATACTTACTGTAAATATTATGTGGGACTTGCTTAAACATGTTGACAATTTCTCTTCCATGTATCCCCTGAGACTGGGTAAAGACCAAGGACAGGGGGATGAGGCAGTGCACAAAGTAGGTATCAAACCATGATAGAAGATATATATTCCACCTAAAAGTTTTATTTTTTTAAACTTTTGAATCATGGATATGTCATTTCCCTCAAAAAATTTAGTCTAAATTTATAAACAGACAGGAAGTCTTGTGACATAATGTGCTGTCTAAAATTAGTTTGGATCTAATTTATAGAGCCAACTGTTACTAATAAGTAGTCTTTTTATTTAAAAATACTACTAGGAAAATATACCTCATTATTAGAGAATGTCTTATTGTAAAATCAGCATAAATTATAAAACTGCAGGATATAGTTTGCATGAACATCTATTAAAACAAGACTTCCATCTAAGTCTCTGTGCAGAGATGGAGGTAAGGCCAAGGAAAGGCTGGAAAACACTAGATGCTGTCAGACACTTTGCAGAGAAGCATGAACAGGGAATTAACAGTGGCCTAATGGGATTTCTTACCTCACTAAAATTGTATCTGTTTCTCAAGGAGAGTTCAAATGAACAGATTCTAAACCCTCTTAATGACATACTCAAAGGAAAATCTTTTTATTACACTTTACAACCATAAAGGATTCAAGGAAGGTAGGAGGGTAGAACAAAGAAGACCCAAAGAGAATAAAGCAAAGGAAGGAAGTTCAATAAAGATACAAGGCCACCTTTGAGAAAGATCTATACTTAACAAGATATCTAATCTGATCCATGATGATCAGTATTATTAATCGCTGGTGTTCAGATTGGTTTGAAGCACTGGCTGTGCATTCCCCATCATGGAGGGAGCAGTTAGTGATTAGATGACGGCCAGATGATATCCTGGGGGTTGACCCCACCCACTGCTGTGCCCTACTCCTGATTCTCCTTCTCCTTCAAGCCTTCTCTTATATAAAGGCCTCTCTTTAACAGTTTATGTACTGTTGGATAGGAGAGGATCTCGACACCCAGATAGGTTGCAGCATTGTGCAGTCAAAGAATAGCAAAATGGACAACAGCAAACAAACTGAATACAGAACACTACAATGATCACCTGGAACCCAGCCAACCAAACCTCTCCCCATCCAGAGGCTCAGGGAACTTGGTGGAAGAGAGCGGTAAGACTGTAAGAGCCTAAAGATGGAGAGTTTTGTTTCTGAACTTCACTCGAGATAGGACAGCCACAGACAGAAACTCATGGTAATGGGACTTGATCTCATCAGACCTGCACAGTGGTGAACATGTCAGCATGCCCCCATGGACTGGCACAGACCCCAGGAGAAATAGTTCCAGGCAGTAGGATCCTTAGGGGTAAGGGATCAGACAGAGGTAGGGGAGTACCCACATCAGTGAGCCATCCAAGGAAGGGCCTCTCTGTCTGCCACAGAGGCCTGAACCTCCATGAGAAAAGAAGATACAGAGGGAACCCCAGGACCCATAAAACCAAAGGACAGGAGAATAAGAGGGAGTAGATTGGGCCCATGTAGGATGAGAGGTAGGGTGGGATAGGAGGAAAGTGGGAAGGAAGGGAAGGAGGAAGGGTGGGGGTAAGGAGGGAGGCAAGAAGTATGTGTGTAACAATGTTAAGTAAATTTATTAATAAAAAAGAAAGTTAACTCGTGATCAGAAATTGACATTAAAAGATGAAAATGAAGACAAAGAACTAGATGCTTGATAAAAAGTGCCTTTTCACCTGACATAAGGGTAGAGGGATAGAAATACACATGGAAAACAAAGATCCAGTTCCTTAATCTCCAAAGAAATTTTGCAAAAACAGTAAGAACAAAACTAAATCTAATGTTAATAGAAAAAATGAGCCAAAGATAAATAGGACAAATAACAATTCACAAGTGAAAATGATAAACATCACCCATAATTAAGAAAATAAAACTAAAATAAGATAGAATTTTCATCTAGTGATTTTGGAAAACATCAGAAATTTTGATAACATGGAGCACTGGGCAGGGTATGATGAAGAAAGAAATGACCGCGGTCTAGAAATCAGCACCCCCACCCTGTGCTGAAATCCTCACCTTTAAGTTGATGGTGGGGGGATGGCTGGAGTATGAATAGGTCATGAATGGGAAGTCCCAGAAATCTGTGTTCCTGCTACCTTGCAAGGACCCGGAAAGCACAGCGTGTGATCTGTGAAGAGGTGGCCCCATGGATACCACATTCATTGGCAGCTTGATCTGGGATTTTCCGGCTTTCACAGCTGTGAGAAATAAATTCCTGTGATTCATAACCCACCTTGTGGCATTTTGCTCTAGCAGTCTCTGTAACCTAAGGAACTATTTCAGACCACAGGGTAGGAGCGGCAAACTGGTGCAACATTTCTGAAAGAGAACTTGTCATTGTTATCAAAAATTGAATTTGCATTAATTTAATTAATTCTTGGCACAACTGGCCCTATAACTTTATCTCCCAGGAGTTATACTCACATTGGCATGCTACGATCTATGAATAGGGTGTAACTTGATAGATTAATTCATTAGAAGGCTTGGAAATCTCCATTAAAGGAACAATGGGTGAATTGTTCTAATAATTGAACAGATACACTTCATATGTAATATCAATAAAATAACTAAGGCTGAAGGATTCCAAGTTAGATTCCAACTGGCAGCATAGTAGTTTCAAGGTTAGCCTGAAATATGTGTGTATATGTGTATAAACTTAACAGTTATATATGGTAGTCCTACAATGTATATTATAATTAAAGACTGCATTTGAGACTAGTAAATTACATTTACTTTTCATTTGATAACTACATGAACTATTTGAAGTGTTATAATCCCTTAATTTCATGTGATGATAAAGAGACATGTGATACATACAATGTACTTCTGTAAAATACCCTGTGTGTTACCACTTTGATGAAGTCTTTATTGGTTGACATCTTTGAGCTTTGCTTTACTGATCATTTTTTCGCTGTTCAAAGTAATCTACTTTCAGCACTTATTCGTCATATGACTATGGGCCATTTAGTAAGCTTTTCTTCAAGATTTCTATTATTCTTCTTATTTTATTGGCAAAATGGAAAGTGCCCAGGACAACAAAGCCATTAAATGTTGAATGATAAAAGTTCAAAGTCCTAGACCTAAAGAATACTCCCTTTAACCACTTATTCAGTGCCTTTTTGTTTATTCTCCCTCACGATGTTCCTCTTTTCCTTTTTCATCTCTTTCCCTTTTCCCTTGGGTAGCTCAGCCACTAGAATCTAGGGTTCAAGTACTAAGTCAACTATATATGGGTTAGCTATATTCCCCAGATGCTTCTTAAAATCTAACCACCATCTAGAAAATGGTTTCCAAAATGTGACTCAGAAACTAAATATTGGAACACAGTCTGTTGGAAATTCGATGCTGCCTGACTGTGACTAACAGCATCAAACACAGATGCATCTTTTTGCCCATCTTGTTTATTATACAGTCATGCTTTTCTCTGCCTTCAAAAAGTGTGATGGAACTATTGATAAAAACCCTTCCTGTTAAGACTCCATGAGAGGTAAGACAGAGTATCCCTGCACACCATAATTCAGCACAATAAGCTAAAAAATGTACATTTGTAGATCCTTTTTCTAGCCAGAAGCTGTTCCAGTTGTCTGATATGTTATCCCACCTAATATTCAAAATAAGTCAATGAAACAAATGTTAGTCCTTGAACCTCCCTAGATAGTAAATAGACTCAGAGACGTTAAGCCCCATGTTCAAATCATAGGAGAACAAAGTTCAAATCTAGATCTGCATGGTGACCACGACTATAATTCTGACTACCAAAGCTTTTTGTTATATTTGTTTTGCCTGTTGTTATTACCTTACAACACTTAACCCATGTCAAATTATCCTGTATATCTGTATACACGTCAATTAAAGAAGTGACACTCATTATATTTGGTGTAACTATCCTTTTGTTAAATCTTTGTTTCTTGGATGTGTGTGTGTGCGTGTGTTTCAGGGTCAGAGAGTAAGGAAGGGGAGGAAGAAGAAGAAGTAGAGAGGGAAGAAAGACCCCAGTTCCAATACATGTTGAGACTTTTACCAGGAGCCTATCAGGATATTTGCTCCCAGTTCTTTTCTTTCAGAAAAGACAAACTCATGAAGCAGCTGTCCTATACCTTTGGTGCTCATTTTGGCTGCCATGACTTCATGTGTCTACACACATGAGCAACTAGATAACCAGACAACAAAACCAGAAGTTTTTTCTGAACCGAATTGTTTCTTGTGCACTTTTTCCTTGATATTTCCATGACTAAGGGTTACTATGAACTTGTAGAGCACAGTAATGGCTACGGGGATACATATGCTCAAATATGTTCAGCCTAGTAAGTTTCTGATTTTTTTGTATTGTATAACAATTGCATCCCATTACCCTTGGCAGACTAGAGGGGACTTAGGAAAGAGAAGCTTGTTTGTGGACAGGGCATTATAGTGAACTAAGGCTTAACTAGGTTGAAATTTGCAATGGAAGTCATAATTGAGCATGAACGATGTGAAGAGAAAGGCAGCCAGACAGTAATTCACTCTAATGCCCAGTATGAACCAAAGCAGATATAGGGAATGAAGTGAAGAAACAAGATCTTCACCCTTCAAGAGAGGCAGATTCCAAGGGAAAGATCTATGGCTTATAAGCCATAACCATCTTTTCTTGTCAATCTTGAGTCTTCTTTATGAACTTCCGATTCCTCTCATTTCTGATACTGAATTAGTTGATTTGCATCTTCCCTAAGGAGGCTGATTCTAATCTCTAATATCTGTGAATATGAGCTTATGTGGAAAAGAGGTCTTTGAAGATAATTGAATGAAATGCTTTTTCCCTACTTACAAGGAATTTAGAACTAATGGAGGACAGATGCTATGCAAAGATGGAGTGCAGATTTAAGTGATGCACCTACAAGTCAAAGAATGCTAGCAATTACCAGCCAAGAAAACGGAGCAAGGCAGATCTTCCCTGAAACCTTTGGAAGGCTGGGACCATGGCTCCATTTCCAAAAGTCTTTGGAGTTCTACAAAGTGTTGTGGCACATTTTACCTTCTCTCTTCCTTCTCAAGACCTCATTAATTACCCAAGTAATTTATTAGTAAAAGAAAGAATCAACCTTGATGACATTAAGATCATAGAATTCTGGACTCTAGAAATGTGAGACAATGAATGTCTATTGCTTGTGCATTTCAAATTGCTGGGATTTTGTCATGACAGATCTAGAAAATTAAAGCAATTTTCTGTGCTAATTTAGCCATCTCTCCCTCTAAATATAAGACAAAGCTGCAATGCAAAAAGAGAGTGTCTAAGTAACAACAGTTGTCACATAGATCAGAGAGTGATGCTTGAATTCTTTACTTATACATAGTCATTCACATACTGTTAATTACTTTTAAATTTATGCAAGAGAAGTTTCCATATGACCCCTGATGGAGGAGGTAACAATAATACAGTAAGGGAAGAGTCCAAGTGAAGTGATGCAAATGGAGTAAGGCAGACTTCATAGTGGTAAATCCAGGAACTACATTTTGCCGAACAATGCCCTCTTTCACATTATCTATAGTTTCACTCATTAGACAAAACAATCTGCTCCATTTACCAGCTGATAAAGTACATTCAAGGGAAGTTATTCTTTAAGTCACCTTTTAAACTGAAGAACCATATGAAGTCACTTGACAGGAGGTAATATTGAAAGGCTAACATGTGTAACACAGCTCAAAATACTGACTTCCTTCTGAAATCCTCACAGAGCCCTGCTATGGGTGACAGGAAATGAAAGTCAGTGGAGAATTCAAATTTCAGCACAACCTTGAAAAAGCTCTAGGTAGAAATAGATGATGAATCTCTTTGGGAGAAAAATTTATAAGCTTAAAATAGAGAGCATGATAAAAAATGTTATTTCCAAGATAATAGTAGTAAGAAAATTAACATTTTTCAAAATTAAGAATAATTTGTAAATTAGAACATAATTTATGATTTTTTAGTACTTTAATAAGATAATTTAAAATCCAGACTTTTTCACATTCAAGTGAGAAGTTAGATTTAAAGGTTCAGAGAAAATGAGTTAGGGTGGTTAACCAAGAGAGAAAATAAGTCTGAGACAGCAAAAAATTCTTACATGATACTTATGTAATATAATACTATATACATTATTATAGAAGATATACAAGCAATTCAACTTATAAGTGAAAATTGTTTTTCATCCCTTGAAGAAAATAGCAAACAATTATCATTCGCAAGTTCAGCCTTGACAGATAGATTTTAGCAATGATAGTACAAAAAAAATGTCAAAGAAAGCACAGGGAGCATTTAAACACTTCATAAATAACTGAAGACAAAATTTTCATGGAAATCATCAATTAACTTTATAAAGGTTTAATGTGCTCATGTGTGCTTTGCCTTTCAGTCTGATAAAGTCTGGAGGGGTGGGGGATGAGGCAGTCAGGAGCATCCAATACATTTCACACATAGTCCTGGGTGGATCTGATGATGAATAAAGTATGAATACTGTCCTTAAAGTTCTTTAGTAGTTTCAGTCACTAAATCTGTTGACAAAGCAAACCTTCCTTGCCCCAGATTAAATTTGCATATCATTTATTCATCTAATATGCATAATTGAGCATTTGATATTAGGACTTGAGAACACAAAAGTAAAAAGAAAGATTGCAGCACCCTCCAAGATCCCAGTTAATGTAGTGATCATGCCCTCTTTATCGCAGGTGTGGCCACCTCTGCCCTTTCTGGTTATCAGTAGGGAACTAGAGATAACGTAAGAAAGAAAGTGTGAGAGAGGAGTTCAACCATCTTAACTGGACTAACTCCTGAGTTTTCAGTCCAAAGATAGGGGAGCTAAGGGACTTGCCCCAAGTTGAAAATAAATACTATGCTTTCATAGGGCTGCAGAATTACTGTCTCGTTTTGGTCTATTTGGATATAACGGATGCTGTTCATTACAAGGCAGTTCGCAGCACAGGAATAGAAATGGAAAGCTCATGGAAAAGACTAGGGACTTAGGAATAGAGTTTCTACTAGGGACTGAAAGGAGAAGAGATTGATGGGAAAGAGCTTAGGACCTGTGAGGAGGGCTCCACCTCTGGAAAACAGCCTGTGTAAAGCACGAGAGACTGAATTGGGGACACAGGCCCTGGGCTGGGAGGGCATAGTCTTCTGAACAGACTTCTTGGAGACCAACTGCTCCTGTAGTCTGTCATTTCTTAGGACCCCTTCATTCAGGGTGTCTTATGAAAGCCTAGTCCAGTAGATTCACAACCAACATGACAAATGGTTTCCTGCCTAAGTAACTTTGGGATCTTGTGCTATGTCAGATATGACCTTATGGGAAATGTAATTAATTCACTCACATGGCTCAGGTATTCTGAACTTTGCGTGTGCGTGTGAGTGTGCGTGTGTGTGTGTGCGCGAGCATGCCTGCATGCATATACATATGTGCACCTGTGTTTGTGTGAATACTTTCATGTGGGATGAAACACTTGGATTCTGATTGATTTTATCAGAAAACATGAGATATATAAAGGGCATAAAAGCATATTAATTAAAGTTCAGTTAACAAATATTTTACAGCACATTTTCAGTGTAGGAGTAAATGTGCATCTTCATTAGCTAACATTTAAATTAGCGTTAGTTTTTGTATCTAACATAGTTTCAGTGACAAGGATAAGCAGTGTTTCACAATACCTGAAACACCTGTAATGAGATGTGACATCTGTTTAAGTGTGGATGACAAATCAGAGGTTCTGTTATTGCCTTTTACCTACATCTGTAACGAAGAAAACGCTGAATTGCTTTTGAAAGGTAATGGATATAGAAAGGCAATTTCTTTGCCGTTCAAACTCATAATTTTTTTTCTCTGACTAAGGTTACCACCTTGTGGTTTTCTTTCTGTGCATGTGACAGGAATTCTTGGACCTTAGAATAAAAAGCCTCTAGGAATAGAGGCGTAAGGAAGGGCACTAGGATTGTGATAGAGCCATGAATGGATCCCAAACGCCCAGACTGAACAGGTTGAAGTAGGAAGGAGGCGAGGAAAGCTCAGGGAAGAATAGGGACTATTAAGGGGCCTGTCCTGCAGGAGGTGGTCACAAATTCACCAGCCTTTACTGGAGAATTAGCCCTATGAGACCTCGTCCTGAGCATGCATCCCTTCAAGCATTTTCTGTTAGCCATGCCCAACAAAGGAGCAGCTGACCTTGAGCCTGTCTTAGCCTCCAGACAACTTAAAGTAAGGACACTCTCACTATGATTTCTTAGCTCTTCAAAGCACCATGTTAGTGTAGATTATCCAGCAGCCAGAAGTCATTTTAGCGAGGGTCTAGAAGAGCAATTTTAAGAAGGAAGCCTAGCATGATTGCTTGCAGAGTGGGCCCTGGGTCTCCACTCACAGTTACATCACATAATCTACAGTGTGGTTTGGAGAAGAGCATGTTAACCCTATTCGCATTTCTGGGGTGACATGCAGACCGTGTCTTTTTATAATCCCAGGTGTTTTTATAATCCCAGTTTTTGGGAGGTAGAGGAGAGAAGATCAAAAGATGAAGGTCATTTTAAGTTACATAGTGGCTTCGACCTGGGCTATATGAGATGACAGCAAGCCCACAGTGGGACGCCAGTGGACGGGCAGCAAACACATATGCCACCTGTCCTCCTCTGCTTGCTATTATGAGAGAGATGCTCTGCAAAGATGAACAAGCCAGCATTGAGGATGCTGCAGGGTGCAATATTTTGTGGAATCATGCTGAGATAGAACATATGTCCTAGCCCAGGTCCTAAATTTACAGAATACCAACCAAGGTCATCAAAGTTCATCTGAGGCCAGCCACAAATCCACCCCAAAATTCACCCAAGACCATCCAAGATGCCTGACTGATGGAAACATGTATTTCTGATCCAGAAAATGATGACTAAATACATAGAAATTTTCAGCCATGAATTTTGAAGGTAATTTATTTTATAAGGCAATAGCTGGCTAATACAGTAAGGTGCAGAATATAAATATATATAACACCAGTGCTGTACACAATACTGAACAGCATGGAAATATCAGATTTCTTGGACTTGGAATCTGGAGATGCATTTTTCTGACAGAAAGTGGACCACAAAAAATCAACTTTGAACACTTTGCATTGTGTGCAGGACTGGTGCTGGAAGAAATAGTGGCAGATCCAAGCATAGTGCACAAGGATAGAAATAGTCACTGTCTGTATATAAAGAGAAAATGCTAATAGAAAAAAGTCAGTCTTTGGGTTGTGTGATGGTTTGCATTAATTGTCAACCATGACACCTAGGAGGCAGGGCTCCAGTCCAACCTGAGAGAGAGTCTCTGGATTGAGATTGATTCCTGGTCATACAAATGAGAGAGTGTCTTAAATGTAGAATTGATGTGGGAAAGCCCAGCCTATTATGGGCAGGACTGTTCCCTAGACAGGGGTGATCATACTTTGTAATTATGGAATTAGTGAGCTACCAAGCATGCATGCATTGAATTACTGATAGTTCCTCTTGTTGTGGATGCGTTGGGACCACTGCTTCAACCTGCTGCTGCCGTCCTTTCCTGCCACGATGGATTTATGATCTGGAATTGAGCGCTAAGGGAACCTTTTACCCCTGTAGGTGCTTGGATAAGGTGTTCTGTTGTAACAACATGTGATGAAACTAAATCTGATTGATGTTGATCGACTTGTTGCATGTTTAACTGTTCTCTACACTGAAACTGAACTCATAATCTTTCTGCCACAACTTCCTTAGTGCTGAAATTGAAAGTAGGAAAATATATTGTCAGATTTAATTTATTATGATTTCCAAAACTTTTCAGTTATCCACACCAAAGAAAGAGAATTTATGACTGCTGGCTTCTAACTTCCTGATGAAGCTACTTTCAGTAGCCAGGACTCCCAGGGCTGTGAGTCCACACATATCCCTGAGAAGGGTGATGCCACCTGGGCACAATGTGCCTGTACAGTTTCATGAGTCATAGCACGAGTAATTGAGCAAGGGTTGCTCTAAGGATGTATAGCCAACAGTACACATGTAGGTCGTACTTGCATAGTGAAGATGGAACTGCAGGCTTAAAAAGAGGATCATCAACCTCAGAATATTCTATATTTACCCTGTGGCCATGCAATAGCATGCATCATTTCTTGTCCACAATAGGAATGCCATAGCACATGTGTAGATAAATGAACCTTCTTATACTCGTTTTTTATACTAGGATTTAGAACCTTCTTATACAGTTTCTTATACTAAGATTTAGTCTTCTACTTCAGAGTTGGGGAGATATCTCAGTCAGAAAAGTGTCTTATAAGCAGGGGAACCAGAATCCATAAAGATGCTGGGTGTGGTGGACACATGCTATGGGAATACAGATACGTGGATTCCTGGAGCTTGCTGGATCGGCAAAGTAGACTGTTGTGCAACTTGTAGGACATTTAGGCAACATGACATCTGAGATCATTCTGTGGTCCACACATGCATGCATGCACACCCAAAGTCATCTCGTGTTCCCTACATGCATACACACTTATCTAAGGTTGTCCTCTGCTCCCCACATGCATGCACACCCATCTGTAGTCATCCTCTCCTCCTTACGTGCATGCACACACATTAGAGGTCTTCCTATGGTCCCCACAAGCATATACATACACCTGAGGTTATCCTTCAGTTCCCACATGCATGAACACACGTCTGAGAACATTCTCAGGTCTCCACATGCATATGCACACACCTGAGGTCATCTTCTGGTCCCCGCTGCTTACAGTACATTTATATCTACCCTACAAAATATATGCACATGTACACACATACATAACTACCAGATAAATTTAATTAAACTCCTTGTTATTTTGGCTATTTGGCATACCTTGTAGGTTCTTGAAACATGCTGATAGTCTGGATCCTTGTCTATAGTCAGCCATTTGAGAGGACAGTGCTGACATGATGCTAAGACAAATCTAGGTTATTCTTATCTTGCCTTTCTGACGAGAGACAGGTTTGTTGCCTATTTGCTAATGCAGCTTTCATGTACAGGTCACTAGCCAGTTGTCAATAGGTCATTATGACCAAAGGAGATCAAAGGAGAACCTTTAGCTATATCCTAACACCCATAAGCCTTAATGAATATTGTTTATTCTGAAAGGAAGGTTAAAGTCACCTATTTTCTGGTTGCCCAAATTCCTTCCTTTTTGAGAGTTTGGCTACATATAGGTTTACCAGATGAATGAATTCTCACTCTGGAATACTGTGACCAGGACCCCCTGGACAGACAGGTGGAATTTCCTGGTGGTGTCAGAGAAAGATGAGACAAGACAGAAGAAGGTAGGATATAGACATTGACAAATCCTGCAGCCCAGTTCCCTGGCCAGCCCTGCACAGGGTGCCCAATGGATCTCTAAGCAGGCAAAAGGGACTATTTGCTTCCTGGTTTTACCAGTGATGAATAAACACTGCTTTGTGTGTCCGTCATGGCTCCTAGAAAGTCGCTCATAGAACAGGCTTTAATGAATGGATGATTCATCCAATTAATCACCAAATGTTCATTTGGAAGGGCCCTGAGAGATCACAGAACCCCAAGCTGTTCCTCTGCAGCTGGGGCACTGAAGCCCAGATCCTGTGCCACACTGGTGAGCAGTCTCAAGAGCGAGCACCCAGGCCAGCAGGCTCCAGAAGGAGGCTCCCCGCTGTGGCACTGGGTGCACAGACCGCATGAAGCCCAGAAAGAGTGGATTTCTTCCAGCTGCTGTCCTATTCGCGTAAGAAGCATTCTCAGGCACCTTTTCTTGTTTGGGGGTCAAATATCTATTTGTTTTCTAATTAAAAGTAGCGTATAATCTTTTTGTTTCTGGTTTTGGATTGTAAATATCATACTGAGGATCTATGAGTTTGTGTTAATCAAGGAGATCGGACCATAGTCTTCTTTTCCGCTGTGTTTTTATTTGGTTGGAAATCAGGGTAATACTGGCTTCCTAAAAAGAGAATTTGGAAGTGTTCCTTGTTATTCCATTTTATAAAATAATTTGTGAATTATTGGTGTTTTTTGAAGATCTAATAGAATTCCATGCTGAATTCCTGTGGGTCTGGAATTTTCTTTGTTGACCTTTTTTTTTAACTATTGTTTCAATCTCATTGCTTATTATAAGTCTGTTTTAAAATTCTTTATTTCATCCTAGTTTAAATTAAGTAGGTAGGATGTGTTTAGGAATTCATCTAATTCTTTGTTGTCTCTTTTTCAATGTTACGTGCATAAATATATGATATTTTCACCTTTTAGACTCCAATTCCATTCCTCCTCCTTCTCCCTTTACAACCCATCTCCCCTCCCAAACTTTCTCCTATTTTCAAATCTTTTCACTTGTGTAGTCCACTGTGTTTCATCTAGTTTGTCTTTGACACCATATGACTGACCTGATTCATGCTTCATTAAGTATCATAGACCAGTGGGTATGCAATTGAGGAAGGCATTCTCCGTCTCATCCCAATCAGTATTCATCTAATTCCTTAGAATTGTCCAGTTTAATAGAACATAAATTTTTGGGATATGTCTTCTTGATATTCTGGATTTCTTCTGTATCTGTTGTAATGTGTCTCTTTTCATTTCTCATTCTATTGATTTGGGTCTTTTCTTGTTTTCTTTTGGCTAGTTTGGTGCAGGGTTTGAAGATCTTGTTTATTTTTTCGAAGAACCAATTCCTAGTTTCATTGATTTTCTTATAGATTTTTTGTTTCTATTTCATTAATTTCTTCCCTAACTTTGATATTTTCTCACAGTCTACTATTTGGGGATTGATTTGTTGTTCTTTTTCCAGTACCTTGAGCTGCTTCATTAGATTATTTGAGATCTTTCTGATCTTTTAATGAGCAAACATATAACTATAAACTTCCCCCTAAAGACTGCTCTCATAGTATCCCATAGATTTTGGTATGCACTGAGTATCTTTGTAGTGAATATAGATAGACAATGCTATTATTTTTATGGATATGTGCTAGCTTACATATCAAATCATTAGCCTATATTCTATAAATGTAGTACAATAAATGATCTAGAAAGAAAATACAGATATTAAAGAATAGTGCAAGTATCTTAGGCTAACTCATGTCCTAGGGAATCATAGGAGTATCTAGGAATCCTCTGTGTTCATCAGTTTAAGGTGTTTCTGTGTAGTTCTCAGGCGTAGGAAACAGTGGTGCTAGAGCATTATTGTTACATGTTAAACGTTGAGAATCAGTCATTGTGCTCTGAGAAATCTTGTGTTCTGTAGTTATGAGCTGTGCCTAGTGAGCTGGGGTGACTTTAATCCTTCTCAGCTGCCCTCTTGTCCCTCCCTTTGGCCTGCCATGTCTGTTCACACCTTTGCATGCTTTCTGCACTGGGTTTTATCTCGTCAAACTCTGCTCAAGCTATATTTGCTGGAGGAAAGAGCTCCCATTCTTGGTCGTCATAGTCACACTGAATACCACGTGCACTGCATTCTAAACCTTTGCAGTGTGTACATCTTCTATCTCTCTGTTATGGGCAGAACATGATATGTTCTGTTTGAAAATATGACATACTGAATGAACATTTATGCCACGAGTATATGGATCAAAGTCCACTTGGAATAAGTTTGGATGAAAAAAATAGACTGCAGTTAAGCTTGAATTGTGGATAAATAAACATCAAGAAAATAATAATATTTTAATGTTATTATGAAATAGGGTGTAAATTTTCTATTCAAAGTTATTGTTAATTATCTGATATTCAAGCTTAATCATCCTACATTTTTATTTGATGATTCTAGTAATACTAGAATGTGTTTTCACCTCCAACCTCTCTTATACCAATTCTCATTTAAGGGTTGTGCAAGAATATTTGGGGACAACCAGGTGCATTGGGAATTTTTGATTCAACTTTTTTAGTTCTTGCTTATACAGCTCTATCTCCATTAGCAGAATTTACTGCAATGCTTGCATTATTCTTATACAGATTCTGACCTACATCATGTTGTATAAGTTGAAACTTCGTAATTTTTACTAGCCTTGTATTTCCATGATTACATTCAAGAACTATTAGTAACAGCTGGGGATATAGCTCAGGGGTTAAAGCCTTTGCCTTGCATGTGAAAAGACCTGCATCTGAATCGCCAGATTTCACATAAAAATGCAGGAGGAAATGATAGTAGTCTGCAATTCTGGCCCTGGAAGGTGGAGCCTGGGAAACCAAAGAACAAAGCAAAAGAAAGTAGAGCAATCTGGGATAACTCCCAAAGTCACTCTTGGAACTCCACAGGCACATACACTAAAGAACCCTTTCTAAACACACACACACACACACACACACACACACACACACACACACAAATAAATAAAGAACCATTAGTACATAAAATTCAAGTGACAAAGCATCAGTGATTAACATGTTAACACACAAGCATCCATTGTCCTCAGCGCTGGATGTTAGAGGAGGCACGTGTTCTATGGCTCCAACTCTCCTCCTTCCTTCCATAGACATCTGAGTCACAGAAATCCAGAGTCATTCACTTCCTTGGCAGCTGCTTCCTTAACTCAGTGTCTCTCAGGGTGCTGCTGTTCCCTAAATGAGCAACTGAGACCCCAATCTGGGAACATCTGTCCGGGTCTTGGTCCTGATGCCTGAACCCTGCAGAGCGAGGCCAGCAGTCTCAGATTCAAGAAGGCCATGATGGGTCAGTAGTCAGAGGGACATATACACTTGCCTGTGCCTCTGCAGATAAAATCCAAATGATTAGTTCATGGGCAATTACCATGTTTCTTTAATATACTTGCACATAGATCTAGTCTAACAGTCAGATAGTAATAGACTTTCTCTTTTCCTTTTCCCTCTCAATTTCCCTCTCAGTTGATGAGTTTTTCTCTTTGACCATTTCCTGCATGCATGTAAAACACTTTGACTTTCCCTGTATCTTGTTCCTTTCCCCAAAACTCTCCTTCCCTTCAAATCTTCTTCCGTCTGCTCCTCTTCCCATCAAACTGAGAACTTGTTTCTCTTTTACCATTGGTGTGTGGAAAGGAAAAGGTCTGGTTATTCCATTTCTGCTCTTTACTCCACCGCCCCTCTCTATCCTCCTTTTTCTTTCTCTCTCCTCTTCCTTCTCTGCCACCATTCTTTTTATTTGTGTTTTTATTTGGTTGAAATTTTTAAAACTTTATTTATTTATTTGTTCATTTGTTTATTTAGTGGTGTTGTGTGTGTGTAGTGTGTGTGTGTGTGTACTGTGTGTCCCTGTGGAGAACCAAGAGTGATTTCAGGAATCATCCTGGATTGCTGCCTGATGTTTTTATGTGGGACCTGGGATCCAAACTTATGACCTTTGGCTTATGAGGCAGAGTCTTAACCCCTGACCCATCTCTCCAGCTCTTGGTTGGAATGTCTACTGCAGGCATTGAAAGCCTTCACGCAGGTGCTACTCTGCCTCACCACACATGGTAGTGGATGGCTGCCTTCCTGTTTAGGTGCTAAAGCCTCTTCTCAGCACTCTGAACCGACTGTTCTGAAAAGGTTTGCAGGTCCTCCTTCCCAGCTCCAAGCTTTCTGAGCATCTCTCTTGAGTGCTTCACTCTGAGTTTGCCGACTCTCTTCTTGTTCCCACCGTTCCAGCCACCTCTGGCCACAAGCTGTCCCCACGTGCCGTGTGCATCACCATCCATCATTTGTGGTCCCTCCAGGCAGGGACACTTCCAAACACCTGCAAATACTTGAGGGAATAAACCTGCCCCTCATACATTCCAGAACTGACCATTTGGTAAGATTCTGTATATTTAATTCATAATTGCTTCTGTTTTCTTATTTCTTTTTATAATTTTTATTTATTTTTTTAATTTATTATTTATTCAATTGTGCGCATATGTGTGTGTGTGCGCATGTGTATGTGTGTGTGTATGTATGTATGTGCGTGTAGAACCATTGACAAATTCGGGAACCACCATGGACGCCTCCACCTTCTCCTTGTTTACTCTGCCCCAGGATTCACAGGCTCCGCCCTACTAGGACCAGAAACACAGGCCGCCCCCGCTTCCGCCCGGCGTCTATACGTGGGGTCTAGGATCCGAACTCAGGACCTTCTGCCTGCAAGGCAGAGGCTTAACCCCTGAGCCACCTCTCCAGCCCCACTTCTGTTTTCTTTGTAGGGCCGTTCTATTTTTCTTGTAGAAAAACTGTCCTCTAGCAGTTTATCCTGTTGGGAGACATAAATTAGAACAAAAACTTTTGCTGCTTGTGTTGTTTCTAAAAACCATCTAGAGAAATTAATGAATTAGAAAGAAATTAGAATCTCTCCTTGACTACTACTGATTCTTTACTGGACAAAAGAGAAATAGATAAAATTCCAAATTTGATCATTTTAAAATACGCATTGTGCTTATTTTAAACATCTTTTTATTATTATTATTATTTATTCAACTGTACGCATGTGCATGTGTATGTGCGTGTGCGTGTGTGTGTCTGTGTGTGTGTGTGTCTCTGTATGTGTAGAACCACGGATGAACTCGCGAACCACCATGGACGCCTCCACCTCCTTCTGCCCCGGGATTCACAGGCTCCGCCCTACCAGGACCAGAAGCACAGGTCCTCTTGCTCCTGGTGTGGTTACGATGTGACTGGCTCTCTTGGCTTCTGTGCTAACCTGCTGTTACAATCAACTGTAACTGAAGTCATGAGCTGGAACAAAAATCCTTTGTTCCCCTAAATTGTTTGGGTCACGTATCTAGTTCACAAAGGAATTTTAAACTGAGACATTGAGAAAGCTATCATCTTAATATTATTAATATGAACATTGGAGGTCTTTCCATTTCTTTACATTTTTTAGTTTTTTTCAATGATATTTCGTTGTTTTAGACTGAGATTTTGCCTCATTTCTTAAGTATTTTGTTCCTGTTCATGTGATTATAAATGAGGCTGTTTTCTTAACTCCCTTGTCAGATCATGTACTGTCAATGCAGCTGGATTTTGTATGTCAGTTCTGTGTCATTCTGTACATTAAATTCACTTACTAATTTTAGCCATTTCATGAAATCTTTGGGAGGGGGTTTCCAACCTGCAAGATCAACATCTGCAAACATTGCTACTTGTTTCTTACCTTCCAATTTGAATACTTTTAGTTTTCTTTTCTTGCTGCACTAGCAGAAGTTCTAGTGTAAAGCTGAACAGAATGATAAGAACTGACATTCTTGCCCTGCCCTAGGCCTGTTCTAATGTCTGTGTTTACAGTTAAACAGTCCCCTAAGTAGGATGCTTGAGAGGACAGGCAGGGGGTAAGGTACTTCTGGAATAAAGGAAAACTCATTTCTAGGGAACCATACGGTCAAGTGCAGGCTGGGAAAACACCCGAGGAGTCTCAGCAAATAGTATGTGGCAACTTCCAGGCTCCGTGGAAACCGGGAAGTTTAAAAACATTTTCCTGCTTTTCTTTTCCATGATGTCCTGTGGGGACCAAAAGCAGGAGGCAGATTCTTCCTCAGATGAGGAGACGGGCCGTCTGAGCAGGCCTCGCAGCCAGGCTAGACAGGCAAGAAGTTGTTTGCTGTGTGTTCTGTGCAGTCAAGGATCAGTAGCTGAAAGGTGGATGTTGTTCCTGTTCTCAGCGCAGTTGTGAAGCTGTGTAGCTGGGGATGGGAATAAAGGAAGTGAAAGCACATGGTTGCACTTCCTGCAGAGAATTCGTCAGTTCTTAAAAATATTTGGATGCTGCAGCTTCTTGACCTATTTTAGAGTTCTGAGATGTGGGTTCCAGAGTTCTCCCAAAATTCTGAGGCAGTGGGTCACAGAGTTCTGAGACTGTAAGTTCCAGAATTCTGAGACGGCATGTTCTAGAGTTCTCAGATGTGGATTCCAGACTTCTAAGACAGCAGATTCAAGGGTTTGGAGGTGAGAGTTTCCAGAGTGCTGTGATGATGTATGTCAAGTGCTTTTAACAGATCTCCGTTCCTTTATGCCTGTAATATCTCTATGACATCTATAATATCTGAAAACTGATCCACGAAGTAGGGGAAATTGTGCCTCCCTGCTTGTTGGGGAAGTTAGTCATGGTCACTGGTGTGTTCAGTCCTGCCAAAGCAGGAGAGATGTGGCAGTGATTCTCCAGCTCCATGTCTTCAGCGCCATGTCTCCATGTTTTTCCAACTTTGAGCACGATGGGCTTCCAAATATTTTATCATGATCCATCACACCGTGCATTATGTAAGTTATCAGTGATAATGTCAGCAAAATATCACATTTATAGTGCATTTTCATTTTCATGAGTGATGTATACACTATGTACATGTATGTTTGTATACACGTGTGGAGGTCCAGGGTGGATGTCGGATGTTCCTCAATTGCTTTTTTACCTTATTTGCTGAAAGCGGAGTCCCACTCAAATCCACAGAGAGTCTCCCTGTGGGGCTCCCCTGTCTTTACCTTCTGAGACTGGGATTACAGGTGTTCCACTGACCCCATCCACCATTCATGTAAATTCCAGGAATTCAAACTCTGGGGGTGCTCTTACTTGCATAGTGAGGGCTTTAACTTCTGAGTCCTCTCCCCAGCCTTATTAGTGCCTTTTGAATTTTCATTATATTCATCATCTGTTTTCCTCTCTGCCATAATGTGTAAAGGAGTTATTTTTCTAATGACATAAAGAGGGAAAGATTTTAAGGAAATAATTCCAGCTGCCTCCAGATAAGGCCTTCTGTTATTGGAGGTTATCAGAAAGAATAACTGAGAGTATTTTATATGGAGAAGATCCTCTTCTAGGTGTGGTTTGTTTAAAGGTGAGTTCTTCTCTAAGAGGAAATAACAAGACCTTGTTGAGGAACTCTTCGTATTTCTGAATATTAAGAAGCATTTTTTTTCCCTCAGAACAGAATTGCAGGAAGCCCCTAAAATTTTTTTGAGGCACCGATTTGAAATTAGGATTATTACGGATGAGATTAAACTACAGAAAAGCATACCCTTGCTTTTACAAATTCTGGTCAAGCTGCTGGTGTGGCCAAAGTCACATTTCTCTGCTACATCTCCATAGTGTTTCATTCGTTTTACTCTGGGTTTAAGAGCACAGACTAAATGTGCTGTGGCTTTCCACTTTGTATCATTTGTCCAGCCTGCAGGCCAGTCCACCTTCTGATCTCCAGAAACTCTAACTGTCCTCAGAGTCGGTCCATCTGATCAGCATTGAAAAATGGCACTTGGGATGAATGCTGCTCCTCACTCTTTCCTACCCTACATCGTGCGATGGAGAGAGAGTGCGGAAAGACCTCTCTGTTCCATGAGGCTGGAAGGGCAGGGTTGTCAGTCCCAGCCCTGTCCCGATGCTGTGGGCTTTGCTACTTCAATGATTTTGGTGGTGCAGGGCCCCCTTCTGTGAAGTGGGCGATCAGCTCCTTCTGTAAGTGTGATGCGCAAATTCAGAGGCTTGTTGGAGTTGCTTCAGGCTGCTTGCTCTCTAGGAGTGAAAATGTCTGTTTCGGAGTGCTCCATCTGTACTGTACCCCTTCCTGTCAGAAGGACTTGCAGTCTGTTTGTTTTATATATTCGAGTTTCTGGGTAGAAAGCTTTTTGAAAGGAGACTCTGAGGCCTTTAAAAAAATGTTTCTGAAGGAGAACTCTGGTATGTCTCCTTTTCCCATCAGAACTCAAGTCCATTTTTCTGATTCAAATGCTGTTAAACTGTGTGACTGTAAAATTAAGGTGAGTCTGTGCTTAGTAACCAAAGAAGCACCTTTTCAGAAAGTTTGGTCTGGTGAAAAGGATCAGTGGGTGAAGGTCGTCTCTGCATGGGCCTGACCACCTAAACTCCATCCCCAGAGCCCACTGAGGGGTGGAAGGAGATAACCAACTGCAGAAAGTTTTCCTTTCTGCTGCTGTGAGACAGAACTCACACAACCAGCTTAAGGGAGAAAGAGGAGATTAATTTAGATTACTGTTCCAGAACGGATATGCAGTCCATTATGGAGGGAAAAGGCATGGCGGGCAGCAGAAGCTAAAGACAGCTCAGGTCACAGCCCTTGTCTTGGAGGCAGAGATTGGGAGACGCGAACAGCTAGCGGAAGCCAGGCAGGACATGAAAACCTCAAGGCCTGCCTCCTGCAACATGCCTCCCTCCTGCAAGGCTTCACCTCCTGAAGTTGCCACAACCTTCCCAAGCCTTAACTTAGCTAGGGATGTAAACATATGAGCCCACTGAGGGACAAACCACATTCAAATCATGACATCCCTGAACAACACGCGCACTGTGGCACGTGTGCGCGCTTACAAAAACCATGCCCACGCAAGCACACATACCACACACATAATAAATAAAATTGAAGTGCACAAGGAAGACCAGCGTTCGGAAGGGATTTGGGGACCATGCGGTGTGTGGACCTCGCTTGTCAAGTGCGCCTTACTGCTAATGATGATGACACTGGCATTCTGACAGTAGCTGGTATTTTTGGTGTATTTGTGTTCTTTTTTGCTATGGTGCAGTTTTATTTTTGTCCTATTTGCCAAACAATAAATAAAGGCAGCATTAATATTCATGAGAGGTTGCAGGAAGAGTTTATTTTGCTCTTAGAGACACAAACCACTGAAGAGAAGATGCTGTAAACCCGTAGTTGGGAATAAAATAGTAGCGGCAGTAACAATGATCTGCCTGATTCTCTGAGGCACAGTGGGGGCACATAGGGTTGCTGAAGCTCATCTGAGAGAGCCGGGCATCTTGCTATGCCTCATATCGCCCCTTTGTGTGTCTTTATTGACCTCCAAAGTGTATCAGAGCTTGTCCCAATGTTTTGTCACAGCAGAAACTTGATCAGGAAGAAGAGCCCGCAGGGTTCCTCTGCACATAGCATGAGTCACACTTAGCTGTTGATATATTTGTCTGACTCAACATGTTTTACTTTCCTTGTGGACGGAGGATCCATAATCTCTTGCGCCCATCATGGAATTGTTCTCGTACTTGACATTCAGGACCCGGAGAGAAGCAAAGGAGGTTCAGCAACAGCTTCCTCTGGGGACACAAGTGTGTCTGCAGGTTTGCAGCAGCTTCCACTCTGGGGCCTGGGGCCTGGGGCCATGTACGCAGGTCCTGCCTTGGAGCCACCAGAAATCAGTTGGATTTGTATGTAAGCAATGGACTGGCTAGTACTAAGAATAAACTGAGAATGGGAGCAAGGACCTCTGGAAATGATGCTATCATTCAATAGCAGCCCTAATCTCCTCATTCTCCTTGTTCTACTTTAGAGCAGCTGGAGCCGAGAGCGAAAGACTCATTGAGAGTGGCGTCTCTAGAGTCTGTGTCTTCCTCCCGCACAGTGCTGGGTGCGCATGGACTAGAGCCGCGCTCGGGAGCCCGTTGACAGAGCCAGTCTCCCTGGAGTCCAGCCCTAATTTACCACGTGGGAGGTGTGTAACCCTGGAGGTTTCCTATATCTCTGTATCAGCATCCTACATAGAAAGTGGGGGTGATGCTAATACTTGCCTCATAGGACTGTTTTGATGATTAGGTTAATAAAAATGCAATATGTAAGTAGTATGTCTCCAAGGACTCAGTGTCCAGCCCATTATAAATTCTAAGCCAGTTTTTTTTCTATTATTGTTATTTATTTCAGCTTGGGTTACTTCACCCATGAAATGAAGCTGTAAAATTTACTTTCAATGGTTGTAAGAAGCTTCAAAATGACATCGTTAAAGTCCTGAGGAAATGGCAAATGCTGAATACGGTGGAACTATTTTTTTCTACCGGGAATGTTATAAATGTTGATCTTGGTCATGTGATGTGCAACTGAAAGAGTCCTTAATGTTCTTCCACCCGCAGCTATTTGTCATCCCAACAGAGGGGCAATATAATGTCTTGCCACAGCCCACCTGTTTCTTCTGTGTGAGCTTTTTCTGGGAATTACTTCTTACGGAAAGAAAACTTGCTGGTTAACATACTGGCTGTCATTTTGCTGTTGCTTAAGGACACATGCAGATTTTTGGTTCAACATCTGATTAGGACCCCAAATACAGAACTATAAAATCTGGGCACACTACTGAGGTAAATTTTGTCACCTAAATTTAGATCAGTCTTTGGTAACACGTGGACTGTGAGGGATGCAGTGATTTGGACTTGATTGTTGAACGCAGTAAGGTCCTAAGTACAAAACTTGTTACCAGGAAAATCTTTTCCCCTTCTTCTCATCAACCCATTCCTCTGGCTCACTTTTTAAAAATCATTTCGAATGTTTAGGTGTACCATGATATTGTTAGAGAATTTGGAATACTTCAGACTTTGGCATCTATGTGGGATTTTCCACATCTTGATTTCTTATGGCATCAGGAGGATTATAATATGGCAGAACAATATTCTAGTGCTGTTGAATATGAGCATTTACATTCTCACAATTAGTTTAACCAGATTGTTCTATGCAGAAAAAGGCAGCTATCTGAAACATGTACACAACCATTGCTACTTGCCAAAAATTCAAATTCATTGATTAGTCATTGCCAAACATTTAGAGATCATCCAAGGATTTACGGAAATTGATCCAATTACAGGGCTATGTCTCCTTTTTGAGTCCTGTTGATAAATGTTTGGGGGAAAATAGAATACTGAACATAAATATGGTTCAGAGAGAAGTCTTCCAAGTCAAAAAATTATTGCGGGCATTGCTGTAGTCCATTCAGATATATAAAAATTAGATTGGATGCATCATCTTAGTTTAACCACTAGAAACTTTTAAAAAATGGAAGAAAGGGAGTTTATCTGTCTTCCTGAAGGCACAGTCTGCTTTAGCAGACAAATGACACTCTTGTCACTCACATAAAACAATGTGAAGCCAAGGTGTGTACTGAGAGAACATTCCTAGAATTAATGATTCTGTTGGAAGGTATTTTTCTTATTATTTAATATTCTATCTTATTTGACTCTAGTGAGTGCCATGAGAGTCACAGAATGTCAGACTTTAAAAATTAAAGTCCATTTGCAGATTTTGAAACAGGGGATCGAAGGAATAAGCAGAAATAAAGGCATAACTGTGCACCCTTCATATGTCAGTCATCACCACTTACACCATTATACAGTATCAGTTGTCCTCAGGTACATTCTTACATTTTTTTTTAATTCTGAAAACTTGATCTTATTGGGGGTACAGGGTGGGACAAAGAAGAGATTATTTAAAATGAATCTATGAGATGAATTACTGCTTGCCAGATGTGTCTTTTTGACTCCTGGGGACATTTCAGATGTGCTTGGTCACAACACTTCTGCCTTGTGTACCTTTCCTTGAACCTTGGTGGACTCGGGCAGGTTGTTCAGACTGACTTAGCATGTCAGTGCCCCTCCTGTATTCCTAGCCCTGATCTTTTGAGTTCCAGTGTTGAGCAGTGTGTTTATAGGAAGGAGCTGGCATCGAGTCAGGTCAGTAGAAGTATCTATTATGGCTTTCTGTTTACTATCTGTGTGGCTTTGGGCAAGTCGCTAGATCACACTTTTATCTTTAACATGGCCACTCGTTCCTCACAATGTTGTTGTGACAATAATAGTTTGCATAATAGCATGATGGGAGCTGGCACAGGCAGACTAGGTGCCCAGTAACAATTAGGTACTATTATTATAATTATAAAAGAGACTTGGATATGCTGAGGCCTCAATCCATTCTGGCCTTATTTTCTAAAATAATTTCTGCAATAATTTGCCAAGGTTTTAAACAGTTTTTGGGATTCTCAAAGCTGAGCCCTTTAATCAGAATTTTTCTCCCAGTTATTCCTTTGTTTACTACATAATGCTTTATAGACCAGGGTCAGCTCAATCAAGTTAGCCTCGAGCTAATGACTCACTCTTGGATGTGTTGAAGAAGGACCCACAGGGCATGTGTGTATGCATGCAAACTTTTGGGGTCAGGTTGGAAGTTTTGTCAAATTTGCAAAAACCAGATGCCGAGTTCAATTACAAACTAATGACAGTTTGCCTGAGGATCTGAGTGAGAAAAGGTTATTAGTATCCTTATGTCCAACTATGTTCCAGGTTGAACATAAATGATGTTGATTGCGGCATAAAATCCATCGCTGATCATTATAAAAAAGTTAAAAGTTTAGGATTGTGGACATGGCTCAGCAATTAAAGGGTTTTTCTTGCAAGTAAAAAGACTAGATTTTAGATTCCCCAGATCCCATATAAAATCCAAGGTGGGTTTGGGAAGCCTGCTTGTAACTCTAGCAGCCCCAGAAGGCAGAGAGAACTAATTAGCCAGAATACCCCTATGACTATACTCCAGATTAGAGGCCCAATCCCCAAAACAATAAGGTGTAAAATTTATCAAGGATGATTCCCAATTTCAACCTTGAGTCCCCCCATACCTGGACACTTCCATGCACACGCACTTACACACACATGCGTGCTCATCCACATGCAAACATACATGTATATACTCATGCACATATGTATGCAACTATTATACATATGTATATTAATAAGGTTGAAAATTTTAGCCCATAATATAACTCTTTAGTAAGAAGTATGTTACCTGACCCTATAAGCTGATAGGAACTGAAGCGAGATAAGAACACACAGGAGAAACTTTAGGAACTAGAGCTGGATGAGTGAAGGGAAACGCCCCATAATTGGGGTGGCCTGAGGAGGGGCAATTTGGTATGCCCCAGAGGTCTGTACCCCCACAAGAGTAGAAGGAACTCTGGATCCATAGAAGTAGCCAAGTAGGAGGGTAGGAGGGAGTGGAATGGATTGATGTATTGACTCTCATGTTTATTTAGTTATTATTTGATCATCTATTCTATAGCCAGCTCTCTGCTTACTGGAAAGAGGAAAATTGCAGTATACATAAAAGATGCAAACTTTCCCATGGGTTTATTGTCTAATTAGGTCGAAGTTATCAAACCAGAAATTGCCATTGAAGAGAGAAAGGAGATGCATGAGAGTTCTGCAGAAACTATGGAGGGCCTTTCATGGAAGTCAAAAGTTTGTCAGAATCCTGAAGGGTGACCCATGTCTGAGTGATTGGAAGGGAGAAAACAGGCTAGAAAAGAAAACAAAACCTGCTGGGATGAAAATGTGAGTTCCGCAATATGTTCCTTCTTCTGGATAGCAAGAGTGAATAAAACTAGCATCCATTAAGTGGAGCCACGCCCACAGAATGCGTCCCTGACTTGGGTTGTGCATTTGGTTAATCATTCATGAATACGACTGAATCTTCACTTCAGCTGGCACATGAACTTGCGAACGTTCCGCTGGCACACACATGTCTGTGGTCACTTTCAGTCTAAAGCTGGCTTTCTTCGGGGCTGGAGAGGTGGCTCAGGGGTTAAGCCTCTGCCTTACAGGCAGAAAGTCCTCACTTCGGATCCTAGACCCCACGTATTGACGCCAGGTGGAAGCGGGGCGGCCTGTATTTCTGGTCCTGGTAGGGCGGAGCCTGTGAATCCCCGGGACAGAGTAAACAATGAGGAGGTGGTGGCGTCCATGGTGGTTCCCGAATTCGCCCGTGGTTCTACACACACAGACACACACACACACACACACAAACACACACACACACACACACACATACATTCACACACGCACAATTGAATAAAATTTTAAAAAAAATTAAAAAAATAAATATAAAAAAAGTTGGCTTTCTTCTTGGTCTCATCCAATGCTGCTAGTCAGTGCTCATGCACATCTAGATTAATTACTAGATTGGTTCCAATATGTGAGACAATGAGTTTTACTGTAAAGATCCAAGCAGCATTTTTTTGTCATCTACTGTGTGAATCAGGTTTTAGCAACAAAAGTGCTCACAAGGGGACAGTACATCAAGAACTATGTCAGGTTTGGGGGGTCACACAGTGAAAGGGGAGTTGTAGTATTAATCCGTTTGACTACACAAATGTCAGCTTTTGTTACTTTAATCCTATAATTACCATGAAAAGCAAATGGTTCCAAGTTAGTACTTTGCTCTGCAAATACAAAGTATGGAAAAAATGCATGTCAGCCAGTTGGTGGCAATATCGTGAACTTAAAATAGCCAGAAGCCTAAAGCAAACAAAGTAGATATTCTCTTAAGTGAAAAACAGGTGCCACAGTATCATCCCAATGAAAAGCATATATTTTCATTGCTCAGTTTTTCACATTGGCTTAGCACAGAGAAATCAAATCTAAACTTTATAAACAGAAAAAGGAAAATGGCTATCGTTCAACAAAGCATCATGTCCCATTATCAAGAAGGGAGTGAGAAAATGCTGGAAGACTAGCAGTCTAGGCCACTACTATTATACAAAAAGCCCAGATTCACTTCAGTGGTCTGGAGTAGTGAAAATTTGAAATGATTCTACTAAATAGTCACAGAAGGGGACATTGTATTTGCCCAGAATTTTCAAGAGAGTGGGGGTATATATAATTTAATTCACATAGATATTCATTCAAAATGCTTATACTTAATGACAATGGGAAACTTGAGGAATTATTTGGAAAAGTCAACTCTCAGACACCTGAAGTTTTCTCACATTATTCCAGAGGTTTACAGCATGAAATGCCAGACCTCATTGCCATCTAATTCCTTAATGTGTGTGTATTTACAGGGTACAGTGTGAAGCCACTGTGGTCTCTAGTTTAGTCACCCTTGTCCCCTTTCCAAGAAACATGTCTGACCTTGCATTCAAAATTTGGAATTCTGCATAGTATAGGCAAGATTGGTTGCATGTGTGCTTAATAATATTTACTAACTCCTGAACCATGAGATCACAGTGGACTAGCTGTGCTCTGGTACTGCACAATTGGCATCCTCAAGAGGGTCCCTGCATCGCCTGCAGCGCATTTGCACACTGGTTCATGAGTTCTGCCTCTGTATCTCATTCTGTGTCATTCACTAGGGGCACAAAAATTAGTGCAGACAACCTACAGGGAAGACAGTTTTATTTTTCTGGAGTTAATCAAAAACAATCCTTTTAACCTTTTTTCCATTATTCCCCCCCTCCCCCAGCTATGTAAAGGTAAGGGAAGCAATGTCATCCTATGAGAGAGAAGAGAGCATATATGTGTTTTTAGGGAATACAGATTCAGGAAGATACCAGAGCTTGCTCTGGGTAGCAGTTGGGGGGAGGGGGGAAGGCAGCTTAATCAAAAGATCTTTGGAAGTTATAGCAAAAAAGCTGACAGTCTTGAAAAATATGATGGTTTAAGTCTGTAAAGTCAAAAAAGGTCTGTAAGCAGATGTCCTTAATAACTTCTTATAACTTCTTTTGGGAGCTTCTAATAAGCGTCTCAGGAGTAAGATCATGGAACTAATAGCGCAGACCAGTTTTCCTCCTTCTGAACAGTCCGGGTGTCCTGAGACTGTCAAGCAACATGGGGACAGGGACAAGAGGTGAGGATCCTAATGGGGATCTGGAGTAAGATTTAATCTGAGTATAAAAGATAAAACAAAGCCCTATTTCGTGCATACTGGAGTTGTGACACAGAGCAGTATTCATTACAGATGAGTAAGACGTTGATCCTCCCCCAGAGGAGCTGCAGTCCAGAAGGAAAAATCCTGCCATAAAAGCCAGTGCTTCGTTGGGATTTCAGTGGCAGTTCTCTAATGCTCCCAGGACGTAGTTACCAGTGTTTAAAGAGTGTGCAGGATGATTTGTGTATTAATGGAGGTGTGTGTCCACAGCCCAGACGCAACATGTAAGACAGGGGCTGCCGAGGATATCCATGGAATGGAAGGCCTGGCTCTCTGAATGTCCATTGAGAGCATGCTATTTTGAAACAGTAAATACTGAATGAAAACATGGTCCAAACCGTGGGGCAGGGAAGGTTTTATTGAATTTGTTTATGTAATTTCTTCACCTATTTTCTAAACCAAATGGACATTGCAGAAATTGGCAGGTACGCCATAACATTACTAGCTGTCTCCAGCCTGCTTGACTCAATGATATCTTCAAGGAGTGCATGAACTAAACAATTCCCGTGAGTGCCGAAGGTCTGCAGGGGACAGAGGGTGAAGTGCCCCAGAACCAGGCCTCAGGGAAGGAGGCCACAGACTCTGGCTCTTCTCTGTCCCGTGCCAAATACATTTTGACACAGATGTGGGCACTCAGGTATAAGGAGACATTGTTAAGGCAAGAAGCACGGCTCTCACCTTAAAGGAAGCCATATATGAGTGACCTGTAGTCCAAGAACACAAATTCAGGTTGCCCCCAACACCATCTGTACTGCTGTGGAAACAGTTTTCTGATGTTTTATATATGAAGAACAAAAGAAGCCATAAGTCAAGGCGCTTTCAGACACTTCAGTGGAAATATCAGGTAGAGAGGTTAGAGAAAACCAAGAAACTCCCTGTGAGGCTGCAGGTGCTATCTGATGACATTCTTAGCTTTGAGTTTGGTGGAAACCAGGGGTCTGGCTGTGTATTCCAAGGAATTTATCTAATAGTCACAGTGATGTTACAAGGTCACATAAAGAGGCAAATAATAAATGACTACTTAGAGGGCTACAGGTCACTCTAAATAATCTGGCTGTGGACTTGCAGCATTAAGACCTCTCCGCACACCATTGAGGCTTTAGTAGGTCCATCAGCTTTGTAGATGGAGCTTCTTTACAGGAACTTCCATCCACAGCACCATGTGTTGCCTTAGACACTTCCATTATCTTCTCAAAAAGAAAAGATTTCCTGGGGGAGAATTCTCTTTCATTTATGGGGAAACATGATGTTGAATAATGAAGACTATGAAAGGCTTGGACACCTGTTTCTTCTTTCACTCCCTGGTTTCTGTCTTATAGTAGCAGGTAAAAGCTACCTGATGTCTCTCTGCAACGGCCTCTGATGAAACAGATGTAAAGGGCTGGCTCAGAAGGTGACAGCAACCCCCACGCCAACTTCAAGTGACCTTGATGATCCTCAGGCTCTACAACATTTTTGGGGTGCTTGAGCTCCCTTGTGGTCCGAAAGGAAGACTCATTACTAGAAAATCTGCAGTCATGTAAATTCTGCTAATCATCCTTATTTTTAGGATATAATGCATAGAAGCTCCTTTCCCTTCTCAGCTTATATGTAGCTAAAGATGGTTGGAATTATTTTCCAAAGCTACTTTAGTTCAGATTTCTTCAAACCTGTCCTAATAATTCTTTTCTGAGTGGAAAGCCATTTCCAGTTCTCTTCCTGAATCGCGTATAAGGGGGAATCAAGAGACAATCAGACTAGGCTAAAGGCTAGTGGAATCATGGCTCATTTGCACGTCATTTTTCTTTTTCAGATTGATTACTACAATCTTTCAGATGATATGTTGCAAAAGTTCAAGCAATACAGATTGATAGAAAACAGCAATGACTGTATAAAGCACATCAGGGAGTCATACTTATTTTCTTCTGTATTTTTATCATAGTTATTCGCAGTGTGTAATTGTCTTAGTTTCGTAACTCATTGATGAAATCAGTACCTAACAAAACAACTTAAGGGAAGAAAGAGTGTTTATCCAGCTCCCAGTTCCAGATTACAGCTCACCATGGAAGGAGAATCCTATCCTGAGAATCCTATCAGGAGGAGATGAGGGGGCAGGCCATATCACACCCAAAACCAACGGCAGAAGGCAAGAATCAGTCAGTGACTGCCAGCCAGTTTGCCACTGCTCTACTGTTTTTCCTTCCTTCCTTCCTTTCTTCCTTCCTTCCTTCCTTCCTTCCTTCCTTCCTTCCTTCCTTCCTTCCTTCCTTCCTTCCTTCCTTCCTTCCAGCATATGTGTGTGTGTGTGTGTGTGTGTGTGTGTGTGTGTGTGTGTGTGTGTGTGTGTGTGGTGGGCGCGCGCATGCGCCATAGGGCACTTGAGTATGCAGCCTGTGGAGGCCCAAGGCTGACACAGAGTGACACAGAGAATCACCCCAGATTGCTCTATCCCCTTATTGCTTTGCCCTTGGATTTCCCAGGCTTTTAACTTCCTGGGCCAGAATTACAGGTCATCCTATCCACCTGGTACTTTCTGCTATTTTTCCAGAGGATCTAGTGATCCAAACTCAGATCCTTTTGCTCTTGAGGCACCTCGTTTTCTCAGGCTGCACAGAGAGTGGGACCACTCTCAGAGAGCTTGTTTTCCCACACCAGTTAAATAAAAAAAACCTCCTGGAGACAGCCAGAAGCCTGCCTTTGCCAGGTGTGCCGGAAAGCTAAGCATCAGGCTCACTGCTGAGAACGGCCTTCACAGTAATCAAGTCTTACTGGTGTTCAGCTTTGTACTTGATGAAGTGAGTGTGGGGAACCTCTTCATGTGTTTATCTGTCATCTGCATGTTCTTTTCAGTTAAGTGTCTCTTCTTGTATTTTGACCAATTGGTGCTGGGAAATTTTTGCATATCTGAGATATTAGACTTTTACTGTATATGTGGTTTATAAATACATTTCACAACCTGCTTGATGTTTCACACTCTTCATGTGTCTTTCACAGAACAAACGTTTTTTAAATTATTGGTAAGTTTTAAATTTTATGACTTTCTTTTTAAGGGTGACTCTTAAAAGTCAAGTCTCCAAATAGTTTTCCTATTTCTAGGTCTTAATTTCCAACTGTTTGTTTATGAACGTTTTATAGCTTCATGTTTTGCATTTGTATCTGTTATCATGTTGAGCTAGGTTTTGGTTAGGTTGATGTTTACGTTGAAGCTTATTTTTATCCTTTACTTCAGAGACTGTTGAAAAGACTGGCTGCGGCCCACAGATTGCTCTCCTGCTCCCTTTGGAGATCAGCTGAATGCTTTTGAATGTCTGCTTTCAAATCATTTTCTTTCCCGCTTTCCTACATGTCTCTTCCTTACAGTGCCAGCGCCTCGGGCAGCTCTCAGCCCAGCTTCTTCGCACTTTTTTCTTCTTGGCCAAGACTATCTTTGCTACTTTTGGACTTTCGTCCTGCCATAGAATAATGATATATTTCTTTAAAACGAAAAAACACTTTGCTAAGATTTTGATAGAAGTTGCAGTAAATTTATAATAATCTTGTAAAAAAATGAGGATCCATCCCATGTTGAGTTCAAATCCAGGAAGGCAGGATTCTCGTGTGTGCATCCACGCTGGATCTCTCTGCATGCATCCGTTGTGATTTTAGCACCCAGCTCCAGAACTTGTTTATGCAGTGTCTCCAGATGTACTGGATTTTCATTTGAGCAACTGTACTTTTTTATGGATTAGAATTTTAAGGGCACTGCTCTTCTTATAACCATCACTACTTGTGTATTGATCTTTGATCCCGTTTCCTCGATGAAAACAAATCACTTCACAGCGCCCTCTAGATTTTGTATTCTACAGCCATGCCAATGACTCAAGAGATACTTTTCTATAACAAGATTTTTTTTAACCTTTCTTGCTATATTTTGCCAGTTAGAACTTCCAGTATTCCACTGAATGATGTTAAGGATCACTGAAATCCTTGCCTTGTTTCTGACCCCAGAGGAAAAACATCATGTGTCATGCTAGCTTTCAGTTCTTAAATTTTTTTTTATTTTTAAATTTATTTATTATTTATTCAATTGTGCATGTATGCATGTGTGCGCGTGTGTGTATGTATGTGTGTGTAGAACCATGGATAAATTCGGGAACCACCATGGACACCTCCACCTCCTCCTTGTTTACTCTGCCCCGGGATTCACAGGCTCTGCCCTACCAAGACCGGAAACGCAGGCCACCCCTGCTTCCACCTAGCGTCTATATATGGGGTCTAGGATCCAAACTCAGGACCTTCCGCCTGCAAGGCGCTGACTGACATGCTTGTGAAACATTTAGTCCTCAGTCATTGTAGATCCCACTGCTTCTTTCCATGATTGCACTACTCTTGCTTCTCTGAAATAAGTCCCACTTTGTTTTAATTGTATATTAGATATATAAATTAAAATTATATACCTGGTGTTTAGCTTTGGGACAGATATCTGTCTTTAGCTTTCCTTACATCATGTCAGAGCATGCTGGCCTCAAAAAATTCTTTTGAAAGTAGTCCTTCTCTCTTCTATTTTCCAGAGATTGTATAAAGTAGGTATTAATTCTCCTGTAAATATTTTGTAAAAAGTCAGGGCTGTCTTCTAGGTGTAGGCATTTATTTTCCAGAGTTTTAATTATGGATTTTTTAAGGTTATGGAACCTTTCAAATTTTTTCATTTTGTTTTAATTCTAGTAGTTTTTGTTTCTGAGGAAACAGCTCATTTCTTTGAAGTTGTCAAATTTGTGTGAATAGGACTATTTATATGACTTTCTCACTGTGAATGAAGAAGCCGGGGAATTGAGGCTGACATTCCAGTTCTATTGTGGAAACTCCAGATTCACATCTTCTTTCCTTTAAACTTGTCAAGCTTGCTACAGATTTGCTAATTAGTAATAAGCCTGCTTTGGGTTTCCTTGATTTCTTTTTACTCTTTTTCTCCTTAATCATTGTGTGTATGATGATGTGCACGAATGTGTATGAATGTGGGTACACATGTGATGCCACAACACACATGTGAAAATCAGAGGACAGTCTGACTGTCCTCATCATCCACTCTGCACCTCGCTGTTTGACACTGTGCTGCATAGGTCAACTGCCTGGCCAGGGGCTTCTGGGATTCTCCTGTCTCCTTCTCTCGTCTTGTCATAGGAGCACTGGGATTGTACCCAGTACACCCAGTTTTACATGAGTTCTGGGAATTCAAACCCAACTTACATGGAGAGCATTTTATTCACTGAGTCATGTCTTGCTCATTCTTATGTTTCCTTTACATTTATCTTTGGTTTTTTGGCACACATGCATATTGCATGTGTGCATGTGTGTGTGTGTGCATGTGTGATATTGGGAATCATCCTGGATTATTCTACTAGTTCTGCCTCCTTATTGCTTTGCTCTTCCTTCCAGGACTAGATGTATAATAAGCCACTGCCATATCTTTCCAACCTTTTTACATGAAATCCAGGGATTCAAATTCAGTTCCTTTTGCTTGTAAGACAAAGATTTTAACCCCTGAGCTATCTCCCCAGCCCTCATTTATATTTTTCAGCGACATTAATTTTTTCATTTTTGTTTCCTCTTTATTTTTCTTCTTGATTTATATTTATTCAGCTTTATTCCCCTCTAGTTTCTTTAAGGAAAGAAATTTATATTGTTTGAGGCTTTTTCCCTATATCTTATGTAAACAGTGCTAATCAGTGACTTTCTTTAACACCACTGCATAGCACGTATACCACACATCACTGTGCTTTGGCTACTACTCAGCATGTGTGTTTTTAATGGATTTCTTGTTTTGCCTGTGGACTATATGGAAATTCATTGTTTTAAGATTTCCATGTTGCTCTTTTTCATTTCTAGTTGATTCCAGTAAAGGCAGGAAATCAGGATGTTAGTCAAAGTCAAAGTGGAGATTTTGAATAGGAGTGGGATTCTCATCAGTACCATAGAGTGGAGTGACTTTCCTTAACTACATGACAATGTCCTTTAATAGATGTATTTAGACCATGTACTTATGTACTTGTTAGCACCTAATTTGGTGGGCCTTATGACATTTACTTGTAATGCTAGCACTTGGGAGATGACACAGGAAGATGTGAAATTTGAGACCAGTCTGGGATATACAGTGAGACCACATCTCAGACAAAGCAAGCAACCAGGTGTACTGTGATGGATACTCTGTGTGCAGATGTGACTGGATTAAAGGATGCCCAGATTCTTTTCAGGTATATGTAGATGTGTAGCAGTTTCTGGAAGAAGTAAACATCAGAAGTGATAGATGACACTCATTCTATTTCAACTACTTGAGGGTTGCAATTGTCCATCGAGCAACAAGCATTCATTACCATACAAGTATTATCCCAGATTTCTGAGTTGCCTCATTTTATTTAGACATTGGTGATGTGAGCATGAAATCTCAGTCACTGCTCCACCTGTCCACATACTGTGATTTTTTTTTATTTTGATTTTTACAAAATGTTTTTCTCTTGTTTGTCAAATTGAAAAAGAATGATTTGGATATCTTTGGTTCACTGATCTGACTTTTGTCATTTCTTCTGAGGTGTTGCGCTCATTCAGGATGCTAATAAATTCTTCAGTTAATTAACTATTTCTGCAGTGGGCTCTCACTGTGTTGGCAAGACTAGACTCTTGCTCCAGGACCCAAGCAGTCATCCTACCTTGGCCTCAGAACTGCTGGGACCAGAGACATGTACCACTGCATCAGACACTTGGTTTTTCATTTCTATAATCTCCATGTGGCTCCTTCTAAATGTTTATTTTTTGCAGATACCTTCTAATCATTAGTTTTCGAGAGGATTTTTAGCCATTTTTAAACCATTTTTATGATATGTGAGTCAAAATGTCTGTCAGATAATTCAATATTGTACTTACCTCAGAGATGCGTCAAGGATGAATTTTTTTTCCCTCGTTCAACTTGGAAATTTATTGCTTCATAGTAGGGATGATTACATTTCTGAAGTACCTTGGAGATTTTGCTCATTTGATAAAAGTTTTCAGTCTTATCTAAAATAAATAAAATTATCTTTATTTTAGAAAGTAGACTCCTTGGTTGAGTATGCAAGCATGATTTTGTGGAGTATGGTTCCAAGAACACATTAGTTTTCAGAATGTTCACAGTGTTATTTGTGATCTGTGTAGTTCATCTGCTACACTGGAAGCTCACAATGGTTCAGGTTAATATGGCCTGGGGAGTGAAGAAGCTCTTAGGTCACTAAAAGTACCACTATGTGGCACTATTGATTCAGGGAGGCGCTAGCCTGGGCTCCCGAATCCAGGAGGTCTGGCTACAGACAAACCTGAACAAGTTCACCCATGCCCCAAGCATAGCCCCAGTGGAGGAGCCATACAAGTGGAGGGGTGGACAACCAATGGGAAGGAGGGATGAACAACCAATGGGAAGTGGCCATCTAACCTGGACACCCAGTAAACAGCTAAATGATTGGTGGCTGCTCTTCCCCTCCCCCTGACTGGAGAGGTGGCCATACTGATTGGACGCCCGACCCTATATAAACCCAAACACTTCCTGAATAAAGCTGAGTCTGCAGCCAACTCGTCCTCTGCCTGCTGCTTCTCGCCTGACTCCTGAGGTCTGGGTGGTGACCGTCCACGAGGCCCCTGCCCTCCCCCCAGTAGGGAAATGACAGCTCAGGCCTGTGGAGACAGAGTTGGGGTAATTCTGTCTGTACTATCCGTTCATGTTGTCATCACTATACAAGTGAGAACTCAGAACCCTAGTGGCAAAGGCTTACCATCTCTCAAGCTCCTATCTCTGTTTTTGCCACAGTTAGATTCAGGCATCAACTTGCCAAATGAAGGTTTGAGCTTTGAGCCTCATTGTAAAGAATTGGTAGTTGAGTCAAGTTCTGGCCAAGGCTTCAGGAGATTATTTGGTTGATGGGAGGCCCACAACATGTTCGGTTGAACTAGGCCTAGATTTTGGTGCATTTTGAATGTTTTGTTTGGAGAAAATATGAAAGTGTTTGAAGATTTTGAGATTGTGTCCTACAAAAACCCTTAGGCACAGTTTAGGGTACCATTTAGAAGACAGTAATGTTGAGACCATTATAAATTGTTTGGGTTCAACTTGTGATGAAAGAAATAAGGAATTTGGTAAAGTTCGTTGTGAAGCTGATAGATTGGTTTTGCTTTGATAGAAGAGAGTTGTTTGCAACCTTGAAGTTTCTGATGAGGAAAGGGCAGAAAGCAGAGAAGCTGTGACTGTTAGAGAAATGAGCATCGTTGAAGAAAAGCTGAACACTTTACACTGGAATGTTGGAAAAAAATGAATACCACATTATGGAGATTTTTGCATTTTAAAATCTAGACCCTTCTCATCCTTCAAAAGCTTTGACTGCTTAGAAAAGGGTTTTTCTAGAGATGGAATGCAAAAATTCGTACAGCTGTGGTTCAGGTTGGCCAAGCTATATTTCACTTCACTATAGAAGCTTTGCAGCTACATCCAGGTAGTGCTGGTTTTGATTCAAAATTAAGGGGGTTCATAGACAGCAGCTGAAGCTTGTCACCAGGCAGGTTTGCAGTGCCTACAAAAGGTGAATATCATAGCAACAGCCGTGAACCCAGAGTGTTGCTGGAAATGCCAGTAGCATGGGATGCATGCTGAGGATAGCTGCTGTGTGGACTGGGAAGGAACCAGAGAAAGGTGCTTCTGAAGACTTGAGCTGAAAAGAGGGACTGGGCTTGCCCAGAATCTTTGAGCCATCCTGACTACATAAGAAGCAACAGAAGAAAAACTACAATAATATTTGCTTGTCTAGGAAGACTTTGATCTGGAAATTTTGATTTTGAGTTGAAAATTTCTTATTGTGTAATGATGTTTCCATTTTAATATTTATTCTGTTGAAATATTTAACTTATTTTGATTTGATAGAATCTTACAGTTAAGATATTTTAGACTTTTGAAATGTTAGAACTGAGTTTTTGATGACTGACATTTTCAAATTGGACTGAGAGCTTCAAATATGGGATTTTTAGAATTAATTAAATTTAATGTTTTTAATGTCATAATTTAAATGTTACACCTGTAGGGACAAAGATTGAAAGATTACATTTTAAAAGTGTTGTGTTTTTTTGTTAAATTGACAAGGGGTAGATACAGATGTCAACTTGGCAATTGAAGGCTTGAGCTCTGGACACAATTATAAAGGATTGATAATCGTGATGAACCCTGGGCAAATCTGTAGAATATTGTATAGAGATGCCCAGCCCATAGTGGGATAGGCTCGACCCAGGACAGGTGAATAAAATGGAGGTAAGTTAAGGAAGTTGGCATCCTTTACTGTACTTGGCCAGACATACTGATCTGGCAGGTGAGGTTTGTCTCTCTCTAGTAGTTCTGTGTATATGGATATGGCATGGTCAATGTATGGCATGGTCAATTCCCTTGACCCCTGGTATTGGTGTAGACTCTGAAGTTAGATTAAGAGCCATACCTGGACAATCATAAGCAAGAATAAAACCTCTCGTTCTCTCATATGTTTTTTTGGTTGTGAATTTATCAGCAACAATGCAAAGTAACTGAAAGAGAATTTATGAATTTTTTTAAGTTTTATACTCTTATAATTAGGAATCCATGTTGTCTCTGTGTGTTTTGTGTGTATGCATCTGTGTGTGTATGTGTGTGTCTTTGTGTATGTGTGTGTGTGTGTGCGCACATGTGTATGTGTATGTGTAAGCACTGTGGTTATATTTGTGTTCCTGGGGTGCCTGTTTGCCATGTTTTGAAAGACAGGTCTTTCCCTTGCTCGTTGGCCTGGGATTTGTCAATAGGCTAGGCTGACATGCCACTGAGCCTCAACTGACAACATGTCTCCCTACTGGTATTACAAGCAAGCACTAAGACATCTAACTTTTGCACATGACTTCTAGGGATTGAATTCAGGTCTTTGTACATATCCAACAAATACTTTACCAAGGGAATGATCTCCCAGTCTCAAATATATATTTTTAAATTAACTTTTGTAAGTATTGTGTAACTTGTATAAAGTAGTCAACCTTATCCTTTGGATATGGACATTCAGTTTCTCCATCTACATTTATTAAAAATGTGATTCTTTCCACAATCGCCCAGTGATCTTGTTAAATCAGATATTTTAAGAAGTTAAAAGTGACTTTATTCCTTGAGTACAAGTTCTACTCCTTTGACCTCTGCTCCCCTACCAGTAGTAGTATCTTGAACAGTAAACCTACAAGGCTGTAGAGGCACAGGTTTTATTAGTATTATAAGATCATTATTATTCTAACCTTGTGTTCTTTTTAAGCATTTCCACCTATTTAAGTTCCCTTGTATTACTGTATGAATATTAGAAAATACATGTTAGTACCTATTGCCTCCAAAATGTCAGATGAGATTTTTGTTAGGGTGTGTATTGAATCTATAGACTACTCTGCAAGGTATTATACATTGACAATACTCAGTAATTCAATTCATAAACATGGCTTTCTTTTTATTATTTGTAGGTCTTTAATAATATTCAGCAATATTTCATAGACTGGGGATAGAATTGAGTCATAGAACTACATTGTACATGCACTCAGTTATAATGTCAACTTCTTCAACAATAAAAATCAAAAGCCAATGTCATGCACTTTTTAAGAATATGAATTTTTCATGTCTTTTGTTTACTTTAATTAATGCTAATATTTTAATGACTATTTCATATGCACATGATCAAGTTTGTGATTAGATAAACTTTTCATTTACCAATATAAATGTTCTTAATGTTCCTTTCCAGCCAGGATAAGAGTTTCTAGTACAACAAATAAATAAAATGGCAAGAGTCAAGAAAGTAGATCTGGTCTTTCAGAATTAATATAATGGCACCTGTGGATTTATACTTGTATCAGTTACTCTTAACTATTGCTATGAGAGAGCATTCAAAGTCAGTCAACTTAAGGGAGAAAGGGAGGTTTATTCAGCTTACGGTTCCAGAGGGAAGGTTCAGTCTCTCAAAGCAGAGGCGGCATGTCTGGCTGGCCAAAGCTGGAGGAGGCTAAGTCACCGCAGACATCTTGGAAGCTGAGAGCTGCAGACTGCTTGCATGCAAAGGCAGACTTCTCCTGGAGGTAGGGTGGGACTAATCCACCTCAAGGCCCCACCCCTTGTGACTGCCTTCCTCCAGCAAAGCTCCACCTCTCAAGGTGCCATGATCCTTGCCAAACACATGAGACTGTGGGGACACATTTCAAACCATGATACTACCGATGTCCATTGTGCCATTGTCTTTGATCTCCACTATTTTTATAAAAATCAGCTATGAATTGTCGCAAGGTTCCATACTCACGATGAAGTGCAGTTTCCACTTGTTCACTTGCTTTGTTTTGCTACTTTCGAGAGTTTCTTGTATTGTTTTGCATTCAGCATTTTTACTGTACTGAGTCTATGGACTTTCCTTTGTATTTATCACTCTTGGATATGGAGATTATTGTTTTGCTTTCTGAATAAATTTGAGAAAATTTTGCATTGCCTTGATTGCATTGATAGTTTTCTCTTTACATTTTTTCTTCTTGAATTTTTGTTGAATTTATGTTTGTATCCTTACATTTCCATGAGCTCTCTCTCTCTCTCAGTCTTCTGTCTGTCTGTCTGTCTGTCTGTCTGTCTGTCTCTCTCTCTCATTACAACTGCTGCTCTAACATGGGCTTTTCTAGCTCTTCTGCCATCATTCCAGTTCATGTCTACTATGGAGCACCTCTAATGAATTTTTCATTTCAGTGATTTTACTTTTTTAACCACAAAGCCCAGAATATTTAATAAATAGGAAATAGTGAGTGGAACCTAGAATAGTCTTTTCTCAAAGATTTATTCAACATGGCCACATTTTGAGGAGAAAGAACAAGATTTATTGGCATCCCTTCTGTACCAAGTTCATTTTCCGGTCCTGGCATGGCACTTAGATTTTTAAAATTAATTTTATTCTTGTAGAGTTTTATACATTTATGTTATTTTTACCCCTCATTAACTAATCCCATTCTCCCTCCTTTCCCATTACAAACCTTCTTCCCTACAAGTTTCTTCCTTTACTTTCATGTCTTTTAGTATGTGTGGTCTACTGAGTTTTATCTAAGTTGCCTAAAGAGCATTAAAATGCTCTCACTGAATCACAGATGCTGTAACTAGGTGTCCTGTTAAGAAAAACAGCCAATCATCCAGTATAAACCATTAGTTTCTCAGTGAGATGTGGTTCCTTTTGAGCCGGAGGGAGAGTAAGATAGCACCAAATAGTATCTTCTGGACATGATAGGGCTATTATATCCACGAACTCATTGCAGCAATGTATTTCCACAAGACGTGCAGGTGATTTGGCCTGTCAACATTTTACCATGGATGGAGAAAGATCTCAAAGAGGCTCCACATGTGATATCAAAAGTGATTTCTATTTCCTTATTAATATTTTCCTTCTGGTGTGGCATGGCCTTTGTCCCTCTTTTCATTTAACCATTTCTCCCTCGGCCCTTTGAGCCAATTATGACAGTCACTTTAAAGTCTTTAGTCAGTCTGGCTTATGGCTTCTCCCCCAGGCGGTTTCTTCTGCCCGCCCGCTCCGTGGACTTTTTCTTTTGGACCGAGCATCACACGGTGTTGTTTCTATGTGTGCCCACTGATGTTTTGTTGAAAACTGAGTATCGTAGGGAATATATTGAAGCCATTCTGAGTTCTGATCCCCCACGGAGATGCTTTCTATTTTTGCTTGCCAGTTTACTGACGCAGTGAATGGCTGGATTATTTTAGTGTGGTCTGTATCCCACACACAGCGCGAAGCCTCTGCCCTTGCTCCCGGGGCTGCGACAGCCACTCTGGGACCGTGGTTGTCAGCAGTGTTCTCTGCCATTCACCGTCTCCCCTTGGAGGTGTCTGCTTGTGAAACTCTTGCTCACTGCCTGATCTTTCCACTGTTTGCACTGATGCCCCAGGGCACGAATTCTCTTCAAACTGATTCAATCCAACTTGATCTTTTTGAGCAAATTTCTGAAGTCAGTTTTCAGAATTGGCTCTGACACAAGCAGGATTTCTCCCAGCTGTCTTTTTCTTCTCTTTTCTTTGGCAAACAATTGGCCCTGGTCCCCATATTATGCCTTTATATAAGATTAACCTCTTAATATCCTTCCAATTATATATCTCTACCCCCACCTCCTTAGGCTTGACTTCACAGTCTGTTGAAAATTAGTGAGTTTTCCTGGAAAAAGACCAGGGGCTTTCTTTTCAGTTGCTTTGTCTTTAGAAATGTCTGAGACCTGGCTCTGGAGCTGTTTGTGATGGCCATCTAGTGTTTCTTAAGTGATGATCCCACATTTAAGTCAAATATTTGGTAAAGTGGTCAAAGGCCATGTTTCTTTCTTGCTTGCCCAGTCTACAACTTTAGGAGATGTGGTGAATGCTGTGGGCTTCGAGGGTCTCTGCAGCACTGACTGGAGATAGAGCAGTAGCAGGAACTGGGCAGAAAACAGCTGCCTCCTTTCTTTCATCCACATCTGCACCAAACACTTTGGAAGCTGGAGAGGCTCTGCTATGCCAAAGTGGAAGAGTAAAGGGAGAAACAGAATCTGTTCAAACGCCAGGGCTCTTGCTGCTGTTGTGGCTAAGTTTTAGCTGACTTCTGAATAAATGTGTCCTCGTTTTCTGTATTCACTGAGAACATTTTCCAGACTTTAAATGTTGTTTTGAAATAATTTTACCTGTTTCACTGGGAAATATGTTCCCAGAGCTCCTCTGCATGTCTTTACAGAAACTGAGCCAGCTACTACAATCCTATTTAAAAAAAAAAAATCAGTATTGGGGATGATAGGCTCCTTGTGCCACAATGAGCTGCATGCCTTGCCCCAGTTCTGGGCATCTTGACATGCTACTCTGGTCTTGAATTCCTCCTTTAGCTCTGTACCTCTGTGCATGTCATCTATCTCTGAAATGCATTTCAAGAAGAGTTTACTGTTATTCTCTGACAGTTCGAGCTAGAGAATGCCTATTTGTATTCTTGCACTTCAGCTTCAGTAATATTGGGTACTTAAGTTATTATTAGTATCATCGTTGGCATGTACATGTTTTCCTGTTGAATGTTGATATTAAATCTGTTATAGAAAAATTTGTGATCTGTTTTGGTTTTCTTTCTTATCAACATCTTTTATCTTGTTTTTCTCTTTCTATCAGAAGTAATTTTCTTTTTGTTTCTAGCAAACCTTTTTATTGATTGTTGAAATTAAATATTTTGTTGATATATTTAAGTTACTTTTATTGGTTTATATCATTTTTACGTGTTGTTTTTATTTTTCTTCATTAAAGAGATTATTTCTAGGCTGAGTAGAGGGTTCAGTTGATAAAGTACTTGCCAGACCTGAGTTCTGTTCTCCAGCACCTACATTTAAAATGGCAATGAAAAACAGTTAGTTGTTGCTTTTTGTCATGGGTGGTGGTCTGTTTCATGTGGTCACAGACCCCTTCCATTCTGCCTCATCTCTATAAACCTGAAAGTATATATAGGACTGTGGGCTTCTTTTATTCGGTAATGCGAGGCAGAGTACTAGAGAGCAAGCTGATGGGAAAGGATGGAGTCTCCGCTTTGGACAGTCCACTGGTTCAGCTCTTTCTTGGAAATCCCACCTTCAGGAGTCAGCAGTGCATTTCATTCTGGCGGCTCATTCTTGAAAAAGGCCCTCACTGGAGACCACACTGTGGAGATACTCCTAAGGTCTTTCTGAACTCAGCCTGTGTTATAAAAAGTCAGTAAGTACTTCTTGGATTTGTTGTCTTACTGGCTCTTCTTGTTGTGGGATAGGACTGAGGTTGGGAGATCTTCTAAATCATTTTGTAACTGAAAGTATATAGTAATGTCTCCTCTGTCACAATTACTATGCTTAGGCTGAATACCTATGAATTTCCAACTCTGTTTACATTTTTACTGTTGTTTTTTCCTTCATTTTGTTACAAATAGGTTACCTAGGTTCAGTTTATTTTTACAAGTCATTTGGATGACACATGGCTATTCATACAGTTGATTTTGCATTAGTAACATTTTTATCAGAATATTGATACTTGGAACATACTCTGGCTTGTAGACAAAGATTTCAATCTGAATTTCTTTAAATCCCAGTCACCTTACCATCTATCTTTAGTGCTTCTTCGTACAATTTAAGTAACATCTATCAAAAATCTTTTGGGATCAGAAGTGTTACAGATTTCTGTTTCTATGGCTCTTGGAATACTTGCATATACATAAGGCTATGTCTTGCCCCTAAGTCTAGTACAAGATTCAGTTTTGTAAACATCTTATACAAGTCCACTGAAGGAAATAACATACAATATTTTTAATGCAGTTTATTTTGATTGTGACCTAGCACGCCAGTGCTTATAAGTCTCAGGTTTTAGAGCATTTCAGAATTGAGATTTTTGCATCAGAGATGTCGACCTGTATCAAGCCTTATTGTCCATGTTTTCACTTTCATAAAAGACTGAAATTATTCAAGAAATACACACCTATGTCTTACTCTGAAAAAATATTGTGTCCATGGATATACACTATTATGAATACATGAAAGCAAATTGTCTTTCAATTTATGCTAACTGTGCATTTAGGAGTTTTAATATTAATGTTACTGTCAGTATGTCAGATAAGATCTATTCAAGCATAAATGAGGCTGAATTAGAACTTCTGTCACAATGTGACTCTTAGATTTAAAAAAAAATGCTGTTGGAATTGAAATAAGTAAAAGAACGAAACTTCCTTTTGATATTTTAAAAGCAAGCAAATTTCATTATGTAGTTGACTTATGTTAATAAACAGTAAGGTAAATTATCTTAACTTACAATATTTCAGCAACATTTTATTTTCATATTTCATAGTGTGTGCTGTAAGGAGCAATAGTTATCTAAAAAAAATCTCTGTTGAAAAAATGCTCCACTTCCTTAGCCATCAGGGAAATGCAAATCAAAACTTCCCTGAGATATCATCTCACTCTGGTCAGGATGGCAAAAATCCACAATACAAACAACACCAAATGCTGGAGAGGATGTGGAGAGAGGGGAACTCTCCTACATTGCTGGTGGGAATTCAGGCTCATACAGCCACTCTGGCGAGCCGTCTGCAGATTCTTAAAGAAATTAAAGATTGAAATGCCAGATGACCCTGCGATTCCACTTTTGGGAATAACCCCCCATGCAACAGAGGTCCACCTCGATAGCACAAGTGCGACCATGTTCATAGCAGCACTGTTTACAATAGCAAAGTCATGGAATCAACCCAAATGTCCAACAGTTGACGAGTGGATAAGGAAAATGTGGTACATCTATACAATAGAGTACTACTCAGCCATAAAAAATGATGAAGTACTGGAATTTGCTGGGAAATCGATGTCATTAGAGACAATTATATTGAGTGAAGTATCCCAAACCCAGAAATTTAAGCACCTTATGTACTCCCTAATAGGTGACTCCTAGTACCAAACCCACCCAGCCCACCTAGAGACACTCGACGATAAATCTCTGTAATACAGTAATTGCAAGGAGTATGAACAGGCGGGATGGGATAGGAGGGCCACACCAGAAACAAGGAGAGAGGGGACCATGTAACAGCAGACAAAATAGGCCTCCATCAAGGACTGCGAGTAAGCAATGAGACATCTGGTTAAGTTCACAGACTTTTCGTTTCTGATCATCTACAACTGAGGGGGTGTGATCTCACCAGAAGGGGAGGGCATATAGTCTGGCAGATAAGTAACAATTTTGCAAATGGGTGATTGACCACACCCTCACTGTGGTTTCCTACTTTTATTGCATCTACCTTTGAATATACTCTTATAACAAGACTCTAGTTTAACAGTTTTTTATCTCTGGCCAGGGGGTGACATCCAATACCCATCAGGATGGAGTGAAGGGCATTGCAGGAGCAGCAAAACCGCAAAAGAAAATCAACAAACCTTAATCCAGAACTTCAGAGACTCTATATATCAACCACCTAGAACTAGGCCAGACTAATCTCTCCCCATCCTGAAGCTCAGGGAAATTTGCAGAAGAGGGGGCAGTAAGAGTGTAAGAGCACAAGGGTGGGAGGAACAATGATATGTAAGATACTCCACACAAGTTAGGGCCGAAGCAATCATAATTGGACTTTACATGCCCTGTGCAATGTCTAACACACTATTGTCCCCACAAAGTCTAGCATTTGCTAAAAGCACCAAGATCCTTGGAGGCAAGGGATTGACAGCCAAAATAATGTTCCTATGCTTAAGGGGAACACAGGAAAGGGTTCAGGGAAATGGCGCTGGGTCCTTGTATGTCATGGGAGAGGAGGATCCAGAGGCAAATCAGGCATGCACATTAAAAGATTCTCCGGGGATTGGGGGAGGGGAGGCACTGGGGGTTGTGGAGGGAGGGGTGAGAGGAGGGCGAGCAGAGGGGTGGGGGGAGGAGGAGGGAGGGAAGGAACCGGTGTACCTATTAAGTTTGTATGAGCGGAGATAATAAAAAATGTTTAAAAAAAAGAAAATTGAAAAAAATCTGTTTTCTTTATTTTTAAACCCATTGTTTAAACCCATTTTAATTATATAAATATATCGAAACACAGGAATTAGTCTCTCAACCCACTGTGAGTTTCTAAGGAGTTCAGGTTTAATTGCATATCTAAGTAATCTGCAGAAACTGTGAACCCAGAAAAAACTGCAACCTGATTCCTCTGCAGTGGTGTCTCCCTGGCCTGAGCCTGCTGACTCACAGATGCTCTCTGCAGTGATGTCGCCTTGCCTTCATCCCACTGACTCACTCACTGGATGCTCCTGTAGCAATGTCTCCTTATCCTGAGCCTGCTGACTCACCGATGCTCTCTATAGTAATGTCTCCTCGTCCCACTAAGTCTACGGACTCAGTTGATACTCTCTTAGTAATGGCTTCTTGCCCTGGGAACATCAGAATGTTGGAGAAGTCGTTGCTCAAGAAAAAGCTATCTCTGCTAGTCTCAAAATATGAACAGCCGTATTGTTGATCTAATTCATTCATTATTTCATTTTTACTACCTTATGTTTGAAGTCACTTGAAATTGGGTTGAATGTATGAATCATTTTCAGGAGAAATGGCTGAGGAGCCTGATGCAACTACATTGCTTTAGAAAGTATTTGCTTCTCCCAAAATGTTTTTTAGTAGTTCACATAGTACATATTTTAAGTATATTCATTATACAAATTCCCATTACTTTACTGAAGCACACAGACTGAACTGTGTCATCTTACAATATTTTTGACAAATGTGTGCTCTTGTATGCCCAAACTGTGCTGTGAAAGACCAAGCACATTTGATGATTGTCTGACAGTTTTGTACAGGCTTCTGCACCAGAAGCATTTTCCAGTTACAGCCACTTAAAGCAAAGGAGCAGGCTGTGGCTTGGCTGTGGCTTGGCTGTGGCTTGGCTGTGGTTTGGCTGTGGTAGCTGACTCAGGGGTTACCTCCAGGCGTACGGAGTCGCAGAAAGGACAGCGATAGGTCTGAGCTTGAGACTGCAGGCACTTACTGTGTCCAGGTAGCGACATTGCAGCGTGTTTCTCAACCACAACACAGTCGCAGAGGAAACTCTGCCTTATCTTGTGGTCCTGAGACACAGAGTTGAGTCACTGATGGTAAGAAAGGACATGGGAAGTCTAGGTGCTATTTATTGCATAGCCAGAGCTTCCATCTGGAAATTGCTGGCTGTTTCCATCTGGACCTTGTTCCCCTGATTTGATGACAAATAATCACAAAGAAGATTGATTTTTAATCCTTAAGACTCATCACATTAGGAGGGGCTAAGCATTTCCACAGGCACAGCGAGAGGATTTGCCGTGTACATGCTCTTGGACTTGCTCTGCTGACATTTTTCATAAGGGATCTCAGACTCAGCTTTGTGTCTGGGATCCTAGATTGAAGCTTTTGTGGGAGACTCTGTTCTTAAATACCCAGCTCTGTGCTCCACCACCTTCTTCCTAGCAACAAACCCAGCATACTGTGCCATTTGTACCCATGTCAGACTAGAGTTCACTTATTTATTTAGATTTATTTAGGAGTGTGTGTGTGCATGCGTGCGTGTGTGTGTGTGTGTGTGTGTGTGTGTGTGTGTGTGTGTGTAGGCTCAAGGGTGACATGAGGGAATCATCCTGGATTACTTTCCTTCCTTATTGCTTTGTTCTGAGGTTTCCTAGGCTCTGCCTTCCAAAGCTGGAATTGCAGGCTGCTATTGCCACTTTCACCTGGCATTTTTTTATGTGGGATCTGAGGATCTGAACTCAGATCCTTTTGCTTTTGTAAGACAAAGACTTTAACCCCTGAGTTATCTCTCCAATTCCATACTAGACTCTTAGAAACCTCATATGGGTAGGAAGCCAACCTGACTTCACTTACTATATCTCTAGGTTTAAGCAGATTTTTCACTTCCTAAGGTCCCCACACTGTCTTAAGTTTCCTGATCCTGTAAGACAGGACTTTCCTTACTCTCTGCTAGTTTGCATCTACAATGTGTCCCAGTGACCTGTATGCTAAAGCCTTGGTCCCCTGTCTGTGTTATTCTTAAAAGATGAGGAAACCTTCAGGCAATAGACCCGGAAAGGATGGTGCATCATTGGGGGGTGTCCTTGAAATGAATGGGGAACCCTGGCTCCTTCTTGTCTTTCCTTGCTCCTCTGCAACCACTATTAAACAGCTGTGCTCCCCACTGTAAAGTGCTGCAATCTGTTGCTTTAGACCCTAAAGCAATGGAGCCCATCAGTCCTGTGTGGACAGCTCAGGACACCTCTCCTTTTGGAGTCTTCTGCACCTCAGTCATTTGTTACAATAGTGAAGTGTAGCTCAGCACATTTTCCACTGAGGCCAGAGTCCTCTAAGATTATTCAGAGTGACACTACTTTTCCTTTGATTTTGCCAGCAACATTTGCTGTAGGTCTACTGGAGGCTTTAGGGAAGCATTGCTGTCAGTTTCCAATGCTAGTGACCTATCCTGCCTTTTGTTGTGCCTTAGGATTGTAAACCTGCAGAAGTCCCTGCCTGTTACCCAGATCTCTGGACTAGACAGCATCACTGCTGATAGAGATTCTCTGGATTTGGATATGAACCACTTAGGTGAAGAGGACCAGGTAGGACAAAAATCCAGAATCTCACCATCCATCCAATCAGAGTGCTCTAAACTTACCCTGCTATCCCTAAGGGGAGAACCCTTACTTAAGTGAGGAGGTGGTCCCGGGAATGATGGTGAAATGGAGGGAATTCCTGCCTGCTCCTTTGCTGCCGGCTTTAGTGAGAATTCTATCCTAGGCCATGAAATACATCAGACTATAAGCCAGCTCTGCTCCAAAGCACCCACCACTCTGTCATTCAGGTATAAATTAACGAATGCTGTTTCTTCTAGTCGCCGTTGCTTTCAGGATGTATTAACAGGAACACTAATTGAATAGCAAAGATGTTTAAGGGAAGCGGCTTTCACTCCTTCCTGGCTCCCATATCATGGCAGTGTTTCATTACAAGCTCGTAAAGCACAACTGTTATTCAAAGGGTAATAAGCGACTGTCAGAGGAAAAGAAGTAATGGGCACCTGGAGGGCGGGCCTTTGTCAGCGGCTGTACCTGCTGTTCTTTGCACATGAGAGGAGCCAGAGATGGACTGAGCCGCTTGCAGAGCTGGGGCTGTGGACTCACAGGCTGAGAACCAGAGCCATGCACAGAGGCTCACAAAACCCCCTTTATGGCTGTGTGGGCAATTCCGTTTGCATCTCATTGAAAATGTTGTCTTGCACATCCACATGAGCAATTAAAAACTGAAAGAAGGAAAACATCCGCCCGCTTGTTTAGGGTGGCCAGCCAAAGAAGGGAAGCTTGAAATTGCAGGGAGAAGGGGAGGGGGGGTCTGAGTATCAAGCTCCTGTCCTCACCCCCTACTGAAACTTGCCTTGGAAAGAAGAGAAACAGAACTGAAAGAGGCTTTCATTTCTGCCAGAATGTGGGTTCACTCACCAGTATGTAAAGAAATGAAATTTTGGTTCACTTGCTAGAATGTTAATTTCAAAATAAATTGAATACAAAGTATTTAATTTCTCAGGATGCTCCTCTAGGGCACCCATTCTATCTATGAGCTCAATGAATACATAATAACAAATCTAAGTTGATAGAGAAATACAATTATAAAGTTAAGACAAGCTGAAAAGAAATCAGAAAATTAGGAAGTAGAAAGAGAATGTGAAAAGGAAGTGTGGGGTCCCACTGAGCTTGCTGGCATACAGAAGTTGTTAGGGGCTGCTGCTGCTTAAGTTGCTTTTACCCACTGCTGTTCCTCAGCCCGGCGTACCCAGACCCAGAACCTAGTCCAGGGTTTGTGTCCATACCCTGAACTTTTCACCTGAATTCTTCAGATGGTTTGTGTGAGCTGGAACATCTGAAGGTGCTTTGTGTTCAGTAGGTGCATTTGTCCAGGAAGCAGAAATTACTCGACCACATTAATCTCTCTCCAACAGTACTGTATAAGCCTGAGATGTCTTTGTGCTTGAGTCTGTTGGGAAGGTAGCTACAGTTCCTAGACTGAACGACGATGGCGAGGGCCACGTGTGGTAGATGCAGTGAACTACCAGTGACAAAGGACACATTCACAGACATACCCCCCCATGTTTGGGCAACACTGATAGGAACCTTCATGCAAGAAGAGACTCTTAATACATGCTAGATGCAGATAGATGTTTAATACATGCTAGATACATGCAAATGCAGAGTAGCACATGTGACTTCGCAGCTACCTGTAGTCTCTGTGACTAAGAAACACACCAGCCTTGTAAAGTGAAGAGTCACATCGCAAAGATAGGCTGGGGAGATGCTTCCTGAGCCAGTAAGTAAGAGCAGTCAGACCAGTGCTATGAACCGTCATCCTTGGTGCTTATGATTTGCTGTTGCTTTAAACTTTAATCATATCCTGTGATACTGGTATCTTCATCCCAGTGTGAAATGAAGGCACGTGCAGGCTCGCCCCACCTCTGGTAATGAGGAGCTGCACACAGCTCATTTCAGCTTTAAGCATCCTGTCCTTTGTCTACACTGGCCCTGCCAGTCAGAGAAGGAGTCGCTGTCCTTCCGCTGCAAACTAGATGGTAATAAATGTGCTCTGTATCTCCTTCTTTAAACACACAGCATTTGTGTGCATGTGCATACATACATCTTCACTATTCTCACTGAACACAAGTGTTGGCTGACACCGACACAGCTGTTGTTCGTAATGTGAGGAGCATTCCCCTCCAGAGCCACAACTTAAGTAACTGCTTGTCGGCTTCTAGTAGTAGAGGGATTTCTTGCCCCGTCTTCTTGTTCATCTTGTTCTTTTGCAAGGTCTTCCCTTGAGGCAGACTTGCAATCCTCTTGTCTCAGCTTCCTCAGTTAAAATAGTCTTTATTTTTCAAGAGAATATTATATAGCTTTGAAAATGAATCTTATTGTATTTTACCAAAATTTATTTATCCAGTATATTGGTAATGAACATGCTAATAATTGTTGCATTGTGGTTATTTTCAACGCTGCTACTCCAAATACTGTAGTAAATGTATATTCGTAGAGGAATGGACACATTTCTGTTGGGCATGTACTAAGGAATAGGATGGCCGTGGGCGTGAACATTCACTTTTAAATATCTTAAATGACTTTTGAGCATTGCGGGCTGTTTCGCTGTCATTCAAAGATACCATGTGGAAAAGGAATGTGCTGACATGATGCTTGGAGTGCCCGTGTGGTGGTGGTGGGGACTATGCCGGGTGTCGTGTTAGCACCCCGGGAATAGATGAAAATGGTACCATTGTTTGTGTTGTTCCCCGTTCATTATTCCATATTCAACCCCAAGATTCAGAACATGCCCTCCCCACTTCCAGGTGGAATCTTCAGCCCCGCCAGGCAGTAGAGTGCGCTGTCCCCAGCAGGCTCTTGCTCTCCTGTGATCTCTGCTCACCACAGCCTTGGCTGAGTTCCAATTCTTCCTCTTCAGCCCCTCAAGTTTTTGTTGTAGTTCAAGGGCCTCAAGTGGAACCAGATGTGTCAGTTTCATAACTTCATTGCCATAATAAATACCTGACCTGAACAATTTAGGGAGCATGTAGATTTCATTCTCCTTATTTCAGGTTATAGAATTCATGGCGGCAGGGAGTTACCAACATCAGGTGCGCAGGGAACTGGCCGCACTGTATCCAAAATCAAGAACAGAGTGGAGGAAAAATCAGTGCATACCAGCTTGCTCTTCCTCAGTTTGTTTTTGTTCTGGTTTGTTGGAGGCCACACTGCTGTGAAGTCCTTCCCAGGGGGTTTACTTTGCTCTAAGGCAGAGGATCCCACAGCCTACCTCATCTCCATCAGACTTTTAAACTGCTGAAACCTTCAGCACCTCAGCGGCACGCCGCCAAGAGCGTGCTTGTCATACATGCTGAACACAGTGAGCATGCTTACACATGCATGTATATATCTATGCGTGTGAGAACATGCCTGATTCCATGTGTGTATATTTGTGTGCTTATATGTGTGTGTGTGTGGACATGCCCATAGCCACATGTATGTTGCATGCATATGACCATTTCTATATCTGTATTCATATTTACACAAGTATGTGCATGTATATTTATATGCCCATATCAGAGTGTGTGTGTGTGTGTGTGTGTGTGTGTGTGTGTGTGCGTGTGCATGCTTGTGTGGACATACCCAATCTTATACCAGTATGTGTGTTGTGTATATGTGTTCTTTTGTGTTAGTGGATATGCTTGTACCTGTATGTATCCTGCTGTCTGTGTATGTATGTTTCTATAAATACCCATATCTGTATGTGATATATGTTGTGTATGAGCTTTTGTGTATTGTGTATGTGGACATAACAATATCTATATGTGTGTGTCCCTATATGTGTGTCCCTATATGTGTGTGAACATGCCCATGTTAATGTGTGTGTATGTGTGTGTGTGCACGTGTATGTGCGCACTATGGTGTTCCGTGTGTGTGCACACTGTGGTGTTGTTCCCTTCCTGAGCCGCTAGACTGAAATTCCCGTGAAGAGCGTGACCAGGTGCGTCACCAACTGGCAGGAGAACTGCAGGCGCTGATGAAAGGCTCGCATCTCTCTGGCTTTCAGCGGGAGGCTCCAGTGTTCCTTTGTGGCCGGCATCTGGCTCCTCTCCTGGCATTGCTGCCACTCTTCCTCCTGGGCTCTTGTCTTCTTCACCTCTGACTCCCTTTGAGGACCTTCACATTCTGCTGGAAATGGCCAGAGAAGCACTTGTGTCTGCATGGCCTCCGGAAGACAGTCAGCCTCCTCATCAGTGGGTGGGCTGGGCCTCCTGGTCTTGCTTCTGCTTCTCCACAGTTCTGAGTGGGAGGAGTGCCCAGCTGCAGAAGATTAAGCCAAGACCAGACATGCAGCACGAAACTCTTCCCACATGTATACGCCTCTCTCCATCTTGCCCTTAACCATGCTGCTCCCACCTCACGCTGCCACAGCTGCCACATGCGCCACACAGGCTCCAGGTCACCAGCCCAAATGCCTGCCTTCTTGCGACAGGAAGCCCTGGATCCCTAGGTCCTATTGTTACTTGGCTTCCTGTGTTCAAGCCTTTTCTTGTCTGAGAGAGTTTTAGTTAGTTGGATACAGGATCAACTTGACAGTTCAGGGTTCGAGCTCTGGGAACATTTGTAAAGAATCAGTGGTAGAGTTAAGCCCTGAACAAGTGTGCAGGGAATTGTCTGATTGATGGACAGACCCAGCCCATGGCAAATGGGACTAGTCCCTGGCAGGTGAAGAAAATGGAAGGAACTGGGTAAGGAAAATGGCATCTTTTGGTGTACTTGGCCAGACATGCAGGTCTTGTATCATCCCTCTCTCGGTAGTCCTATGGGTGTATGGATATGGTGTGGACCATTCTCTCGGCCCTTGATGTTGGTGTGTTCTTTCCTTCCAAGCTGAACAAGGAGCTGTAACCTAATAATTTTAAACCAGAATAAAAGTCCCTTGTTCACTTAGAAGCCGTTTGGTGGTGAATTTATGTGCAGAGAAAGTACAACGGTGAGTGTGGGGTTACTTTCCTGTCTTCCTTTCTGTGCTTTCATTATGGGTTTATCCTAGAGAATATGCCACAAGAATCCCAGGGTCCGAGCTGTCACGACCATCAGCCCATCTGGCTCAGGAGTCCTGACCTTGAGCTCACTCAGTCAAAAACAAGGAGCATCCTACAGGCCGGGAGAGGGAGGGATTGAAATGTCTGCCTGAAGGGGTGACCTGTTTGTGCAGTGAAGTTTCACACTGGTTGCCATTAATGCCATATTACCTTTGAAAAGAGCTTTAAATAGTCACCAGGATGGTGGCAGGAAGACACCCGGTTGAACTGAGCCTACGATTTCACCTCCATGTCTGTGTTGATTGTTGGTTCCTGGGCCATTCTCTTGTGTTTTTGAGGGTGATTCCCAAGGTCCTTCGGGTCTATAAGAAAGGGGGTATGTGTGCTTTTCAAATCCAGAGGCCCCTGGAAATTCAAGATTCTGCTGCAAACTTTCTGAATTCTAATCTTAATGGGTTAGAAAGGAATAAGATGAATTTTCCCATTTGGCCATGAAGACTCTGCTCCTGATGTGACAGAGCGAAGAGCTCTGAGAATTGTCTTACACCTCCAGGGTTTGCGTTAGTTCTCATGCCATCTTTGAAACCCCGTTTAGCTGGATTTTTTTTGTGGAAATGGGACAAGGTTTTCAAAGGGCACCAATGACTTCTTATCATTCTGAGCTTGAGAACTTTGCTTCAGGTATTTTGAAATGAACAGTCCTGAAATCTGGAAATTAAGCTGCCGGTTATTAGAGATGATATTTCACATGTCGCATGGGCGCGCCTCCTTCTTATATTGCATTTGTGATGGACAGTTCCTTGCATGAATAATAGAATGGCCCTGAATGAATTCACGTCTAATCAGCCTTCAGGAGAAAGACAAGGTGGGCAGGATGCCTCCTGGTATGATCCTTCGCCTGTTGACATTACTTTTTAGCTTCTCTTCTTCAGGCTGCAGCCGTGTGTATTAAATAAATGATAAACACCATTTCTCTCTGCAGGCTGGCTCACCATCTGAGCTACAAAGATTGCTTTGCAGGTAGTTGAGAGGTTAATATCGCTGAATTATGTATTTATTCTGTATAGTTTAAGCATTCTTATTGTCTGCCTTTCTCCATCTGATTCAGGGTAGGCACAATACATAATCTTTAGTGAAAATGGATTACAGAGATGGCCTTTGTCTTTGGGGGAAGGAAAAGAAAACAGGTGGCAGACCTTGTTTCTTACTTTCTTGGAGAACAGTTCGCACATTTCTTTCTAAAAGAAAACAGTTGAGAGAGTTCTGATGTTTTGAAAAGGAAAGGGACTGGAGAGCGGTTTGTTGTATATGAGCACTTGCCGTGGGAGCATGAAGACCTGATTTTAATCTCCAGCACCCACCTAAAGGACTGGGCACAGCTGCACGTGCCTGTAGCCCTGGCATTGCTGAAGTAGAAACAGGCAGAGCTGGAGACCCCACTGGCCATCCAGGCCAATGGTGAGCTTCCATCCATGTCAACGAAAGACCATCTGCTTAAAAAATACATTGGAGAATGATACAGGAAGATTCCCAAAGTACTGTTCTGGTCTCCACTATGCACTTGCACCAAGCATACGTGTGCATGTAACACACAAACTAGCACACACACATGTGCATGTATATTCCCCAATAGAGTCAAAATAAAAATAAAAGGAAGAAAGAGGTAACAGCATATTGGCCATGACGGTGGGCTGTGAACCCCAAAGGTCCCGAACCCATATTACATGCTGCCCATGTTACATGCTACCTTCGCCCTGTCTTCTGCTGCATGTGATGTGATGATTATTACTCAGGTGAACTAAAGAAGGGCATTACGAAAGGTGGAATGTGAAGAAGTGCCGAATAACACTCACCATCAAGGGATGATGGGGGCCGCTCCTTTTCTAATGTCGTCCCATACTTCAGGAGTCTTTCAAGCATGACGAGGAAGTCCTGTCATGTGTTTCTAAGATTTCCTCATTTTTACTGTTTTAAAACTTCAGATTTGCTCTTTCTGTTAAGGTCTCTTCACTTTTATTCATGTTTTTCAGCACCTTTGGTGATCATTTTAATAAAGAGGCAGCCCTTTTCTTATATTCTGTGACTTCATTCTGTCCATTGACAACATATGGATCCCCTAGGAGGTCTTGTCGCAACCCTAAAACTCCAGGGTATCTACTCTTATGGAGCCATGTCTTTCTGTCTCCTGATTCCGCTGATCTGACCTGTTGGAACACAGGGACCTTCATCCTGAGCTTGACTCCCAGGTTGCAGAGATTTTTAATTTACCTGGGAGACAGATGTTCTTTGTGCTGAAAGGCCTAGAGAGAGATTAATTAATGTTTTATCCTTGTACATATTGTTGCTATTATATTGTTTATATTTATTTTCTATATTTATATATTTCTATACAGAATACTATACAGAAATCTGACTTTCTATTGCACTTGGAAAGGGGGCCATTTTGTAGATGGTCTGAAGCGGTTTTGGTTATCTTTGGAGGTTTATGGGCAACACTTGGAAAACTGTTGGTCCCAGAAGGAAGAACGTTTGTCTTGCTGTGGGCCAACCCATTCATTTTGGAATCTGAGCTTCTCCCTCAGATAGGCTGTCTCAACAGTAATGTTGGATGTTTTAGCTTTCAAATGAAGCAAAACAGGTTTCAAATGATGAGGCCTCATGCACCAGAAATGTGATTTTTACCCATCATGTTATCTAGAAGGAGCTATGGCCAGTATCCTGTCATGGTGTCTAGAAGGAGTTATGGCCAATATCCCTGTCACTTTGTGATCTCTCTCTAGCTCCCAAGGAGGCTCTTAGCTTCATTGGAATGAGTGGAACAGTATGGGCTTGAGGAAACAGCAAGGAAGGTTAAATAATGATAATACGAACTCAAGTATAGCTTTCTGTTGCAATAAAAATAAAAATTTAGATGATAAGGTGCAAGAGTTCCAATCAGTGGGCTCCTGAAATGTGTATATGCAAGCTCCACAGCCTGTGGTAGATGTATTAGGAGAGAGAGAGATGAGCCTTTCTTAGGCCACAGAATTTATCCCCACGTACTTTGTTACTTTGTTGTTGAAGCTAACCCATGCTTGAAAGCACCTCTTAGAGGCAAAGACTCTTTGAAGATCATTTGAAAGACCAATGTTAAGTCCTCAGATGACACGACCATAGCTCATAGGACCAGCCTAAGTACTTAGAATTCTTCTCTCTCTACAATCTGGTTTTTCCCAGCCCCTGCAACCTCCATTCTGCTTATTGTTGGGTCCTGATATAGAAATTAACCATATTGTAAATCAAGGTGATGGCCCACATTGTTAAATACCAGGGCATCTTTACAGTGGCACTTATGGCTGAGTTATTCCATCTGCGTCTATGTGTATCACTTCTACATTTTTCTTTCCTTGTTAGTGAATGATTCCTCAGTGATTCTCCAAGATCATTTAGCTCAAAGACCAGAACCTCTCTTAGCAGTTTCCTGTAGCTCATCATTCTGTAACTTTCTTCTTGAAAATTGCTCTACTATTTGTCCGTTCCTCTCAGAAATTCCTGCTTAACTCCCACTCATGCCTTTCTTCATGCTTACAAAAAGCTAAAAGCCCCACTCTAGCTAAGGTATCCCTGGTTTTTTTAGTAACTCTAGGGCCATGTGGTATAGAATGGGGAGCTGAGGAATAAGTAGGACCAATCTAGGCAATTATCATAGTAGTTCTTTTGTAGGTTCTGTCTTCATTGCACAATATCTCTTCTTTTTATTGTTATTTTTCATTTTTGATACTTTAATACATAAATAAAATGAATCTATGTGATTCCACTCCTTATTACCCATTCCAAGTTCTATTCTACTTCATATTTTCTCCTTCCTGACCTTCTACTTTCCTGTCATTTTATATGTGGGACCCACTGGGTTCCAGCTGGGATGCCTGTCCTGGCAAGTGTCTGAGGACCTGCTGGGTATGAACAGCTTATTAGTTGGTAAATCATGAGTAAAGAATATCCCCTCTCCTGTCTGGCATCGGTCTTCTGTAGTCTCTCATTGTCACCATGTCTCTTTAAGGTCTACATTGATGAGCTGATTTGGCCAATGTTAACATTAGTCTTAGAAAGCTTAAGGGTCTTAGTTCAATATTCCAAAGCTTGACAGTTATGGAGCTGAGATTGAAACCAGTCTATTTCACAGGTGAGGTCATAGAATTTCTGTAGTGTTCTGTTAAGGTGCAGTAGCTAGGTGCTGAATGAGTGAATGAGTGAACACATCATGTATGGTCTGAAATGCACAAAAATAGTGTGCGCATGAGACTAGATCTGATTCTGTGGCCTTTCCCTGCAGAGTGCTGGGCCCCTTGTGGATGTGGTAGCTTCTGTTCTACTGCTGTGTGAATTCAATCAGTGATATTCCCACCATCTGAACACTCCACAGTCTATATTTTTACCAAGACAGCAAGAGTGTACCTTCATCAGCTGGTATTGAAAGAATTCTGATTGAGGGGTACTAATGCTTTCTTCAATTAGTTTCCTCCAGAGTTAATCCCTCTTACCTTTCATGCTTTGATAACCAGCTGTTTGAGGTTGCTGGGCAACCCAGAGTTGAAGTAGGAAGGGTAGAGAAAGATGGAGACCAGAAAGCTGGAACTAAAGTACAGATTAAATGAAAACGATGTATGTCCCAGAGCATCTGTTATAGGCCATCGGCAGATTATTCCAAAATGAACATTTAGAAGGTATGTTAAATTCAGATCAGAGCATTCTTTTTCAGTACTTATATTCTCAATATAATCTAATTTTGCTTTTGAACCATGTGGCAACAGAAGCTAGGGGATTAGCCTCTGAGAGAAAGGAAAGGTAGGCATGACTGGAGGATGTCAGCTTTCCTCTGGGGTTTTCCTCTGCTCTTTCTAGAGAAGTCTTTTCAATCCTGTCAACCTCAGAAGCACATAGAGGGAATGGGAGAGATTTTTGCAAGGAATTTACACGAATATCATGTATGTACAAAAAACAAGGCAAACAGTATTGGGTAGGTGAAACTCAAGGAATTCTAGACAGATGTAAAAGATAAGAGAAACATTGGCAAGGGAGCGCTCATGCTATTTGTGTTTTGAGCTCTGTCCCTTCTGTGTCCATTCTGGGAGTGGTGGTGCTGGAAGACAGATACCTAGAGGGGACTTCATTCTGGGCTAGCTAAATCCACTGTCTGGAGGAGGTGGCTCCTCTCAGATACGTCGGCAGGCAGAGCAAGAAAGACTTAGGCAAAAATTTAGGCTTCTAAAAGTAACAAATCATCACAAGGTGATCTTAGGGAAGAAAAATCTGTCCTGTCAGAGCCTCCGCAGTTCTCCCAACATACAGTGGATCTGGTAGGAATTTTTCATCTAAGAAATGCATTCACATCTTTAGTAGAGGCTGAACATGGCAGAAAGTGTAAGAATTGCTGCACAGATTTCAACAAAAACAAGAATCCCCATGTCAAGTAGGAACTCAGAGTCAAAAATGTCATAATATCCTTTGTCATGAAAATAAAATCAGGATGTTTCACTTAACTTTCAGCCTCAAAGGGCAGCTAGACCATGGGAACTCAATTGCAATGAAGGGTGAGAAAATAGAAGAATTGGAATGACATCAGTAAACTGTAAACAAAATCACATTTTAATTAAATAATGATTGAGACATTTTAAAGTCAAAACATATATTAAATCTAAATCATTTGCATATCTATGGGTGGAAATGATCTATATTTGGCTAACATACTGTATAAATGAATTTAATTGCACTACATATATATTCAAGTGTAAGTTCATGCAATGTGATTTATGGAACAATAGTTTCAATATCAGAGCAATGTGATTCAGACAACCACAGCTTTATGACTTTAATGCTTCCCATTGGGTCTCTTCTGTCATTTCATACAGCACACGCTTAAAGGTAGAAAGCAACTCACAGAACAAGTAAAATATTTGTCTCATCAGGCCATTCATTCTAAGGGATGTGGAAACATCCCTCTTACATGAAACTATCTATGTGACCTATCTCTTACAATGGATTTCTTTGTATTGGCAAATGTGTTATTTGGTGATTTCCACCAGGTTCTTGAAGATGTCCCAGGAGCTTTATTTCTGCTGGCAGAACCTTGGGAAAAGAGACCACCACGTAATTGTCATTGTATCCCACGTGGATGCATAACATTTGGCAAAGTAATGAAGGAAGAAAGCCCCACAAATCAGATGGGTAATGAAGGACCATGGCAACTTGAGTTATCCTGCAGAGCTCTGATGGCCTCCAGACCAGAAGGTTCTCTACTTGTGGGCAAGGCTGCAGTCGGACCTTCTCTGTATCGAGAAACCTGACGAGTGCCCATGGCTCAGGTGTGCTGTGTGAGCCTCCTCAGCCTCTCGCTCACGTGATCCCCGAAAGTATCTGTAAAATATTGCCCTGAAAACACAAACACAATGGACTTTTAGAGAAGGAAAATCCCTTCTCTTTAAACCAGGGCCCCTCAACTCCCAAACGCTTTGCCATCTGGCCATGTGTGTGGCTGATCTGTAACCATTCATGGTTCTGGGGTTTATATACTTCATGTTTTTACCTTTATTTTTACCATTGCCAGTACTTGATAAGACCTTTGTGTTCTTTTTATTTTATTTATTTGAGAGAACATGCACACGTAAACATGCATTATGTGTAGTACAGAGAACAACTTTTGAAAGTCAGTACTCGCTTCTCTCCAGGAGGAATCTGGGGATTGAACGCAGATCACCAGGTTTGAGCAAGACACTTTCACCCTGTGAGTCTCTCACAGGTTCCCTCTAAATGCTCCGAAAAGTCTCTTCCAGGTTGATTTTTATCTAAGCTACACTACTCTTTTTGCATGTTCAGTCTCTGCTTCTTCTTTCCTCAGATCAACACAAAATATACAACTATAGTCACAGGCTTCTGTCCCTTATCATCTGAAAAATTAAGTAAACAAGCTTCACCTGCCAACAGGTAAAGAGATCTTATATGTACATGTACATCCTATGGGATTTCAGCTCTATGCTGCTCAGAATTGCTCATCTCCAATGCAGGAAAAACACATTCAAATGAATAAATGCATGTCATTTTTATAAAGGAAGAGGACACATGAATGTGTGAACCGTTTCAGTCTTTGTAACACTGACTTAGTGTTGGACATGGCAAGACCCCTGCGTTCAGAGGATTGCTGCACAACTGGAGGTGTGTTACAAAGATGTGGCCCCCTCGCTTTGCGGGACATGAGGGGAGGAGCAGCCTGCAAATGTGCAAAACGACGTGTTTGCCTGGTACCCGCTGGCTATTTAAAATTACTTTGGACATGTTTCATGATTCCTCATAAAACAAAGACTTAATAAGTTTCTTTGGCAGCTGATAGGCGAAGTTTAAAAAAAAATCAAATGAGTTTTGTTTTTCCTTTAAGCAGTTCCTGGCAATACTTTCTTTTGTATTTTTAAACAGATGAGTTTTTAAAACAATGATTGCATTTAGAATCTTCAAGGATGCTTGTTAACCATGAATTGATAAGCCAGATCCAGAGATCAGAACTGTGAACTAATCTGATCCACACACAGATGAGCCTAGGAGAGCTGACTCTTGGTATGTAGGGGACAGACAGACAGACAGACAGGACAGACAGCCAAGCACAGTGCCCATGGGATGGCACAGTGATACCTGGGCATCAAGCTCGAGGCCTGGTCCTCTGCACAACTGAGCAGTGACTCAGTCAGAGAACGTTCTCGTCATTAGTGTAGATGGCACTTGTGGAAGTTCTGCTGGTGAGTGAGCTGGTATACAAATTCCACACTTGCTCTCCATTTCACTTGCTGGCACGGCCTCTTCGGCCAGATGTCCCTCTGCCATCACCTGCCTCCTGAATGCCCTGGATGAGATTTATCTTCTTTATCTGGAAATTGATTTGCCTGCATCTCCTTCTGAGATTACCGAATTCAATCTTGTCATAGAGCGACTCAGTTCTTAGAAAAATGTCGACTTTGTGAGTGTGGCGGCTGATGTTTTTTCCCAGTCACAGGACTGAAGGTAAGTGCAGGCAGGTTGGCAGCATGGCCAAGAGCCTGCCATGGTGGCCGACCTGATCCCCACAGGAGCAGGCCGGGCCTCCTGACACAGGGCTCCTGTGCGCCAGTCATTTCGCCTCCAGGGAGCGCTCAGCCAGCATGAAGCTCCCGTGGCATCTTCTCAGCTCTGAAGCTTAGAGCACTTTCTGGTTCTTATTCTCTCTGCACCCCGGCAACAGTGCTCCAGGCTCTCTGCCCTTATGAATGCGCAACTTGAGTTCAGGGTCAGCACGGCCTACGTTCCCACCAACTTAGTGGCTTGAGTATTGCATTCACTGCCACTGAGTCCTGAGTTCAAGATTGTGCTGGTGGTAGTACCCTGTGTCTTCCCATGGGAGTTATGTTAAGCAGAGCTTGAGATAGTACCTTTGCTGCGATCATGCCTACCACTGACTTGTCACCTTGCTGTTACAGCAATGACCAAATAGTTGTCCAGCTGGCCATGGCACTAGGCACCAGGAAGTCCACAAAGGAACAAAGCTTAGAGCAAGTTTAATGTAGCAGCATGTGTAGTTGTACAACCAAGTGTGGCAAGAATGGCTGATTTTCAATAATTAAAATGCCCCTGTGCTCAATGAATTGGACTTTTCCCAGCGAGCCTTCTGCCATTTCTATGTGAAGAAATGTACTCAGTTAAATCTTTTATAACGTACACTTTGTTGGTCTACAACAATTTTATTTTCACGTTGCTTGTGGTGCAGCTGAGGTTTATTCTGCAATGTCAGCAGAGTTTCCAGGCCAGAGGCAAAATGTGGACTGTGGTTGGAACAACTTTCTTCTTCTTTTCTTTTCTTCTTGTTCACATTCCAACATTCTTAAGAACTGCCTGAAAAGAAATGTCGGAACTGTGTTCTGAAAGTGCTTTTCAGAGCTCTGTACTACTAGAGAAGTTAATAGCTGTACAGTTCTAGAGAGAAAAAGGAAAAAAAAAAGACTGTGGGAATCTCTACTTTACTTTCTGATAATTCTATTTTTCATTTTAAATCTCTTTCAAACTAAGAAATAAAACCTAGTCAGTTAAAAAGGAGTGTGTCTGTGTTCTCTTATTTTCTGGCTATCTCTTAAATTTAAAAAAAGGACATCTATTGTGAAAATGAAATGTTTCTGCCTTGTAGTAAAAAGAAAACCCTAGGTACTCTTGGCAGAATGCCTAGGGTCTTTCCCTGTAGGATCGCCTTCCTCCCCCTTCCTCTTCCTGAAAGGCCACATAGAAAGCAGGATGTGTATATTGCATCCATTTTTATGCCTTTCTTCTGTTATTTCCAACAACTGACAGATGGACAAGAGAAACGATCTCTGGCATTTGAAGGTGATTAGCACTCATTCGTTCCCTAGTATGGAAGAAAACCTGAAACATCTCATTCCCTTGTGTAACATTTTTTGATCTTGCTCGCCTCTGAAAGGAAACCCTTTCAGCCTTGGTCCAGCCCTAGGCAGAGTCTTGGTGGCAATGAGGCCTCGGCTGATCTAGCCAGTAGGCTGTTCTTGTAAACAGTTTATCAGCTATAAAATACAGATAAATATCTGTTTTGATTCATCTCACAGGCAATTAAAGTCTTTTTAAATTCTTATGCTTAAGAATGCCTGTGAGTCTGTAGATGAGAAATTCTTTTTTGCTTTGTTTATGTTTGTGTGGTGTGTGTGTGTGTGAGAGAGAGAGAGAGAGAGAGAGAGAGAGAGAGAGAAAGCATTATGTGTTCCTATGGAGGCCCAAGGGTGATGTCAGGAATCTTCCTGGATTGCTCTTCCTCCTTCTTGCTTTGCTCTGAGCTTTGCGAGGCTCCACAGATGTACAGGCTGCCACCATTTCCACCCAGCATTTTTACGTGGGATCTGGAGATCCAAGCTCAGCAAGCACTTTGACCCCTGAGTCATCTTCCCAGCCTGAGCAATTGTTTTTGAATCAAGGCATTGAATCCATTGCACCGATCAAACTGCCAGTTTTTTTAGGAATGAACTCTTGAGCTTGATGCATGGAAGGTGAACATTTCTTCAGAGAGCTGCAAATCTCTCCACAGCTCAGGCATGGGAAGAAACACACACACACACACACACACACACACACACACACACACACACACACACAAACATAAACATAAACAAAGCAAAAAAGTGCATGCTTGTTAGGCACTATACAATTATGTGAATACCGCCCAGTCAGAATTAAGCACAAATATAATCAGAGTTAAAGCTCAAATTCAATTTGACATATATTTGGGCCTATCCTCAGAGCCTCTTAGCCGAGGACCAGAGGATTGTTTGCTCCTGAATTTAGCAAGACATTTTCCTGAGGCTCTCAGGCACCTACCACAGATCTGTTCCATTTTTAGTTCCACCCTTGAAACGTCCTCCACTGGAGGCGCCCTGTACTGCCTACCGTACCACAGGCCTCTTGCTGCTTCCTGGCCTAGGACGTCAGAAGTTAATGGTATTTTCTCTTGAGTAAGCCTGTGTACCACCAGATGCTAGTGTCTCAATTTAATTAACTGCTGGTACTGATCTGTTAGAGGTGAAATCATACATCTAGTTTCCAGTTTAATTAAGAACTTGGGATTCAGATTCAACCTCTTTCCTGTACCTCCCCATTCTATCCCTTCTTCCTTACAGGATTATCTGTAGGAAGACTAGAAACCCAAGATAGGAGGTCACGATAGCGATAGGTAAGGGTTACCAAGTGTGCCAAGTGTGTACAACATTTGTGCTGACCTTACTTACCACGGAGCAGATGCTTGTAGAAATCACTTTGCTGTCATAGTTTCCCTTTAGTAGACATTGCTTCACAGCATCATAAAGAAGTGATATACCTTTAGCAGAAAACACTGAAGCCCGAAGCCCGAAACCCCATGGCTACATATGTGAGGAACACTGTGCAGAGAGCCACTTTGCATTTATTCTGTCCTCCTTGGCGGAACACTGTGTGGGCAAGACAGAAAATAAAGCAAGAGAGAATGTTAACTGGGAAGCAAATTTATGTGCCTGGGCACAGCTTATAACTATAAAATTAAGAATCAGATAAATTGTTTTAATGGAATTTCTGTGGAAGATTAGGTGCGGCAGCGTGCGGGTTTTTGTCAAGATGTGAGACTTGAAGTGGAAGAGCCTGTTTTCTTTGCAGGGACCAAGCTCTGCCATAAATATTCACAAAATTGGCCACCGAGTGTAATTCCAGGCATGCATGAGGAGTATTTTCCATATGAATGTGCCTTAACACCTGCATTCCTTTAAAGCTCACTGTTCAGCAAGGGAAATCACAAGTGCAGGTTGGGTGGAAAGAGAGAGAGGCAAACAGAATTCTAAAAGTCATCACTATATTTTTGTCTTTGAAAAGAAAGCAAAACGGTTGCAGTTCTAACACAGTCCTTCCTTCTCTTCTTCTCCCAAACAATTCTCCAGTCCTTTCCGAGAGTATGTTTTTTTGCTTTCAAAGTGAAATCGTCGGAGAGGAGGCACTTGCTTCGTTCAAGGACTTGCAAAACCCAGTGAGTTCCTGTCACAAGTTGGTTTGATGAAGGGATGACCATTAGCTGTGTCATGGAGGATTGTAAGTCCAGATCTTTGAAAAGAAACAGCCTATCTAAAAGTACATGTTTGTGTTGGAAATAGATAGATCTGCAAGGTGCGAAACATTTCTGTCATTTCCCAATTGCTTTATTAAGTAGACATTTCATCTACAAATATCTCATTACTCCATTCTGTGCCTTCACACGAATCCAGTTTTTCCAAAGCCACTGTTTTCAGGTGTTAGGATCTAATCAGTGGTTTTTCTGACTTCTCCATGCAATCTGTCACTTTGTCCCCTTAATCTGATCTCTGGGACCTCATTCACACTCCAAAAACATATTCATAAAGAGACTAAAGCACAGTGACAAGATGCTATGCTGCTTTGAATAGAATGGTAAAATCTTGAAGGATTGTCTTAATCACTTGTTAAAAACTGAATCCACATATGCTGTGTTCAAGATGTGGCCTAGATGCTGTGGATTGGGTAGTGATTCACATATAAGTCCTACTTCACAAGCAACTCTGGTTACTGCTGAACACAAAAACCTGAATAGCCATTGTGATGCATGCACTGAAGGGGACATAAACACTGGTGGTGTCAGGGGCTACTGCTGTTTGCTGATGGCTCTTTTCTGGGGGCGACTGTGGAACTCTGGGAGGTGATGTGTGAGCTGAGTACAGGAAACTAGGGCAGGATAGAGAAAGCCCTTTACAAGTGAAGCATGCATGAGCAGCCTGCTGCAAGAATAAGAGGCAGAGTACTAGAAGGGCCGGCATCAGGGAGTGCAAGGCCTGCGAATAAAGAAGCAGGGAGACATGCAGCGCCTGTGCATGGATCTGTGGGGTTTATTCTGAAGTACGTGGTTCTGTGCGGGTGAAGCAGCACATTCTGATTTAAAGTCTAATGAGATCACTTAATAAAGAAGAGAGCTAATGGGTGACCTGACGTCAGCAGTAATGAGAATGAGGTGAATGAGTCTCTGGCAGGGATGGAACCAGCAGGCAGCAGAGGTGGCTGGATCGTCCCTTCTGGAGAAGCCTTCCGTGCCTGTCCTGGCCCTGGCTGCCTGGAGCCTACAGTGTGTTTTCCTGCAGCACACTTTGACATTTAAAGCTCAACTTCATATAGACCTTTATTTTGTTTTGTTTTTTTTTTCTTCTCGCTGGAACTGCATACTTTTATTCTAAACATCAATAAAGGAGAAGTTAAAAATACTAAGAGCATTCAGGATAACTTGTAAGCATGAGCCTGCCTCCAGAAAAAAAAACAAAAAACTGTGCAATATGGCAATATGAGGCAGATGACTGTGGCGTGCCACTGGTGTGTGTGTGTGTGCGTGTGTGTGTGTGTGTGTGTGTGTGTATGTATATATCAGACATAGATTTTCTCTGAAGTGGGAACTGGTAGGGAAATAACTAATGCACTCAACATAAATCAAAACATTTGCATTGTTGTTGTCGATGACAACCTACCCTAGATGGAAACTGTTAAATGCACTGTAGGTAATTGAATCCATCAAAAGTGTTTGTCCCTGAGAAGCTCCTGTCTACCAGAAGCCCTCATGCAAAATAATAAAACTCTTTGGACTACTGATGAACCATGACAGGCACACATGTGTGACTGCTAAGAACAATGCAACTTAAGTGTGGAAAACAGTGATATTCCCAACCCTTCTCTTTTCAAGAAGCCCTTAGCAGTCGCTGGCTGAGCAGCCTGTCTCCTCGGCTAATGACTGCGGGATGGACACTGACAGAGTTAGCATATATTTATCCTCCACATAGCTGTTATTTGGAAGTCAGGGATTCTCTGAAGATTTGGGACATCGGATTCATCTTGGCAGTCATGAAGAATCAAAAGAATGGTGGGAGCACTGGAAGCGGCTTCATCTGCCCAGCCTGTGCCCTCTGTGGCTAGAAGACAGAGCTTGCCGGCTGCTCAACACAGAGGAGGTCTTTTCCAATGAGAGTTCATAACATCTGAGTCTCCAGTCTTTAGACCATTTCATTCTTGGCCGATGGCTATTGTGGTGTCTGTACTGCCAAATGAGCCCAGGTCATTTGAAAACATCCTGTAAAAGAAAGTTGAGAGAGGCCTATTATTTCAGGTGGGTGTGAAGGAATGTAATGAAGTTGATATGTGGAGAGTGCCTGCTATGTGTGTTGCACGGTGCCAGGTGATGGAGCCTGTGTGGGAGGGCATGGCGGCAGCCAGGAGAAAACATGAAAACAGAATGAAGCGTGTCCCCTGCCGCTAAGGTGCACACCGCCGCGCATGCTGCATCCCTCCTCTGCTGCCTACACAGTTAGGTGCTGCTCTAAGAGAACAGACAGATTTGACATTTGAACAGATTTCCTTCGAGGCTTCTGTTCTGGTGCCTGTCGGGTTTTCTTTATTAATCACCGATAGCTGAATGTTTGGGATGATAGAAGTTGCTGATCCATTTTTAGCAAAGTTCAAAGGATTCATTTACTTACCTCCCCCTGTTCACCCACCAGCTTCTCCGCCTGGCACCCATCTGATTTCCAGGCAGCCCTCCGACGCTGGGCGGGGCTTCTTCACACAGCTGCTTCTGTAGAGGGAACCTCCTGCAGAAGACGAATGCATTTTATTGACTCCAAACCTTTCTCCTGGAGGAAATGAATGTTTACGGTTGAGCCCAAAGAGAAGATGCTATTCATCTGCTTCCTCTGTGCAACAAATACACTGCGTGATACACCGACAAGCTGCCTAGATTTTGAGTGAAAGAGAAATAAATTAGGAACCTACTCAAACCAAGTTCAAACATTCTTGTATAGGGACAGATCCCTGTTCATTTCAAGGTTTTGGCTTGTTCAACTGTGACATCAAGTGTTTGCATTCAATGACCACTGAGTCAGTAATTTCAGCCAATTAAGTCAGGAGAGAGAAACTGATTTAGGTAGTGATAATGCCACTGTCACCAATACAAACCCTAGCTGAGGTCTAGACTTGGATTTAGAGGAGATCGCTGTATCTATGGCATCCAAGCCCTCTAAGGTGCTAGATACCAGACATGCTAATTACCTGATGCAGTATATTGGAGGTTACATGTGGACATTAGAGATCAATTCAAGACTTATTGGGAACAGAGCAGTGGACACAACAGGTGGCAACTGCTCTTCCCTCTATCCAGGCCTTCTTGCAGAGGCAGGTGACTCTAGAGGTCACAAGACAGATGGCCCAGTATCCTGGGAGCATCCTGACCTTGAATGTTGCTGCTCACCTGAGCTGAGCTCCTAGCTGCCACTCTCTGCCAGCTAATCGTCCCTCTTAGCAACAGCTGTGGGAAGGAAGAGAGAAGGACAGCTACCACAGGGCAGTTCTTATAAAAATAGCTGCAGGGTTTCTGCCAAGGCATACTAATTTGGTCTTTGGATGGATTTAACTTATACAGTAACTTGAAGAGTCCCTGAAACTCTAAAGGAGAGAAAGCAGCTCTATCTAGTTAAGGCTAGCTTTATAGATAATGAATCATGATAACTATTATTATTATATATCATATGACTTGTATTATATGTTAATATATATTAAATATCTATACCATTATAGACACAAATTATGATAATGTCCCAGACTATGTCTACATACATCCTCATCTAGAAATGTCAAGGACTTTGTCATCATGCAAAGGCATCTTGGTAATGTTGTTACATTGGGTCTTAGAGGATCAATGGTCAAGTGCCTGAACAATGTCTGCCTGGTTCCCATTCCACAAATAGTGCTGGTGTCTTGCTAGATTTTCATCCCAGACCAAAGACTGCTATCTTTCAGTATTTCTTCAAATGCACATGAGAAGTTGCCCTTTCTTGGAGAAACAGGAAAGACAGAACAAAAGGGCACTTGGCAACATGTCCAAAGACACAAAGACACACTCTAAGCAAATTTCCCCACAGTTTTGCTGTCCAAAGGATCCAAGGCGACTACTGAGTGTCAGACATCAACCTTTCTTGGGGTTACTGCAGGTACCCCCTGGTGTTCAAGACAGGTACCTTGCTGGACCTACCATTGCGTGATCACCATCTAGAAAGCCCGTCCTCCGGTTCTCCTGTGGCTCATTTCCTTCCTTCTTCACATCTGTCTGCTTTACTCCCTCACTGAGGCTCTTCCTGACCAGTCCATTTCAGGTTATGCCTCCCAGTCTGCTTTTACTTGCTGTGCTTTCCTGATGTTCATTCTTTTGACTTTTTCCTGTCCTTTTAAATCACATACCTCGTAAGAACAGGATTCCTATGTTTGATTTCCTTACTTTGGATACACATTTAATATTTATTGAGTGAATAAAGTAGGATGGGGCTTTGTGGGTGCATTGACTTGGCGTAAGCCTTCCCCTCTGCAGGCGGCCAGGTGGGATTGGAAGCTTAGATCCAGGACATGGTGGCATAGTTCCTTGGCGACAGACACGGCCCGTCGTTCAGTGACACTTGATTTGCTTGCCTCTGAGACCTCACTTTCCTGATCCCCAAATCATTTTTCTTGTTTTCCTAAATACCCTGCCTGATCAGAACGCACAGACAGCTCTCCTGGATGGAAGATGTTTTGAATGTGGAGGCTGGTGCGCTTACACACACTGCCTGATAGACTCAAGCCTCAATTGTTGCACATGGTGGGTAAGTCATGTTCTTTCTCCAGAAACAGGTCTTCATGTTACCTTAACCACTGTCTAAGTTAGTTCTCTGGGAATTCTGTGGATACAAGTTTCTATTAGAATGTATGGAATTGCTTTGTATTTATCATTTCTTCATCTGAACTGATTATATCATTTCTAGAACAATTATGTTCAATATGTTCTTCCATGAAAAGAGACCCAAAAATCCAGAAGTGAATCCTAAAGCAATGAAATCTCACCAATCCAGTAAATTTTGCAGAATTACTCTGGATTTTATCCACGTTTCACTTTCTCAGGGTGACGTACAGTGCTTCAAATTTCATATTAAATTATTCTCACACAACTTTATCTTTCTTTGTTCATCCATTATTTTTGAGCCTCAGATTTCTGCCCATTTTCTTGATCTGAAAATAGATATCCACCTTCTTTCTGTATTTGCATTTGCATTGAAAGTGACAATAGGTTCCTTACCAGAACAGTTACCTCCCACCCTGAGCCAGTGCACAGGGTTTTGTAGTGCCACTGGCTCAGGTTGGCCTGGTGATGTGAAATATGGCAGAAAATTTGTTTGGAAGACCTGCCAAGTCAGCAATCACCCAAATGCGTTCAATAACAATATTCAAGCCTGCTGAATTATTAATGAAGCAAGGCTGAAAGCTTGCCCTGGCCACACCTATTCATACTTAGATGAGAATTCATTAGAGAAACAAAAATGTATGCTGAGTGTCATTACGATGGCAACTGTTATTCATTTACAAAGCCATAAAGACTAGAAAGAATCACTTGGTTTTTTGTCACAAATATTAATTCAAAGGCCTCCAGACAAACACAATCAAATTCTCTGAAAATACATCTTAAAGACAATATAGTTATTGCTAAGTGTTTTAAAGTTTGACCAATAGCAACTGGAGAGATGGCTCAATGGTTAAAGTCTTTGACTCACAAGCAGAAGGACCTGAGTTTAGATCCCAGTTTCCACCATCCATTGACTTGCAGTTCTGGTCCTTCCAGGCAGAGAATAGGAAATCCTGGAGCAAAGCAATAAGAGGTAGAGCAATCCATAATGATTCTCAAAGCCACAGTCACACACACACACACACACACACACACACACACACACACACACACACACACACGCTGTACACCAAAAATGTAGTCACCTGGCTTAGGATGTAATGTGACCCTTCCTTAATAATTACCATCTTTTGGTGAATAGCCATCCAGAGTATGAATCATGTGGCATTGTGAGGTAATTGCCATGTATTAGTCTCATGGGACACCATAGTGATCACAAAGATGGAGAAATATCTCCAGAGCAGTGTGGCTTCAGCTGTCTAAGTATCCTTTCTTAGAATGCTCCACTATCTGTGAAGAAGCCATGGTATTCCTCCATTGGCTATTATTTGGAGAAGTAGTGACATTGGTGATTTCTGTCACATAATGTCAGATTCTGTTGATGACGAATGAAGCCATTTTGCTTTTGTGAGTAGCAGTAAGAAGTCCTTCCTATGGGATTCTCAGCCTGGTCTGTGCAGACCGTGCTACATTGTCTGAGCCCTTGCTAGTTTCTCCCGCTCTGCATTACATTGAATAAAAAATTGAGCAAGTTCTGATGGAAGATTCTGAGGTCTTCAGATTTCAAGATGATAGGTAAGTGGAATAGGTGGATGATATTTCATTTAAAAGAGAGTCAAGGCTTACTGGTAATTTACCTTCTTCCTGGTTTTCCATTAGGCAGGTTTGCCAGGAATTCATTCCACTTTTAATTAAACATGTGGTGAATATTCATTGTGAAAAGAAATGAAATAGAAAAATATTTATGCAGTATATGTGACATAAGTAAATAAAAATAAGGGTTAATTATAACTTACCTTGCAAAGGCCCCACTACTATTTCCTTCTAACACCATCATTTGTGTCCTTTCCTGCTACTATTTATATGTACGGAGTCATATCTTCAATTTCATAACCAGATATGCTTTCTGACAAAATACTTTGGTTAAGATCACGTTCCACTTTGTTTGTGGCAATGTGCTGTCTGTGGCCTTTAAGAATACAAGCACTTGCACCAAACTGCTTGTGTTTGAACTGTATGTAGTTTTACCAGACATAATTCTGTGTGCTTTCATTTCATCATTTGCATCATATCAATGAAATAATTACATGTTAAATATGTAACAAAATGCTGTATAGATAGAGAATCATCAAAAATGTTAACTTGCTATGAACTAATAAAAATGACATTTTATATTTAACATTAAGGAATTTATTAACTATAAATGTATATCATTTGGGCAAAGAATATCTCTTAGACTTTATTTTTAATTAATTTATTTGTTGCTGGGCACTAAAAACCATTAACAGGGGACTTGAAAAATCATACATGGAACATATACTTTCAAGATGGGTGCCAATGAAATTAGTGGAACTCTCAAAATTTTTCTTCAGGACTTTTCTTAACAAGCTGTTTTTAATACCTAGACTAATAAACTACAGTAGAATTTCTCAGTCTAATTATAAGGTATTTCTGAAATTTGTCCAGAAAATTGACACAAGCCTGAGGAAAGTAACTGGCCAAAGTTCAGAGCATAAAGAAGGAAATTTGGTGACCATCACTGTGACCAGAGTGTTTGCTAAGAATGAGCTACTTAATGTGTAATAAAATGAAGCAAAGAGGACCAGTGAGAAGCAGAAAGAAATGCTAATTTTTTATTAAAAATCTTTTCTGTCAAAAATACCTTATTTAAGTAAGGTAAAATAATCAGCTATTAATTTACAAAATAGCAACTGCACTAATTATGCTTCACCATTTAAAACTGTCTTCTGCAGCTTACAAAAACTGCAAGAAGGATCAGTATGTAAAGACACACTCACCTAATGGAAATATCTTTTGTTTACCAGTTGAATCAGGAATCATAATGAGGAAAACATCTCGATGAGGTTTTGCATGTTTGATATCTGCAAACATATCACAATCTGACCTGATTACACACTGAAGAGGTTGTGTCTTGTCACAGAGAATATTTATGGCAAAGGAAGAGGCTAAAAGTGGTACCTTCTTGTTTGCAAGTGTTGATCTCACTGTAGGTATATGGTTTCTATCAAGAACTGGGTTCAAAGCCCAAGTCTGCCAGTTACAGTATGCTATCAGATGATCTACCATTCTCTCTATATCCACCTTATATACCAAATTGGAATGTCTTTCTTTTTGAGATGAAGCAAGACAAATATGTATTATATTACATCTGACATCATTTCTGGTATAGAGTAGATAATTAACATGTAGATATTACTCTTCACTGTCAGTAGAATGTTACTGTATTATCTTTGCCTGTCTTTTCCAAATTAAGTAAAGATTTGAAGAAACTCATATTTTTAACCAATCTCCAGCAATCCCTTTGAAATCTTTAGGAAAATTCCCAAGATGCAGTGGTATAGAAGTTCGTTGCTAGATGATCTTGCTGGTCACCATCTCCTAGCATGATGTCTGCACAGTGCCTCAGTGCTCTTACAGGCTATGGTTGCAGTGACGGAAACACATTGGTTTGGGGTCCTAGTGGTTCTCAGCAAAATGCAACAGCAGTCATGAGCAAGAAGTTGAAATTAATAGTTCTCCCTTTTCCTCTGTAACTGTAGAATGAGCATTCATGAGTGAATTAATACTCATCTCCCTTGCATGAAACTGTTTGTGAAGAGGAGCTAAGGTCAAATAACTGAATTTCCTCTAATTACTTAAAGATTTACAATGTATTTAATCCACTTCCTGGTTTTTTTTTTTTTTTTTTTTTTTTTTTGCCATCCACTGGCTTGGCATTGTGTAGAGAGGCCAAGGTTAAGACACACAGCTCCCAGAGCCCCATCACCTCTCTGACATAAGATTCTGGCTGTGCACAGCATGGCCTCAATACTGATATTTCAGACATGAACTTACAAAATGACCAAGTGTATTGCTCTTGAGGAAATGCAGGAGCATGCTTCTCAGAAATACCTATCTGACTTCCAAAAGTAAAGTTTATTTTTCTGTTTGTTTTCAGCTCCTTCACTACAGATTCTACATTTTTTTTTTTGCCATGTGTGTTGCATAAGACTTACCCTTATGGATATATCTGTTCAGGTCTATGGCAAGTGGAAAAGAAAAAAATGAAGCATATCACTTCTCTGTATCAAGTAGGCATTCAGAACCAGCAAACCTGTGCCCTCAGTGCTGGTGAGTGATGGTAGGGTTGTGGACTCAGCTTGTTTTGCTCCTGATCATGAGCTCCACAGGTGACAGAAGTGGCTTGAGTTGCATTGGTTTGTGGGGTGCATCAGGGCTGTTGAGGCTGATGTTGTTAAGCAATTGTCTGTGCTTGGAAGAACAGATGTGGCTCGTTTTAATATCATGATTTCAAATCAGCCAACTTCCCTTTCACATGCCTCTGTTTTCTCAACTTATAGGTTACTTTGAAGGAATTCTGAAGTTCCGAAGAAATTGTACAGGGGTGCAAAAATAATACTCTAAATATGTTGCTTCTGATTTTTTAGCCTAAAAATATGAACTCTTTGAGTAGTGAAAGTAGTGTGTGTGCATATGTGTGCATGTGCACATGTGTGTGTGCATGTGTGCACATGTATGTGTAAATTGCATATGACAGCAAGAGGTATATGTCCGATGTTGTTTCTCTCTTCACCTTATTTTATTTTGGGAGTTTACCAATTTGGTTAGAATTGCTTGTCCCCATGGATCTAAAACCTTCCCTTCTCCTAGAATGTTCCCAGTACTGTGATTACAGGCTATGCTGCCACACCCAGTTTTTACATGGGTTCTGGAAATGGAACTCACTCCTCAAGCTTATCTGAGTCAGCTCCCCTACCTACCCCAACAGTGACAGCCATTCTTGTGGAGATCTACCCTGCACTAAAAAAAAATTGACTCATTTACTACTCACCCCAGCCTTTTGACAAGCAATGTTTGCCAAATATTATATACAAGAACATGAAACCCACATACATCATGATAAACAGCATCACTATCTGTGGGAAGACTTGGGGCAAAACAGTGACAGCTATATCTGTGTGTAATCAAGAGAGCTTGAAAATATATATACAATTCCAAATTTCTGTTGTCAGCTTTTCTTTTTTAAAAAAAGAAGTCATGGTAAAAATACTTGATTTCTGTGTTGCACATATTGGATGCTACCTATTTGGCTGAAATTCTTAGGAATGTTACTACATAGTGCATACTTGTAAATCTCTAGACTCAAGGGGCATCGGTGGGATCTTCCGACGATGCTCAGTCATGGGCAATCTCCAGTCCAGCAGCCACGGCTTGTTTAAGCTTCCTGTCAGCAGAACATGGGAGTAAGTGACCCTCAGAACCTGACTTTCATCTTGTCTTCGAAAAACTTTCCTGTCATACCATGATTTGATATTTTGTTTTGCACAGCTAGAAGGCTGCACGATATATTCACTCCAACTCTAAGATGTTCCATAGGTGGTAAGTGAAGTCTTAGTTTTTTTGTGCAGTCAATCTGACAGCATTAGAGAGAGTTCATGTATTTTGGGGATTTGGGAGAAAGTACTCACATAGTTGCTGTCTTGGACACACCAGAGGCATTTTAATTCTTTTATTCGTCAAGTGCTTCCACCTCTTGATTGAGAAACACAATGGAATTCAGAGCCAAGAGGAGATTATGAGAGGTCATTGAACATAAATCTGGCGGGGGAGAAGTGGGCAGGGTTCGCATAAATTTGGATGTGCTCCACTCCAGAATCAGGTCATGTTAAAGGTCAGCACAGTGATATTTATCCTGAAGTCAAAAAACATGTTTCCATTTCTCTTACAAATTAAAAGTTATTTTTTTGGATTTGAAAATTTTAATCTTTTTTCTTTGACTCTGAGTCTCATTAAAATTACAGAACAGAGAAGAAAAAAAATCTATATATAGCTTTTTCTTTCACACGGCAGTTAACAGAAGTTGAGACGTACCCTGGGTTGTTCACATTTTTTCCGTGCCTATGGGAACTCTCTTCTGTAGGTTTTTATCAGGTGTCTTCATGAAGCAAACCAAATGCCTATGGCCACACCAAGACACAGAAGGTGACTCCTGGCAAGGATCTTAATTAGGAAATTTTCAGTGATTTTCACCATTTCCTAACTCTGCCTGTGAGGAGATAATTCCATTTTTCCATCTTAAGTGTGTTTATCCAAGAAATACTTCACAGTCCCTCTTTTTTGTTCTCTCAGATCTAAGACAGTCCATTGTCATGGCGGTCCAATGACGGGTTATGCTTAGAACTGTAGTTGAAACTGGCAGCATGTGTATTCCTTAGTCATAGTTCTTGGGTTCCCATCTCTTTTCCCACATTATCTCATAGCTGAATCACAGATTTTCCTTGTTTTCAGTAGTATGTGTGTGTGTGTGTCTGTCTGTTTGGTAGTACACATGTATGTATGTAGTAGTTCGTCTGCATGGTTGCGTATAAATCACCATCAAATGGCTTAAGGGAACAAGGAATTTATTTTCTTACAATAGTCTGGTTACAGTTCGTAGTCCAACTTGACAGGAGAGCGTGCACCAACAGAGGGCCAAGGGAACTGGCCACACTATCTCTACATAATGGCTGAGAGAGGGAACTATCCTTACTTGCCAGACCAGAATGTCTGGCCAGAAAGTCTATGCCGACTTTCTCAACCAGCTCTCTGTATTTTATTCCAGGGCCTAGTCCCACCCATCATGGATTGGGTTTTCCCATACTAGACAATCTCCTGCAGGTTTGCTCTGGGCTTACCTAAACCACTAATTCTCTACAAATGTTCCCAGAGCTCAAACCCTCAACAAGTTGATACCTGTGCCTAACTATGACAATATACCTATATGTATTGAGGCCAGAGGTTTCTCTATATCTTGTTTTTTGAGAAAGGGTCTTTCCTTTGCTCTAGACTTAATTAAGCAGACTGGGATAGTGTTTCAGTTAGGTACGGGTATCGAGTTAACAATTAACAGCTGAGCCATTAGGCATACCTATCAGGAATAACTTAGTTAAGATAAACCCTGAGGACACTTGCGGAACATTAATTCATGTGGGGAGACCCAATTCATAGTGGATGGTACCATTCCCTGGGTAGATGGGTAAGACGGAGCCTGTTGGAATGTGGAAGACTAGCAAGTATGAACCTAGCTATCTGTGGACATAGAGTGTCCATATTCTTCTGCTTCAATACAGGTGTGAAGTTTCCTGCCATCACAATGGACTGATCTAACACAGAGAGCTGGCTAGCCAGCCAGCTCCAGGGGTCTACCTGTCTCATAATTGTATTATAAGCTGTTGATAGGCTGAGCTTTCTCTGCACCCCCTGTTTGTACTTCTTTATGCAAAACAGTGCTGACCCCTGTTCCTTCTGAAATATTGTTCTTACTGTGACAAGACCTCCATAGGTCCCTGGGTCCCACTGCCTATGGGCTAGTACAGCATGGTTGCTCTGTGTACCACACTCTATTCACATATACATCTTTATGCATGTCTGCTCTGGGCAGACTATTTATTTGACCATGACCTGTCAATTACATCGTGCATGGTTTGAGTGCTTTTGCTTACTTCACTTCTTGTCTTACTCTCTGAATTTCTCTACCTGTACCCATGAGCCTCTACACTGCCCCTGCTGCCCTGCTTGGTCTGGCAGCTCTGAATCCTACCACTGCATTAGGTGTGGCACATTTTAACCAGTGTAGTCCATCAGAAATATATTATGGGTTGTATATTTGCATCTTTAGTTTTTGCAATCTCACAAAGGTGAGCAAAATAAAAAGAAAATAACTTTATTATTTATCCAAGCCTATTCAAATATTATTTTATTGAATAGCTAACAAAATTGTTAACGGCATGTTTTACTTTTGTTTGCACCAACACATTGGGTTCGGATGTGTCTGACACAGCACATCTTGAGAGCTCTGGTTTGACAGCATCTTTAGGTCATATTGAGCCATACAGCTTATTTTGATTTTAAGAATTTTCAACAGTTTTAGCAAAATTCCCGGGATGCTTTATATACTTTCTGTCCCCACTTACTACCATCTTTGCTACTATCAACATCTCTGCAAAAATGATGCCTTTGTTACCAGTGAAGGTCATTCCTTGACATACCGTGGTCATGTAAGGTCCAGTTCCCATGGGGAATCATTTTTGGTATCACATGTTCAGCGGATTTGTGTGAATGTGTAGCGACATGTACCCACCATGGTAACCTCGTGCCACAAATATTCACTGCTTTAAAAGGTGCTTTGCTTCATCTAGTCAGCTTTCCCCTTAGTCTCTGCAGCTACCAACCATCAATCTTTATGCTGGCTTCATAAACTTGACTTTTTCAGAATATCACTTAGCTAGAATTACTCAATAGTTAGCTTTTTCAGATTTTTTTCTATTTTCACTTAATAACATGCATGCTATTTCCTCCATATCTCCTTACAATTTGGTATATTCTTTCTTCTTAATCCTAACTAATATTCAATTGCCTGGAAGTACCACAGGTTTATTTCCCCATCCACCTATAAAAAGACCTATTGATTGTGCCCAAGTTTTGGGAAGTATGACATCAGGTATGAGTTTCTGTGGAGATGCAAGTGTTCAGCACGTTGGAGTAAAGAAACAAGAAACATCATTAGTGGGTTGTGCAGTAAGGATATTTTAGTTTTAAAGAAACTGTCTAGTTGTCTTCAAAGTGACTGTGCCATCTTGCATCCATGAAGGAAAGTTCCTGTTATCCACTACTTGCCAACGCTCTGTCTCTACACTGCTCCAAGATTTGATCACTCAAGTAAGCATGAACACTACTTTGTGTTAATAATTCCTTCCCTGATATGTGGTACACAGTACCTTTATTACACCCCTTCATGTGTCTTCATTATGATATGTCTGTTATCAGTACTTAGCTATTTTTAAGGTGACTTACCTGTTTTTATATTAGTTTTAAGTGTTCTTTATATGTCTTGGACAACAGTCCTTTAATTTGATGGGTCTTTTCAATTTTTTGGCATTGGAAAGATGGCTTAAGGTTTGTCTTTGCCTCAAAATCAGGTGGATTTGAGTTCATCTAGAATCCCACATAAAAACATGGAGTGGAATGGTGGCAGCCTACACTTCTGGCTCTGAATGGTGGAACCTGGGAAATTCCAGAGCAAAACAATGAGTTAGAGCAATCCAGGATGATCCTTAATGTCACCCTGGGGCCTCGAAAGATTCACTGTGTGAATCTTCTACACACACACCTATATAAACCCACACACCTATCATGCATGGCAACACCTACACACACACACACACACACACACGCGCACACACACACACACACACACACACACACACACACACACTTTTTTTTTATTGAGTCCATGGTTTGCCTTCCCGTATGGTTGACAGTGTTGATGCAACTTTTCCATAGGAGAATGTTTGTGGATCACACACAAAAGTATATGTCCTTAGATATTGTATTTACAAAGACATTGCCATATCCAAGGTCACACAGGTTCAGAGTCTTGCAGTTCGATGGTTTCTGCATTAGTTCTTGTGAGTAGTGTGTAGTTTCTGTCTCAAAGAAATTGCATGTCTCTCTCTGCTTGTCCCTGCACTAGTTGTTGAAGACTATGTACCATATCACCTCTGTTCCTTCATCAAATAATATTTGGCTAGTGTTTAGGGTTTGTTCTCAGATTCCCACTTCATTACACTGGCTAATTTTTCTATTCTTTCACCAGTACCACATGTACTTTGATTACTAAACTGATTAGTGTAACTCCCTGATTTATATGTGTTTAGCATAGTGCTGTTTATCTTTTCCTTTCCATGTAGGCTTGACTGTCAAACTCTCAGTATCCGCCAAATATCTTGTGGAGACTTCATAGGATTTGTGGTAAATCTGCAAACCAAGATTATAAGCAGTTGCAGTTTGACAATATTTTCCATGCACGAATTCAAAATGTCTGTCCATTTATTTAGTATTTTAATGTTCATCAGTTTTGTGATTTTCCTCATAATGGATCTCACTCCTATTTTCTTAGCTCTTTAATCTAAAGGCCCTATTTGAGTTGTATTCATTTAAAGATACTTATTTTCACCTCTAACATATAGGAGAGGTAGTGATTTGACTTTTCTAGACTTTTGCTGTATCATGTAGCCTAGCTGCATTGCTTATTCATTCCATGAGATTTTGTTTTGTTTGTTGTTGATTCTTTCAGAAGGTTTACATAGACAAACATGTCATCTGTAAACAGTGAAAGTTTAAAAAAAATATATTTGTTTAGTGGGAGGAGAGAGATGAGAGAGAGAAGGGAGAGAGACCATGTGTGGAAAAGATAAATTTCAAATGTCAGTTGTCTCTTTCCATCACATGGGCTTTCAAGATTGAATTGCAGGGGCTGGAGAGGTGGCTCAGGGGTTAAGCCTCTGCCTTGCAGATGGAAGGTCCTGAGTTTGGATCCTAGACCCCACGTATAGATGCCAGGCGAAGTGGGGGTGGCCTGCATTTCTGGTCCTGGTAGGGCGGAGTCTGTGAATCCCGGGGCAGAGTAAACAAGGAGGTGGAAGCGTCCATGGTGGTTCCCAAATTCGCCTGTAATTCTACACATACACATAACATACACACACGCACATACATGCATACAGGCACAATTGAATAAAATAATAAAAAAATTTTAAAAAAAAGATTGAACTGCAGTCACCAGGTTTGCATAGAGGAACCTTCATGTATTGAGCCATCCCACCTGTTCAATAGTTGTAGTTTGATTCCTTCCTTGTGAATGACTATAACTTTTGTTTCCCTTTCTCTTGCTACTGCATGTGGTAGTATATCTAATACAGTATTTAGAGGTAATGGTAAGAGGAGGGCATTTTTGCTTTGTTTCTGTTCTTAGAAAATCTTCGCGCTTCTTTCTATAAACTTAGTTTTAAGGTTTTTATAGATATTCGTTAAGTTGGCATTCTCCTCTGTTTCAAATTTGCAACTTTTTTATGAACATTTGTTAAAAGACTTTTGACAAGTGAGTTTTTAGCATCTGTTGCATTAGTCTTTGTGGTGTTAATAAATCCATGACCAAAGGGCTTGACAAGGGCACAAGAAGTCATATTTTCTCTTATCGTAGCCCAGTTACAGTTCCTTGTCCAGCTTAGCCAGGAGTGTTTATACTATGGGGGGAGGGGGAGTGGGGCCTGATTACATCCATATATTCACAGGACTGCTGAGAGAAGGACAATCCCTACTTGTTAGACCAACATGTCTGGCCAACTATATCAAAAGATGCCAGACTTATTCAATCAGTTCCTCCATTTTATTCATTTGCCCAGAAATTAGTTACACTCACTGAAGACTTTTCTTCCCCAACAGCCACACAATTTCCTACAGGCTTGCTCAGAGCCTAACTCAAGCACTAATTAAAAATTGTATCCAGAGCTCAAACCATTATCCATCAAGTTGATAGCTGTATTCAACTCTGAAAACATCTATTGATATTGTATGATTTTTCTTTCTTAGCCTGTTGGTAGACGGATTGATTTTATTTGCTCTCAAATACTGAATTTACCTTGTATACTTTGAATGTATAATGCTTTGTTTGTGGCATCTAATTCTTTTTATACATTATTTAATTTCACTTGCTGTGTTTAAGCAATAGCTGCATATTTTTAAATATTCATTTATGACAAGAGAAAGAGAACCTTTGCCCCACAGTGTATGGAGGTCAGAGGATGAGTTTCAGAAGTTGGTTCTCTCCTTCTACCATGTAGGTTTACAAATGAGATTCAGGCTGCCAGATCTGAACATAAATGCCTTTACTCAGCCATCTCTTGGCCCTTTTCTTACTATTTGTTCATTGAGAATTTTTTGCATTTATATTCATGAAAGATGTTGGCATTTGTTTTCCTTGGGACATCTTCACCTGGTTCTGGTACTAGGGTGTTATAGCATCTTTAATGTGCTAAGGATTTCCTGTACCTCATTCTAAAGTAGGTGGTACAGAACCCATGTCAAATACCTGTTCATCAGTATACCCCTTTCACTGTGATTCTTTCAGGAAGGTTACCTTCTGCTGACTGAATTTCTTCACTAGACATCATCCTGTTCCGATTCTGCTTCTTCATATGCAAGTCTTGGCAGATTGTGTTGTAAAAGACTGGCTGATTTGTCTAGGCTTTCAAGTTTGCGAGTTCACATTTGTTCATAGTATTCACGTATTGCACTTTTTGCATCCACGGACAGCAGTTACGTTTCCCATTTCATTTGTTCATATTAGCAGCATATGTCATTTTGCTTAAATTCATCTGCTGAGAACTTTGTCAATATTATTGACTTTTTTTTAGACAAGTAGCTTCTGTTTTCTTCACTGATCTGTTCGATCAATTACTGCAAGAAAAATAAAAGCTTTGCTTTCAACTTCTGTTATTCTTCCTTTTTAAAGAAAGGTGAATCTAAATTTCTGTCCTATACAATTTGTCTAAGAACTTACTAATTACTTATTTAACACAGCTCTATCATCAATAAATTTACTCAATTTCTATTTGGGAAAGTTCCATTTCTTTGTCATTTGTGAACGAAAAATTCTCATGGCATTGAAATCTACATTAGTGGAGTATGTCTGTTTCATAGTTTGTATTGCTGGAATGAATAAAAGACCCTAACAACTTAGGAAAAATGTTTTTATCCATGTTCACAATTTCAGGTAACAGACAATCACCAATGATAAAAGAGTCACACCAGCATCAGAAGCAAAGGGCACTGACTGCATCTTGTCCATGGAAACAGCTGAGAGGGACAACAACCAAAGCATGGCCTCTTTATCTTCCTAGCCTGACATACTCTCGACTTCTCTCTATATGTCTTCCTCCCTTGCTCAGCAGTGGTCCTAACAATTATGGACTGGTCTTCCCACATCAATCATAGAATCAAGGCAGTCTCCCACTGTATTACTCAAAGATCTGTCTTAACTCAATAATTCTTCAGTGTTCCCAAAGATCCACCTAACACCAGCTGCCACACAGGGTGCTTCTTTGTTCTGAATCCTTTCAATAGACCATTCCAGTTTCTTCTTGCTTGCATGATTCTGTGGAGAAGAATCGCTTCTTTAGTTTACAGATATCTTTCTGTGACTTCTTTCAGAATTTTATCTTTACTGTGAATTTCCTGAAACATGAAACTGATACATCCTGGAATAGTTTTCTGGGCTCTTGTTCTGCCTGGTATTCTAGAGGTTTCTAGGATATGTAGGCTGGTGTCTGTCATTAAGTTGGGAGAATTTTAATTGAATTTTCTAATATTATTCTATTCCTTTTGCCTTCTTCAATTTCTGTTATCCCATGCATATGTACACACACACACACACACACACACACACACACACACACACACACATACACACACACTCATGTTACATTGTGTATTTATTCCACAGACCTTGGTTACATTTCCTTCTCATAATCTGTTTTTGTTGATTCTTTAAAGTTCTTCTTGACATATCCTGAAATTCAGAGATGTTTTCCTTAGCTGTGTTTAGTCACTGAAACCATCATCGGGGATCCAACCTTTCATAGCCATAGACATCTTAGTTGTGGCTGACGTCTTGCCTGACTGGAGCCCATGGCACACCTATGAAACCAAATAAGGCGTGCCAATCATTAAACCAAGATAGTTAGACTATACTAGTCACTGATGTTTCTTAACTGAGATGTTAGATGTGCTCATAATTCTTGAGAAAGTCAGGCATGTGCCACATAGCCATAGTTCAACTTTGTCTGGCTTAGTTTATAAACTCTTTCTTCTTGTCTTGAGATGTAGAGACCCCATGTATCTTTCTGGTGTCCAAGATGTGCTTCTGTATGTAAGTTCCTAATAAATTTCACTTTATGTAGTCTTGTAATGGTTTTTATTTCTTGGTCTCATGATGCCTTCTGCTGTGAAGACTGATTCTCCTACGCTGGAACCTATTTTGCCAAAATACCACCGAAGGTAATTCTTGTGGCCCTCTTCATAAGCTTCTCATCACCATGCTTACATCACCACAAGTTCTTGCATGGTGTCTATTCGGGACAGAATGTAGCATAGAACTCATTCTTTTTAACTCCAGTCAATGATTCTAACCATTATTCCAAATCCCTGATAAATCCAAGTTCGATGTTCTCCATCTCTTTATATGGTAACAGCTGGGCATTCTCTCCATGTGCTGTAGCTTAGGGAAGAAGAGAATCATCACATATTCCTATGATATTTGTTGAACATAGGTCTATGGACTGTGAACTTCATAAGCATGGTGGATTTTCACTTGCCCCTGACATAGACAGGAGGTCTAGTGTGGGTGGAGGTATGCCTTTACATCTGCTCATGTGGGATGCCAGGCTGAGAGGACTTGGTCCATTTCATTCCCAGTTCAGTTAGAATACAACAAACTAGCACATTTCTCTTGAGGGGCAGAGCTTGTTAAGAACAGAAAGTTCTAATGTTTTCCAAAATGGCCCTTTCATTCTGCCTCTGCTAGAAGGATGGGCCTGTTTTTCCTTGGTATTTACTATGGGAACCTGACTGAGCTTTGTAGGTTGGAAATTGGGAAAGTCCCTTCTGTGACTGGCTCTTCAAATATTTAGCTTATGTGTTTGTGTAGACTGAGCCTTCAGCAATTTGTCAATTACAGTTCAGGTTTCTTAAACTACCATTGGTTCCAGTTATTTTCACTCCATAAGTCATAGTTACCTGCATTCTCCTGTCTGTTTTCTATTGTGGGGGCAACATTTTGTCCCTTCTGAGGAACCTGTGAATTGTGTTTGACATGTTTTCTTTTGTTTCTATTGGAGTGACTTGGCAAAGTTTTCATACATCTTATGCCACTGCCTTTCTCTGGGCTCCATGATTTTGAATTTTCGGGCATTTCTGCAAGGACACTCTCAACTTGTCAGACCAAGGAGACCTCATTCTAAAATAGTCTATATAAGACCCCTGGACAGAAAACATAAAGTTGGCATTGAAACCCTTTGATTTCAGTGACAAAAGATTGTGTGACTGTCATAATGCCCTCCTTGACTTCTGTCCCATTTTGTCTGCTGCATGCATTATCTCCCTCCTAATTTCTCTGAATCTGAAGTGAATGTGCATCACTTACTTCTCTTCTGAAGTCTGAACTCTACCGTGTGTCTGAAACATCATGTCGTCTGGTCCTATTTGCCTGTCCAGCCATGACTTCTTTCCACATCTCTCTTCTCTAAGCGCTCTGTTTAATGTCACCTCTCTCCTCACTGCTTGCCTGCTTCCATACGTAGTACCTGCTGGTCTGTGTGTCTGTAATGTTCTTTCACCCAAATGAGTTTCTTTAGTCTCTTTCATAAAGATTTCCCTTCACACATCTCAGCTCAGCTCAGCTATTCCCTCTGATCCAGCCCTGTTACGCGTAGAGAGAGAGTTCGCCTGTCTTTTCTTCCGTTATGACAATTCAATACTGCATTGCATCTTTTCTTGGACTTATGAATTTCTTGTAGGCAGGGACAACATTTCTTTGTCATCATATGCTTAACATGAAGCCTGGCTGTACGTGGACATCAGTGCTGTGCGGTGTTGCTGAGGGCCACATCGACCTCAGCTTGTGGTTTGATATTCACGCACTCAGCGATTACTCTAAAATATCAATTTCCTCTGTACATTGAATTATAACCTACTTCTCAGCAGAGCTGTATCTTTTAATATTCACATAAATTTAGCCAGATGAAAGTTAGTTGACAAATTTGCACATGCTATCCTGGTGTCAGTGTGGCTCACCTCAGGAAATCCTTTCCTTTGGCATAGAGTACCTCCAGTCTGAAGGATTCCCTTCTTGTGGGTGTCATCGCTTATTACATCAAATGAGACAACACGGAATATTACAAAAAATGCAGACCCTGGGCTTGCTCTGGAAAAGGATGCAGAGACAATTCCAGGGATTAGATCAGATGATAGAATATTTCATTTCGTCAGTAATAATTCCACAGTGTCTCTTGAGCACATATTAGATGAAAAACATCTCCATTAATCACCATCTCTAAAAGCAGAAACATCTATAACCCTGTGCCTATTATAATTTTTCTCACCCTCTGTGCACAAAATGGTTAGTGTTGTGTATTCTTATCCTTTTTATGATGTTCTAATAACAGATATACTCTTCTCTGGGAAAAGTTCCATTGTGGAATGAATTTGAAGAAATATTATTCATTTATGGGAAAAATCACGTTTGCCTTTCAGTGTGAGGAAACAAAAGCAGGTAATTGCTTTGCGTTCCTTAACTCATTCATCAGTTGATCCATTTGTGGGTGATGCTTCTCCTGGCCCTGGACATTTAGACTGTCATTAAGATCAACAGAAGGAGGCTGGAGAGGTGGCTCAGGGGTTAAGCCTCTGTCTTGCAGGCAGAAGGTCCTGAGTTCAGAACCTAGCCCCCATGTATAGACGCCAGGCGTAAGCGGGGGCAGCCTGCGTTTCTGGCCCTGGAAGAGCAGAGCCTGTGAATGCCGGGGGAGAGAAAACAAGGAGGAGGTGGAGGTGGTCCACGGTGGCTCCGGAATTCGTCCGTGGTTTTACACACACACCCATACACATGTACACACACATATACCCACAATTGAATAAATAATAAATAATAATAAAAAAAGATCAACAGAAGATTTGCTCTCTGACTAGACAAACTCTTCTAACTCTAGTCTATGGGATATAGTTTAAATGTTTAATATAAAAATCTTTCAAGTATTTTAAACTTTCCAAAGAGCAGGAAAAGCCCATTCTGATTAGAAGACATTCTTAAACCAGTAGGAAACATTATGAATTTCTTGCTATAATACTATTGATTATTAAATGTCCATTTTGACCTTATTGTTAAGACTTCTGATGAAGCTATGATTATATATATAACACAAGTTATATATGAAAGCTCCAAAATTCCTTTAGCATCTCTGGTGCAAGAATCAATTCCAAAAAGGTGGCAGAGAACAATTTTCTGCAATTAAAAAAAAAGCCTTATTTTAAAATAATTCTATTGCCACCGAAATGTTGCAAAAATAGTTCAGAGTGGTTGGTAATTATATACTTCATCGATCTTCTCCTAATACTAGGATATTAACATGAGTAAAATACTATTAGGGCATTCTTAGATTTTTTTTATTAAAATTTACCCTGTTCTTTTTACATTCTACATTTTTAAATTTTTTATTCTTTAACAATTTCATTAATGAACATAATGAATTTTTGTCATTTTTGTCCCTTATTAGCCAACCCATGCCCCTCGTTTTCCTCAATATAAACTTTCTTCTGCCCAAGCACTCTCCCTGTGACTTCGTCTCTTTGCACATGTGACTCACGGAGTCTCATCTGCTGGCTTGTGCCTGAACATTTGTTGATGTGTGAGTGACATATCAGTGGACATGCCATCAAGGAAATCAGTTCCCATTCCTGCATCTGGCAGAACCCTCACTGGTCTCTCAGGAAGATGCAATTCCTCATGACTTCTTGCCCCCTCCATGATGCAATATAGATGGACATATCCCATGCAGGTCTTAGGAAACCGTATATGGTTTCTGTGAATTCATGGGTGCAGCGGCAATCTCAGGTTCCAAATATAATTCCTGGCCATGCCCTTTCCTGTCTTCTGTCTCTCAACATTCTTACCATTCCTTCTCTACGATGTTCCCTGAAGTGTTTTGTTTAATGTTAAACATTTAAATCCATAGTCACTTACTCTCTGTACTTTGATGATTTGCTATTATATCAAAACCTCCCATTGAAAAAGGAAGAGTTTTCATTCAGGGCCGAAAACTGCTCTAATCTATGGGTATAATGATAAGAATTTAGAAAACAATTTGATATCATGTCCTTATAGCTAAACCTCCCTTTCCAGAAGCTCTTGGCAAGCAGGCCTTGAATCCAGTCAGAAGTAGTTGATTACCCCAATAATGTTCATGCCGCTATTGTACCAATGGACCCTTCTCACCATGGTGGTTATTTGTAGCACTTAGAATTCACAGCTGGGTGACCCTGTTAGCTGCTTTTCCCACCTAGCAACCTGCATTGTACTTCCTGGTACTATAAAAGCTGACCAGCAGAGGAAACTTCTAGATCAGTTTCAGATTGAATTTTCCATGTCTTGTGGTCAATGTGTGCAGCATATTCAGAAATAGGAAAGTGTCCTCAGGTTCTGGAAAGCAACCAAGAGCAGTGGCAAAACTCTATATTTTTGTGGGGGTGAGTCTTTAAAACCTTTGGGGTCAAACTTTGTTAGAAGATATCACATAGCTGGTAGGAGGAATTTTAATTGCTTGTGGCTCTTAATAGAAGCATCTCAGGACAGTTTCTGTTCTCTCTTTTCTTCCTTTGTGTAAAGCACACCTGCTCACACCTTTTAAATTATATTTTTAGATAAACTTATAACATAGAAGATTTCTTCCTGGCTTATATCCCTAGTGCTATTTATTTCTTCCTCACCCTTCTTGTACCCTTGTTTTCCTCCCTCCCTAAGTCTCCTCTACCTCCTCCACTATTTCCCATTCTACTTTCTTACCATCTTGTACTTTCACCTGTCCTCCTTAAAGATCATCTCCCTCCCTGGTTAACAGTCCCTTTCTAGGTTTCTGTTATAGCTATCCCTAATTAAGTGCAAAAATCTGAATGTCCAATGATAGCACCCACATATAAGATAGAACATTCTTCATTTGGGATACAAGAAGATTTCTTAATTTCATTTTTTTGATAAACGAATAGTATCTACTATGGATATATACTATATTTTCACAAGCCATTCATAGGCTGATGGCAGTTCCTAATTATTTTTAATAGACCCATAATGAATACGTTTGAGCTGTACTACTGGAGTGATATGTCTAGGTCATATTGCAGTTCTAATATTAGCTTTTTAAGAAACCTCCACAACTGATTTTCAAAGTGACTGTGCTGTGGGGTTGACTCTCTATGAGTCTGTATGTATCTGGGCTCTTGTGTTTGGAGATAAATACTGAAATCAGAACACATGTAGAGAATTAAGGTACAATTTATTGCAGGAGAGAAAGAATGGAATTCATAGACTTCAGACGTGGCTTTTCCCCATTGGTTAGCTTCAGTTTTTGTAGCCGGATTGAGCTTTTTTGGTCCTCTATATCTCATTGGTTTATTCACCCAATAGGTACATATAACAATTATAACTGCATAATTTGATGTGTTACATACATTATATTGTTTATACTAGTTACTGTCAAATACTTTATTGTGTGCATACATATATGTGTAGTAAGTGCAGGACGTCAGTGTATGAGCATATACATTATATAAGAAACATGTAGCATATGCTGCTCTGAAATCTTCACTCTTTTCTTTGGAACACACTGTGAGCTCCTTTTCCATGCCAGTGAATGTGATCTCACTTCATTTTTAGAAACTGATATTGTTCTATTTCAAGAGGCTCAGTAGTTCATTTCATTGTCTTTTTTATTTGGCCTTTGTGTATGTTACTGAGAGTGCTTTTATCTTTATGCATCAGTAAGGAGCTGTTGGGTCAAGGTTTCTAAAGTCACATCCTGCAAGGCTGACCCTGTGTTGCTCTTCCAACAGCAAGTGCACGTGCAGGACTGCCACTCCTTCCTGGATACTGGACATTGCTGTTCCTTTTATTCTTCTTTTAATTTCCCTGGTTTCTGGGGACGTTCCTATGTCCCTGCCATTTCAGTACCTATCGCCCTGAATTGCTTTGTACTGCTTATCTACATAATCACACTTGTTTATTCTTTCAGTTATTCTGCACCATAATTCCCCGTCACTCAGAGCAGAAACCTTAAGAACCTCAACCTCATAATAAGTCCCCACACTTGGTCAATTGTTTTTGTACTTTAGAATAGGCAATACCCAATTATCCTTTGCCCTAAAATCTGAGGTTCTCTTTTCAAAATAAGAACACAATGGATAATACACCCAGATCTGGAGGTGTTATTTGCTTTTATGTATTCCAATGAAAGGTGAAACATGCTCCTCATGCCTCATTGCTGAAGCCTTTTTCCCACTTAAATCACTTTTACGGTGCACCCCTGGCCAGCAGTCCATTGCCTATCTCTCAGCTCATCCTTGGAATCTGTTTTGAAGCAAGCAGTCTTCAGTCCCACACTATTATTTTACTAACTCCCCTCCAATGTCATTCGTTAAAGAACTGATCTATGTATCAATATATTTGGATTTTTGTATTTGCATTTATTACTGTTACTTTAAACTTTCTTTAAAAAAAAAGTCATGAATTTCCCAGGAACCAGAAAAGAAAAACACTCACATAACTAGTTATTAGAGCCTGCACAGGTTAATTTGGTTTGGATTTGTAGGAGATTCAGAAGGCTTTCCAGAAAATTGGTGGCTATTAATTTACTCTGAACATTTTGGGTCCAAACCAAAACCTCTGTCCACTCTTCCTCATGGAAACCTCTCTAAGCGCTACCTCATTGGAGGAACCAACTGAATGAGGACAGATATAAAACGGAACCCTAAATGCAGTTCCTACTAATTTTGTTGCTGCTGGGCATGAAATAACAGGAGCTAAATTCTCTCCCAATCTTGCCTAAAATCTCGCATCAGAGCAATTGAAAGGGAATTACAGAGATGTTATAATAAATGTTATTTCGCTTTACTTATGGCAGTAATGGTTATGCTTTTAACCAGTACAGCAGTCATACCATTCTCCATCAGAAAGAAGAAGAGATCCTTTTATTCTGTCTGGCCTGCCCTGCTAAAAGCATTTGCTATGCACATTCTTGCTCAAAAGGTGTTACTTTTCTAGTGCATTCACTTGATGTGTGAAGATCAGAATTGCAAACAGGTCAAATGGGAAGTGCATCCTCCTGTGCCTTCAGAATTAGCCGCTGTCTTCAGTTAGGTGGCAGCCTGGTTTCCATGTGCATCTGGTTGTTACTTTCAAGTGAATTGCCATGAAGAGTCTGGTTCTCGATTCATGGATATGAAAGAGACTGTAGACTTAGTGAAGACTGAGTTGTTTATAGACCTTGTTGCCATGTGAAACTTGCAACTAGACTTCACAGGGAACTTTAAAAGTGCCAGGCCAAAAGAAACTTGAAATGTGGGAATGAGAATTGGCACAGGGTAGTTGTTAAGCACTGTTCACTGAAGGAATATAGCGATTTCCTTACAAGTGGGTGTGTTTAAGTAATTCAAGTTGGTCAACTGTCAGGGGACATAGACATAGTCCAGGTTTGCTCTGCTCTGTCCCTTCTTTGCTGAAGCTGCAGAAGGCAGGACAACACCACTCAGGACATTCTGAACACAAATCCAAGAATGCCATGATATCCTTGACTGCATTTCTAAAAGAAGGGGTCTTCTGGTCAGAGTTCTGTGCACACTCACCCCGTGGTGGAAATCAGTCTACAGCAGTGGGACCCTGCCTCTTGGGTGGGCAGCTGTCACTTCAGCCAGTGCTGTCTGTGGAAAACAGATGCTCTGGGGCTGTTCTACATACGCTCAGTATTCACTGGAAGCTGGTCTGGCGTCCCAGCTCCTTACTTCCTCCACTTGTGTTTTCTTTTTCTAATGTCTCCTTGTCTGTAAGACACTTATGACCATATCTGATAAAGAAGATTATCGTAATTAAATCAGATATTGTAAACCTCTGTTCTTGTTTTAAAGTGTTGGACACGAAATGCTTAAATAAAAATGGTACCTTCTCATTTCCTTAATTTCAGATATTCAAACTTTATATTAAAATGTATGAATGAAGGACACTGTTCTCCAAGTCATAGTTATGAGCAGTCACATTTATGTTTGAATTGGAGGTTTGGATAAAATTAGTTTGTGTTTTTATATTTTAAAGATTTTGAAGAGGCAGTGTTACTAGAAAACTTTTCTTTGTCTATACATGTATGCCTTTTTGAGTTTTACTTTCTCTCCCTGTCATGGTTGAATATGAAATGGTCCTCAATTTGAATACTAGGTGTTTCAGTGCTTGGCTGCCAGCTGGGAGAACTCTTTGGAAAAATGATAGAACCTTTGGGAGACAGAGACTTGCTTGAGGATTGATGTCACTGGGGACAGTCTTTGAAATGTGCTAACCTGGCCCCAGGTTCTCTGTCTGCTTCCTGAATCTGGCTGCAGAGAAATAGCCAGCCTCCTGCTGCTTCTGACATCCCTTATCTTCCCGGCTCCATGGGTTCCCTACCATGATGGGCTGCATCTCCTTGAAGTCTCAAGTCAAGACAATAAGGCCTTTCTCCCTGAATCCTTGGCCAGATTATTTTATCATTACAGCAGCAGAGTTGCTGACACGGTCTTTCAGCTTCTAGCCTAGAATAAAAAATATGAAGCCAGGTAAATGTGGGAAGGCGCAGACGCAGCAATAGCAACACAGGCCCCCAGGTGCGAACTCTTTCCTCATGAGGAAGAAGGTGCCAGGCTGGGAAACGTGGGCAGCAGTGCCAATGCCTGTGAGACACAAGCAAATAAACTCGGTGTTTATTTGCTCAGGAGTGTTTGGCTGAGAAACAGATGGAAGAAAATATTTCACAAATGCAAAATGCCAGGGTTAAGAAACTTTTAATCCTTTCCTCATCTAATTTTCTTGGCATCAGACCCTGTGGGCATTGCTCTCCACGTTACAGATGCAGAAGAAAAGGCGGTCTTGCTATTAGGAATAGAAGAGTATAAATGATGGTGCTGGGATTTGAATCCAGGGTTGTTACTCTCAAGTACATCACCATGGACAGTCTGCGTATTGGTTCACAGACAGGAAGGAGATTATAGAATATCATTTTAGTCTGATGATTCAAACACAAAGACAAATATCTGAGTGTCAATACTTCGGATAGACCAAGGCAGAAGAAACATGACCTCTTAAACATATACTGTGTACCAAGAGGGGACATGTGTTTTTTCTTGAGAGACAGTCAGGAATTTTAAACTAATCAAGAGAGCATGATAAAATACTTAAGGAAGCTTTGGCCCCGAAAGTCTGTGTTCTCCTTACCAGGAACATGATTATGATTATGCCACTGGTGGATTACCTGAAGGATGATGCTTTCAACATCGCAAGAGTTCATTTCAAGACTGGATCCTGGAGAATATGAAGAACGTTGTGGTTAGAGGGAGGCAGTGGCTCCCTTGTTACAGCATCTCCTGTCGGCCATACTGTCCCAACACTGTGGCCCAGCCCCCAGCTCAGCTCTGCTGCGGACCTGCCCTCCCATCCCTGCTGGGTTTCTGCCACCTTCAACCCTGGTGATTGGGAAGCAGGCAAGTTCCTTCCCTGCTCGCCAGCTTCTCTCTGGATTGACTAGGGAAGGGTAGTGAGGAAAGGGCAGGCAGCAACAGATTCTATATTAGGAAAGCCGCTCCTCTGTCTGTTCCATCATTTTAATCTTTGTATCTTAACATTTAATTATTCTCTCATCAGTCAGATCACTAGAGTAGATTTGCACGAATCAGGATAGAGCCCCTTCTTTCTTACAGTAATATTTAAGTGCTTACTACATTACACTTCCTTTAGCCAAATACCTAGGAGTGCAGTTTCGTTAATAAGGGGAAAACTTATTCATTCTTTCAACAAAAGCTTTCTAAATCCGAGAATGCACCAGCATTGTCTTTGGTGGTGGCAGCCACAGCTGAGCAATACAGACAAGACTCTCTCCTCTGGCAGAGAAGGCAGCAACAGCAGCCATTTCCACATAGCAAATACTGAAAATTAACAACAGGATTTCCTGGAGAGATGTTGAGGGGCAAGAAAGTTCTAGAGAATGTGCTTTCAGTGAATGGAAAGCCTGTATTCTTTTTGTTTTCTCAACATCTTCACTGATAAGCTATCTCGCTCCCATTATGAGCCCACAACAAAGAAATAGTGTATATTTGTGGGACTTTGCTGGTTACAATGGTCTGTTGAAGGTAGCTTCAGATATATGTGAAAATGAACAAACTTATAAAGGTGTAACAGTTCGCCTGCATGGTTGCTGATAAATGACCATCAGATGGCTTAAGGGAACAAAGGTTTATTTTCTTACTGATAGTCCGGTTACAGTCTGTAGTCCAGCTTGATGGGAGAGCATGAACCAACACCAGGACTGAGGTAACTGGCTACACCATCTCTACATAATGGCTGAGAGAGGGACAATCCTTAATTGCCAGACCAGCATGTCTGGCCAAGTATACACAAGGATGCCACCTCTCTCAACCAGCTCTCCAGGGCCTAATCCTATCCACCATGAGCTGGATCTTCCCCAGCAGCTAGACAATCTCCTTCAGGTTCGCTCTGGGCTTAACTCAACTACTAGATCTCCACAAATGTGCCCAAAGCTCAAATCCTCAACCGTCGAGTTGACACCCATGCCTAACCATGACAAAAAGGCAGGCCTACCAAATAATACTAATGATAAAATATTTTACCTGAGGAATTGCCAAGCCACTGAAATTTCCTATAGTGGGTGGATTCTTTGAGTAAGGAGAAAATTCAGTTCAACCAGGGTTGAAGATGGCAGAAGCCCAGCAGGGACAGGGTGGGGGGTGAGATGCTCTATAACAGAGCTGAACTGGAGGCTGGGCCACAGTGTGGCCACCAGAATGAAAGCCATATAAAGACAAATAAAGAAGAACTAAATGAATTACAAGGATATTGAATATTCATACTAGCTTTCCTCCTTACCCCTCCCTCCCATTCCCTCCTTTCCCTTCATCATTCCCTCCCACTCCCACTCACCTCTTCTGTCTATGTGCTTCTATAGACCCCCAGGTTCACTCTTGTCTACTCCTGTGGGGGCTCAGGCCAGTGAGGTATACCTCTCTTCAGGCCACCTCATTGATGTGTGCATATTCCCCTTCACTCATCCAGCTTTAGACCCAAAGATTTCCACTATGATTTCCCATTCTATGGGTATAATAACAGCTACCTACAGAGCACTTTGATGTGTTGTCTTCTAACTATAGGTTTATTGACTGTCTTCCCTATTGATCTATTTTACCCCCTTTTTTTTAGGTTCTTATTCTAGTTTGCAGTAACAGGTCTTGAACCCAGTCAGAAAGCTATTGGTTGTCTCCTTTATATTCATGCCACTATTACATTGATGGTCATCTGTTGCCATGGTGATTTATACTACGGATCTCATGTCATTGATGGGGCTTGTATTTCTCTCCCTCAGCAGCTCCTGCAGTATTCTTGGTACTGTGTAAGCTATCCAGCTAGGAGAAAGTCTTCAGACCAGTTCCAGTTGATATATTTTGCCCATGTTCTGTGATCCATTTGTGTTGCATCTTCAATAGTAGGGTCTTACTGACAGTTTTTAGAAAGCAATCAAGAGCAATGCAAAAGCCTATAATGTTTGAGAGCCTCTAAGACCTCTCTGACCAACAGTAGGCAGTAATCATAAGAGAAAATAAATCTCTTGTTCCTTTAAGCCATTTCATGGTGACTTATCAGCAACCATGCATGGAAACTGCAATAGGCCTGTTTGCCCTTTATCAGGAAGTGCCACATTCCTGTTACTTCTAGTATAATTTTGTCCCTCGGTTTTAAGTGGATGAGCTCAAGACTTTTCCTTGTTTTCCTCACTCTGTGGTCCTCTGCAAGTGGTGCTTTTAATATGGCCTCAGGACTTCCTCAGAATCTATTTATTCTATGAAGAACTTAAAGAACCAAAAGGCATTTGTGATTGGACTTTGGACATTGTGAACATGATCCTAAGACAATCCTCTTGAATACTACTATTTGGGAATAATGCTTTCACGTCATGTCAAGTCATGCTTCGCTATTTGAAACAGGCCACAGATGCTGGTCAAGATTACACTGGTAAATTGACCTTAAAACAGTACCAAAATGCTCCCTTCTGCTGCCTCTATTTGCAGCAGAATATGTCTCCATCTTGTAGCCCCTCTACTTATCACACAAGTGCCCCCCTTTCTTCTACCCATGGATCACATCTTACACACAATACATAGCATCTTGTTATACTTTTCCTGTTATATTCTGCTCTTCTCATTTGATTCCTTTTCTTTCATTCTTTTGGTCTTAGGATTGTGTGAATAGAGTTGCCTGTGGATATAGATACAAGTGATATCTGTGTGTCTGTGTGTGTGTGTAAAATTTAAGTGACCAAGAGTCCAATCTTTCTTCAGTCTGGAATAAAATATTCAGGGACAAATATTACTTGGTAAAGGAGAACTATAAAATTTGACTTAATGAATGGCTAGACCACCATGAAAGAGGAGTCAGTAGTACCTGGTCTTCTCTGCTCTTTATTTCCATGGCTAATGACTATGGAACAGGCTATCATAGTGCAGAAGCATGAGGGAACATTGTTCACAGTACAGTTCCTGTGACCACTCAATAGTCCAACTGACACTTACTGGGTCTATATGATCCATGAACACACAGATAGGGATATAGAATGTGTTTTCCACAAATGTTCTTCAAAAGTATCCTGTGCTCATTGGCAAATAATGTTTCCACACAAAACCTTTCAGGTTTCAGAGAGAGGTAGCTAGAATTTTGTCTAAATAACAGGAATGATTTGTGAACAGAGAAAACTTACAAGCTGATCTTCAGTAGGCCTTGTCAATGCCAGGTAGATAAGAGCAAAGAATGGCTGTCAGACTTGGGATGTGGGCATCGTGAAGGCAACCCATACTCAAAAGTAGAGCTCATCAGGGGCAGAAAAGGAAGTATGACCCATGTCTCACACAACCTGGCTGCTTTCTATTTCAAGCCTTGACTGTGGCCACAACCTGTTTCAGGCCTTGACTGTGGCCATGGGCTGTTTCAGGCCATAGCTATGGCAAGCACATGAGCATCATGACAGCTCAGGCCAGGAATTCAGTTTCCTATCACTTCTTAAACCTCTCTGAAAAACTCTACTTTCCTTTAATTTTGAAATATGTTCTACCACTTTCCAACCATAGTGAGAAAGAGCACATGAGAATCCAGATGGTTGCTTCTGAGAAGGGTCCAACTCCCGGGCAACCCAAATACTTGGATCATTTTCTTGAATTAACACATATGTGCATTGGTCTGACCAATGATTTAATCATATATATATATATACATTTATGCATATATATGCATAAATGTATACAATATATTTGTATATATCACATTTATGTATATGATATATACCTTATATATATGAGATTATCCTATATATGTGTGTGTGTGTACATATATATATATATCCCTTAATGCACAGGCTATAAAATAGCTCATGTGTGTGCAAAATTATACAGAGCAAAACGTTTAGTGCAACATTGTCTATATTACATTATTCTAATATAATTTCTAATCAAAATTATAAATAAATTTGGATGAAGTAAATAGTAAGACATTACTGAATATGCTGCAATAATTGGAATATAGTTCTAGTCTTAGTTCTCTGGGGAAACAACAGCTGCATACTCTGGGCAAATAGGAAAGAAAGCTCAATAATCTTATAACTATCTTTTGGAACATCATCTGTGTGAGGGCAGAGCAACAGAAGGAAGCAGAAATATTGAAGTGCAGTGGAGAGCTTCTGATGATATTGTTGAAAGTTTTTTTTTAACCTTTCTGCATTTTTCTGCATCCTCTAAGACTTTATAATGGAAATATTATCCGCAAGTAAAATGAAGACTGAGGAGGAAATAAAACAGAAGCCAAGAATAGGTGCATGGTGAATGTTTCCATCCTTTACTCCCGCGAGAGGAGACGGCAGAGGGAAGTGTCCTGATGCTGACAGACCAGGTTTTCCATCGCTCAGTGAAGTTGTGATCCTCCTCTCGCACCAGAGCAGCCTGGGGTAGTGATGGCTGAGCCACGTGCTCCAGAATAAAAAGATCTATTCCGCAGCCTTGCTTTTGCTCTGAAATTATGCTCAACTTTGGCATAAACTTAACCTCTTCATGCCTCTTTGTTACCTTCCTTGCTGTGTGCGAGAGCTGCGAATGAACAGAGTTGAGACTCTTTCTCATTAGCTTACTTGTGCAGAGAATGAGTGTAAATGGCACTGGGGCATCTAACAAGACATCTTGGTAATTCTACTTCATTAACAACGTTGTATGCAGCAGGGCCAACAAACAAGGCCTTTTTGTTTACATAATCGCTGAGTTTTAATTGGCTGGTGCATATTTATGTGACCATGAATGGAGATCAAAAAGTGTTGCAGGAGTGAGGAAACGCCCAAGTTCCCCATGCTTGGCTATGGCAGGGAAGGCAAAGGCAGACAGGAGTCTGTGAAGGAAATGGGTTGTGTCCCTGACAGCTTATCTGTAAGCCCTTACAGACAATTACAGATCTAATTGTCTGCTGTTGGTGTTGCCTCTGTGGTTAGATATAGAAGCAGAAGGGACCAGGAAGCACAGCCCTTAGGCGGCACTGGAAGAGGATGGCAGCGGCTTTGTTCTCGCTATCCAAACTGGTTTTCCCTTCTTCAGGATATAATTGAAATGATTTTCTAAGTTCACTTAAGCTTTAAATCAAGAGCACTGTCCCTCTAGAGTGCAGTGGGCTGTGGGGTTCTTCATGCTTGTGGGTAAGAGAGATGCCTGTCCACAATCTGAAAAGCCTTGGTGTGCCAAGAGAGGCTTCGGGCAGCAACAAGGTAGCTATGTTTCCCAGAGTACCATTGAGAGAACACTGAAGTGCTTCAATAATGGTTCATGACTCACAACACAGATCTGCACAGGTGCCTGACAGTGAGTCAGTCACCTTTCGGCCACATGCACAGGTGCCCGTCTCTCACACTTGGAGAGAGAGAGATGATGTCATCACATGGTGGTGCTGCCACAGCACCTGCTGCCCACCCACTCAGCTTGTCTCCACGACATGCGTGGAGAATCACAGTAACGCTGCCTGCCAACTAATACAATTAGATGAGAGCAAGATAAAGACCAGATCCATGGAAATCATCGTGGCATGTTAGTCATTGTTGATTATTATTTTTGCTAGAAGGACTGGGTTTGACTCGAGTTCAAATCTAGTTCACTTTCTCCAGTTAGGATAGACCATGATTAATAGTGTGAGAGTTAATGAGTAAATTGTTTGTAACAGCTCACGTTATTGAGAAATATGCATCATAATAGAAATAGCGTAATCAATCAAATCTAATGAAAAACTGTAAAGAAACATTTAAGAAAACATTTTTACATCGGGCCTGGTGATGCACACCTATAAGCCCAGTTATTTGGGGGGCAAAGAATCTGGCACATTAGTGGAAGCTTGTCTCAAAATTACAAAAGGGCCAGGAGCACTTGAGCATTTGAGCACTTGCCTAGTGTACCCAAGGTAGCAGTTCGATCCTCAGAACTACAAAACGAAACTAACTTTACAGTCCACAGGGAAGCTGATATGTGTTAATATAGTTTTCTTCTAAAGAATAGAGGTCAGACACTGTAACTCAGATCAAAAGGCTGTAGACAAGACCTAATATATTTCTCAAAAACTTGTTCAAGTTGCTAGATGTCAGCGGTGTCATTAGTGTTGGACCAGTAAGTGTTACCTAAAATTTGAAGACAAGTTCCATGAGAAAAGGAAATTCATTTGGTGGTAGAGAAGGCTTGCTGAGTCTTCGCCTTGCCAGCTGAAGATGCTGCAGGCTGTCGGGAAAGGAAAGAGATAGCACCCTGGCTGTCATGGAAGTGACAGTAAAACTGGGGTCAGAGCAGACAAGGTGGTGTGAACCATGAAAAGTGCAATGTGCCAGATGCTAAGCATGCAATGAAGGCAACCTACACAAAGCAGGTGAAATTGAATCCAGCAACATTTGAGCAAGGATGTAAATCAACTGAACAAGCAAGTCACGTGCTGTGTCTATTCTAAGTAGAAGGGATGTCAGGGGCAAAGGGCCTGAGGTGGAGGTACGCTTGATGGTCTTGAGTAGATGCAAGGATAGAACAGACTGAACAGAGGAAACCCAACTGGGAGATCGACCACTACTGGAGACAGAACTGGTGGGGTGGGGAATTTGGGAAGGGTAAGAGTGAGCAGAACATATTTTATCTGAGCCATCTTTGTGAGCCAGGCAAACCTTACCTGCACTCAATTTTAACAAGTGCCTATGGCACAAGCATGAAAGCCTGAGTTTGGATCCCCAGCACTGACATAAATCCAAGTATGGCAATTTGAATATTTAATTGTAATGCTGGGGAGGCAGAGACAGGAAGATCCCCTGGAATTCAGCAGCAAGCTATTCTTGTCAAATCAGTGAGCTTTTGGTTCTGTGAGAGAACCCACCATAGTTAAGCACAGGTGTCAACTTGACAGTTGGGGGTTTGAATAAACTCTGGGCACATTTATAGAGAATTAGTGGTTGAGTTAAGCCCAGAGCAAACTTGCAGGAAATTGTCTAGCTGATAGGAAAGGCCCAGACTATGGTAGGTGGGACTAGGCAGTAGAATAAAATATAGAGAGCTGGTTGAGAAAGTTAGTATCTCTGTGTACACTTGGCCAGACATGCTGGTCTGGCAAGTAAGAATCATCCCTCTCTTGGCCATTATATAGAGATATTGTGGCCAGTTTCCTTGCCTCTGCTGCTGGTGTGAGCTCTTCCACTAACATGGACATACAACTGTAACCAGGAATCATAGCAGAAAATAAAACCCTTATTCCCTTAAGCCATTTGATGGTGATTTTATCAGCAACCATGTAGGTAACTGTGGCAGAATTTGGTACCAGGAGTGGGGTGTTGCTGATAAATCTCGCTATGTGGCTTTTGTGGATTCTAAACATTTTGTTGGGAAATTTTGGAAATGTATGAAGACTCTTGTGGATGCAAAAACGTTTGAATAGAGTTTAATGGGCCTTTTGGAAAATAATGATGTTGACAGAGTCCTGGATTGTTTGGCCCGTTTGTGATGAAGGGAACAAGAACTTTGACTGAGTTGAATTCAAAGATGATAGACTTGTTGGCTTGATAGAAAAGAGCTGTGTTGTTGGCCATGAAGCTTTGGATATGGAAATGGCAGGCAGCAGAACAGCTTTTGCTGTTGGAAAAATGAACATCAGTGAACGGAAACCTAGTGATGCACTGGGACAGTGGAGACATGAATACCACCTTATGGTGATTCTGAGGTTTGAAAACCTGGATTCCTTCATGGGCCAAAAGCACAAGCTTCTTGCCCTGAAGAAGTTTCAGATGCCTAGAAAGAGGCTTTTGCAGAATCAGCACATGAAATTTGGTACAGCTGTGGTTCAAGTGGACAAAGCTATATTTCGACCTCACTATGCAATCTGGCAGCATTACCTAGGTGCTACTGCTTTTGATGTACAACTGAGGGCTTCATGGAGCGCAGCAAATCTTGGCACCAATTGGCAGGTTTAGAACTTCTATAGGAAAGGTGAAGCTTATAGCTGCAGAGGTTAACCCAGAGTGTTGTTGGAGATGCCAGAACCATGGGATGTATACTGAGGATGGCTGCAGGTAGAGATTCAGTATGGTTCAGAGGAAATCTGCTTCTATAGCTTTAAGCTGCAAATGTGGACTGGGAATGCCTAGAACCTTTGAGCCACCATGACTACATGATGAGCAACAGAAGATGAACATTGAAGTACAGGATGCCATATTTGGTATTCTAATTTGATATTTTCTTATTTTGTCAAAATAATTCTGTTTTAATGTTTTATCTGTGTTATTTCACTTATTTATTAAATATTTAACTTATTTTTAAGTATTTAACTTATTTATTAAGTATTTAACTTATTCTGATTTAAGAGACATTTTAGGTTAAGAAACTTTGGAATGAAATTTTAATGAGAAAACATTTTAAATTTGTTTATAAAATGTATTTATATTTTTAAGAAAAATTTAACACCTTTGGGGATAAGGTAAAGGTTACAGATTAAAAGTGATAAGTTCTTATGTCAAGTCGACAAGGGGTAGAGTGTCATAATTAGGCAGAAGTGTCAACTTGATAGATGAGGGTTTAAGCTCTGGGTACATTCGTAGAGAATTAGTAGTTGAGGACAAACCTGTAGGAGATTGTCTAGCTGATGGGGAAGGCCCAGCCCATGGTGGGTGGGACTAGGCCCTGGAATAAAATACAGAGAGCTGGTTGAGAAAGTTGGCATCCTTGTGTACACTTGGCCAGACATGCTGGCTGGCAAGTAAGGATCTTCCCTCTCTCAGCCATTATGTAGAGATTGTGTGGCCAGTTCCCTTGGTACTGGTGCTGGTATGAGCTCTTCTGCCAAGACGGATAAACAACTTTAACCACAAATCATAACAGAAAATAAACCCCTTATTCCCTTAAGCCATTTGATGGTGATTTTATCAGCAACCATACAACTGCAACAGAAGCTGTCTTGTAAAATTAGGTGGAGATTCAAACATTTTTCATCATGTCTGGTTACCATACACACCACATACTCTTAACTACACGTACATGTGAACACATACTCACAAACCCATACTATAAGCACTAAGTAAGTCATAAAATATAAAATGTCAGAGAGGAGTGTACTTGGGAGAATGCACAGTTGCACTGACAGCTTGCTGCCATGCGGTCTAGGGAGCACAGATAATCTTCTTGTCTTTCCAATTAGTTACCACATCTTATCTGCTATTTCTTCTCTCAGGAATGTGGCAAACCCCTGCTGTCAGGAGAAGATTGTGTGTGCATGCACATGCATGCATGCAAGTGCACACACACACACACACACACATATGCACACAAATGCAAGCAAACATATGCAGACACATACACAAGCATGCAAAGGTATATACAAACACATACAGAGGCACATTAAACATATACAAAACTATAAACACATATAAATACCACATGCGCACACATGGCAAGCATGCAAAAAAACACACATACAAGCATATCCAGATGCTCAAAAGCACACATATGTGTATATGATGTGGAAACATCATATACAGATACATATGAAACAAGCACATGTGCAAACATAAACATAGGTACACACATGTACACATAGGATATATCATTTCTAGCTAAACGTTTTTACTCTAGGAAATATCCTTTTCTCACATGTCAGACCTGAAAGCAGCAGATTCCTGGTTTGTTTCATCTGAATTAAAACAGGGCTGACATGAGCCTGGGTCTTTCAATCCTGTTGTTTGAGCCACAGTCCAAGGCTTAAACTGTCCTCAACAAAGAGAAGTGAGGCAGATGGAAAAGGCTGATTTGAGAAGAACCTGAAGCATCAGTCTGTTCTTCCGGATGTCTGCAAAGCATGATTCTACTCAGGAGTTGTTTGCTCAAATAAACAATGAAATTTATTTTATCTCAATATTTTTAATATTCCTTAATAATCTCAAAAGTAGTTAACAATTCAATTTACCCTTCTGTACTTTTGCAGGAACATATTGTCAGTGACTTGAGTTGCAAATCTCTAACTAAGTCTTTTCTTGTTAAAAATGATATTTTGACAAATGTTATTGTTATCAGAAAATACTATGGTCACTCACTTTGTCATAGGATTCTGAATATGGTTTAACATTTTGAATTATTATTATGAACAATAGTTGCCCATACTTCAGCACAGTGATTACTAAAGCAATCTATTGAGTATGGTCCCCCTGCCTACTATAGGAGAGTCAATTTTATTTCAGGACATATATTTTTTGCTTGCAATCACTTTCAAGATATTTGGCTCATCAACTTAGTGTACATGAGCAATGTTTTGTGAAATTGACTTTGCTTTTACTTAAAATCGTTTGGAAATGAAATTATATAAATTTGTAATTGTCACTTATATATTAGTAAACATTAAAAATACACATTTTCTCCACTTTAGACCAAGATGAAGTAACGAGGAACAGATTTATACTTCCTGTGAAAAGACATAAAAATAGGAGGGAATCTGGTAGGGAAGAAGGGTTGTAAAGGGAAGAGGAGATAGGGTGGGATTGGTGATTAAGTGTTGAAAATATCAAACATCCACTATACTTATGTTTGTAACAACATTAAGAGAATAAAAAAATACAAAAAAAACTTGAAAAGAGAAAAATTGCTCCCTCAAAAGTGAGAAGCTATTAAATAATATCTCATGTAGTGAAGGAAAGGAAAGTACAATGTAAAGTCCAGAATTGGTTTTCTGGCCAGGTTGCACAGGAGTACATTTGGAGGATGCAAAGGTGAGAGACTCTGAGATAATCAATTTGCCAGAATTCTCAGCACAGAGGTGTGAGAGGGAATACTGCGAAGAAACCTCTGACGATCTGAGGAGAATCCATTCAAAAAGTCAGTAATCAGTATGGTGCTCTGTATTGAAAAATGGCAGCAGTAATACATCACATTTCACATACATACAATGCATCATGTACACATACCTCATACATGTGTGTACACTTCACATATGAATCCTCATGCATTTCATGCACGTGTGCATACACTACACATGACTACATACATCACAAATGATATATCATAATGGATATGTCAATAAGCACATACATACAAGTGTATATCATGCATAATTCATGCCTGCATACACACATACATTATACATAAATCATACAAACACAACAGATATCATATCTATTCCTTACCGTACACCATACATACATTATACATGCATATATCACACCTAAAGCATACATACATATGGCATACATCATACAGGCATATATCACATATCATTTATAGTTAGTTAATTGTACATATATTATATATAAATTGTACACATATCACATATACATTATATATCATACATAAATGCATCATACTTTATAATGTTTAAAAGTCATTGAAGGAGGAACAAAAGAAAACTCCTTTATTTGCCAATGACATGAATAGCTATATAGAAAAGCTAGTGGGCTCTACTCAAAAAATCCTTGAAATCAGAATGAACTTAATTCCAAGATATATTATTAATCCACAAAGCTCAATTTCATTTTTACATTCTGTCAACAAATATTTGGAAGTTGAACTAAAAAGCATCTGTAAAATATAATATAATCACAAATATCAGAAACTTAGAGTAAACCTAAAAAGAAATACCTGACACTGAAAGTGACAAAACATCACTAGAGGGCAGTAGAGAGGCTATCAATGCATGGAACTCAAAAGACCTGAAATTAAGAGAGAAATCCCTATATTGGTCTCTATTTTAAACAGAATCCCAAATCCAGTCACCTTTTGCAGAAATTAACAAACTGAACTTAAAATTCAAGTAATCCCAAATATCAAAATGTCTTTGAGGGGCTGGAGAGATGGTTCAGGGTTAAGATTTTGACTTTCAAGCACAAAGTCCTGAGTTAGAATCCCAAATCCCATGTAAAAATGCCAGGCGGGAATGGTGGTGGCCTACACTTCCGACCCTTGCGGGTGGATTCTGGGAAATCCTAGAGTGAAACATAAAAGAAGTAAAAGAAATCCAGGCTAATTCCCCAAATCACCCTTGGCCCTTCAGGGGGACACACAGTGCCCTCTGACAAACATGTGTGCACGCACACACTAAATAAATAAATAGATAGATAGATAAATTAATTAATTAATTAATTAATTAGTAAATAAATAAATAAATGTTTAAAATTTTTTATGAGTCTTTGAAAAGATAAAGTTACAGAATTGATATTACCAGATTGATGGACTTGAAAGGCTGTGACGATGAAGAATGTGTGTTATTGGATGAAAGACAGGGAAATGGATCTGAGCAGAGACACAAGGAGAATGAATTTAGTGCCATAAATCACACACACACACACACACACGCACACACACACACACACACATACATATATCAGAAGTTATACAACTCCTCTTAATGATCCAGACAAAAAGGGTACAGAAATTGTTCCACTCATCAGGACCACTGAGTCCTGGAAAGTAGTGAATACTATTCAAAGGATAAAGTAGAACCTTTCAAAAGAGTTTAGATTCATGACTCATCCCATATTAGAACATTAACTCAATATCGAATATCATACTTAATGCTAAAAAATATAAAATGAAAATTTTAAAGGAGTTTAAAGGAGTTCAGCAAAGATTTCTAGATTTGAAGCTAAAAGTATGACAAAGTAATTTCTGAAATAGACTTGATTGTGGTGAGAAACTACTTCACACTTCTAGAGATGCTGTTGGGAGAATGGAAAGGCAAGACAGACAGAACCCCTGTCTACCAATGAGGCACACCTACAACTGATGAATCTAGAATTCAAAACAAGAAACTAACCAATTAAGCATTAGGCAAAAAATTTGAATGGATAGTTTATAAAAGATAACATGGAAAGTACCAAATATATAAAATAATATCATCACTCACTAGAGATATAAAATTATACCTTATGAAATGGCTAAAATTAAAATGATTGACCATGCTATCTTGGCAGAACTTAGAGAACTACAACTTTCATAGTCTTTCACACTTTTTGATGGTTACCTAAAATGGCATACTACTTGGGAACACAGTTTGACTTTTTTTTTTAAAAGTTCAGTATATAGCCATTACATTCTTGCACATACCCAAGTTATAAGACAGCATATATTCCTACAAAATCATTGCACATGTTTTTCCTAGAAGTTCTGTTTGTTATCATTTCATGCCAAAATGGCTGAACAAACTATGATATATCCATATTGTGGAAAATTCCTTGATGACTTGGAAAAATGAATCATTTCTCTCCCAGTGGACCCAGCACTCAGGAAGTTGAGGCAGGAGGATGGGAATTGCAAGGCCAACATGGCCTACATACAGAAACCCTATCTATAATCAATTAACTAAAACCAGCAGCAACACAGAAGATAATCAAACTGAACTAAAGACACCAGAATGAAGGCACACCATGTCCTATGACTGTATTCATGGAAAGTTCTAAGGGCACATTAACTCCTTCATTGGGTCCATAGACTTCATATTGCGTGCACATGGAGAGGATGGAGGAGAGCAGACGTGGCTCAGAGACTTGTGGGAGCAATTCTCCACGTGTTCTTAATCATGGTGATACTCTTGCAATGATGCACGCATAGAGCCAAACTTTTTGGAATATGTCAGCTATATTTCACAAGTATGAAAATATTGACATATAGGTACTGGCTTGCATACAGGGTCTGGAAACCCTGTTTTTCCCAATATTGGAACTTGCTTCTCCTGGAGCGAAGGTAAAACAAAGGCTTTGTTTAGTAACTGATTTGGCCATCGTGCTGCATCGGTGAGTTGCGTCCATCCATCTCTCCTGATAAGCTTAAAGATTCTCATATACTGGATTTTTATTTGTTCAAGGATTCCCTTTAAAAGGGAAAATGAACTGTCAGGGCGCAGTGGCATTGCCTCAGAAGACTGAAGTTTTGGTTTTGACCATGCCTGGTTCTTGCTCCATTTGTTCTGTGTGTCTAAGAAATCATTTTGCCTTGTCCAGGATTACGTGTGAAGAGGGAGAAGCTCTAACTTAATGTCTAAGACTTATTCCTTATTGTCATTCTGTCTGGGCTGCAGAAGACTAAGGTGACTGGAAATTCACCCCTCAGGTCATAGCACAAGATAATGAGAGAAGAGCTATACCGCTTTAAATAAGAATCAAATAAAGCCGATTCAAATTTAGAAGCAGAATAATTACAGTGAAATTCTATAGTGACATAGTAAGGGTTGAATAAAAGATTTTTTAATCTCTTTCTCTATTTTTACAAAGAGTTTTAAAAGCACATCTTCTCATCTAGGAATTGTGCCAGGTTTCTGCTGTAAGTGAACTTTCATGCTTTTTTTTTTCCTTAAAATGTTTGAAAAAAGAAGTTAATGCTTTGGAGCCTTACCTGACTATGACAGAACTGGCACGTGTGAAGTCGATGACAGCCATAGCTTCTGTGACTCCTCTGAAATACATTTCTTAACACAAAGCCAATTTACTGTAGGATAGCAAGAACTACTTTAGAGTAACTAGTAAAAATTAAAACTTAAAATACAAACCCAGCGTATTTGATACACTTCTTACAGCAAATGGAGACCTATTAATAGCCATTGTTGCAAACTAAATTAGTCTCTTCTAACAGAAAGTAACCATGTCCCTTCAAACAGTCATTGAGAAGATAGATCTGAGTTTCAGATGATAGACTTCTCTCTCAGTGACCTGCTGAGAATCAGCAATCACTGGGCAGGCTCTAGATAGCTGGAACTAGCTTGGAGGTACTTAAAAGGTACAGGTAATAATAGAGTCCCCAGCTCTGTCTACCACCCTTATGTGTGTCTCTTGGCTGTTTCTCCTGAAATGGGGACTGCATGCTAAATCTTACAAGTCACATAAAGGACAGGGAGTCACCTTTGTTTCTATCATTCTCTTCATAGAACTCTATTAAATCTGTCCTTGAAAAACCATATGGTCACATGATCCTCGCATCAAAAAGAAAAGGTTCTACAACATGTAACAAAACCCTAATATTGTCGGTGTGAATGAACTTGGTTAGTTCCAGATATTTGGCCCTGACCCTTTGCCTGTATAACTATAATTTCATTACGTCTCCACATGATTTTAACAAATAAATATGACATTTGTATTTCTGACTTTTAAATAGATGGCTCCAAGATATATAGCTGATAATTGTTAAGCAAAGTATTTCAGTGTCAGATCTCCTTAAGAGCACACACACACACACACACACACACACACACACACACACACACTATTTCTTTCCTGATGCCTAATAGCATACAGCTAGTAACTTGCATAGGGAGGACCAGAGTGTTTAGGAGATACCTGTCTTAAAAGAAGATTAGTGGTAGCCACTAGACAAGAAGGGGCCTCGGGGAGGAGGAGACAACAGGATTAAAGCAATGAGGTATGTACACCATGTGGCCATCCTGGTTCTCACTCAAGCAGCTGTTAGGCTGCCCTGCATATTTGTACTAGAGAAAGGCTTGGCAGGGCTGTGCGAAAGGACCAGACTTGTAATGGCAGAGCGCACTCCTTCCCCACCTCTGCCAGAGCATTCTCCCATGAGGCATCTCTCTCCATTTCCTCTCCTCATTGTGAGCACAGAGTAACTCAGCCAGAGTCATTTATCTAAGCTTGCTTCTCCCTCACAGAAGGGAATCGTGTTCATTAGGAGCTGTGTTGCTAGGCATATTGATAGCAACTTTCTTCTGAAAGGCTGAAGGCACTTTCTGAGGATTTGATTTGATTTCGCATCAGAGGGTGTTATTTGAAAGTCCGCAGGTGCAGATTCACAGCCCTGTGAGGCAGAGGTGCTTTTGTTTGTCAGTTCACCCTCCATGACTCTGCAGGGCAGGTGGGTGCATCTGGATGAGCCCAGGGAAGAGACATTCTCATACTCAGGCCTGCCACCATGCCAGTGTGCCAAGGTGTTTTGAATATAAAGATGGGGGAAATACTATCCAGGGGTTCTGTTGTTGGAAAGGCCTTTTGTCTGAGCCTTTGAAAATGTGAATGCTATTTTCATAGACAATATTGTGTGAGGCCATCATGTAAAAAGGTGCTACAATGAATTTTAACTGCTTTTAAGCAGGCATTGCTCCTATCAAGATGCAGGGAAGAAAACGAAATTGAGATCATTATAAAAAAATGAATTTGGGGATAAGGTCTAATATAAAAACAGATTTTTGGTAACTGCCTGGAGTAAATTGAAATTTGGTCTCAATGCTAATGTTGTTGAATCCATTCACGGATAAAATACAGGCTTAATCTTGGTTATTGCTGCATGGTTAGCACCTCATCTATGGAAGACAGTAACTTCCAACTGTGTCATGGCGCTACTGTAGAGGACACAACAAACAGTAAGAGCATGAAAACATGTTGCTTTCAAGTGTTCCCTTGTGTGAGAAGAACACAGAGGGAGGTTAATTTCAAAGACCAATATAACATGAGAATGTTTTGTTTTCCAAGTCTCTCTAGAAATGTGTGTCCAATAAGTGTGTTCTCATTATTGACCAGTCATTTCTTTTAAATGACAATCAAGTTCCTAAATAAAAAAGGACAAAAATTTCACAGGTCAGGTATCAAACAATAGCTGGAGATCAGTAGGTCCTCAGTAAAACTGTCCTTTGGTTGTAAAACCCATGATGATTGCTTAAACCATGATAGACCCTATTGAAAAAGCTAAGCATGCAACTTTATCACATGACTTTCTTCACCCTTTAGTGCTCTCCATTGGCTGCAGTGTTTAGGCTCAGCATTTTTGTTGTATTTGTGTTAGCAGTAGATCCAAGTCTATGCATGATCTACCCAGGCCACAGGCTCAACAGCTTCCGATCGCCCATTCCTATATCATCTTTCCTTAAAGCCTCAATCAATGACAAATGAATCCAAAGGATGGCATAATCATTTCCTTGATTTCTCTGTAGATCATTGTTATTTGACATGTACTAAGAAGTATACATGGCTGGGCTCTCCAGGTTAACACTATGATATATATATAACATACAACACTATAATAGGGACTCCAAAGCAGTACCCCGTTGTGGGATCCCTTCTTTGCTAATAGCAGTTATGAGGAAGGTTGACCATGTGTTCTGTATTGTAAAAAGTTCTTCGTGTGCATGGTCTCATTTAATCTACCAGCCCACCCACTAGGCAGATATTGTTATCACCCGTAACTCACCTCGGAAGCTATCCTTAGACAGCATGATAATTGCCCAAGGTCATGCAGCTAGTTTTAGACTTTTCCTTACTAGGAAAGTCGACAGTCCCTCAAGGTCACACCTGTTTTTCCTTGTCACTTGCTACTTTCTGCTTTGCCGTGTAATTGCCTAGGCCTGAATTACTGTATTGGTTGTTTCTTGAAACTAAATTTTATATTTGTTCCTTTTTAGTATTCTAACTCTGCGTCTCACAAAAGTAAGGGTGTTCCAAAAGCTGCTGGTGAAAGACTGAAAAATTTAGAACCTTTCATATATTCTTTTATAGCTCTGACATGGAAGATTTCCTGAGAAAGGAAAGTACTATGTTTAACTGTCACCCAACTAAAATGGAAAATACAGCTTTGACCAAAGGAAATGATGTGTACTAAAAGAATAAAATTAAAACAGGATTTTGCAATCTGTTATCCAATGCTTCTGAAAATAAATAACAACAGTCTTCTGACTGATGGAGTACATGCCTTTGAACTTCCACAGTTTTCGTATAATATATAAATGTAGAAGTCAGTAATCTACTTCCTGATAAGATTGTTCTTGATGAAAAATATTAAAATTAATGAAATTATACTAAATTATATTTAAATAATTAACACTAAGGGAATGGCTACATTTTTCTTTTCACTTATATTCTCTTAATTTACATACATAAGTGTCCTAGCAGATGTAATTGACTAATTTCCATTAACATGTTTGTCATTGGATAGATAGACCTGGTTATAAAAGCAGAAGGTATTGCAGATAAGACGTCTCATCAAGAAACTAGTAACCTTTCTATCTTTAGGAAGCTGTCAATCTTTACCATCTGCCTTAGGAATGTAACACAGTGGCAGCTTTGAATGTGCATTGGCATCATCCTCTTATCCTGAGGCAAACTCAGAAGAAACACTTTTTCATTAGAATGGACTAAAGTTCAGGTTTATGGGGTGGTAGGTAAACCTGTGGGAAGCTTACTGCAAGGGGAACCTTGTATTCTGGATAATTTCTCATAAGAATCTGAATTTCACTTCCAACTGTAGCATGGATGCTAAAGAGAGTCAAACTTATTTCAACCATCTGTTGTATGTTAGATACAAAAGGTAGGAAGAAGGCTTTAGTTGATTGACAGTGTTTGCTTAAACTTCAGAGAATCAGTTTTATTAGTGTGCCTTGAGGACTTTACTGGGCATTAGGTGCACCCCCAGTACTGCATATACTGTGGTATTAAAACCTGTAATCCAAGAGGGTTTATTTTGCTTACTTTCAACACATATATAATAATTATCATATAGAGAGCAATCAACCGGATAGAATTTCATGAAATGGTTATTGGCTATGTTTTACTTGATTCATGGTATAGTAGGATCTATTATTTATAATCACTATACAAATATTTATTTAACTCTACACAGACATCATGAAATTAAGTATTAAAACGTTTCTTTTGTGTGCTTTAATGTGTAACAGATTCTGTGTTTGCGTGTGGAGAAAAGGAACAGCCAATGAACTAGACCAAGATGCAACTTTCAAAGATACACCCTTGGTGACCTAATTCCATTGAACAGGCTCCAGCTCCTAGTTGCTCAATCATGATCTACTGTGGTTAGTTCTTTATGATTCAGTTTTGTAATTATCACAACCATCCTCTGGGTACAAAGTCTACATATGAGACTTGTGGAAGAGACACTTGGTGTTCATGCCATAATAGTGCCACTTTGATTCTCTTTTCTTTATGAAATCTTCATGATGGACCTTTTTGGGCTATCCTGAGGGTCTTCATACAGATGCTTAATTTTATAATGGTAAATTACATTGACATTTCCTAAGAGCTATTTGTTCTACCTTCTAATGTATTTCCATTGAACCACATGTCCTTTAGGAGTCTCTTAAGTGGAATGAGCAACTTCAAGGGTTTATAGAGCCAACAAAACTCCTTTCCTTAGACTCAGGGTACATCATGGTTTTTCACTTAACTTCTTGCAAGAGGAGGTACCCACTATTGTTTTCTTTCTTTAAATCTTTCTTCATATCATTCCCATTGAAAATATGTCATATTGAAGTCATAAACTGCCTTTTCAATTAATATTTCTTTGACCTAGTCTAGCAGAATTGATCTATCTGTCCTCTAAATTTCAGTAATATGTTACTTTTCCAAAATCTCATCATGCTATTTTCAATTCTGTTATACCTCTGATTTGAGTATGGTTGGGGATTGTCAGGACTATTCATTTTTTTTTCTTTTTTGTTGAAATCACTAGCTTAGTGTTGGGAAGTGCAGACAGCTCTAAAAATATGTAGTAAGATAATTGGATGGAAAGAGATTCAAAGATATACAAAACATATTAAATATGTACTTTGCAGTGTAATAGAATTTAAAATGTTGGGATCCAGGTCTGGAGAGATGGCTCAGGGGTTAAGACTCTGTCTCACAAGCAGAAGGTCCAGGTCCCACATAAAAAAACGCCAGGCAGAAACAGCAGGGGGCTGCACTTCTGGCCCTGGTGGGCAGAGCCTGGGAAATCCCAGAGTGAAGCAAGAAGGAGGTGAAGCGATCCAGGATGATTCCCGAAGTCACCTTTGGTCCTCCACAGGAATATACAGTGCCCTGTGATACACTACACACACACAAAACAGATAAAATGTTTTTTAAAAATGTTAGGATCCATTTTTTCTGAGGAATTCTTAAGTGGTTTCCATGGTTATACATACTGTTTCCCCCAACCATTATCCCCAAATATTCTATTTATGAGTTAACATTTGCTGATCACAGCTTTTACTATTCTACGATCTTTGTCAATAATTATGACAATTGCATCTTTTAGTGACTTAAGATAGAAAAGATATAAACAAGCATAGATTCCTCCCATTGTATAACTTTCACTAACTAGTTGGACCGTGATTGCAGCAACTCCAATTTTTCACTCTCTCCCACCTCCAGGATCACACACTTTCCTATAAATTTAACCCATTTTCTGCTCATCATACAGGCCTCTGTGAAATCATTTCCAGCTGATCAGATGCAGGTGTGAATGTCAGGAGTGTGCAGATGGTTACAAAAATAAAGTGACAAGTTTTATACTCAAGAATGAGTATAAAATATAGATTGAGATTTTACAGTGCTAGTAGAATCTTTGCCAGTATCACATCTTGTAGCTTCTCATTCTTGAGAAATAAAATACTACTGTGCTTCAGTGACCTGTTATCTTGCTTCCTGCAAGAGCCTAGTGTAGCCTCAATCTTTTTCATGGGTCTTTATTTTACTTGGAGTACCACACAGCAAAATACATCATCAAGAAAACCGATCAGCTCTGATCCTTGTTGGGCCTAATATGTTGTTTCCCTTCCGTATTACTTCAACTACTCCTTGAACAAATTTAGCTGCATCATTTTTCAGGGAATAGGATGATAAAAATCCCCTAGCATTTGTGGGTGGGAGAGTTATTTTCAATGTGTGACATGAGACATTTTATAGTGTACTGTGTCAAGACAATAAGACTGAGAAATATGTACCTAAATACTGTGTTCGTGTCATGTATATGTGACAACTGCCTTCTCACCCATTCATGAATAAGAGAATAATGAGAAAATATAAAGAAATAATCTGAGAGCTGGAGGGACTATGGAGATAAGCACATTCAATATCAATATCAAATAAGCAATTTCAATGGAAATCCAAACGGTCTGATCAATCTTCTTAATGCCACATAGTCACTGGGTGACAAAGTTAGGGTTCCATACTTCTTTTTATCTGCTTCCATCTGTGTGTGTTGGGGTGCACGTAAGTGTGAGGGGATGCATGCTCACATGTGTGTATATGTATGTGCATATTTGCATGCGTGTACATGTTCACATGTGTGTATGTGTTAAGCATATGTATATGAGAGATGTGTTAGTGTGTGTATGTGCCTGCATTTGGAGAAGTTGGTATTAGGAATCATCTGCCAATTGCTCTTCTTAATCATTGTTTTGAGACAGGGCTTCTAATCAAACCCAGAGATAAGCTATAGGACTGGTGTGGCTAGCCAGCTTGCTCTGGGATTGTCATGACCTCTTTTCAAAGGCTGGACCCACAGGCAGGCCACCATGTACATTCAGCTTTCATATGGAGTATAGGAACCCAAATTCAGGTTCTTAGGCTCATGGGTCAATCTTTAACTGCTAACTTCTCATTCAGTCCGTCTAGTGGTCCTTCAGTGGAACTGAACAAGACTGAGGAGTGAATTCCTTGATATCTATTCAGTTATGTGAACAAAGCTTACCAGTGTGACTCCCTGTCTTGTTTTTCTCCAGTAGAGCTCATCCCATCACTGAACCACACTAACAATTGAGAACTGCTCTTTAAGATTCTTAACCTCATTGTCATGCAGCCACCCAGCTGGCCCTGGTTCTTCTTCCCAGGGCTACATATAGCACTCCTGTTTTTTTCTTTCCTATTGTGTGTTTCAGCTATTCAAGGAAACAGCAATTTCTTTGTTCTTGTACCTTAAATAGTCTTCTGCTTAATCATGTTCAGTTCCTGCAGTTCTTCGTGTGAAGAAAATAGTAATAAAAAGAATGCTGGTTACTTGATTCATCTATGTATTTCCTTGTTTCATTCTGTGTTAAGTGTTTACAAACCATGGCTATTCATTTCCACAGACAGTAGATCTTTGTCCCCTAATCCACTTCATAGCATTTAGGTTTCAAAACAGAAAATCAGAGGAGTTTTCCATTATTGCAGAAAAAGGAAGACAGTGGAAATTGGCTATTGAACAGAATATGACATTTTCTTGAAAGTTGCTGTCAGCATATCCTTTTGGTGAGTGGTTAGGGTACATCATCAGGACACTGCCCAGAGTTACACACACACACACACACACACACAAATTCACACCTAAATACCAAACACCTAGAAGGCTCTCCTTCAAGGTGGCTGGTGGACATTTTGCATATGGAAGTTATGCATAGTCAACAAAAGTTTGTGTATTGACTGTTGGCAGCTTGAATACAGGGAAACAAAAATGTGAAAAAGTAAGTTTACTAAACATATTTAAGCCTCCTAAAATGCTTGGGTCCAACCCTAAGAGATAATAGCATTACAAGGGTTTGTGAATTGTGCCAGCGGATTCATCAGGCATCTTGCTGTTATTTGAAACTGGTTTTAGGAAAGACTGAAGAGGTCAGGAAAATTTGAGTTTCCAGTGAAAGATGGCACCATAGTGTATCTGTGTATTATAGTTATCAGAGTTCATTCTCTTCAAGGGCTTAACTTACTCAAGGTACAAGAAGGAAGAGTGAGAAATTGAGAGGCTAGAAGAAAGTGGGTTAGGAGGGCAGATATTAGATGCATTAATCCAAAAAACTGTATTGGTTAAACAGAGATTAGAAGTCTGATCTTAAAGTACTGAGACAAAATTAAGTTGGATGGAAGATAGGAGGTGATAACAACCTTTTCCCCTCATATTCCCTATTGCAACTTCTTTTCTCCTTCAGTTATAAACAAGGAAAAAGCTTCCTTTTGTTAGCCACTCATGCTGCAGAAGAAAGTTTTCAGGAACCAAAGGTCAAAAGTGAGGAAGATAATTCCGATGATATAACTGACAGAATTCAGGCGGTGCTTGTGTGCTCCAAGATACTATCAGAAATTCATTTGCAGTCAACAGGCTTTGTTGAGACCACCCTCTGCCCGACTTCTTACTTTGCACTGCCCTGAATCCTCTTCATTTGCTGTCCCTCTAAGAACTATGAGAACCTGCTTGTACCTTGTAAGTCAAATCAGGTAAAGAACAGAAATCCAGTACATTTGCCTGCAGAGTCTAACTTCTTTCTACAATCTAGAAGGCTTCCTTGTGGTTGGTGTGTATCAGACCTCCTTACTAAGAGAGCATCATATTTTTCCAAGGTGAAGACTGTAATTACTGAAACAGTTTCGGGGACAACATTTTACTGTTTTAAATTGCTCTTTCAAGTCTCTGATTACAGCATTTCTAAAAATTACGTTCTGAACCAGATACTGTGAAAAGCAAAGGAAACCTGAGACCGTTGGAGCTCAAAATGGGGCCCGTCCAGGAGGACGCTCACTCGCAGGACTGCCAGCTGCCGAGCCTTAGATACGGATTCATCTTGACAATCAGCCCTCTTTCTTTCAGTCTTCTTCCATTTCTCTTTTTCTTTTCTTCTCTCCCTACTACTATTTTCAGAGTATAGGAGAGATAGACATAGAATGAAAAAAAGGAACACAAGAAAAAAAAGGTCCGTTCTTCAAAGAGTAGAGGAGATGACAGATATCTGCAAGTAAGTAGCTGCTAGACTTCTATCTTCATTCAAAACAAATAAGACAAGTCCTGTTCTATCCCTGGAAGAAAAGAGAACTGGACATTCTAGAAGCATGGAACTAACCCATAGGCACGAGAAAGTGTGATCACATGGGAGACAGCAGCCAATGTTAGGAAAAGCAGGAGGCCTTTAGCCTAATTTGAAGGATTTGTTCACCAGGGTACGTTCTGTAGAAAGATGAAGAGCATAGAGAAGGAAAAGAAGGAGGAGGAAGAGGAAGAACACAAAACATACCTATTTAGATAGAGAAGGGGAGAGGAATGTTTTTAATGAAATTGTGTGTGGTAAGATTATGAAAGTTGAACCTTCATCCTCATTTCACCAGTCCTTGAAGTTTCCTATCAGTATTCAAGGGTACCGAGGTACCATGGCACATACCTAAAATCCTACCACTTTAGAGGATCAGGCAGGAGAATTCAAGTTCATTCCAGCCTAGGCTACAAGTGAGACACTATTTTAAATAAATAAATAAATAAATAAATAAATAAATAAATAAATAAATAAATAAATAAAATCCAATTACAACGGTGTGGGAAAAGGTATCCAATTTTTTTGTCAAGTTTAGCTATTATTGGCAGAGAACCATGATTGGCCACCTACCAGGATTGCCTGGTTCTTATGTTAGAACCATAGAATTGATTTTCATGTTGGAACAGAAGAATTAAACAGAATTCCATGGTTAGTAGTTGAAGCAGAGAGTCTATGATGAAAAAGAGCCTACCAAGACAGAAAATACATGAGAGCTGGGGAAAAGATTGAGGGCTCGGTGACATCTCTACCCACATTGTTTGTATTGTAGATTCTCTATCTGTTGCACATCAGCCCTGATGGGAGGAGTTTCCAGACTTTCTGTCTGCCAAGTGGTTTCTTTCCTATGCTCATCTGACCTCATCCTCCACCATGCTGGCCTCCCTCATGTCCCATCTGTTGCCCATTTCTGTTCTTCCACCTGCCTGATCTCAGCGTGGGTCATGGAGCCAGCTCCCCTGTGTCTTCAGTCCAGTGCTCACTTTTAAATCACCCCGCAGCGTGTTATTGTATTCCATGCCTGAATGAGAACAGGACTACACTTTTAATTGTTTACAGACATACAAGAGAAGAGAAATATTGACTGTCCCAAATGAGCACATAACCTTTAAATCCTTCCTACTCGAATCATAAGCAGTCATTAATTCTTACCTGAAATAGTGACAGGCCTGATATTTTGCTAGAGCAGTCAAGAATAAAACCAAACATTCGGTGTCTGGATGAGGTCAAAAAGTACTGCCTACTGTGTTCATCCAGAAATCTCAGATTGACCTACTCAGTAGAACTGTCAGCTCACCTCCAGAAAGGGCCAATAATTGGATGGGGAACCTTCTTCTTTCTTCTTTCTTTTTTTAAAAAGAAGCATCTCATAGTAAAGAGGAATTTCATCACAAAATCACTAATAGATTTTGAGTTTACTGAATATAGCCAAAACCATTTTAGGAAAACATTCTCACAGACTTCTGAAATTTATGGAGAATCATGTTCCCAAAGCCATGTAACTGATTCTAGCTGGAGACTCTCAACCTTCCCTGAAGGCACTAGATGCTGGGTAGTAACTCCTATTGATTAGAAGGCTTTCCAGTCTCTGGGTAAAATCATGTCTATGGCCCTGGATGATCAGGCCTGACCAATGAGAAATAATCATTGTGACTGTGGATACAATTTTACCATTTTTCTCTCGGCATCTTTTGCTCATAATCTGCCTTTTTCTTCACAGCGATCTTCCTGCCGACTCCCTCAAATTTATTTACAGAGCTTTTTTTAATAAAAAAATCATGACATGACAACTGAAGCTTTCCTGTAATTGCTTCCTGCCTAGTGATGGCTGCCTTCTGAGCACAGGAGCTTCTTATGATCTGTTAGGAGTGGAGAAAGGAAGAGCTGGAATGATAGGAAGCGTGACTTCTACCCCTTCATACTGCTGTCTGAGTCATCTAGAGACAGGATCATCTTTATTTGTTCTGTTTTCCTGACTTCTGAGCTGATTAGGAGTCACCTGGCTGTAATTTAGTTCATGGGGCTGAAGTGGTAACGTGCCAACAAGGCTCTTTCAGCACCCACTTTCAGGGAAATCTGGACTGTATCAGTCTCGGAGGAAAGAAAGCTCTCTGGAGCCCTGAGCAAGGTAGATCTCTAACAAGAGCATTCTGACTCCTGCTGCCTCATGCTTAAGAGCCTCGGACATCTTCAGAGTTGCCTGTCATTTATTTAAACACATATTTAAGGTGTCTGTGTCTGGGGAGTACAACCTTAAGCTTTTGGTGCCCACCTGACCTGTGAGGTAACAGGCATCCAGGGTAAAGGAGCAGCAGGGGAGAGACTACCTCATCTTTGTACTGCTGACACAGGTAGGCCCGGCAGTCCTTTCCAACCCGCAGGGATAAATGCAGGTCTTCTTCCTTCCTCGACTGGAACAGTCCTTAGTGTGAGAATGACATGGGTAGAAAGCAGTATCACATTGGCATTTGCTCACTAATCAGATTCCTGAGAAACCTCAGCTTCCTAATCTGAGAACTTGGTCGCAAAGTGAAGGCTAACTGGCTTTGGACAGGGAAGCTTTGTACAGGATGAGAATGTCTGTTCCACGATGGCTGCCTAGGATGTAGAAGGCGAGGTCCCTCAGAGGGGATCCCTCTGCCCCCTGCCCCCAGCAGCCAAGCAGAATGGCATGGATGTTCTGAGGTAGAAACACTAAGCCATTTAGGCATATCTGGGAATATTTAAAGCACTCAAAGTTATTTTTTGAAAGTTACTTTAAATTAAAATGTTTGACTCATACTAACTGAAAATTACCTCCCCGGGGATTAGTGTCTATTAATTTTATTGACAGAATGAAATTTTTTGAAAGTTAGAGAAAGGACAAAATGATGATCTTACTTCAAGTAGATTGCCTTGTGTTTTTCATCAGAGATTCTGTCAGGGTTGTTAGTCTAAGATGGTGTTCTTATTCTTAGGACTTTTGTGAGGCTTGGTTTGGGTGGGGGGATACAGAGCAGCTAGAAACCTCTAAAACAGATTTGAATGTGGTTGGACTAAAAGACAATACTGGGTGACATTCACCAAGGCCATTACTTAGGATTGTGGCTCACAAGTGATTTCGTAAGTGCTCCGTGCTTGACGTGAGAGCTGCCAGGCTGAGAATATTTCTATTTTTTTCTTTTCTCAGCCTCCCAAACAAGGACATGCATTCTCCAGAATGTTCATTCTGCCTGTTAAATAATGGGACATGGCCATATCTGGCAAGCACACCTGCTCATCAGCAAGAAGAGTCTGAGAGTTAATGAGTCTTTAAGCCCCTAATGATGCCTGGGTGTTACTTACGCCGCTGGCCCAGATTGCTCCTGACATTTGTGTCCTCATACCATAATGCCAGCCTTCGGCAGCCTCTCCCCGTCTCATTGCAGATGTGTAGCATGATCTGAGAAACTTTTGTGACAGAGCCTTTCAGACCTGAAGTATCTAATGCTGTAGTCGTTGGTCAGTGTGAGAGTTACACTTAAGTTTATTAAAAGCAAGCAAATTGTGAGTCCTTAGTCACACTAGCACTTTTCAAGCATTCCAGAAATGTAAGAGACCTAGTGAGTGCTATATTAGATGAGCACATTGGGATCACACCATCATTTGATAGAAGAAGGTGTTGCCGGATATAACAGTAGGGAAACTAAAGTGGTCAGCCAAGAGAGGGCCGCGTGCCCTGCTTTAAGGAATCTTGACATGAGCGTGCAGATCCACCAAAAGGAGCACTTAGAAGAACGACATTTTCCTCCTAGGGAAATTGAGAAAAGAGTCAGTCAGGCTGCCTCCCGGCAGCACTGGCACCACTGCTACAGTCCCCAGCACCTAGCTCAGGGCTGGTCATTTCATCAATGCCAAGCGTGTGGCACCCAGCTTGCTCTCCTTGTCCTTGTGCCGGGATGACCCTGTCTGCGCCTGTACTCCATCTCCACATCCTGTCCTCCGGCATCGCAGCAACTCTTCCTTTTCTGCTCAGAAAGTCTGGGCAGCCCCACTGTGTCGCACCAGCACGGCTCTGATTGTCTCTCTGAATCTGTGACCCCCAAACAAACTACACCATGTAATTATCCCACAACACCCTCCTCCAAGACTTCCAATTTAATGCAATTGCCAAGATTTAAAGACATTAAAATAAAAATGAGCTTGTTAGAGTAAATTAAGCTTCATGAGCGTATTCCCTTGTATTGTGAAACATTGATTTCTGTGGTCACCTTCTCTAAACGATCGAAAGCTGAGGAGACTACCTTAACTGGCAAGGTGAAATGTCATCAGCCAACTGATGTGGAAGGTGGGGCGAAGGCACGTGGAGAGAACGTGAGGAGAGTGTCCAGACAGGTACTCCATGGAAGTCGTGAAGGGCTCTGCTTTGGGAAGATCTTAAAAGAGCAGGTCTGGGACAGAAAAGGTTGTGGTGTGCTGAGCGGTGATGGAGAAGTGCAATGTCAGGATTGTGCGGTGAGCATGGGGGTTCTTGCGTGCAGGAAGGAAGGATTTGGTTAATGACCCCAGAACTATGTCTTCCCTGCTCTGTCCCAGGTCAGGGTGTCTATGTGCTCCGGGCTGTCAGAGTTCCCTGCACACATTTCACCATGCCTGCTGACTCCCTTCCCGTCTCTCATGGACTAACCACCCCAAGGAATCTGCTGCAGCCTCTGAGCTTCTTAGAAATCACAGTAATCAGTGGGCAGAAAGCAGAGTGCCCTCTCTGGAGCCTTCTAACCACGGGGTGGGAGAAAGCGAGCGGCTGCGGCCAGCCACAGGGCTGTCCCTGGGCACTGGTCAGGGCGAGCTGGGAGGCAGCAGCTCTGCTGGCACGGACACTGGCACAGTGGAGTCCCAGCAGCACCAGCTCACGTTACTCTTTTCCTCTGGGGACAAGGGGGCTGTGCCAAGGCAAAGCCCAGTCCCTAGTGGCAGCTTTTGTCAGCTCTCATGACCTGATTTCTTTTTCCCTTGATAATTTCGTATAAGAAAATATTCAAATGTGTCATTTTCTCCCCATATTTCCTGCCTCATCCCCCCTTCCTACTTTTACTGAGAATCTTCTTTAACTAAGTTTCCCTCCTACTTACATGTTTCTGGATGTTTCTGACCTACTCAGTTTAGAAAGGACTCTCTCCATTAGCATGTGCCTGGTTCTCATTGAATATAGGTGATATTCATTTAAATACTGTTGCCTTCCTAGGCTTAGATTGTGTTCAATTACAAAAATAACTTCCAAATAATAATATGAATAACAGTATCAACAATATCTTTGAAAATAGGTGATCACGAAAATGTAGCAAGAAATAATTGTCAAAGAGAAGAAATTTGAATAATGGAAATTTATTAGATACTGTGGAAATAAATAGAAGAGGCCACAGAAACTTGGACAGAACTTGATATCCATTTAAAGATCATTTAAGGGGGGGCACATTACAGACAGAGATCACACATTCAGTGCAATCTGTCTCAGAATGCTAATGACTTCTTTGCAGATACAGAAATAGAAACAACAAACGTCAAATTTTTACTGGATCACTACAAATATTCTCAATAGCAAACCCATCTTTAGCAACAGAGTATGAGACATTACCAATGCATGACTTTGAAACATATAACAACTCTCTAGTGATCAAAATGGTGTGACATTAGCCTGAAATGGACCTAGAAAGCAACAGAGCAGAAAAGAGACTGAAGTCAACCACACATCCACAAGCAGATACTACTGGAAAAAGTAGTCTTTCCAACATATTGTTTTTAAGAAGAAGAAGAAGATAAAGAGGAAAAGGAAGAAGAAGAAGGAGACATCCATATGTAAAGTTAAAACTAGGGTACTTTCTGTAACCGTCTATAAAGGTGAACTCAAATGAATTAAAGATGTAAATGCAAGACTTAGAACTATGAAACTTTTGGTCAAAACAGGAGAACCACTTCAGAACACAATTTTTTACAAGACCCCATAACCACAAAAAAAAAAAAAAAGGAAAAAGACAAGTGGGTTGATACTAAGCTGAAAAGCTTTGAAGCTAAAGAGTATGAACCAACAGCTTGAAATGACAATGTGCAGTTGGGGGAATATTTGGAAAGTTAAATCTCAGAAAGCCGTGAAATCCAGAATATACGAAGACCTCTAAACAGCCAGCGACTGAAGTGACTAACAGACTTAAATGACATATCTCAAAGGAAAGCACAGAAGGCTATCAGCCATCACTAAACATCAGGGACATGCAGGTCTAAGCTAATGGCTTTTTATCAAGAAGACTAAAGATAACAAGTCACAGTGGAGGTGTGGCGATACACAGAAAGCACTCTGGACTGTAGATGCCTCTCAAAACAAACAAACAAACAAGCAAACAGAAATGCAATGAGTCTCAGCAGTCCAATTAATGGATATATATTCAGAAAAATAAAGTCTGTATGTCAAAGATACATCCATGCACTCATGTTCATTACAGCACATTCATAGTAGCTAAGGTATGGAAACAACCTAAGTGCCTGTGCCCTGAGAGGTGGATGAAGAAAAGGTCATGGGACATGTATACACAGTAGAAAGTATATTCTCTGCTCATAGAGAAGAATTAAATATTGTCCTTTGCACCATGGGAATAGAGACATCAAATTAATGAAAATAAGTTATGCACAGAAATACACCAAAAAAACATGATCTTAATCCCATGTAAAATACTTAAGAAATGATTGTCTAAAATACTAAAGTAGCAGCTTTTGGTGGCTACCAAAGCCCAGGGAGAGTAGAGGAAGAGATGAATCAGTGATCTCTAAGTTATGGTTAGAGTACAAGATGCTCTGAGTGAAGAGTGGGGTGATCAGATAGCACGCTGTCCTACATTTGAGACAACCGCAAGAAAGAAATTTGAAATTTTTACCACAAGAAGAAAAATGAGTGTTTTTAGACGGTGATATTAAACTATTGAGCATGGAGCAAACGAGTCTCTTCTAGGCACAGATGACAAGCCCGCGTTCTCAGAAACCTCACCTGCCTCAGCGCGCAGAAACCACATCAAAACCTGGTGTCCAGGGTAGCAGCAGAGCATTTATGAAAAGAAGTGGAAAGGAGATGCTAGAAAGTGTAGACTTTGTCACCCTGCAGATAACGAGAGTGAGAAGTCTCAGAAAGAGAGCACATGGTCATGGGTTGGAGGCCATCCTCAGACTGGGCTGAGCTCTTAAAACAGTGTGAGGTTAGACAATGCGTTTGCTGTATTCATCCAAGTCCCCTCCATTACTACACTTGCTTTGCCAATATTCTTGATTGCTGGCTGGAATCTGCTAGTAAGGCACAGCACACGTTGAACATAGGACACGGGACCAAAACAAGTTGGAACTGTCCCTGGAAGCTGTCTTCTCGCCACCTTTCACAGCATCAGAAGTTACTATGCCCACTGCTGGGAGAGAAAATCAATTAGAAAAGTCACCCAGTTGTGAAAACTGCGAGCTGCAACAACCACCCTCATGAGAGGTACCCATTGGTGCCACAATGGCGCTAATATTGGGAGTAAACAACTGCTTTCTGATTGGATTTCAGGGACTGCTTTTCAGCAATGGCCCATGTACGGTATTGGAAACCATGCCAAGAACCTGTAGAAACTATAGAAATGTTGGTCACAGACTTTATAGGAAAACAAATTAAAGTTTAGATATAAGGACATTATACCAAACTGCCATTTAAATGCTTATGATTGTGCCTGCAGATTACAGCAACTCTCAACCCTCAACCAAAAAGCTTCCTTTTCTTTTTACCATGAACTTTTTTTACTTTTTATTCTTTTAGTGTTTAATGCATGAACATAGTGAATCTATATTTTCACACCCCAATCTCAGTTCCATCCAGCATTCTCTTCTCATCAAAATTCCTCTTCCTCCCCTCTAGTCTCCCTCCTATTTTCCCATTTTTTTCACACGAGAGGGTCTCTGAGTTTCTCCTGTTTGCAATAGACGGTGATTAATTCACAGAATCACAACTGGCCAGAGCACAGAAAGTGAATGAGCTGCTTGACTCTAAACAGGACCTCTAAATCACCCCACAAGACTTGGGGAACATAGTGGAAGAGGGAGCAATGAGAACGTAAGCCCCAGAGGGTGGGGAGTGGCACTGCCCAGACAATATTTTCTAGACATGAAAGAGCAGCTGCATCCATGAACTCACGATTGTGTTTAGTTCCATAAGACCTGAACAAAATTTAAACTATCAAATCTCGCCCTGGAAGGGAAAAGATCTCAAGAGGCACCCTACCTCTGCAAGAGACTGTTGAGGGTTTATATCAGATTAGGGTGTGGCTCTACTTTCCCCAGTGGTATACCCACTGCTATATGTTACAACATGTCTATTGAAACTCAGTGGGCCACACATGCAGAAAGACATGAAAATATCAGAAAACTGGTGGAGAAGAAAAAAGGAGTACCTTGGGAAAAGGAGGAGGATGTGACCGTGTAATAAGGGGTGAAATGATATGAACTCATTATATTGATGTGTGAAGCTCTAAAAGAATGAAAATAAATTACAAAAAAGTTCTCAAGATAGCTTGATAGGTGTATGGAACTATTTGCATGGTTTTGAAGCTTCAGGTCAAAGCCAGCTGTGACCAAATCTGTGAGTTGTAGGAGTCTGCTATGGTATGTTATCACCATCTCAAAATGACCTGACATACAGAACTATTTGTCTCATAATCATCAGGCTTGGATGATGCCTGCGACCAAGGAAGGAAGATGTGAAAGGAATTGTTAGTTAAAAGGGGCTCACTCCGGGGCCTGCTAAGAGTCAACCTGCAAGATGCCCAGGGAGGAGTGGATCAGATGCCATTCCACGGAGCGATGCCCTGCAGATGTGCAGTTTCTTTCATAGCGCTCTAAGCTCTTCTCCACGTCCTGCTGGGCACTGAGCAGGCCAGGCAGGCGTTGCTCCTTCCCAGGACCTTGCCCCAGTGTCTTCTCTGCCTTAAGCCTCACCCCTTCTTCCTGTCCTTCTCGCTTGCCCGTAGCTCCCCTGCCCTTCCCTGCTCTTTCTCCTGGGCCCAAGACAGAAAAGATTCCAGCCCTCTCTAATAGCAGTTGGCTGAGGTCTGTGTGCTCCAGGCGCATTTCAATTGGATCTGGCACATCTGGCTGCCCAGTAGGGGTACCACACTCTAAAGTGCAAAAATAAAACCACAAAAGATCTAAAGAAAAGCATTGTAGGCAAGAAATTGCCCTTATCTTTATCTCCACAGAATCCATCAAGTACAAGCGTCTGGGAGATGGCAGGCAGTAAGATAACAAAAGAAAAGACTGAGAGAAAATTAAAAGCACCCTCCAATCATGTGCCCTTCAGCTGGCCTGGTAGGGTCTAAAAGGCTCTGAGCGGGAATCCCCCCCCCCCCTACAGTACCTCACTCCCTGCGGGCCTGAGCAAAGCAGGTCGCCTCCTGATGGTCAGGCCTCCAGATGACAGCCGCACTGGCAGGGCTAACAGGCAGCAGCTTCCCTTCACTTTGCACACTGGTGAGTTGCTTGCTCCCTTGCTTAGCAAAGACACACTTGCCTCTTCCTGCAGTTTGAAGTTTTGCCTAGTGAAGTGTACATAATCGTCACTTTCTTGTCCTATGACAGTGCCTCAGGATTCCTGCAGGTGGGTGAACCACCAAAGTCCAAAAACCTTCATGGTGACTTAACAGCTACCTCTTCCTGCAAAACAAATTTGTTCTAAATCAACCTCCTGTCTCTTGACTGGGCAAGCATTTTTTCTTATATTTTAGATGCAGTGAGTCTGTCAATGCCTGCATAAAGTTCAACATGTAATTAGAAACATGATCCATCGAGGTTTTGTAGAGTGTATTTAGGAGATGTTAGATTATAATACTGGCCAGATATGACTTGATGCCTCCTGTTATAGCACCAATGCTTCCTTCTAGTCCAAGATAAAGGAGATTACAAATGATGAAGTTTTAGCCTCATTGCCAAAAGTGTCACTCCAACTTGTTACTTATGTATGTCCTGAGCCTTGGCTCTGGGGGTATTTGTGCTATGTGTGTGCATATTTTGAATATCTTACTGTTGATAATAAGCTGTCCTGTTAGTTGTGCAAAGACACTGCATGGTTCCAAAGGGTCTATTAGTACTTTGATCTGTGTAGAAGGTCCCCACTGCAGTTTGTGGTGAAAATCTTCATGGCTATGTGACCGTTCTAGGGAGGCCTGATTTATAGGAACAAAATAATCTGTTCAACCACACAGTAAGAACACCCAGCGGATAGGACAACTGCTGCCTATCCAAATGCTCTCAGATACATGTGGATTGGAACATACAGGAAAATTATATTGAGTGTGTGTGGTATACAGGATTCTGTGGGACAAATAAAAGAGACCTGCAAATTCCACTTGGCATAAGCTAAGGAGACTTCACAGAGCAGAGGATATTAGGTTTCAATCTTGAGGGAGGGTGAGCTGATATTTAAGTAGAAAAAATAAGAATATCAGGAAGAGTCATCCTTTTGTAAAATACAAGATTGTAAATGGTACTGCTGTGGAAATAAAGACTTCTTAGTGCCAGACAGCATTAGTGGCAGTGTAATGTCCAGAAGGCATGTCAAGAAAAATCACATCCAGAAAGACAAGGGAGGACCACATCATGAAGGGCCCTTGTTACACTGTTTAGAGAGCTCTAGTAAGCTGTTATGAAGAGACGGATTCAGTACTGACTGCTTAGATGGTTAAGCTATATTCTGAAAAACGATATTAGTAAGGTTCAATCTGCAGTGTGTTCAAGTGTAGAGGTTCTGCCCCCAGGAATAACAGAAGCAGATAGATAGGAGGGTGGGAGGGAGAGGAATGGATTGATGAATGGAGGGGAGAGAGGGAGGAAAGCAGGGAGAAAAAGCAGAGAGTAAGGAGGGAGAGAAGAAAAGGAGGAGCAGGGATTATTACTCATTGTGCTTGTACAACTAGGGAAAAAAGTAAAATTTAAATAAATAAAAAAAGTAACAAGAGCTCTGAAATGGAAAACCATGGGTTATCTCTTAATAGTAACTTCCCTTCCATGTATGTTTGTTTCATCTGTACTTAAAGAAGATCAACAAAAACATCAAGTATGCAGCACTGATATGAATTCTCCTCGAGATATCTGAGTCTTACCTAAGCTCTGGATGACTAGTGATGGAAAGATAACAGTTGCTAGATTGCCCATCATTTAGGCTGCATCTCTTCTTTCTGGAGCCTTCCCATCTCCTCCTCCTCATCTTCCAACTATTGGAGTATTAAAGGCTTTTTAAAGTCCTGCTCCTCAGTCCTGCTCTGACTAGATTGTAAGTAACTTGCTGGATACAGCAAAACTCACATCATTTAGAAAACTGCTTGACATTCCCAATCTGAAAACAGGAAAATATCAGGCGTTCAAGTGCTTTGTCTTTTCAAATAAGTGACCACTTTTTAGGAGCTTTATTTTCAGAGCTGCTCAGCTATGGGGCCTATGAACTACTTCCTATCACAGTTACACACACACACACACACACACACACACACACACACACACACACACACACACATTTAAACTATACAACAGACAGCATAAGCTATTTTAAAAGGAATCACTGGAAAGGGAAGTATTAATCTGAATTTTGCCATCACAAGCCTTTTTACCTATCTTTCCACAAAGAAACAAGGGAGCTGGCAAGAGGTGGGCAGGGGATTGGAAAGAGTACATTGGCTTCTTCATTAAGTAGAACTGCAATCCTTGTGTTTAAGCAGACAACATGAGCATCTCTTTAGCATTTTAATTAAAGAATGTGGAGCAAGACTTCCTGATGGCAAGCATTGGCTCAGAGTCAAAAGTTTGACAAGACGAGGACACTTCTGAGAGCCCGAGGACCCCCTGTTGCATAGCACTCCCTTTCATTCTGCTCAGAACAGTTGGTGTGTGACTTGAACATCATGTTTAGGTCTGTTATAAATGATATAAGGATAAGCCTTTTACCAGCCTTTCTGAACTCTTTCCAATGGTTCCCTTTGCATTTCACCTTTCTGTACAGATACCAGTAATTCTAACACTGGACCCAGAGCAAAAGTCACCTCTAGGGCAGGGCTCTGGCAACACTGTGCCTGGCTCTTGACTTCAAGGTCCAGCAGCTGGACATGGGGTGATTCAGATCCCATAACTGGTAAACCTCACTCTCCCACAGAGTGGGAGTAGAGTGATTGACAAGGGCTGGTCTGACTCCACACTACCTCCTTATACACCCATTCCACTGACTTAGACTTGGTGGTATCTTTCGTCTTTAAGCAGAGGCAGCAAAACTAGTGGCAGAGCTGCTTGTTGGAAACTAATTCATCTGATCAAAAATCTTTTAGTTTCCTTTACATCTCAGCATTTAATTCCACATTACTGTGGGAGGAGATTCAGTCTTCCTTGCTCATGATCCTTGGCTCCTTGTCATCCTGAGAGTCAGACTGTGGCATCCAGGAAGCTTATGAGTATTTGTGCAGGGAACCTCACTGTAGCTTTCATGCATAAGTAACTTGGGAGGTAAATGGCATAAGCAATAAGAACCAAAGAAGTCAGACTCGATGCAGATAACATTCTTATATCATCAGAAATTGAGGTAGTGGTTAGTTATTTTCATAGGATGGAAAATGAAGGTGCATCTGAGGGATTCTGGGATGCGAATTCTGATCCAGAAGTGGTGACAGAGGAGTGTCCTATACGCAACAATGAATTAAAGCCTTGTTGATGATATATGCACTTCTGTGTGTTTATAACCAGGAGAAAACATTTTGCAAAATTCTGTCATAGAACTCAGAGGGTTTTAAAGCAACTTCTTTGAATCATCTGCAACCTTTGCAATGTAGCAAAATATTTTTTGGGGGGATAGATGACAAGTTTGCTTTGTTTGTTTTAAAATGATTTAGAAAATTGTCTTTCTAGATCTTTCCATTATTGCTTTTTTTCATCTATGCCGAGCTTAGTGTGAAAATTTGTCCCAGTTCTCATCAAGACTTTGAATTCTTCCATTGAAATTCAAAAGTAACAATTCTCCTTTTGCCCTCAACTCTAAGATACCAGTGAGGTTCATTTTGAGCCTTGCAGATCATTATAATAACCACTGATGCATTTTATCATATACATGAAAGTTAATGTGTTAGAATTCTTTGGAGTTTCCAGCTCCCACTAATGTATTTGATATTGCCATGACAACAAGGAAATTCCTGTCCAAGGAGAAAGTCTTCACAGGGGGAGATGCTGAGCCTCAGTATCCAACAATGCCCAGAGCAGTCACATCCTGGCATGAGACCTTGAGAGCAAGACAAGCCTGGAGGAGACCTGCAAGCCCTCTAAGAGAGATGCTCTTTCTCTGTTTCAGATAGGGAAGCAAAGGAACACATATGCTGTGGAACGTGCCTTAGATTACACAGTCAGCAAGAGATGGCATCAGGACACGGACCTGCTCTGTGTGGCTCCCATCTCTGGCAGAGGGCAAGCTGGTCATCCTCGAAGTCTCACTCCTTTACTTTCTAGTACTCCGTGTTAGTATTTCGCAAGGAACTTCAGCGGGAAGAAGGAAATGAGGACCTGGAATGTCTGAAACATGACAATTGGGAGAAAAGCTGCATGAAGCGTAGACGTGATTACAGGAAGAGAGCATTGTGTCCATATGGTGGAAGGGAATGGCAGTGCAGGAGGAAGCAGAAGGGGTGCCGTTGAGTCACCTCGGCTTTGTGAGGGGTTTTGATGAAAGGGGTAGGATTTAAGTGTTCCTTGCTAAGACAGCATCTGATGCCAGCAGTGTCGAACAAAACAATGGATGGCCACACGGCATCGATGGCCCAAAGAACCCGGAATCAATATGGACTTTCAGTTATTTCTCTCACAGGGCTATAGTTCACAAAAAAACCAATACCCAGCTATTTCATTTTGGTGAGTTTGTAGCCTGGAAAGACATCTGGAGCCCTTCCTCTGCCTGTCTTAATGCACATTCGTTACAGCCGCGCCCTCGAATTCAGCTTTCCACCAGGTAATGACAACACCTATTTCATACCTTTGTCTTAGTGAACTACTGAGCACATGAATCGAACTAGCGTCCCTAACTAAACCATCACTCCTGAAAACCACTAAAGCTAAAGCTGAGACATGAGGGAGGCTCTTAGAAATGAGACCGCCGCCCACAGGCAGGTGGTGTCTACTTGTTAGCTACAAGCTTCTCCAAGTTGGAATCTTAGCCCCAAGTCAATGAAGCAGGTGTCTTCTTTATGAAACGCCTCTGAAACAACACAAATGCAAGAAGCGTGGGAAGGACAGCTGGAGCCTGCGGCTTGGGGAGGCCTCTCAGTGCTGTGGTCTGTCTCACTGCTGCTGATGGAAAGAACACATCACCGTGAAACTTATGAGTCATCAGAAAAAATATCTGGCCACCTTGAGCACTTGGAAGCCAATGCTCTGGTGAACCAGGCACCTTCAGCTTCCTGCTACCACTTCTTACTCTGTTTTGTGTGTAATGATGATCACAGAATATGTACATTGAGTTTATCAGCTGCTGTGCTTGGTGTCTTACAAACATCATCCAAGTAGTGAGAACAGAATTATAAATCATCAGTTAGACTGTCCTCTGTTTACAAACTAAGAAATGGAAGTCTGGCCCAACATCATACCCAATGCCACATACCTTGTTAAGTACTGAAAACCATGTTCAAGCCACAAGATCCCAATTCCCACACTGGTGCTAACAACTGCCTCATGCCCTGCCTGTGCCTGGGACAGACCTACCTGTATTTTTTTGTCTCATTTCCAAGAGGTTTCCTCATTTTTCAGACTGACTAAAGTTTTGGCCTTGGTGATTTTCACCTTAAAACCCTTGTTCAGTGGCAACCAGCCTGGCATGGATTGTTTGTCCACTGTGTTCACAGTTGTTCCTGGTAACTGTACTGCTTGTTCATAATCAGGTGTGGGGCCATTTCCCAGTCTCCCCTGATCCTCAGGCAAGGAAGTGACATGTCTGAGATACTCTGTAATAGAAAATACTATAAGCTGATGTGCTTGAACTGATAGATGAGCTCGCATGGAAATTGCTTCTCTTTATATTTACAAAAGTGGGCCTGTGCCTGAAGAAATGGATGCAAAGCAGAAACGAACTCCATATTCAGTTCGCCTCAAATCCACATGACCTGAGACCTTCCTGGATAGTTTACTTCCCTGCCGCTGCTGGCTGTTTGCTTATCTTATAGCTTACAAAGCCCCAATCTGCAGGGGTCCTTCACGTCCCTTTGGTACACTCTCTTCCATGATTAGGTAAATGTCATTTGAAAATCACCATGTATTTAGTGTTTTAATAAAACCACAATAGTGTTTGTTTTGTGGCCTCTGGTTGCAAAAGGCAAAGAAGCAGCCACATTAAACTTTCTACCTGCAACTCCAGTGGCTCCCTCCGGACATTTATAAATGTTGCCCTCCCGCCACCCAGGCTGTGCTTCCACTAAACCATCCTCCACTGCTAATTCTAGTCGATAATCATAGGACCAGCTAGGGTCATTTTCAGACTTCAGGAAAGAAATAGAACCCAGATTGTGTGTCACAAGAAACATAACTTTAATTCCTAACTTCAAGTTCCTTGATGACAAGGTCAGCAAATGCCAGACTTAGATCACAGTAATTCTACCAAGAACACACAAGCACAAAATTTCTTTCGGCATTTGCTTCCCTACCTCGCTCACAGAGGATGCTTGCCCCCCATAACCTCACTGTCAAGCACTTTTTTTTGTGTACAACACTGCATGGGACTGTGACAGCAAGAAGAAGTGAATCAGTCAGCTTGCTGTGACTGCATAGGGGGCCTGTCAGGGGGCCTGAAGGTGGTGACTGTGAGAGTTACCCACCAGTGCCTGTAGCAATCACCACGTGGACACCATGATTACAATAGACTAGGAAGACTCCTCTTAAAATCTACCTGTTTTTCAGTGTTTGGTGTGTCTGTAAAAGAAACTCCAATGGAAATTATTGGTAACTGAAAATTGAAATATACCCCATAATTGATACAACATAATGCCAAATGAATTCTCTCCCATACGAGTTTGATCAGCATCTTTCCACGGGGCTTCTTTGCTTTTTATTCATGCTTTGCTTTTCTTTGAGACAGTGTCTCACCATGAAGCCAACACTGACCAACAATTCATAATTCAAGGCTGACTCCAATCCAATTGGCCATACTGTGAAAGCAACTCAAGCTTTGACCTCCCAATGTCAGAAGTACATGTTCGCACTGCCGTGCCTGGCTCTCAGTATCCTTCTTAACAGAAAAGATGTCAGTGCCATTAATGGCTGGAAGCTGAGGCAGGGGATACAAAAATCCCTCACAGAGGTTAGGGACAAGGAGTAGTAGTAAAGTGGAAGCCTCCCATCTCATTTCTCTGGGAAACTTTTCCACATGCTAACAGAATTCACTTTTGTAGAACATATTGTATGTAGAACATGGTGAATGAGTTAATGGGATTCATGAGTAAACATCACTACTTATCCAACTTTTTATTAAATTCAGACTTGGTTTCATACAAAGTTTTACTTTTAAATTTTTAACAAAGCTTATGTTCTATCTGTTTGCCTAATGTTTGAATTAACAGCTCAAATGGGTGAACTGAACTCTAACTTGAAAAGAGGTGAATAAATGGTTCCTCTCACTTTACTGAGGTTTCAAACATGGCCACACACAGCAGTAAAGGCAGTGAACTTGTTGTGCATGTAACTGCCAAATTCCAAAGGACTTTAGATGTTCAGATCATGGATGCAGCCTTCACTAAAGACAACAAACAAGCAAATCGTATAACAACATACAAACAAATTATGTATAGTAACAGGTGGTGGAACATAAAGTTATCACCTTATGTTGCCCAAAATAAACATAATGGAATTAATGTGAGGAACAGGATCATTCATGTAGCACAAGAAATCAGTAGTAGACAGTAACTAGTCGTAAAAGAAACCTCAGCGAGGGGCAGTGGCAGTAAAGTCGACTTTTCCACTTTCTGATGATCTTTCCTTGGGGCATGCAGAGGGGAGAAAACCAGAAGAAAACAGTGCCAAGAACAGCGACAAGAAGGGCCAAATTTCCCCACTTCTTTCTCTAAAACCATAGGAAAAGTGGTCTTGGACATGGGCCCCATCCTTACCCCTGAGCTCATACCCTGGTCTTCCTCCATCCTTGGCTTCCCTGAGGACCAAGCTTCTAAAACGCAGCCATTAGTAAGTAAGTGTCCAGGTTTGGTTCGACTGCCTCCATTTCTGTAGCAATATGATGCTCTTCAGGCTTGATGAGACAGGCCAGTCTCTGGGCTTGAGCTCTGGGTTGTTTGCAAAAATAAGAGGGCTCAGGGAGAACATGGCACTGCAGGTAAAGGTGATTGCCATCAAACCTGAAGCTCCATCTCTGGAATCTGTGTGGTAGAAGAAAAAAAAGGGACACTCGCAAGTTGTTCTGTGAATTCCGCAGGTGGCCTGCTCATATGTGCGAGTGTGTATGCGCCCACGCTAAGCACACTCACAAACACAAATAAATCAGAAAAGAAGTGTGGGGAGAGGAGGGCGAAGGAGAGCCATCTGTGTGTAGGTTGAAGCCTCTTCAGCCCTCATCAGAGCTCTGAGACGCCTGTTCAGAGATCGTCAGCGCACTCCGGGCACTTGAAGCTACGCTAAATGAGAAAGGCAGGGAGTGGCTTCTGATGGAATCACAAGTGGGCACTCTGTCCCGGTGAGCATGCCCAGTGTCTGCTCTTGCAGCTCTCTTGCTTCCCGCAGGCAACTTGTAACTTTCGCCTCTGAGCTGGCTGTTTGGAGTGGCATTGCTCATCTGTATTTTGTCAGGATCACTGCTGGCAGATGAAAAGCAAGAACCACCGTGTGGAATTCTGCACGGAGGCCCAGAAAGCTAAAACTATCCACAGTCTAAGCAGAGGGTCAGCGGAGGCTGGAAACAGCGTGCTGATGTCAGCAGGAGGGGCTGGTGAGAGCAGCGCAGAATCAGTCGTATTCTCCAGCTGCTCATTTGACCCCAGAACTCTCGAGGCTTGCTGCGCACCCATACCTTTCCTGTCTTTGCATTCCTCCGTCACCTTCCTGTTTTCTTCTCAGTCTGTCTGCTCTCGTTGCTATCTCGTCTATTCTTGTTTTATTTTCCTTCTTCAGCATGCCTGCCAAATTGTAATGCGGGTGTGTGTCTTACATATCTCTTTATCTTGTGGGTAAGTGGAAGAATGACTTCATAGGAAGCCATGGAAGACTTAAAAAGTCAAATTCAGTTTCCTAACAATTCAGCAAAGAATTGGTCTGTTGACCTAGTTACAGTTCTAATTCTTATAAGACAAAGAAAAGGATGTGGATTTACTTACAGAAGTCTGTTAAAAATTAAATGACCACGGATGCATGGCAAATATAATTTTATTCCTCTAATAAATAGTGTGGATTAGAATTTATAATGCACTGAAAATAATTTAAAAGACAATAGTCATTACATATTTATGCACTATTATATTAATAGATAGAAAATGTGGAAGAGTAATGCTACTGCTCTTGGAGGTGGTGTGTGCATGGTATGTGTTTGGTGAGTGGTATGTCTGTGTGGTATGTGCTTGGCTTGTGTGGTATGTGTATGGTGAACATATGATATATGTGTGGTGTTTGTATGTGTGTGATGTGGTTTGTGTATGTGAGTTGTGTGTGTGTGATATATGATTAAGTGGTATAAATATGTGTGGTGTATGTGTGGTATGCATGTGGTATAAGGTATATGGGGTATGTGTATGTATGTGGTGAGTGGTGGATATATGTGAATATGTGTGTGGTATGGATGTGATATGAGGTATGTGAGATGAGGTCTGTGTGTTTGTGTGTGATGATTGATATCTATGTGTGTGGTAAGAGGTTATATTTGTGTGATGTGTTGTGTGTGCATGCATCTGTACATGTGTATTTGTTTTAAGTAGTATGTATGTGTATATGGTTAAGTGGTATATATGTGTGTGATGTGAGGGGGTGTTTGTGGTGTGAGGTATGTAGTGTGTGTGTGTGTGTATAAGTTGTGTGTATGGTAAGTGCTGTGTGTGTGTACCCAAATGCATTACTAGAATAAGTGAATTCACAGACTGCACATTCCCACTCTGCATTTCTACATTGTTCTATAACTGCAGAATGTCACTCATATGAAACCCATTTTCCATTGCTTAAGATGGCACTAGTGTTCCATCTGTGAACATTGCACACCCTTAAAGTAAGTTAAAATTGTGGCCAGTCTTTTCAGAAGAAACTTTTGCTGACACCTGAGAGGCTATTTTTAGGAACAACGGCATGCATGGCAGCTCATCCTACAAGTCTGCACTGCATGGTTCTGTGTCGAGTTCCTGTCCTGCCTTTGACAGACTGTCTTTCAGAGAACTTCTTTTAAATACTTTTCTTCATCTAACCTGCACTTGGCTAATTTAGTGGGCTGCGTGGTACCAGAAGCAGGAAATTCCCATCAGCACCCTGCACACCATCTCCTCCTTTTCCAAAACTGAGTTCCAAGTTGCTGTCATAATGAAGATGCTGCCCGTAGAAGTTGGCTACACCAGAAGGTCCACCCAGTGGTGACGGGATGGTTGTTTATAACGTGTTCAGTTTTCTAGCCCAGCACTAGTGTCGCCTAAAATTGCTACTGTGAGAAAACCAAAATGGTATTTTGTAAACCCACACTGTTCATCCAAGTTCTGAAAAGCTGCTCTTCTTTCTGCAGAGCTTGCTAAAGAAATATAAACAACTCAGCCCAGACAATGGGAAGCGCGGGATGGTGGCTTTTTATTAGGTTACACATTACAGTATGGATGGGCAGAAATGTGTACTTAGAAGGTGTCCACCCTCTTGTGGGATAAAGTATGTTAAATACCACCAGGCTCCACAGATCCCTGAGAGGACCATTTGTGGATTTGCTATTGAGAAGTTGACCAGCACCGTATCTTTCCCATGATCACATCTAAGGCATACTTTGAGGTGAGATCGTCTGTTGTTCCTCTGTTACAAAGATAATAAAAGCAAATGGCTTAAAATAATCAGTAACTAGTCTGCAGTTTTCAATGATCAGTATAATTCCTTTTCTCTCAACACTGCATATTCTACAGGCCATATGCGACAAGCAATGGAAACCCTGAAGATATGTGGGACTTGTGTCTTGGGGCAAAATGCAGTGGTAAATAATTTATTTGACCTGCTTAGAATTACTAAATTTCAAATGAGAAAATTAATAATAAAATCTTCACAGGAAGATAGTAATAATCTCATTTTCCCTTTAGCCTGAACTTTGAATCAAATATATAAGTTATTCAGTGATAATAAATTCGTGTCTTAATAACATGAAATGATTTCAGGGATTGGCTGTCAAATTGGAACCATCAAGAAACAGGCCTGAGTGGCCTCATGGGGAAATTCAGTAATCCCCAGCAAAGCAATGAGATAGAAATGATAACCTGTGGCTGTCCTGCTGCCGAGGGGCTCCAGGTACATGGGTGAGAAATCGAGGTCACTGTAGTGCGGGCAGGAGAGAGAGTTCATGGAGACATAGAGATTAGAGCTCATGGGAGGAAAAAGTGAGGATGTGTGGAAAGGAAAGCAAACCCTCGGGAAATGGAAAAGCTGAGCTCAGGAAATAGGAGGGTGGGACGCTGTGCGCAGATGTGATGTTTCCCTAACTAGCAGAAAGTCAATCCTAGAACAAGGAAGGAAGGAACAACCGAGTGTGAAAGGGGAAGAAGCCCAAGAGTAAAACTGTTCCCAGCTTTAATCCAGTTGTCTGGGGGCTATTGTGGGTGAGATCACTAGCCCCTTGCCGGGAGTGCAGGGGATACTAGGATGTAACGAGCAGCAAGGAGTGTGGAGACATGTAACAAGGCACTCCGCTTGATGAGAAACATGTCTCTCCAAAGCAAGATACCTTCCCGTTGTCCAAGATTCCAGCATATTTATAATAAAGCATTTGGATAAAAGTTTGCATCACCTGGTCCCCTTTCATTGACCAACAGGAACGCACTTCATGGTACAGAAGTTTGTAAATTCCTTCTTGGGTTCTAAGAGCAGAATTACATAATTTTGACATAGTAAAAATATGAACAGAGTCTGCCCCTGTGTAGAGACAGCGTCCCCAGCAAGAATGGCTGCCTCCCACGGAAACATCAGGTCCCTGTTCTCAGTGTTAAAAATCAAAGGAACATCTTGAAGAAATACTCAGCATGTTGTTCCTCAAAATTAGCCTCTATGTCTTTTGAAACTTATGTGACTTCAGTCTTTCTTTGCAATCTAGGAAATTGTATGATGATCTTAAAAGCACTGAATAGTCTCAGCATTCAGCATCTCCAGTACAGATTTGCCTCTGCATGATTTGGTTAGAACATGCATGGCCCGGAGGAAGACTAAGTACACCACTCTCTGCCAGGTGCTGTGGCTAGAACCAGGTCCAGTACAGACTTCGTATCTGTCCCTTACTTTAGTTAGGACAGTACATTACATAAAAGAAGACAGTGCAGCATACTCTGTCAGATGCTGCAATTCACTCTTTAACGTAATATGATTTGGAAAGATAAGATCCGCCCTTGGTTAAATTTTATAATCTGTAAAATGGAATCACTTGAAATGATGAAGAATACCACTACCTTAAACTCGGCTCTGAAATCACAGGGTGCACAGCATGGCCACATCCGTGTTTCCTGACACAGGCTGGTCTTTGGGGAGCCATGTTAACTCCAGGGGTCAAGGCAGTTGTGTGGTCAGTCTACAAAGGAGCAAAAAGACATAAATTCCTTATTATGTCCATTATTCCCTCTCCTCCAACTGGAGACTTTGCTTTTAAACAGAGAAGTGGTGGAATTTAGTTGAAAAATTCCTTTTTGATAATTATTGCTTTGTGATTTGTAATGCAGTATAGAACTTTGAATTCATAAAGCCTTCATTGACACAGTTAACTATGATTAATAACGTTTTTATATTATCTCATTCATAATTTTGTTCTAATCTTTTATCTTCCTCCGACTGAATTTTTATGGCTTTTAGGGTGGAAATAATGTGTGTGGGAAAACAACTGCCTTTGTCAAAATTGGGTGTGGGAACTTATTGAATCCATTCAGTTCAATGTGTGAAACTGTAACAGGAGTGTCTGAATTGTATCAAGTAGTGCCAAAAGCATGGCAGGAAGAGGTGGTCTTTGTCCCATAAAAAATATAGTACATTTAGAGACAGCAACCCAACATAGAAAAGGTAGAGACAGAGAGTAGGAAAGAATGTCATTGGTGGTAAGGTAGACTGCAGTGAGCTTGTGGAACGAGGCAGAGGCCAGACAGACAGACAGAGGCCAGACAGACTTCCCAAGTCTTCCTGGAAGAGGCAGATTTCAAACAAGAATTTATAATAAACTAGTGCTGAGAAATTTAAGTGAATTTGTAACTTGTGAGTTAACATGAAATGAAAAGTTTTACCCAATGTAAAGGGATTTCTGAGTCTGAGTCAATACTGGAAATGTATCAGAAGCTCATTTGATTAGCCAGATGGTCACCAAATGTAAACACTGAAAAAGTGAATCAGAAATATGAAACCCACAAAGTATTATATTTGAACTGACAAATGCATAGTCTTGTGCTCAATTGTAATTTTTTAAAGCAATGCTAGAGTATTTCCTTGGAGCTGGACTCTATCTCTTCTGTAATGATCCTCGTCTTTTTAATGCACAGGATCTCTTCCTTGGTAGTAAGCTCAGAGCTCTGATATTCTTTCAAAGTCAGATGACTTGTCTACAACATAAATCCTAAGCCCCCCTGAAATGTCTATAATTATGTTGCTTATATCAAATTTGACAGCAGACTCCTTGGGAATGTGCCTTCAGGGAAAGTTTTTTACATTAACCCAACATCTCTTGCAATCTTAGGAGGTAAAGCAACTGGCCACATTGCAACCATACTTAGGAAGCAGAGAGCTTGTTCCTCCTTTTCATTCATTCTAGGACTCCATTGTAAAGAATGGATCCGCCCACAGTGGGGTTAATCTTCCAATCTCAATTAGGTAATCATTCATAGGCAAGCTCAGAAATTTGTTTCCATGGTGACTGTGAATCCCATCAAGACCAAGTCGATAATCAAGATTAACTGTCACACTAATAATACAAACTTCCTTAATCTTCATATTCATATAATTTGCCTAACTCATTGTAATTCAGGTTCATAACTTTCATAATAGCTACATCAGTATATTTATAAACATATTACAGGTTAGATAGCAGACAGCTCATGTTTTGAGAGTAGAAGTCCACAGCTTATTGGTGAGAATCAGTTGAATCAGAGAGTTCATTTTATGCAATGTCTAGCTTTGTGTAATTTAGAGATGAATGATACATTAGTAAGTAAGGATCAGCAAACATTCAATATTCTATTTCAGTAGTTCTCACAGTAAATTGGGTAGCTCAAAGACAAACTCATAGCAAGAACTGATTAAAAGAAACTGCTATCAAAAGACCTGGAGGTGATCACACCTCTCCATACACAACTCCAGTCCTTAGCAATGAATGTAAAATTCTGTTGACAGGAAACTAAGTGTGTCTCAGTCAAAGTAAGAAGAACCAAAACAGTAAGTGCAACAGGAGTTCAAATCTGTGATTTAAATGAAACTGAAATTAAATGAAACTGAAGTTACTAGCCTATTGGTCTCTGCCAAATGTTCTTTTTGGTATATGGCCCTCTGATTCAACATTTCTATAGCAGAACACCTTGAAAGACTAACATGATGAAAATGATCTTAGATTATGGTGGATTATAGTCTTCAAGATACCTAATTTCTGGGCATATCCATAAGTTTTGCTTGAAAGTTGGGCAATGCAGTTAGGGGTGTCATATTTGTGACTTTAATACATTACTAGAAATGGCCAGTGGGTACTATAGACAGATAATCTTTGCACAGTGACCGGGTCACATTCAATGAAGTCTTTCTTATTGGAGTCAGATTCTGCCCAGCACTTTTAAGGTAGTTTTAAAGCCAAATTCTTACCTCATACTGGGGGCAAACCAGCCATATCCACCATGACTCTGGTATACTTCAAGTAAATGTTGCTGGCAGAATGTGGTCCTTCAAGTAAAGACTGACTTACTTTTCAAGATTTTCTTAAAGATTGAAGATGATCTATCTGGAAAGCATCCTGGAGTTCAAATGAAAAAAAAAGCTTTAATATATAGAGACAAAGTAACTTTAATAATTAATATAAACACGGAGTAAAGATAGAGCAAACCAGTATATGTAAATGCTAAGTGATATATACTGACAAAAACATCGATAAGTACCAGTTACAAGTTTCACATTTAGCAGTGAATTTTTAGTTACCTTGAGACCTTTCAAGAGATGGCTGAAGTGACAGTGGGAAGAGTGGGCCTTCTTTTCCACATGACTTTAGGTGACCTCTCTTCTCCCTGGCTCCTCTCTCTTTATTTCACTAAGTGAAGGCATTGACTGCTGATTCTAGGTCCTAGTATATGTTGGATTTGAGGTAACCTCAGGACCTTACAAATGCACTGAAGGCATTTTGTGTTATCTTTCTTGTTAGTGTGGGAATTGCTGTAGTCATTCTTTTGCTGTGAGACAATTCTCAAGCACAGGCAGAAAGCAAAAAGAGACAAAAGAGTATTCACTTGGCTTATGGTTCCAAGAGGGGACACAGTCCCTTGTGGTGGGAGTCACATAGCAGAAGACATGGCTAGAGGCAGAAGAAGGACAGTTCAGGTCATTGTGGCCATGAGAAGACAGAGAGAGTAAGACATAAGAAGAAGCAGGACTGGGTCATAAAACCTCAAGGTCTACCCCCTGTGGGATGTCTTCTTCCAAATCTCTACCTCTTAAAAGTGCCTCAACCTTCTCAAACATCAACACCAGCTGAGGGTTCAAACACGCTAGCCGGCTGTGGGCCAGAGGAGGGGAGCAACTCACTTCAAACCACGGCAGGAACATTTGATGAACTAAAGAAGGAAACTTGAGAAAACATTGTCGTTTCTCCCAGTATAAACACAGGGCGAGGCAAGCCTTTGAAGGATCAGGGACCGCTAGGGTCTTTTATGTTAAAATAGATTTCTTTAAAATACTGAAAACTAGGTCACTAAATATTTTGAGAGTTGTCTGAGACCCGTGTTGCTCAAATGCTCAAATGGAGTATTATCTGGACATGATAAAACATGACTTCAATACTCTAGATCCCACTCAGCTTGGACAAGGACAAGCAGAAAACAGAGGGCCACTCTCTCTGACTATAATGACTCTTACTGGTCTCCTACTAGTGTTTGGTGAAGACCAGTGACTTCGAGTGGTTCTAATGAATTTTCTCTCTGCTCTCTTTCTCACATTTACACTAAGGGTAAGTGTCTTTGTGCAGGTCTCCTCTCATGGAAGTCACGACTTTCTAGGGTAAGAGGCAAAGTCTTCATTTCTCTGCTCATCTGGGAAGAGTTGGTGGCCAAAACAACCTAGCAGTTACAGATTTGTGTTGACGATTAGCATGATGGCATGCATGAGAGGAAGTAATGAATAGTGTCCTCTTTGCAAAGTGGAAACAGGCACCACCATGGCTTTCCGACTTCTTCAGTCTCTTGACTACAGATGTTCAAGTTGCCAGCAGAGATGATTCTTGAGAAGCATGTACTTCCAAATTGCTTTACATATGGCATTGGTAGAAGTTCGGTACTCACAACACACAGTAATAATTAAAAAAATAGGAGTAATAAATTACTCACTGCATTTTATGGATCAATGAGCTAAATCCTTTAACAACTTTATCACACAATATCCTTGTGAGTCAAGCATTGCAATCATCTCCATCTTGTAAACTAACAGCAGCTGAAGTTCAGGGAGGTTGAGTGATGGCCCAAGACAATAAGGTCCGCTTTTCTGGATGCAAAGATGAAGCTCTTAATTACAATTCTAGACCAAGAAATTCCTGGCTTGCTACAGAATTTTGACACACATTTGGCATCCAGTGTCTTCTAACCCTTTTGCCTGGTTCTCTGGCATATTTCCATGTATGTAAAGACCCAGTTTCAGCTGTTCCTGCTTCTCAGAGCACACCCTTACTGGCTCTTGTAAAAGCTGGCTCACATAAACTTTACTTCTATTATCCCATTTACAGCACAGCCAATTTGTGCTAATACCCAATTTTACTTTGTCTGGGCTTATAAATTCTGTAAATATCAAGAATTTCAGGGTCTATTCACAAAGTTTGTAGATGCATAGTTTCTGTTTCTTCACAAATAGCAATAGGCAACTGAAAGCTTTCATATATGGTTCTTTGAATGAAACCAGTCATGTTAAAGAAACATGTGTCTGCATGTTTAACAATACACAAAGGATGCTTTTAGGCAGAGTTTGTGGTTGAAAGAGAAAATTCACAATACTTGTGGCCTTTCCAATGCATATTCCCCGAGTGTTCTCTAGTTCTGAGCCAGGAAGCTGACTTCTTTCTCTCTTCACATTTCCCTTCCTCAAGAAAGATCTTCATCAACTTCCCATTATTCCATCTGTCGGGAGCCCCTGTTTCCCTTTTAAAAGATTTCTCAGCAAGTCATCCTCAGTGGGCTTCTTCAACTCTACTGACTTGCTCAAGCTGTGACTCCTCTTCACTACTTTGGGCAGTGAGCAGTAAACGGGACCAACAGAGCCGCGACTACCGTGAAAGGTCAGTCAGCTCCTAACTGGCACAGGAGGATGACCTTGCAAAGAGCTGGATTCCACCACCCCTAAGCCCCACGATCCCCTCTGTGTCTCCCTCCTGACACTTTGCTCTTAAGTGTGGTGGACACAGACCTCTCCAGCCCCTGCTCAGACTTGTACTGCCAAACACACACACAGGAATGTGCACTGATTTTCCCATTAGTGTACATCAAAATTAATATTAGATTACCTATATCTTTTTTCAAATAAAGCAAAAGAAATATGTTTCCACCAGTTCCTGGCAGATCATTTGCTATGTTTTCGCCCCTCCTGTTTCTCTCCAGTGGATACATACAGAATGAGCGAAGGCTCATTTCTAGCAGGGAATATTTCTTGGCTTAGCTTCTCATCAAGACAATAAATCAAACTGGGTGCCTGAATAATTACATTCTTGGAGCTTGACTGTAATTTTTTACTGCAGAATTCACGAGGCAGTGTTCCGACTCATTATATACAACAGTTTTCATAACTCATACAAATATTGCAAAGAACTTTTGGATAGATAGATAGAGGGGTATTTTTAGGGATTTTCATCAATACTTAATAATGTAATTTGCACTACAAGCAGAATACTATAATAAAGAATTCAAGAGTGAGTAAGTGTCATTAAGTCCTGCAAGGGGATACCTGACTTCTGTTTCTAACACCTTGCCTTAGACACATGAACATATGATATCTTATGGAGGCATTATGTTATACCTTTCTGCTACGAAGTCAGCATCTTCACTCTGGGAACTGGGAATACTGAATTCTACTCTAATTTCCATAAGCAAACTGCTGTGTGAATATGTAGCGAGTCATTTCTTTTTGTTTTAACAGAAAAGCAACACCTGGGCTCTGCTTTCCCTGGGATAATTTTCTAAGCGTTGCTCTGACTTTGACAGAGAAATGCATCTTTCTGTTCAGCTGCATCTGAACGCCAGGAAATCCAGAGGTCCTTGATCCTTATGCCTGCCCTCCCCCCAAAAAGGCAAATACAATATGGGAACAAAAACTAAAAGAAACAAATATAGGGCCATACAGTAAACATAAAGATGGAGTAATGGCTATAGCTGAACCACAAGTCATGGCTCTGTGCGCCAACAGAGCAGAATGTAGCCCTGTGTCTCACAGGAGCAAGGTAAGAAATGAGATGAGTTGTCTAGGACTTACTGTATCAGCGAGTGCTATTCACAAGGCCTGCATGATAATTTGAAAACAGAAGTTAGCCTGAAAACTTATTTTCAGTGTAAGCTGCACAGCTCTCTGGCTGTACAGCTGTGCAGTACCAGGCAAGCCATTTGGTTCTGGGCCTCAGCTTTCTTCTTTGCAATGTGGTCGTGCCAATGCGTGCCTCACAGAGGGCTCAGGAGGGCGAAATGGATGCAGAGCATATGTAAGCCCACAGTAGCAGACCTGGCATTCGGAGGCAAAGTGTATCAGTAAGCCCTGATGCCAATGAGCTCAGGCTCAACATCTGGTAGAAGAGATAAAATATCTATACAGATAAGGTGAAGCAGTTTATGTGTCCTAAAAAAAAAAAAAGCAAAAAAGAGGATGAAGGACTGGACTTGGGGAAATCAAATACTGCCAATGGCCACATGTCAAGGGCTACGGTGAGAAAAAGCTAAGAAAGAAACATTACAGATGTGTGGAGCCTTCAAGATGCAATGCCAGCATAGGATTAAATGAGCGTCGTGGGTGGTGAGCTTTCATGAGGAGAGAGCTTCTGATGCTCTCCTTTCTGCCCTGAGGCTTTTCCCCCCACCTAACCAGATTAGGGAAAAGGGAGGGTATTTCTTTGGTTTACAGTTCCAGATGATATCATTCGTTACAGCAGGAATCACATAGCATCAAGCATGGCTGTAGACAGAAGCAATAGACTGGTTAAGGTCAATGCAAACATCATGGAGGAAGAGAGAGCCAGACAGAGCAAGAGGAAGCAAGGCTAGCCCACTGTAATAATTACTTTTAACTGTTGCTGTGAGAGAGCATTCAAAGTCAAGAAACTGAAGGGAGAAAGGAAGATGTATTCAGTTTATGGTTCCAGAGGGGAGAAACAGTTTTTCATGATGGAGGCAATTTGGCTGGTGGCTGAAACTGGAAGCAGGCTAAGTCCCTGCAAACATCCTTGGAGAGTCTCACTCTTTAGTCTTCTGGTCTATGATTCCTTTTATCTGGTCTCTACTGGGATCTAGTCCTAGTCTTTGTATTGTAATGTAATGATCTGGATAATCTCTTCAGGTAGTCTGACAGCTGATCTCAGTTAATACCAGGTGTGGTCAGGTTGACGCCCAGGATTAACTGTCACATCTACCAAGTCTCAAGGCCCACTCCCTGTAACATGCCCTCCTCCAGCAAAGTTCCACCTCTTAAAAGTTCTACAACCTTCCCAAACATTAGCAGTAGCTAAGGAATCAAACGCATGAGCTTGTGAAGGAAAACTCACATGCAAGTCATGAGAGAGAGAGCAATCTCCAAGCAAAAATGAGAAAATAGAGGTGAAACTGGAAAAAAGTTGGCCCCAGTGGAGAAGAGGGAGGGCAAAGGCATGCTCTAGACTGCCTGCAGCCCGAGGAAGCTTCGGCAAAGCTGGCTGCTGGGTCTGTCTGGGTCTTCTAGGCGTCCATGCCCCAGTACCTCTGCTGTGCCATCACTGGCTGTTGCTGGGCCAAGCATAACATCTGGGAAGAACTGTTGTTGGGGTTCCAGATACAGCATCATGGACCTGTTTAGTGGTCAGTTTGCCAAATACTGCGACACAGTCTTATATCCACCTCAGAAACGGGTGGAACTCAAGTATTTCAGCCACAGTGAACTGAACTTGGATTCAGAGGCCAAAATACTTGTCTGATTGTGTTTATCTACAATTCAAGTAATAAGTCAAACAATGGGGAGAGGGATGGTCACTGTGGAGGCCTAGCAGGTGGCACTGTATTGAGAGTACTACCCAGCCTGGCAATCTTGTTTCCCTGTCTGCCGGGGTCCGGCTACCTGTGTGACTTCCTCCATCCCCGATTGCTGCCTTTTATCAGAATATTTCAGGGGCAGCTTAGAGAACTAATCACACCCCAAGTAAACTATCTTCCGGGCCATCGAAAATCCAGCATTGGCAGGAACCTAGAAAATGAAGTGAGGCTTAATTTTTAAAGCGCCGTTTCTAACTCAGTCTTGTGGAACACTCAGTACAGCACCCACAGGTGAGCCTTGGTGCTCCCTGGTACTGAGACTGTGCTTAGACTCACTGAAGATGTAACTTTCTGAAATTCATGCCCGTGCTCAGAGGAGAAAACTCAGAGCAAGCTAGAGTGTTGGTCTGGTGGGCCACACCTTCAGTTCTTACTCTGCCCCAAATTAGTTTAATAATTTTGGGTTGTTAACATAAATCTTTTCATTCCCAGTATGTTCAAGTTAAAAACACGAATGAAGAAGGCTGGGGAGGTGGCTCAGTCAGTAAAGTGCCCGCCTCCAGAATCCGGATCTCAACCCACATAAAGACTGGCTGTGGTAGGCAACCCTCGTGATGGGCAGGTGGAGGCAGACACATCCCCTACCTAGTCTCGCCAGTCCATGAGCTCTAGGTTCAGTGAGAGACTCTGTGTCATAAAGTGTAAAGTGGAGAGAGATATTAACCACTGGCTTCCACATGCACATACACAGCACACCCAAGTACGTGTACACTTGAACATCACACACGAAAATAAATTAGCATCACAAACAGTAAATGTGTATCACTGGAATTTATCCTGTGGAAGTTACAGATGAGCTTTCTGTTGCTTTTGCATTAGTATTTTTTTTCAGGCTTGCCTCCTGAGTCGGTTTACTTACTTATTTATATCTCTCTGTGTTTTACCAAAGATTCTGAAAGTTTTCAAGGACATATAAAATCCTTCAGTGTATAAATTAAAATTAAACACAAAGTAGAAAAAAAATCTAGAGAAGAAGCTAGCCAGGAATCGGGGAAAGGGGGAGAGGAGATGGCCATGCATGTGTGAAGATTTAGATGCTTACCACAGTGGGCTAGATACCTTGCCTCTACATTATCTACCTAATAAAAGCCTGCCATTTTCCCAAGAGAAGGACTATGGTTATGTGGTACCAAAACCCTCAGATCCTCTTTGGTGTAAGCACAGAATTATCTGGTATGAAAGGGAAGTAATTTCCTCTACAAGTCCAAAGGAGGTACCTGCTGTGGACGAACAAAGATTCCTTCATCCTTGCCGCAGGCCACAAAGGTCTCCACAACTATTTCTCATGAATTCAAAGGCACTTTGGCAATTCTCCTCAGATTCCTAATCTATAAAATGAGAATGCACCAGTTAGTCCCAACTGTCGACTTGACACTTGTGAGGCATTATCTAGTGACAGTAGGCCCCTGAGAAAAGTTTTCTCCATTTGGCTGAGGTGGGAAGACCTGCCCAGTGTGCTGTCCCCGTTCTCCGGACTGTACAAGACAGCGAGCCAAGCGCTGGCACCCTAGCTGGTATGCATGGGTCTTTCCTTGCTCTTGACTTTGAATATGATGTGGCAGGGCCTCACAGCTCCTCCTTGCTAGGAGGGACTGCGATCTGGCATGCTCAGCTGGGATAAACTCCCTTGTTCCCCGAGTTGTTTGGATCGGGCATTTATTACAGCACTGTGAGTGTGGAACTGGACCAAGGAAAAATAGCCCTGTGTACTTCAGGAAACGGAGGTGACATCAAGGTCGGCGAGCATGTGACACACAGAGCAGCACGTGGCCATGCATGCACTGTCCAAGGTTGACCACCGACATTGTGAGCCCCGTAGGCCCTGCCCCATGGCTGACCACTGCTCATCGCCCTCTGAGACCTGTAGGAGGCTGGGGCACACACATCACCAGAGTAACAAGCAGTGCTCCTGTTGAAGATGCCTCTCTCCACATCCCACTTCCTGCCTACACGAGGAACAGAGAGAGGCATTGCTGAAATGCTTGGGACAGCTTGGCAATCCACACAGCACCCACAACCTAAAATATTCAAAAATGAACTGTTGTTCTTAGAGGTTGACTGTTGAGTTTTTGTGAAAAGAATGAAACCGAAAACAAACCAAAGTCCAACAGAACGCAGCAGCTATGCTGGTGGCTGTACCTTGACTTTTTCTGATTGTGGGAAATGTTAGCAACATGAGAAATACGGTTTTCATCCAGCGGGCCTAGCAAGCTGGAAATCTGGGAGTCAGTCATTCTTTCCTTCTTTTCTCTCTCAACCTCTCTGCAAGCCTCTATAGCAAGTCTCATTTCTGCCAGATGTGTGTCAAATAAGTTCACCTCCCTTTCATTCATATCACCAGTATACCCAGATTTTCTGTCCTGCTGTTTGTTCCTCTCAGATATCTCACAGCAATCAGCAGGAGCCTAATTCATGCATCACTTGCCAATAAAGAAAGCTCTCCGATTGTTTTTGCATAAGGTCATTGAGTTGATCATTATGTACTCAGTACATGCAGTTCATTTCATGCCAATATAGAGTCCCCATAATCTGTGGCTTCAGAGCACCAGTATTTCATCTTAAGCATCTGCTGATCAGCTGGAGGTGGTCTGTGTAGGCGGGCTGGGCCGAGTAGGGCTGCAAGCTGCACAAAGTACATGATTGCCACAGCTCATCCTCCTGTTGCTGGCAAAACATCAGAAAATCTCATTTCTCCAGGACTCTGCAAAGGTCTAGCAAACCACCAGCCACTGTGAAGGCAAGAAAGTCATATGGTCAAGCCCAGCGGCAGTGCATGGTGCAGCATGCTCATTGGATGAAAATGAGTGACAAAGGAATGAATATCTGCCATCAACCCAAAAGTCACCTACCTGTTTGGCTTTCTCTGGATGCTCAACTGTTTTTTTCTTTCCCCTTCAATTCTTCAGATGAGTTCTTTCCTGCCTCAAGACATTTGCAAATGTTATTCCCTCCAGCTCCAAGCCTTTGCAAGAGTTTTCATCCAGATTTTTAACTTAAATATTGATTCCTTCAGAAGGTCTTTCCTGAAGACAATTACTAGAAGGTAACCTGTGATTCTCTGGGTGTGCTGTTGCATTGAAACATTTGCATCAATTTGCTTTCGAATCTGACTTCATAGGATGCTGAAGTTTCTTTCTCTGCTTTCTGTGTTGCCTGAGACACCCCCTTTTATAACTAGTGATGAAGAGTGGGACTACGCAATTCAGAAGCAGAACTTAAGGCTTCAAAGGCATGCGTGTAGGTCAAGCCCCGCTGCAGCCCCAGGACTTTGCACCAGAGGATTTCTCTAGTCACAAGGGCCTTTCCTTCCTGAATTCGACCATTGCTCCCATTGTGAACCACAGGCTGGCCAGTTAACCTTCTTTGCTTTGCTTTCTCACTTGAGGGTATTTCCTTTCAAGTGGGGAAATTCTGTTCTCCAAGCTCAGCTCAGGAACACTTCCCCACACAAGCCCTCTGTGACCCCACGCAGCCAGCCTGCTCTTGGAAGAGCAAAGACCAAAGCCAGGCCTCCTGTCTGCCATTACAGAAGTCTTGTGGCGGAAAACCTTCCAGTGCTGTATCAGGTGCCTGAAGTCTCTACCAAAGGCTTCATTCAACTTGAAATAAGTACTGACCGTGTGGCGTCTTCAGCCTCCTGTGAACTCCGTGATGGCCCAGAGATCATTCTGTCAGACACTGGCTCCCATTACCCACTAAAAGGCAATGTCAAGCAGACTGGGAAGAGGTGACCCTGTCCATCTGGAGTACTTTGAGTTTCTAGTTCACAGGAAATTAATACTGAATTGCGATAAACTCACATGAACTAGAATGACCTATCAACTTTAAATTGAAGTGCACATTTTCACAAAGAGGCCCAAGATGAAATTTGGGGAAAGAAACAATTATTGATTTTTCTTTTTCCTTTTTTTTTTGTAAGAGGTAGTAGTGAAACTAGCTATTGTACAGTTTCTACACAAATGCTGTTTTTTCTCTTCTGAATGTTTCTTGTGAAAGTATCTGATGAGGTATGCAGGGGTCAGGAGAACAAAGGCTAGATTTTAAAAGGAGAGAAAAATAACTTCCATAGCTCATGCATTTTTAGAAAAAAAACAACGGAATTTGGGGACAACTATTTATATTCACATTCTGCCCCATCCTTACCCTCATCAAAATTCCTGTTGTCTATGTATGTTTACCAAAATGTACATTTTTCCACCCTGCTTCTTTTGGCTGCTTCTTCGTGAAGGTTTTTCAATTGGGAGATCACTCTTTCCAGAATCCTGTGCCTGCTCAAATCCTTCTTTTGCAACCCAAGCTCCTCATCTGAATCACAGCACAGAAAACAACTATTTGAATGATTTGCATGGAGATTAGCTATAACAGTATTCTGGTTGCACAAGACAGAAAAGTTGAGGTACTATTGAACAAGATCCCAAAATGATGACCCCCATCCAAACATGTCCACCTCCTAACTTACAACCCTGTGAATCAGCCAGCATATGCAGCAAGAACCATTTTGCAGGTAGGGTTTTGTTAAGGATCTGAGAAGGGGTGTTTATCCTAGATCGCAGCAGTTTGAACGATGGGTCGTGACTCATGTAACTGAGTGTGTGGGTTGTGAAAATTATGACTTCAGTGAAAGACTTCTGATGGAGGAACAACCAAAAATTAACTCGAAAGAATGTATAATGAATTAAAGTGTTTCTAGCAGCACTCCCCCAGATTGCCTGACATGTATCAGCCTTGGTTCTGACACACGCATGCTCACTCTGCTGTCCTGTATGCCGTCACTCCGTGCAGTGCCATGAACACAGTCCGAAACACCTCAGCTCAGACCATTTGCAATGTTTGCACTATACATGCAAAGTTTCTCATCTTGCAGTAACAGAATGGTTTGATTATAGGAAACAAAATTTTACTATTACTTTCTTGCTATCGTTTCCCAGTATGTAAGCATCAAGTTAGTATTTTGTTGACTACATTGGATTAAAAAATTCAATTTTCAAAATTGCTCTTTGAGTTGCTAGACTATATTTTGCTTAAAAAGTACTAAATGAATTTCGCTCTGGGATTAGGATAGAATTTCCCAAAATTTCTGAAATATCCCTGAACACAATCATGCCATTTCCACTATATAATTCTGCAAAGTGGTAACAATTATAAAATCCACTTATTGGTCAATTCTGAGAAACATTAAAGATGATCTCTGTCCTGCAGCACCAAAGGTCAGCTAAAAATAAACAAGCGGGTTCATTTCATCATTTCGCAAGTTTGCTTTCAATCTTAGTAAAAGTGAGATCTTTATACCAAGGAATTTGTTTAAAAATAAATTTTTATCAGTGGATATTTTATTTGGATACCTGTTTTATGCCTACAGACCCAGTGTTTTAATTGTAGCTTGTTGTTACAAATAGCAGGTTTGATCCGTCAGGACAGGAGTGTCACATACTCAACTGGTTGCCTCACAACGGCAAGAGCAGACTACAAGGAGCAGTGCTCACTCCATCTTTCTCCTTCCATTTAGGGAACAGCCCTACCCACTGTGGGCTGGGCCTTTCAAGTATGCAAGCAAGGTATCATCTACAGGTTTTCTCAGAGGCCTATCTTAATCATCCAGAAAATCCTTCACTGTCATGTCCCGGGTCTTGACTGTCTAGATGTCATGTTAACAGTCAATATTGACCTTCATACCCAGGCTGAAATAAAATTTCTTGGGCTTTTTGAGAAGGGCTAGCAAGCCGAAAAAGACTCAAGAAACCCTTCCCTAAATTACCTGGTAGGTTCGACCCAAATGTAAAGGTTCTGGAAGACAAAAGCAAGAAGCAGAAGATTGGAGCTGGAGGTAGGTATGAATGCGTTCTGCTGCAGGGTCTAAAGATGGAGCCAGGTGAAAGATGAACAGAAAATGTGTCTGGAAACTTGACAAGGATGGAGGATGAGTCTTCCCCACTAAAGACTTCCTGTGCAAGCATGGTATCACTGACCCTTTGATTTTGACCCGCCAAAACTTCTAGGCCAGCAGTTGTTTTTAGATTTCTAAACGCCATGCATGAAACTATACAATAGGAATCTCTGTTGTTTCAGTCACTACCTCATGGTAGCTTGTTATAACAACAATAGAAAAGTATAACAGGTGATGAGGAGCAGCAGAACTTAGTTCCCTTCACAAGTCCCAGTGGACCAAGGCTGCCACCAGATAAGCAAAAACTTCCAGGGAAGACGAGGGACATGCCCATGCCTGGATGGCACTGGCCTTTCTGACAGCTACAGGACATGTCCCTCCAGAGAGATTGGCCTCACACAGACATGTGACGCTATTTGCCCAGCAGCATGCAGCACAGAAATACCTTTAGCAAGTGGGAAAATATACTAAGGCCCTGAAAAGTCCCAATACTTCCTTAATAAATTATTCATAGTGGGATCTAGAACCTATATTATTCCAAATGACTTCATATTCCTAACCTTAAAGTATATATATTTATATTTAGAAAGAGAAATTGAAATATTCCTTAATACCAGTGATTAGCTTTCTTGGACCTAATTGAATATTACTGTGGTAGTTATTCAACCTCATGTTCACTTAGAAGGGCTTGGATGGAAACCCATCTTGGCAGCATAAGGGGCTTAGATGCTTGTCTTCTGTGAAAGACTTTTCAGAATACCGTGCAGTTCGAGCCTGCTGCAATGGAGAGATCCACACAAGCCCTGTTCTTAAGAGTCCTGCCTTTGCAGATACCACCAGCATTGACCTAACTGCCCAGTAACCATGAAAGACATGTCAAGCACATGTATATAGAAGTCATGGTTGACTGATCACATCATCGCAGTTACTCAACATGCCTTCCAATCCAGAGGCAAGCTTTACATTATTAGTTTGTGTGGGCTTTTTTGGGGGGGAGGATGTTGTTATTTTATGTTTTTGGTTTTGAAAGAGGATCTTGCGATGATCTAGCCTGGTAATCACTATATAGCCTAGGCTAGTCCTGATTTACAACTAATCCTACTTTAACCTCTTGAGTGTTGTGATTACAGGTATGTATCACCATTCCCAGCTTAAATGCAATATCCTAATCCTGGGTCATATCCTACCATATAAACATTGATCAATATAGCCAACAAACTACCTTTGGCATGTGAATGCACTTTGAAAGTTGAATAGAGGTCAATTGTTCACATATAAGAGAAAATACTGTGCTCACTTTTTACCCTTTTATTTACTGGTACCTGTCCATTTTCATATGTAACTTTACTACCACATATTAATATTGTCTTCTGTGACTTTTCAAAGTAAAATATACATAGAGTTTGAAACTTTGGCTGCATGGCTGGTTGAGTTATAATATGTCCTTCAGAAGAAAGAAGATATCATTGATATTACCTTTTCTTAAGGATATTGAGATGCACAGATTTTGAGCAAATTTCTTAATGTCTTGTTATAAACGGGAGGCAAGTCAGATATTTGAACACACAACTCTTTGGTTCTTAAACCCGCTCAGAAGTGGTATAGCACTCTCACGTTCTCTGTGTGGCCACAGGGAAACCGAAGGCCTTGTGTCTGCACCTTGGGATTCTGCACCCTCAGGCCCTGCACAATTTTCATAGTCTATCACAGTCCACATAGTGTGGTTCATTAGAAAAAGAGGGCATTTATTATGTGACAAATGTGCACATAAAACAAAGAGCGAATTTGTACAAGCTTAGTTTCTCAAACTGAAAGAGATTGTCTTAAGTAGTTGAAAGCAGACAAAGGAAAGAATTCGGGATACATGAACACTTCAGTGGTTTACAATAGTCTTTTCTCAGTCACATTTAACATTGGGTACAACTATGCAGCTAGAATGCAGGCAGATTTTTAAGAATGCTGGCATTCTGTCAGATGGGAGTGAACTGATTGGGGAGAGTAGCTTCAGCTGGTGCTCATGGAAGGCTCTCTACCCTCACAAAGGAGACTGTATGCTGACATCCAGAGCAATCTTAACCCCCCACTCCAACATTTCATCTGATTCTTCTTGCTTCTGAGTTTCTGAAGTTTATACTAACCTCTACCTAAAGCTATGCATGATTGTCTATCTAAATCAACAAATTTGATAAATCTCTGTTAGTTATAATTTGATTTAAATTAGCTTACCTTGGAAAGTAGACTTCCGCATGTGCAAATTACCATAAATGGCAATCTTCTTTGATGGTTTACATAGTTAAATGAGAAAATATTAAGATATCACTGTGAAATGACAACCTATGAAGTCCTTTTTTTTAACATTTACATCATTTCTTCCCTGTTGCCATTCTATAACTAAGCAAATCTTATTTAGGATCACTGTTATCTTGCAGCAACATTAGCATCATATGAAGTCATAGTTCAAAATACATATGCATTTTTAAAAAAAATCAGAAAATAAAATGCCCAAATACAAGAGGCAAGGTATTATAGTCTCCCTGATTTCTAAAATTACATACAAATAGATGCCTTAAAATGCATTCAAGAAGAAAGATAAAGTGGTTCAATTAGTTGTACCTTAGAAAATATACTACACTGTTCTTCTAAGCACCCTGAGGGGAGTGAGTTTCTTCAAAGAATGCTCTTGAGATTTCAAAAATATTTCTGCTTTTTGCAAGTGAAACACTTTAAAATATCATGGGAAAGGTGTGAAATTTAACATGAAAAATCTGTAGTGTCTGTCAGTGGGGAAATTAAGTGAAACATTCATGCCCTACTAAAGACAAATTCACCTTTCATCATTTTTATATCATATGCCAAAAAGATCCTCCATTTGCCTTGATTGAACGAGGTCCTGGGTTTGGTCCCCAGTACTTCTCCCCCCCCAAAAAAAACCCCTAAAAATTTTCCATTAAATATTCATGAATTATTATGTGGTATAAAGAAAGCCAAATATTTTGCTAGAATACTTGTGAGAATATACACTAGCAAGACCAGGTCAGTGCAACCTCCAAGTGCTTTCACATGGGAGGTACCTCCATTCAATCATAGCCTCCAAATCCAGGCAGCTTGTTTCAGAAGTCATGGCAAGAAAGTTCAAATCCAGATGCTGAGATCGATTTAAACCACAGATGAAAATTTGGGGAAAAGAATTCAAGGTAGGTTAGCACATTGAAGAGACAATTCAAACTTGGGGCGTGGACCACACCATCTGACCATTGTAGCATTGTTTTTACACAAGGCAAACGCTCTCTCAGTGGGGCCATGATGGACTAAATGTTGATGTTCCAGGTAATTCTGAATAATCCCAGAAATGATGATAAGGTGAGAATTTTAGGGGGAGCTGATTAAGTTTATATAAGGTGGCATGAATAAAGTCTCATTTGGGGATAAACACCTTTATAAAACAAAGAGCCCACATGCTCCTCATGTTAGGACAGAAGATGGAGCCTTCTGCAAGCTGGGAGTTCAACCCTCATCAAGACCCAGCTATACTGGCATCTTCACTTCTGACTTTAGCTCATAAAACTATGAGAAAGAGATTTATGTTTGTATCACCCAATCTATGGCCACCAACGCCAAGGCAGGGGTCTAGTGCCAGGTGAAAATTTGGTGTCTTCTATAATTTGAATGTCTATTCCTTACTCATGTTGATAGGCAATGCCTCTGTGTCTCTGTTACGAGTTGGGAATTCTAATAAATAGTTAAGTCATGGGATTTCCGGTTTTATGAACGGATTAATGTTTTTTTCACATTATTTAAAATATTTTTTCCACTCATACAAAGTTGATAAGTAGCCTATTCCCCTTTCCTCCTCCTTCTCTCCCTGGACCCTCCTCGTCCCTCCCCCTTTCCCCTTCCTTTCTCCCCTCCCTCCCCTTCTCCCAGTACCCCCTCCCCTCCAATTACTGGAGCATCCTTTAGTTTTCATATTCCCTCTCACTCTTCTATGACTCCTTCCAATATGAAAGTGGGTTTCCTTCTCAGGACAAATCCCAGACAGACCCACTAAACACATAATGCTTACAGATGATTTATTGTTTTCTTTTGGTTAAGAATACTTTGTAACACTGATGAAGAGAGCTTCGTAGGAAATAACTCACTCGCTGGAATGCCAGCCTTGCCTTATCTTTGCCGCTTGCCATTGAGGTTGTTGTATTGTTACTATGACATCACACATCCATTATCTCTAGCAGTACTGTAGCAATTTCCACTGTCATTTATTGAGATTTTGTTCCTAAGGAAAAAAAAAACCCATTGTTGTTTTTCATTTCCTTTGAAAGGAGAAAAATGCAAAAACTGGAGCGACAGTATCTTTCACAATGTGCGTTAGGAATACATAGGCTTTGGAAACCTGGGTTCTCAATCTGCTTTATAAATTGAGCTGATGTCAGCACTGCCTCCATCCCTAGCCACCCACATTCTGCTAGCAGAGCTCCCCCAAAGCTCCTGCCTTATGAAAGTTCTTGCCTAATTATGAAGTACAATTAGAAAACGATTACGAATTTTCTTTTCTTCAACAGATTTCAGGAAATGTCCTTTGTTCTCTATTTAATCCACTTGCACTCAAGCTTATTCTTTTTGACATACCTTCAAATAGCCTTTTTTCTTCTGTCCAGAGATGTCCTTTCTTCTTATCTGATTGGCTGCTATCAAATGAGATATCCTTTCAGACCATCTAAAGTCACAGGGCCATTTCTCTAAAAAACCTGGGTTTCTGTCTTTGGTGAATCTTCAGAACAGGAATCCAGATTCCAGAGTCTATGTGTTTTCTAATAAAATGAATAAAGGGTTTTATTTTATTTTCGTGGGCATCCCCCCCCCCATATCCTTGAAATGCTGACTGAAAACATCCCAAATGTCGCTCCTGAGACTTTTAAGGTTTAGCTAAGAGTTCAAAGAATGGAGACATGGATTTGGCAGGAGGGAAAAAAAAGAATAGAAACTCAAATGTTGGAAAAGCATGTGTGCAGACTTAGATGTGGCAGCAGGGATAAGGTGCTAAGGCGTCCTGGTGACGAGCTGGCTCTGAGTAGCTGTCATCAGTCTTTCAGCAAATTGCTTAACACTGTGGTCAGAAGGGGTCTCTACGGTGGGGGATGCTGACTCTGGGGCCAATCTGCCTGGGTGAACTGAGCAGTGGGATGACCTTGTCCGGGGTCACTAAACTTTTACACCTTAAAATTCCCACTAGAGCACACCCAAAGTCTTGGTGTGAAAATACTTTAATCAATACCAGTGGGCCACTTCCATGTCAATCATTTTCAAATAATTCATCATATAAGAATAGGTTTTAATTCACAAGCACTTTAAAAATACAAACTGCAAAATGTGTTCTTAGTTAAAGGGATCTCTTTGCAGTTTTTTTTACGGTTATCAACTATTATTTGCATCTTAGTAGTAAAATAAAAAGCTTGAGGGAAGAAATGAGGTCAAATGACTTGTGCAAGGTCACATAGCTGGTAATTGTAGGTTTTGACCCGCAGTAAGCCTTTTGGTTTAGTGATGTTCCTTCCATGACTCAGCTCCCAATAATCTGCTTTTGATCAGGAGCTAAAGCCACATTCCGTTTTTTGACTCAACCACCATCCTGGTGGGCTTCTCCAAGAATTCCACAGAGCCAGGTCTCAGTGATGGTACTGGAGCCACCTGAGCACTTGTCTTCCTAAATCCTGACCCTTGGATCTCAGCCCTAAGAGTTCACACTTCACAGCCCCTGACTACTTTCGATGCTTCCACATGGTGAGCCCAGTGAGAAAGAACTTCCGTGGTGAGTGGCGAATGCGTCCTTCTGTCGGTTATCCTTCCCACTATCAGAAGAAATAGGTGTTTCACCAGGGCTGCTGCACTAGTCTAGAAGAACTAACATGAAGTTAGAGAATAAATGGATTTTCACCGAAGGAATTACTTGAGGGTGAATGCCAGTAAAAGACAAAATTTAAGAATCTGGAAGACCTCAGAGACAAGATGACTAGTTTACCAGTCAATGAAAGTGCTGATGCATTAGGCTGCACTCACTCATATTTGGGCAAGAACAGGGATGTATGAGACAGCATGGCCAGCAACTGAGTGTTGAGCTTTAAATTGGGTTACATGGAGTTTGTTTAGGTGGTAGACTGGGTTGAACATTTCATGTGGATGACAGCCTCCTTTCCTTAAGATATGTAAGAGTCTTATGGAATGTTCTCCAGAACATCGCCGTTTTAGAAAGGGATGCTTTAGTTAGGATAAAACCTCATCAACAAAAGCTACTTGCCAGTGAATATCTGTGTAAAGTACACTGTGTGGGACCCTTTCATAGGATTCTCTCCTAAGGCACTGCACCCTTTGCATAAGAAGTTTTTCACATACTTTGTTCCTACGCACTCCATTCCATAGGAAACTGGCGCTTAGAGAGGCACAGAGTGAGGGTTTATGTGGACTTACTGGTGTTCACAATTCCTTGGAACTGTAGCTATATCTTCATTATTCAATGAGTGTCTGAGGTCAACTATTTTAATGATGAACAGCTATCTCTCTCTTGGTCATTTCATAATTTTTTTTTATTTATTCAATTGTGCGTGTGTGCGTATGTATGTGCGCGCGCGCGTGTGTGTCTGTGTGTGTGTAGAACCACAGACGAATTCGGGAACCACCATGGACGCCTCCACTTCCTCTGCCCCGGGATTCACAGGCTCCGCCCTACCAGGGCCAGAAACGCAGGCTGCCCCCACTTCTTCCTGGCGTCTATACGTGGGATCTGTGATCCGAACTCAGGACCTTCCGCCTGCAAGGCAGAGGCTTAACCCCTGAGCCACCTCTCCAGCCCTCTCTTGGTCATTTCAATACAGACAACCTTTAGAAAATTTTTCTAACACACACACACACACACACACACACACACACACAATCTCACTGGTTCTCTGGCATGATGATGTGTCTTCGAAGATCTTTATATAAAATTATTTTAAAGTTATGCTGTGCCTCTAATGCAGGACAGACTTTTGTCAAGCAGTCACAGACTACCTGGGAGCTAGGAACACACATGGATTCTGAAGTCAAGTATATCTAGATTTGAATCCTACTCTGTCACTTATGATTTTTCCCTCAAATTCCTGGTTTAATAAGGTCTTGTTTAGTTTCAGAAAAAAGGTCCTAAACATCAGGATGTTCACAAAAAATAATACACAGTTTCAACTTTAGAAAACAAATATTAAGACTATTACGCTGTTTTCCTAGCGGATGCGTTTGACATGCCAACTGTCATTCACAAAATACGTGGTTGACAATACTTGTGTTGAACTGTCCCACAGAGTACTCATGGGAAGGAAAACATACACCTCTAATTCAAAACTGTTTTCAGGTGTTAGAACTGAAATTGCTTTGTAGTTAATAAGGAAGCAACTACTGAAATCATGTATAAATGGGAAAAACTGTACTCCCTGCATAACAAGAGATTACTTTGGAGATAGTTGATAAAAACCATACTTTTTATTTTTAAGTCATACAGAGGTATCAAAATTAAAAGCAAAACTTACAGGGTAAGACTTAACAAAACTACTAAGAACCATTAAAGGAAGTGAAAACTAAACACAAGACAATTATGAATTAATGGATATGGGAAGGACAAGGAAAAGAGAATAGTTAGAATGTGCTGGAAGATACTAGGGAGGAGGATCTGCTGCAACTCTGATCTTAGACAAGCGCCTGGGTAAAGTAAGAATGGGATAATACTTCTAAACCCCACTGTGTGCGTAAGACTCATCCTCGCCTTGGCACTGTCTCTGTCATCCTCTCCTTCCTCAGCCTCTTTCTCATCATCCTTGATCAACTCCAGCTGGTTGTCCCCCCATCTTCATTTTCATCCTCATCCAGTAGGTCTGCCTCAGCAGAGTCATCTGCACCTGCCTCAGATGCCATCTGCACATTGATCTCATCCTTTAGAGCTACTTCTTCTGATTCCTCATTCTCTACCTTTACTGGAGATGAGAAGGACAAGTCTGCTTGTTTGCTCTGTTTCGTTTCAATCTTTTCCAGACTCTCCAGTAGAGAATCCACTTTTTATTTCACCTGGGTCAACACCTTCAACTTCCCGACTTGGAAGAAGGTCTATGTGGTCCACTCCAGAATTGAAGCCACTTTTGCCCCTTTTTGAAGTGTTTCCTGATACATGCTGGCATTTAGAAGGAACCACAGCACATGCAATAGGAGGAGGAACATGTGCTGGGTAACTGTATATCCTGTCATAATATTCACATTAAAAGTCATAGTCCAAGTCAAATGATGAGCCGTCCATCTCCGCTGCAGATCGTGTCACACCTGCTTTGCCTCAGTTCACTTTTGGCTCTGCCCCTAAGTTAATATCTAAAACCTGGCCAGCAATCATTCTACCATCCTCCCCTACTGCTGCAGCCTGAGCATTTCTCTCATTAACACACTGGACAAAGGCAAAACCTTTATGGTTAGAACAGCCCACAATCTTGCCATACTTTGAGAAAATTGCCTCTACATTGGACTTCTTGACCACAAGAATGTTCAGATTCCCAATGAATACACAGGAGTTCATGGAATAAGGATCCATCTTGTTGGTAACATTGCTAGCCATTTCCTTTGATGATCAGGTTCCTCACTGTGCTGGAAAATGTAGTTGAAGATCAAAAAGATCTCACAAGGGGAGAGAAAGAGAAGCAGAAGCCGGACTCCAAGTCTCCTGCTCCTGCTTCTCGTGGGAAAGCGACACAACTGCCCGACTGTGTCTTTTCACAAAATGCTTAAGACAAACTGTGTAACTTCCTTACAGCTTTCCTTTTCCCCTATGAAAAGGAGTTGGCAACGGTAGCCCATTTTGTCCAGTACATGTACAGCAAATTGTCAATATTAGCCATTGTTACTTCTGTTGGGTTTTTTTATATAATTTTCTTGTATATTTGGTCACTATACAATGCAGTGATTTTATTTTGATTCCCAACTCCTTTTTGAAACTCCACATTACTCATACAGTAAGCCACCATAACCTTCATTTTTGAATGTTTAACATCTGCCACACATTGTGACAACCACGTGATCTCATTTAATCCACATGGCAATTATAAAAGCTTGGCAGAGTCATTAATATTTACAGATGGGAAAAATAGACTTAGACCTTTACCAATGAGAATAAAGCTAGCCGCAGAAAAATTTCAGCATGAGGCCCATTTCTGTGTGGTGATTTCCAACTGCCTCTTCTCCACCCCTTGCACACCTTTCTGCACCGACGTCATCTACTTTATCTGCTTGTTCTCACCTGATGCACCATTTGGTCAGATACCCCAAAAAAACAATATGGGGAGGAAGTGTTTGACAACTACTTCCAGAGCATACAGTCCTTTGTGACAGAAACAGAAGTGACTGGTTACATTATATCCCTGCTCAGGGTGCAGTCCGGGACCCTAGTCTATGAACGATTTATGGTAAATATAGGTGGCGCCATTGCACGATTGGGTCCTGAACTTAATAAAAAGGAGAAAGCAAGCATTGCTATGATCCACATTTATTATGGACCTTCCCACTTCAGTTAGCCTAATCTAGTTAATGTACACAGATTAAGTCCAGAGATTTGTTTCCATGATGATTATAAAACCCATCAAGGAATAGGAGCTTGCTCTGTCCACTCCACGCATCGCCCTGCTATTGCAGTATTTCCAGGAACGATGCACCCCCTCAGGGGAAAGAAACCTATCAAGTTGACAATGAAAATTAACCATCACCGTAGCTACCAAAGCTTACATTCCACTCCACTAAATGTCCTGCCAGTCTCCATGCTGGCCCTTCCGTGTCTGACAGCTCTATATATGCCATGTAGTGGCCCTTTGACTTGGGAAATTAGGAAAGTAAGTGCTGAGCCTGTAGGAATCACATACAGCCATCTCTTCTTTTAAGATAGTTCTTATTTTTTAGACAAAACTAGACATTTTGTATCCAAGTATTTATAATACCACCCACACCACAATGTTCTTTTCTTTTTTTTTTTCTTTTTAAAATGTTATGCTTCTGGCTAGAGAAAAACCCTTCAAAAATAGATACTTTTTTTTAACCTTTGTCTCCTTGAATCCTGAGCTGTTTTTTAAGTAAACAGTTAATAAAAACCATCCTAATAATAAATTCATAAAATTTTCAGGCACTCTTATTTATAAAATACTCAAGAAAATACTTGCAAATTCAATATGAAAACATGTTCCAAAGATCATTCATCATGAACAAGTCAGATTCATTCAGGATATTCAAGAATGACTCAACATATGCAAATATTTTTTGTGATTCATCACAAATGGACTCAAAGACAGAAATCACATGATCTTCTCAATAGATGCAGAAAAGGCTTTGACAAAATCCAACATCTCTTTATAATAAAAATTCTGGAGAGAAAAGGAATGGAAGGAACACATCTCAACATAACAAAGCTTGTACATGAGAAATATATGGCAAGTATCATTCTAGATTGGGAAAACACTATTGCTGAAGATGGTTAATCATGCATGGTAATCACAGGACTTGGAGAAAATAAGTCAGAAGTGATCTAGAAACTTTCCCCTTGCTAGTCAGCTTTCATAGTACCAGGAGGTAATATGCAGACTTCTGAGAGAGTAGAGCCAGTGACAGTCTTACCCGGATGTGAACTCTACCCATTAACTCGCTCACTATAGCTGTGTCTACTTCCATAAAACCTGCATAGAATTTGTCCTTTCAGCAGTTCACCACGCAAAAGGGAAGATTGCATGAAGTACCATACCTCTCAGGGACACTAATGAGGGTATTGACTGGGGAGAGGAGTCACTTTCCTTAATGGTCTACTCATCCCGCTAAAGTCCACTCAGAAGCATTCAAACGCAAACCAGCACAGATAACCAGATGAAAACCAGTGGCCACACATTCGAAAAGACTTGAAACCAAGAGTGAACCTAATTGTGTAAGAGGTTTCACTGGAGATGAAGGGGAGGACGGAACTGGGGGATGTTCTGTGAAAATGACTTGAATTCTTTGTACTCTATGACATAGTACGAAAATAAATACCAAAATTCTGATCATCTTCTCAAGCAGCTCACCATTCTTCCTCAGACACTGCAGCTGGTAGCTGCAGAACCTCTGTTTGTGCGTGGTGAAGGAAGGACAGGAATTCAGGAATTCGCTGCTTTTAGTTTGCAGCAATTTGAATGTAAATAGGCACAGGTAGCTGGTCTGTGTGCTGGTCACATGGGCTGAGCAGGCTCCTGAAGAGACTCTTCTAGCCATGTGTCTTTCCATCGCACTGTATCCAATCAAGTCACAGCTGGGGAGTTGGCGTGGATGCTGCAGTGAGACCTCAGTGCTTTCCTGTGGGGACAGAATCTTCAGAGGGGAGATGTAGGCTCTGAGTCCCACTAACCTTACTTCAAAAGGGGTTTTTATTACAAGGTTGGCCGTCTTCTCAAAGAGCTGTTTTGAGTTCAGGGTATAGGGCAGAGGAATTATCTGTCTGAGTGAGATGTCTGTGTTGGGGCTCTTTCAGGTCCTTGGCAGAGCTAACAACTGGGAAACAACAGTGGTTCCCTTTATCTGCATTCACTGGGCTCCCTCTTGCATGCTCCGTGTGTTTACATGCACGTGTTTGTTAGTAAGCATGCATGTGTGTTTGTATTAATGTGTGCTTGTGTGCATGTGTCTGTTTTCATGTATACATGTATGTGAACTTTATGTGTGTATGTATAAGTATTTACATGTGTGCATATTTGTATGTGTTTGTACATGTATCTGAGCATGTGTGTGTTTGCAATGCATGTGTGTAAGAGTATGTGCACATCTCTGTGTGTGTTTTCAACTCTTCTTGTAATATCTTTGTTCATGTTCTGCCTTCTCTCCATCTCATGTGATTTCAAAATCTTTTTCTTATATACCTTATATTATAACTCTATAAAAGGCAACGGCTCTATAAATGTTTGACTAATGAACAAATAAACAACAAGGCAAGGAATAAATAAAGAGCCCTTGATATCCCAATAGCTGATACTTCCATCACAGAAGAATGAATGCATGAAAGGAACAAGAGTCTGCATTAGTGTCACACAGTAATGAGGCAGACGTGCAAGGTCAGAATTTAGCACTATTATTAGGACAATTACTAGAAAAGCAATTACACATTGTGAGCTAGTCTGGGCATTTAGACCAGCAGAGTTTCAGTGAGGTGGGTATTACCTTCTTGCCTTCTACTTCAGGAATTTGGGGACTAATGAGTAGAAAGCAAGATGATATTTTAAACCCAAGGCTTATTTCCACAACCCCAGTGAAGGCTGGTAGGTTTGCCTGGCCTACCTAGTGAAATGAACTTGACCTATAATTGTGAAACTCCTTTACAAAGTGTGATGAATTTAATTATATAGCTGAATGCTGGTAGCATGAAAAAGGGAGAGGGAGAACTGAGCTGGCCTTGGGAAGCTCATTTCATCCACATGAGTTGGAGAGAGTGGAGGAAAGGCCTTCAGGTCCCACAGTGGGTATACTAGGGTGAGATGTGGTTCGGGCCGGTGGGTGGATAGGTGAGGGTGCCTCTCTCTTCCAGGAGGGATGACTGACTAATCACTTCCTCAAGAGGTCACTCTGCCTTTCTAAAGGTTGTGAGATGACCGTTGGTTTTGAGACAGGATGGATTAACAAAAAGACCTCCTTTTACTGGGAAGCTCAGCGGGAAGCTGTCACAATGATTTCAGAGGGACGGGTTTAGGGTCCCAATTGGAATTATGACTATTTGGCGGAACAAAAGGCAAGACTGTCAAGTGCATATTCTAGAGAGACAATTTTAGCTCTCCCTTGTGGCTCACAATTCATGAGAAAGAAAACATATGTCCACCATAATAGTGATGTTCATAAAAGAAATGCTTCCCAGAGAAATGGGGAGGATCGCCTCACAATAATTTTGGTATTAAAAACTATGCTCTAGCTTGATATACTCTGTCTTCAAGAAGAGAAAATTTTGAATATTTAGAGGCGGGAGGATGGAGGCTAAATGCAAATCTAATGTTACATTTGTTAAGAACCATTAATAACCACACTTAAGATTTTTTGTTACAAGTTTTTGAGGTTATGCAGTCTCCCTTCATTTTATCAAGGAGTTACTTACATTCTTGTTAGGTTCTGAGACTCATTCCTCCTCTGGTTATAGATACTTTTGTCTGGATTTGAGTGTAAAACACTCTCATCAGCTTTCTCTCTCTCTCTCTCTCTCTCTCTCTCTCTCTCTCTCTCTCTCTCTCCCTCTGTCTCTCTCTCTCTCTCTGGAAGTTTTCATACTTTGACCTGAGGGAGTATAGAGAGCAGGGATTGATTAATAGTAAAGAAGAAATTACCCAAAATGATGCATTTCAGAAGCAAGAAGATAAGCGAGTCCTCATATCTTATACTATCTAGAACTGTTTCTTCTAAACCACCAAAGGGTATTTGATGGTACAATATTTTCAATATTTTGCTAAGTGCTATGAGAAGGAAATGAGGGATTCATTTACTATTTTTCCAATGATCATGTATCACAATTAGAGGCTGGTCATTTTGCTCAGTGTCAGGATAAAAACATACACTGGTAGGCATTGCTTCTGCTCTCCAGAAATGCATTTTTATGTCAGTTGAAACATCTAAAAGAATCCTACTGAAAGGGTGTTATATGGTCAAGTGCAGACCTGCATGGATTGTCATGAGAATGTCTTCATCTTGGTTAAGTGGCAGTTGTTTCTAAAAGGATGGGTCAGAAACTCACCCAGCAGAGAAAGCGAGCAAGCCATTGCAGGAAAAGATGAAAGAAGGGCAAAGGCTCTCCAAAGTGGGTGTTCTTGAAGATGCAGAGAGCACTATGTGATTAGGAAAGACTTAATGATTCTTCTGAAAAGTAGAAATGGCATCTCCCCAGTGAGACTGTGATAGAAGGGATGGAGACAGCACTCAGGGAGCAAAGGGAGATGCTACAAGCTTGGTATTGCAAAACTAACTTTTGAAAGTCAATGGTAAAGAGTTTAGCTGAAGGGAGGATGTTTGGGAGGACTGAAGCGGAGTCTGCGGCAGGGTCCACACTCATGTGGAGCAAGGACCTCCTCTGAGCCCACCTGCCTGCGTACATGTGCATTCCCCATTCTGATACCTCTACGGTTTAAGTAATTGTGAAGGTCAAGCAGAAATCAAGCCAAACTGCAGCTTTATCCAGCGCTTGCGAGCCTGGGGAGTGCAGGGCTGGGGTGCACACCTACCTGTGAGATGAATCGGTGCCTCAAGTCTTCTCCACTGTAGCTCAATTAGTCCTGACACCTAGGCATTCTTACTTCCTTTGTTTTGGCTTCTCTTTGCCTGAAGGCTTGTTCTTCTTTTCCAAGTGCAGAACTCCCTCCGTAGCCGGAGGCCTCCAATAAACTGCTATACTGATAATATTTCATTGTCATTTTCGGTCCTATTCCATCTTTCTCTCAATCATTCTTTAGAGCAGGAGATGTCATCCAGAGGGGTTTGCAGCTTGCATAAATGAGTTATGAATCCTCATGTTTTCAAGTGGGTGCCAACCCCCTTCCGAGCAGAACCAGGCATCTGGTAGCTCCAAAGTGTGAAGAGGACATTATGCATATGTATGCAGAGACGTGCCCTGCAGCTAGTGATGAGGAAGTCCCAGGCTCACTCACAGCCGCCAAGCACAGGGAGCCCTGAGAGCTGATCTTTGAAAGAAACATGCTTTAATGTGGTTTTTTTCCTCTTCCCTTTACAATTTTTTTTAATTTTCTATTTTCTGAGCCCATGGGAAGAGTGAGGAAAAGACTTGACTGAGGGTACATATTATCTGTCATCTATAGGTTTCCACATCTGAAGACAGCTATTGTAGACACTGAGAAAACCTCAGTCTATGTGAATACATGGATGGAGACAGAATCAATTAGTCTGCCACAGAAACTTTGTCTTATCTGTCTGGATGACAATAAGCAATAGGAAGAAATTTGGAGATAGAGTCTGCAGTGATTTCAATTTTATGTTACAGAATATATATTAATATGGCTGTCATGGAATGTTCTCAAAAGACAAGGCTTGACAGCCTGGACACTCAGCTGTGGGTGACGCCTCTTGAAAGATGCTAGATTCTCCTTAAGACTGTGGACACTGACTTTTACATAGATTTTGTCACACTTTCTTCAATCTAAGCTTTCTCATTTTATGAAGGTATCAATGCTTAATTCATGGAGTAATTGTGAAGATTCAGAGAGGGGACATGTGTGACCATTATAATAATTATACAAAGAGAGTTCTCAAAAGCACAGATGTTATCAGCTTTTGCATTGCATTCTGTAATAATTACACATTTCCTCTGTCTTCAGTTTTCTGTTTTCCTAAAATTGGCCCAATGTCCACCAGTAGACAAACAGATAAAAAGCAAGTGAATCCTGCCTCTTCCAAGCACATGGATGAACCTTAAGGACATATGTCAAGGGAAGCGAGTCAGCAATGCAAAGACACATGCTGCATGATCCTGCGTACATAAGCCTCTATAAATGTCAAACTCACAGTTACATGGAGTAGAATGGTGGTTAGTAAGGTCTGAAAGTTATTGGAACAGGGAGGTTCTGTCCGAGAGAACAATGCTGGAGACCTGCGTGCAGCATGGTGACATTATTAACAAGAATGTGTTAATTAGTTTAACTTGGTGATTATTTCACAAGGTACAGTTGGTTCAAAATCTGCTTCTTTCCCATATGTGGTATCTATAGAACGTGTGAGCAATACATTTTTTGTTTCCTTAGATAAGTAAGGTTAAAACATTCCAAACAACCATAACGTGTGATGAATATCTTTACATTGAATAGACTTGGGTTGCCATTGTCAGAATACTACTTGTAAAACTTGACTTAAGGTGGGAACAGAATTGTGTCTGGAGCAAGTCATTCATGGCATCAAGCCTAGTTCCAGGTCACCTTCTTGGTGGGAAAAGCTATTCTCATATTTCATAAATAAAGTGTATAATATTTGCAAATAAAGACTGGGAGTTGTACATTCTTCATGTGAAAGTGGTGTGTACTAGGTACAACTGTGGTGTTCATATTTTACAACTACTGAGTGCAACCATTGCTGGGGTTTATAAAGACTTCAAGTGATTGTCAAAGTTCATCAGATTGATCACCAGCCTGAAGCTAAGATATTTAAAGATTCTGCCACTCATCGGTGCTTTTATTCCACAGAGATGGCACCTTATTCCTGAATTCCTCCTTCCTGCACTTTATCTATAAAATACAGCAAAAAAATTGAAATCATAACCAATTAATTTGTCTTGCTGTCTATCATTAATGCCATGGTTCAAAATGTGAGCTGTCCCCCACAGCCATTTGGGAAGGTCATGGCACCTTTAGGAGGGGGGGCCTTGCTAGTGGAACGCAGTCTCAGGAGGCGGGCCTTGAAGCTGATTAGCTCCATCCCGCTTCCAGAAGAAGTTAGTCTACAGCTCTGTCTACACGATGAACATGACCTAAGCAGCCTCCAACTTCTGCCAGCCAGCCTTGCCTTTTCCACCATAATGGACTGTATCTGCCTCCTGGAACCATAAGCTGAATAAATCTCTTTTTTCTCCCTTTGTTACTTAAGTTTGAGTGTCTCACAGCAACAGAGGAGAATAATCAGTACAGCTAGGTACATCAGTTAGGTGCAAGCATCAATTTGACAATCTACAATTGAGTCTTCAGAGTATACCTATGAAAAATCATTTAGTTAATGTGAGTCCTGAGCAAATCTGTAGCCCTCTCTAAGACTTGGTCACTGCATCAGTAAATTAAAGATAATACAATGCCTACTGAACAGTCCTTTATTTGAGAATTAGATGTAATAGTATAGTTACAGTATCTTTTAAAGTACACAGCACAGAGTAGAAGCTAAAACTGTAATTCCCTCTTCTTCCCCTTTGATCTGCACTTATCCATTAATGATTTTGACTTTTTTTTCTGGATTACTTTTCTCATCTGTAAAATAAAGTTAAGCTGATAAGGACTGCATAATGACTAACATACTAACATGCCCCCATAGAATATTGAGGAAATTAAGAGAGATAAGGATAAGCAGAGGAAACCTTGGGGACTAAAGCTGGATGAGTGAAGGGAAATGCCCCTTTCAGTGGGGTGGTTCGAAGAAAGGCAACCTAACAAGCCAGAGACCTGAACACCACAAGAGTAGGTAAGAGTAGAGGCAACCCTGAGATCCACAGAAGCAGACAGGCAGGAGGGCGGGATCGATGGAAGGATGGGAGTGAAACATGATGGAGGGAAACATGGATAAGTATTTAATATGCTTGTAAAAGGAGAAAAAAAATTAAAAAGAGTAAACAAACTAGAGTGAACCGTGGGGTCCACAGAAGCAGACAGGAAAGAGGGTGGAAGGGAATGGGATGGATTGAGGAAGGGAAAGGAAAAGGGATGGATGGGAGGGGGATGGAGGAAAGTAGTGGTAAGTACTCAATATGCTTGTGAAACCAAAAATAAAAAATAAATAAAATAAAATTGAGCTAAGTAATTTATGTGTTAGTAGAGATCTATAATTCTTATACCATTAGTATTTTGTGTGATGAGTTAAAAGGTCCATGGTGTGCAGTTAGGTAGGTGGGATATAGCATTTCTTGATGATTAAGAATGGTAAATTTGGTCAAGGTGTTATTGAATAGGTAACATTTTGATAAGCAAATAAATGTTGACGGAATGATGAAAGACCTTCTGATCCTCTGTTAGGCTTATCAGAAGTGACATGGATAAGCTGATTTATGCAAGGAGAACAAAGATTCTTCTGTCGTATATTTTCAGATTCAAAAGAGGACAAGTCAAAGGCAGCATGGGCCTGTTCTTTGGGGGTCCCTGGCCCTCTCTCACTTCCGGGACACACGGGTAGGACTGTTTGAGCCTTGGTTCCCATGAGACATCAATCTGCAGGAAGTCAAGGACTGGGCGCGTGGTTCTTGCTAGGGGTACTTGCTGAGTGTTGAACTTTGAATCCATAAATAAGGATCCATGATATCCCTAAAATTTTCATGCTAGAGTCTGGATAAGGAGCCAGGAGAAAAGGACTTCCTGATATTTTTATAATAGCAACTTCCTGGAACATTTCTTGAAGACACTCCAGGGCAGTTTCATAAACACTGATTGTTTTCTTACGCTCATTTGGAGCTGTTTCTTATGTATTGTACAGCTGTGAGTGTGGGAGCTCAGTTCTCCAGGGACCTGGACATATGTTCTTTCCCAGAGAAAAATCTGGGGACAACCCCAAAGGACACATTGTACCTTTCACCCAGCCAAGAAAAGAAAGTGCCTGGAACATTCCCTCAGTTGGTGAATACAGTGTGAGCTGGGATAGAGCTCTCAAAACTTATGTGAGTTAGAACAAGGTATGCACTTATGTGTGAGTTGAAGGTCTGGGTTCAACCTTTGATCTTATAATAGGTCCAGCNNTGTTTCCTTCCCCCATAAGATTTGCCAGAAGTACATGTTCAGGCAGCATCCAGATTCACACTTCCAGATTTATTAGCATTTCCTAGGGTGGCAGAGTTGAAAGTATACTCAAAATTCACATTCCCAATTCCATTTCATGGATGAGAAAGCTGAGGTATAGAGACAGCTACTGTTATTCAGGAAAGGCACAAAAGTAGAACTAAGATTAAAACCAATGCCTTGAGTTTATTAACCGACATTTAGCCTTTATGAAGAGTTCACACTAGAAATTTCATGAAAAATCTGGTGAAAGTAATGGGTCTTCTGGTGAAAGTGATGGGTCTTCTGACCCTGGGATATAGACTGAGAGGCAACTGTACCCTGCACACAAACATTGCAGACTGTTTGTGAAGGAGAAGGTACTTCAATTTCAGGTTTAGGTCCTTCATGCAACACTTTATCACTAAAGATTTTAAGAACAAATATTGAAAGAGGCAGATTCAAATGTGGTGAAAAGTGTGCATCTGCCTTCATAGATTCAGTACTTTTCTTATGGGAACAACTGAAATGGGTTTAAGATGATCCCTGACTTCCAAATAAACCCTACCTATTATGTTGATGTCAGTGTCTATGTTTAAAAAAAAACAGTGTCTTTTTATATACTACAGCTGTTGTTCCTCTTGCACATGCTTCTGCTAAGTGCAATACTAAGCTTACATTGAGGACAGTCAGCCAACACAAGGAACTAGCTAACTGGGTGAGAGCTGCTCCTTAGCTGGACTATTGGTCAGTCTTGCGTGCATTCTTGTTGAGGTGCATTAGAATGCTCTGTCATGGAATGTTTCCATGATAGGTACTTTATCTTCTGAACCACTTTCACTTTTTTTAACCTATCTTGGGCTTTTGAACAGCATGAGACAGTGTCTGTGGATATTAATTGAGCAAATTTTCTATAACCGGTTTCCAGATTTTACATTTCAAGGCATTTCCATGTACTCTTCCATTCATTTCTATGATGGTTAATGCTAATGGTCAACATGGCAAAATCTAGAATTACTTGGAGTATTATTAGCTTATTATTTTCTTTTTGTGAGTGCACGTGTGTATGTGTGCGTGTGGGGGGGGCATATGCATAAGAGTGCACTTGAGTGTGCATGCTTGTGGATACCCAAGCTAACTTGGAATTATCCTGGATTGCTCTACCTCCTTATTACTTTTCTCCAGGATTTTCCAAGCTCTGTCTTCCAGGGCCAGAATTACAGGCCACCACCACATGAATAAGTGAAATCTTGGGATCAAAACTGAGGTTCTTTTGCTTTCGGGGCAAAAGTTTTAACCCCTGAGCCATCTCCCCAAACCCCAAGAATTATCTTGATTGTATCAATCAGGTTAGGAACACCAGGGTAAATACACATGCATACATACAAGCACACACCCGCACACTGTAGATGACGCCATTCCCTGGCTGGCATCCTGGACTGTATCAATGGAGAAAGTGAAGAGAGTGGCAGCATGCGGTCATCACTCTCTGCTTCCTAACTCTAGTCATATCGACGCCAGATGCTTCCAGTTCTTGTGCCTTGACTTTCTTGATATGATGGGATTCTACCATAGACTAGGAGCTGAAATTAGCCCTTTTCTCCTCAAATTGATTTTGTCAGGGTGTTTGATTACAGCAGCAGGTGAGCAAACTTGAAGGTTGTCCTTGAATGTGAGTGTTAGTGTAGATGGGATCCTATTCCCACTCTTAGAAAGTATTCATCCAAACCCAGTTGTTTTCAAATACCAATATGTGGCATGCAATTTGTTATAGGCTTTTGTAGTCAAATAAGCATGTGCCTCATTAATATTCAGCTGGCTGCCTTTTCTCTCCCTCATAGAAACCATGTCCCTGTTTATTAAATGCAGTGCACCATTCTTCTTCTTGCATTCATGAACAGCTGATCTCAATGGGAACATCCCGGTGGAGAGCAGCAATCAGCCTCTTAGATCCTGGGAAGATGTCCATTGGCCGCTTATGTTCAGCTGTGCTTTGAGAGGGCTTATCTTTAAGGCGGCAGCAGTCATTATAATCCAAGCTTGCTGGCAGAGCTGGACATACAGGATTAAAAGCCTCATCTATCAGGCTCTGTCTCATAACTGTTTTCCTTTGACTTTTGGCAGGATCTGCAACCTGAGCGAATGCCAGTTGACATGGGAACTCCGAGGCTAGCAATTTAAGGATCTTCACATTTGCTTATAGTGGTAAGATACAAACATTAGAAAGACATTAAGTACTGTTCTGTATTCTGGCTTTTTCATATTAGATACAAAAAGGAAATTGTTTGGTATAATAAGTTTGGACCAATACGTTTTTCTATTAGAAACCTGTAGTCCGATAATTTTGAGTATAGTATTGTTTCAACGGGGAAACACAGGGAAGCCAAGAAGTACCTAGATTTTCTTACTCTGTATAGCTGGACCAAGAGGAGGAAATGACTTCTAATTTAGACAGTGAAATTGCTTCTGTGGAGAGGAGTTATTATCCAAGCCCCAAGTCTACATCAGTGGGGGGAAAGAGGAAGTGACTGTTTTCAGTTCTGTAGGGGGCAGTCATGTCCTTTCCAAGGGTCCTGAGATAAGGTTCTTGTGGAACAATATCTGTAGCTAAATCAGCAAGTGCATTAAAAGAATGCCTGATGCTATTGGCATAGGCCTCCACACCAGACACTTGCAAACAGTGGCACATCTGAGTGGCATTTCTTAATTATAGTTATAACAGTGAAGATATTGGAAAATGGAATAAACGGTACTGAAAGTTCAACCAGGAAGAGATCTGTTCACACACATACACTTTTAGGTCTGAGGCAAAGCATAGAGTTGAGAAAGATAATAACTACATATTTGAAATTTCTGTAGAAGAATCATAATACCTGGATGGGTTCAAATCCATATTATGAATTGTACCCAGGGGTGATTAACAAGAGTTAAGTGCAGTGATGTCCTCAATAGTGGTGTATTCTTTGGATTTTAGTTGCTATATTCAGAAATAATTCCCTTTTCTTACCAATGTCAAGTTGAAAGAATCTTCTGAAGATGAAGCGCATTGAGTTCTCTGAAGGCAACATTTCAGTACATTTTCTATACACTAGGAGCCCACATCTCTGTGGGCTCTTACAGCAGGTCCTGGCTTGCTGGATAGACTATGACTTGCAGAGTTCTAACATGTCCATTCTTATTCACCATTTTTTACTTATGTACATCGCTTTAGAGCCATGAGGTTTTAAAAGACATATTTTGACAATCAACGGTCATACTTATTCTCCTGCAAATATTCCCCTCAAATTACACTATTGTTTCATTGCTATATAGTACCTTGCTAGCTTTCAGTTTAACAGTTTGTATTCTAGCATCTATTTATGAACCACAGGGAGAATGCTGCTGAAAGACACATTACTTAAGCCGGTACCAGGCCAACAATCCAACTGGGTGATGACTTCTTTTATCAAAATCCTATAACCCTCCAGAAAAATACATAACCTTACCATTGAATTTACCGTTTTATTTCATGTGCTTTCTAAAAGTCACCAGCAGACTCTATAACTGCCCATACCCGAGGCCATATTTTTTTTATTTAGGCAAAGAGTTTAAGAAAACATCTTGGAGAGTAAACAAATCTCAGACACTAAGAGATCCAGAATTAAAGTGAACTGACCTTTTAGAATCCCAAAGGCTAAGCACTGGAGAAAGAGGAGAAGGGAGAGAGGGAGGTGGATGACTAGTTTTAATGAAATCATAAATTTTGTGGAAGTGGTCCTTAACTCACTTTGGCACCACAGAAGTCATTCAAACTTTATACATCAAATAATGCTTTCTGCCAGCAAGAAAGAAAGTCTATCAGAGAAGCCCAGAATGTCATACTAAACTGATTTGTATCATTTAGGACACAATTATGCATTCCTAAAATAGCCCAGAGCTACAGTCTGGTAGAAAATCAAACACAGTATCACGTACTGTTCCGTGTCTGCAATGCGAGGACTCTCTGGATAAGCGAGGCTTATTTGAGAAAAAGGCCATTCTGATGCAGAGGGGTGGGATGAAAGAGAACCAAGTAAGTCAATGGGGCCTCCCTCCGAATCTTGAAACCATATATACCTTAGCTAGACAAAGTTTTACTTCTTTTGTCTTTGGGATTGTTAAGTATCTCTTAGAAGTTGGGCCTTAAATATTAGTCATTAAATATTGTCAAATAAAATTTAATATAAAACTTGATTCATCTAGAGAATTATCTGGAGAAAAATTAATAAATATAAAAACACTTGATGGAGGTCAAAATTACAACTATGGATTAGCCTTGTTAACAATTTGGTCTTCATTAGTAACTCTTGTTGAGTTCAAACGTAATATCAGAAATGTGCTCTCATCCATCAGGCTATGTCTTCACTTTGCAGGAAGCTAGCAGATGCTCTGGGTTCTAATATACTTGCCTTTTCTCACTAAGCTATGATCCACTTTTGGTGAACTAAAATCACTGCAAAGAGTGAGCAGAGGAGAGTGTGGGAGAAGAGCTCACAGTGCAGTCCCTGTGGGTGTTGGGGCGAGGGACCCTGGGGTTGAAGCGTGAGGTGAATCATCCGTCCCTAGCCATCTTCTCTCTCATTCCTTCCATATCCTCCTGATCAAATCTCCTTCCTTCTCCCTCACAATTCTGAAGTCCTTAGCATTTTTACATTTGAGAGTTATATTTTTAGCTATCGACCCACAGCCCTTTGCTGCTATAACTCCCATTTTAAGTGTTTGCTCTGTAAGACAAACACACCTACAGGTTTGAGTTTACTCTAAGACTCCATTTCATTGCAAAGCTGTAGGCAATCAGGATGAGTCGGGGGGATGTCTTGGGTCAAGAAAACCATTTTACTTCAGCATACTATGGTGCTTGTCTCTACAAAAAATGTTGATCATATATCCTTAAGCATAAAGTCATAATTGTCAGAAAATATACCTAAATGATAAACAGACTATTTCAATAATTATACATGACTAGGAATATCTTTTAGACCTCCCAGTTCATATACTAATGTTAGAAGCAATCAAGGACCATGAATAATGGATGAAGTTAAGCAGAGTGGTCCAAATTTTAATCCAGTGCACCAGGGAATGTTAACATAATGGATGTGGGTCAGAGAAATTGGCTGACATGAAACACTAACCAAGAGTCTCATTCATTCTTCCTTAGAGAGATAAAGTTTCCAAGTATCGCAAGATACTATGAAGATGTTTACCTACATGCCTTGTTACCTTCCCTACTCATCCCTCCATCAATCTTGGCGCACCCTCCACATACACACAGAAGCAAGCCTTCTGTAGCCGCTAAAACTCATCCTCATTTACATGAATTTCCTCTCTCAAGAGAAAGATTACTGATGATCTCCTAAAGTCTCACTGTGGCCCATTCTGCCTTTATACTGAAGCCTCATTTAAACCTTCTTTGGGTCACAAAACTCTGAAACTAATCTGGGAGAATAACCAAAGAGAATTTTAAGATAAGAATAAAGTGTGGGAAATGTCACTCGAAGATACTTTACCCAGACTTCCATGTGATTGAAACTAACCCAATTAGTCAGAAAATTAGCCTGCAGTCATCATAGCCAATCATACTACAGTGAATTCAGTGAACCAATTTTCTCAGAATTTGGCTGATCTGAGTACTTTTTATTTATAGTGTTCCCAGCCCAGAAGATGATTTCTCTTTCCGGAAAGTCGTCGGCCTCTGCTTCGCCACAAAATCAGGGTAGAGGAGAGTTAATGAGCAAAGTCTCTCAAGACCCTTCCCAGCAATGACCCTTCCCATCAATGGGACCATGAATGACAGAGGCTTGTAGAGACTCAAGGAGCTCTCCACAAAGTTCTGCCATTTTCATTAGCATGACACAGAAGTGCCAGGACAGGCATATGTTTCTGCTCTGGTCACCCCCTGCAGCTTGTAACTGATCAAAATGACCCATGGCTAACTATAGAAATGGAGATGCACCATTTTTCAGATGTCACTCGGACATCTTTGGCATCACAAAACCAAAAGTGAATTGTCTTCTTTTACTTTCAAATTTTGCATCTGATAGAAATGTCATGAGACCACAGAGACTGGTGGGAAATGCAGACTGAGAGCCCTAGGGGAAAAGACTGGCTCTGCAGGCTAATGGAGGGAGAGTGGGAGAAAGGCTTTCTATTAATCTCTGGTGACTGCAGAATGTTGTAATGAAATATCTGAAGATACATCTTAAAATACGTTACCAACTCATGAATATGATCCAGAAAGCATTTCATATGAGCATTACAATACAATATTTATTTGTGGGAATGCAGCAAAGGAAACAGAAGTGTGCATTATTAAGGGACACTGTGATGTGATTTACCCTCACTTCCAGTGGGATGACATGCTTCGGGGTCCTGCCCCTTGGCCATGAACTATACCATAGCTTATGTCTGTTGGTGTGTGTTGGGAGTGGGGAGGGGGAAGGAGTGAGAAAGCACATGAGAGAGAGAGAGAGAGAAAGAGAGAGAGAGAAAGAGAGAGATTCAGGGAGAGAAAAGAGAAAGAGAAAGAAGTAAAAAAACAGACAGTGATAGAGAGAACTTCAAGACAAAGGAGATATCTACAGTGACACCTGGAGAGATTATCTGAACAGACAAGTTGTACTAAAGAACTACTTTCTTGTAAAGTACCAGTTGCCACTGCTTTGTTCATAGATTTGCTTGATCTCAGTGTTTTGGCACCAACTGTCCTGGCATCACCAGGAAAAAAATATCTTCATATTCCTTTAATATCTTCATTCAATGAAAAGAAATTTCCCAAGTCGATAGAGAGATGCAAGTCTGAATGAAAGACTCATTTGAACAATCACTCTCCTCTTCCCCTAATCAGACACTTGTTGACACATTCCGTGAAAAAATGTTTATTGACCATCCACTAGGCACTGCCAAGTATTGCTTCATATATTGGGGATACTGAGATATGCAAAGCTGATAGGAATCATAGCCTTCCTGAAGGCTATTCTATAGAGGAAGAGATGAATGATGGAGAAGTTAAAGGTATCTAAAATACAAAATGCATGTCCATTTTATGCACCTGCATTTCCACGATCTAGCTAAGTTTATCTAAACGTAGATATTTTCTACAGAAGAAAAAAGAAAAGGAATGAGGGATGGCCTTAGCCAGGTAGGTATCTGGGAAAAGATTGTGGTAAGCGAAGAGAATAGTAATGACAAAGGCCCTGTAACAGAAGTGCGCTGAGCAAATTTGAGAATAGCAATAAGGTTCTTCTGTCCAGATAAGTGCATAAGACAGGAGAAGAGGAGGTGACCTAGTTACTACAGGCGGCCATTCGGCTACAGCCATCAACTGGGGCAACTTTCAAGTCATCTACTTGGAGCATAAAATATTCAGATCATAGTAGGGTAAGTGTGGGTTGGGCAAAGAAGGCAGCCAATCACGGAGATATAGGACTTCAGGGACTATGTTAGTCATTCTGATAAGAGATGAGAGGGTAGGCACTCTAGGTAGACCTAGGTAGGGACATTGATCTTGGCACAGACTTATTTTAGAAACAGGACAGGTGTGGACAGGTGAGTAGATGTGGAGCATACAGGTGCAGAAGGTCTATTTTTTTATTGTCAACTGTCCAGTTGTACTAGGACAGGCAGAAGAGAGTGGTTACCTGGTTTAATGAGGGTCATGATCTGCCTGAAATAGACAGGGAGCTACAAGGATGATAGTAAATATGGAAAAGGGAGAAGAAAGTATATCCTGGACAGTTAACACGGCAGAGATGCAACAAGAATGGAATTTAGCTCTTCATCAAGTTGTGTATGTTTAGTGCTTACGGTCTTGGAGCCTGTGATTAAGAAAAAATAAAGAATGATCAGAGAAAGTGATCAGAGAAAGAAGTTTCAAAATTGAAATTTTGTAAAACTTCATTTACTGGTCAACATGAAATCTAAGGTGAGATTATAGAAAGGGTGGGTCAAGAAAGCTGGCTGATGAAATATCACTAGCAGGAGAAGTCCAGAAACTTAAGTGGATAGAATATTGGAAGGACCATACCATTGGGCATGAAAATAGGTGAAAGTTAAATAGAAATGGCACCACAGAGAGTATCCATCAGCTAGGAACTAAAATTTTCAATAAGCAGGGGAGGAAGCACCAATGTAATGTGGATTGGGTATGGCCAGACTCCATCAGGGCAAAAAAAAAAAAAAATGTCTAGACCCAGTGATAGATACCAGCAGGGACCGCTCCCCTCTATGTACTAGGCTCCTGGAGAAGAGAAAAAGAGGAAGATAAACTGTCCTCTCACAAGAGCTTCAGGGGAAGCAATGCTACATGGGAAAGCTGGGTTTCACCTATTGCAGCAAGGCTGCCAAAGGGAACTTTCAAAGAAAGGTGAGAATGGTAAAGTTATGACTGATCTGAACACAGGAGGCTTCGGTGAAAGACGGTCAGGAAATGTGGGGGCCAGAAGGATTTAGAAAAGCATTGGAGGCAACTTCACCTTCCCGTGGAGCTTGACATTGTCCTGTTTATTGCATCGGGCTCCCGATTAACAGACTCGGCCGTGGAACTCATTGCTATACATGCAACATTCTTTCTTGATTTTTGCTCCAATTCCGTCCCGCAATCATGGTTTGAATGTGAATTGCTCTCTACAGACTCATGTGTTTAAGTCCTTCACTGTTATTAATGTTTGGAAAGGTCATGGAACTTTTAGAGACAGAGCCTTGCTGGAGGAAGGCAGGGGCAGGCCTGGAGGATGGGTCGTCACACACTGCTTCCTCTAGTAGTCAGCTCTAGCAGTCTGTTCTTTCTTTTCTCCGCCTCTGTGACCAACATGACCTAAGCTACCTCCAGTTTCTGCCATCTGCAATATCTTTTCCACCATAATGGACTGCATCTCCCCTCTGCAACAGTAAGCCAAATAAATTGCCCTTTCTCCCAATAAGTTACTTGAGGCTAAGTGTTGTCTCAGAGCAGCACAAGCAACTGTTACACCCGCCAATCCTTCAGTGGTCCTTTCTCTCCCCTCACCTGTTTCCTTCCTTGCTGAATGTCTGTACACTCCTTTTTCTACCTCTACCTCTCTTTTAAGTTATTACGTTGGCTCATTGGTGCTTTCTTTCAATTTCAACTGCTACAAGCTTTTGCTCATCTTTGATGCTGTGGGTTCTGAAGTAGGTGAAGATATGTGCTGTGCACATTCTAGCAAGGCTCCTCTTTCATTGACCTTCTTCCTTTGCACCACCGCCTGGAGGACTGCAGCCCCATCACAAGGAGCCCTCAAGTGCTCTGCATTCCACCTGATACACTTCAAAGGCCAGCTGTTTTTGAAGTGATGGCGATTTGCCTAGCTGTTGAAGGAACTAAAGTGCAAGTTGTAATTCAAGCAAAAGGTTCAAGTTTTTAAAACATAAGGGTTGTTTTTCATTTTTGCTCTTAGGGAAGCTATCGTGTTCTCTGAAGAAAAAAATGCAGAGCAGAAATGTGAGTCTGGTAGAAAAGGAATCAGTGCCAACATCAGCGACACTGGCCACTGGGAATTCATGAAACTGTTACTTCTTCTCTTCTTGCAAAATGGAGATATTGCAAGCATCTCGTGGCGCAAGATTTTTGTAAATTTTATTGGTAACCCACACTGTGAGGCAGTGACAAACACATGATTTAGGTGAATGAGCATTTCTTAATAGTTAAAGTTGTTAATAGGCAAGCTCTCCTGCAGTGCTGCTTATTTTCCTGTCCCTATTCTAAGACAAGATTCAGTCTTGTCATATTTTTCAGACTCCCTTGATGTGGCTCCTGCCCTGTAGCACTGAAAGACTGGTATTGGCTCCCTGCCAGCTGAACACTGCTGAGGAAGTCACAGGAGTGCAATGTTATGCTGTGCTGTCTTCTAGTGCTTCTCTAGTTCACTGGTCTTATGCACCCGAGGATGTTCAGCACATATAAATACCGGATGCCAATAAAGACACAGTGGCAATGTTTTCCATGTACTCTTTTGATATTGGTATCAGGTAAATTTTCATGCTTTATAATTTACCTTTTCTGGCCCTTTTGACTAATTGTTCCATTTTTCTACTTAAGTATTGGTGCCTTCACTTCTTCAGTAATGTATGTGGTCTGTCTTAGGACAGCTTTATGGTTGCGGTAGGGGATAGGAGCCTCCCTGGAAAAAGTTCTAGAGACCAATGACAAAAACTAAATATTCATGTAGTTGAGAGAAAGATGAGAAAATGGGAATCTGTTATCTGATGGCATGAACTTTCTATGAGCGAAATGTCACCAGTATCATGTGTGCACTGTGTAGGACTAGCAAGGGCCTTCGGGGCACTTGACTGTCCCTCCTGGACTCTGTCAGTCATCCAAAAATATTTAGCAAAACAAACTTCTTGTCTCTTACATAATCATGAATTATGTAAGAATGTCAGAATGCTTAAGAAGATTATAAAGACGGTAGAAACTGACAATGAACCTCTGTTTAAAGGATCTTTTTTGTTTTTATTACCTTTAAGTTTGAAAAAGATAGTTGATCTGAAATGGACACTGTCCTTTATCTCTATTTCTCCAATTCCATATTGTTAGAATTTTTGATCAGCTGTCCTAGCATTAAATACCAGACATGGTAATCACCATCTCTAAGCGACGAAATAATGGACAATTCAACGTCAAGTGGTGGAGACCTTTAAACAGATAAGTTTCAAGCTCAGTTTCTTGACTGGTGCTGTCTTTTTAAAACAAAGAGGTATTCCATGTCAGTAAGATAGAGAGAGAAAGGGACAGCACATGGTGCCGACTGCCTGCCTGGTCATCTTTTCACACTCCACTGGTTGCTTTGTCCACCTTCTGCCTTTAGACTTCATTGTGTTCTTCTGATGCTAGAAGGAGCTTCAATGAGTATGTGACGAATGACCATATTAAACTAGGCTCCCCTCCCCTTTTTAATTTAGTTCATTTAAATTTAATCTCGTCTTTTAGCTCAGTAAACCATCTGACTCCAGCTGTTGGATGTGCTTTTTGTATTTCTGTTCTTGCATAATTGTACCTGTAAAAGATTTATAGCTGCAAGAGACATTCCAGAACCTTTTAGAGAATTTTTGGCATATGTTTCATGGATGACTGGTAACATGAGCAATTAACATCCCAAACTGTTGTTCTGCTTCTCAGAATATTTTTAATGGGATAAGTTATTTTTATTAGCTTGAACTTTAAACAAATAATCATCTTAAAGGAAACATTATCATCAGAATAACTCAGTTAGAAAGGAAGGGCAACCCTCAAGAGACACTGGTAAGGGACAGAAGAAAAATGCTGGGGCTAAAAATGACTTTGACAAAGATTCATAAACCTTTTGGTTAACACCAACCTACTTGAGTCGGAGTTGCAGGAAGTGCTTCATACTGCATCTCTTCAATGAGGCGTGTAGTCAGTACTGCACTACACACACATGAAAGAGCTTTGGTCCACACCTGTGGCGCTCCAGGAATCTTTCAGCTGGGCTTTCAGTGATATGACATACCAAGGAAGGAGGGCCCCCCCAACATTACCTGCTTGGCAGACTTAAAATGGAGGTGCTCACAAGGCTAGGCATGTACTTTAGTAACCATTTCATGGCCATGGAGTCTAGAAATTAGACTTCACTCCATTGATCAATGCCTTCTGTCAGGCATGCTTAACCAGAGGAAAAATGGCTGGTAAATAGCTGTTCTTGTTAGAAGAAGTCTTCTAATGCTTACAGTGGTTCTGAATCAGCCTCCTTGCTTCCCTAGTCAAAGCATATCTAATAACATACTTGAAAGCCCACCGGGGACCTTGTCTAATGAAATTCCAAGTCCTCATCAAAGAAACATATACTACAATTAAACTTTCAGATGACACACTAAAGAAAAACAGCAACTACAAATCCACAATATAAAGGAATCAATTCTTTTTCTCAAGTGAAAAATTATGCTTCATGTTTTAGATATACTATGGCATGTCTTGATGTATAGGAAATATTCACCACAGCAGTAACAAATTAAAGTATGGATTTTTTCTTCAGACTTCAGGGGCCCAGTAAGCAAGCTTTAATTTTACTCTCTTGCAGTTTTGTTTTGCAGGACAAATATTTGTGTGTGCATTGGGAGTAAACTGTGTGTAAAAACTACTAGAGTTTGGCTGCAATTTTCAAATGATATTCTTGCTGTAAGCACCAACTAAAACTAAAATCACTTAAAAATAAAACTGACCTTTGGGATCAAGCAAACATTGTCCAAAATTAATAGACAAGGAACACAATTCTATGTTTATATAAAATGTAAGTAAACAAGCTCAAAGGACAGTTCTGAGTCATGAAGCTTGAAGCTGAACCAAATGTTGAACTTGTAACCAATGTGAGCAGACAGAAGGGCCATCTAAACATTCCAATGGCACACAGATGGCATGGGACGAGTTAATCATCTGATTACTCAGGAATGGTGCTCAGTAGCCACGTTCTCCCTCGTGTTAACTCAGACCTCTCATTCCAGATATAGATGGAAAAGTGATTTCTGCCATGGAAATGTAAAAAAATGAGAATTTGAACTGTGACAAGAGATATGAAATATTCCATGTAGTCTGATTTAACAAAAATGATGGGGGAGGGGACTAGTTTTGAAAAAGAAAATAAATACAGCCTGCTTCCACCTGGAGTCAAAAGACCATAGTGAAATTAAATATGATTTTGACTTATCATAAGCTTTGGTCAAATTAGAGCACATGATGGTTAAATAGAAGTATGTTCAGAGTAAATGTCTGAGACATTCCCTGTTTTTATTTATTTATTTAATCTATCTATCTGTCTATTTATTTATATTTTGATTGGTTTATTCATCTTTTCATTTGCTGAGAGTATGCCCAGTGCTTCTCAGTGCAGGACGAGAGTCATGGGCTCTAGAATCCTGGGCTGGCCAGGAGTCCTGCGACACAAGGGAAGACTGAATGTGACTGGAGAATCCTCTTAAATCTCCTTGTCACTCTAAGAGGCTAATGGGCTTCCCGCAGAGCTAGAGCATGAACTCTTTGTGCTGCAGTTTAGCCTTTGCCCCTGACCATACCTCTTGTAGGTTTGAGCTTCTTCATTGCAACTTGAACTGAAATATCCACCCGGTTCTAAGAGTGAAGGGATCTTCTCTTCCAAGGTATCTTCTCTTTGGGGCGAGGAAAGGATTCTTGCCCTTCAAAGTAGGATTGTCTTTCCAGAAATATAAGCACCTGTTCTAATTATATTTAATCATTTTCAGGCGGAGATCTTTGTACGTTTATTAGCTATTGGCAGGTGTTTCTTGATAATTAAGAGCAAGAGTCTAAGGAGATCCCTTAAGTTATGCTGTAGGTATTAATAAGCATGGATTTGTTTATTTGTCCTATTCCTTAAAGCCTTTTCTACTTTCATATTTGGTGAGGATCCCAAAAATATACACATCAGTTGTGCTTTTCCAGGGGCCTATGGTAGCTGAATGTAAGAATTTTAAGAGCTATTTTGTTCTATTTTGTGGGATGTCCTTGTTAAATGATTTTTATACTATCAGAATTTTGGTGTTCCTTTTGTCCAGGAAAACACAATGTACTGGGGTCTGATAATTGAAAGGATATGTGATGTGGTCTTTACATAGGAGAGGACAGGATCTCAAAAACATTACTGATAAAATATTTTCCCCAAGAGTTGCATGGAAACACAGGAGAAATATTTGAAGATATATCTTGATCTTTTATTAACATTTTCTTTACCATATGAAAGCACATTCATGGTGTGTTTCCTAAAACATACAGAAGCTTAAACTGCGTTTTGCACACAAATATAACGCCAAATATCATCCTGTCAAGCATATCCCCATGCTGGAAAGGACTAGTTTATATTATGTTTAGAATGCCCTAGAATTACTATGGCAATGAACATTGTAAATTGCATAGTTTTTCCCTGCCAAATTCAAGAGAATATTTTCTACAAAAAAGACATAATGATCATTTTATTGATATGGTATAAATGGTGGAAATTACATACTTCTTTATATGGGTTAAACTGTTATAAGAAGGAATTAAAACATCAGATATCAAGATGCAATTTCAGATAGCAGTAGGGTGTAATAAGACATATTTGCATTTTCTTTTGTGATGACAGTAAAGCGAGATTCATGTTCAACGAAAGTGTTTTACTGAACCACTTTAATAGGGAAAAAGAAGGCGTCAATGAGGATAAGAATTGTCTGAATATGTGTCTTGGACACAAGTCTCAGGAGTAATTGATCAATGCACTGACTATACATATACCTGCTATGAACTGGTCAGTCTAGAGGTGCTGGAAGATCTGCACACTGACAAGAAACAAGAGCTGGGGGCTGGAGAGGTGGCTCAAGGGTTAAGCCTCTGCCTCACAGGCGGAAGGTCCTGAGTTCGGATCCTAGACCCCATGTATAGACGCCGGACAGAAGCGGGGGCGACCTGCATTTCTGGTCCTGGTAGGGCGTCCATGGTGGTTCCAGAATTCGCCCAGTGGTTCTATACACACATATACACACACACATACATACACACATGTGCACACACGCACACACAATTGAATAAAATATATATATGAAAAAAAGAAACAAGAGCCGATGAGGAATTTTTCAGCCTGTCCCAGCCAGGCATTTCCCTAGCTTATTGCACTTCTATCTGTCCAATTTTATAACATCCTGTAAAGCTATGGTCCTGCAAAAACACTCTTGGAAACCATGGATCTCAGTAATATTGCCTGATACATTATAAATGAACTTATTTCAAAGGAGAGAAAGAACGCATGAGGGAAAGATACTAGATGTGGCATTAGAAACATCTGCTCCATTCTACCTGCCCTCTGCTGAGTATCTGACCTCAATCATGTAAACTTGCCTGAAATGGGAATAGTGCCGTCTTCCCTAATCACTGTGGATGACAACTCAAATTCCAAAAGGCTCCCTGCTTTGTTAGCTTTTGGAAAGTGACCTAGTTCTGTTATTCATAGTATTTGCTGATTAGTGCTATCATTATCATTGTTGCCACCCACTTAACCTCCTAGGGCCCCTTCTGATTTGCTAAAATTTCTTACCAACCTTCTGTGAGAAGATTCAAGTGAAAATTTCTTTTCTTCATAGGGAGAAAGAAATAGAATGGGTTACATAAAACAAGATAATTGAAAACGTTGCTTTCAGAAAAATTGCTTTGAAATGGTAGCTCCCTGGAAATGGTCCAAGAAGCAAGTAATCTTTAATGTTATATAGAGATTTACCTTAAAATGTAGAAAAAGAAAATGTAAGCATTATTAATTATCATGAGGAAAAGCTACATTTAGGTGGAAAACAGTCCTTCTTTCTATCCATATTACAAGAGACAAAGATTACCAAGAAACAAACCTCTACAAATGCATTTAGCATGTATCATATAACCACACTATAGCCTATCATGAAAATAGCATGATGATTACATGCTAAAGGTTTTAAAACTCCAACATGGAGTTAATACAAATATATGGCATTAGTAGCCATTGGTTAACCTAGTTTTGCTGAATGCCAAAATATTTCTAATATAACTGAAAAACTGTAAGAACAGAAGGAGATCTAGGCACAGAGAAGTATAAAGTTCTTCTGGTATAGATTTGCACCTTAAGTGGCCCTTAAAAGCTGGTAAAATGTTATCTGTGGCTTACCTTTTATTTTTCATTGTGCATTTTCATTGCAGATAGTATAGTTATAAGGACATTTTCACATTAGCATTGTCTGTTGATCACACATTATAAATTCCCCCACCCTTTTTTTAACCTACCATTAAGTCCCCTTTGCTCCCCTCTGCCGTCTTACACTTTTATGATTTTATTTATCTACATAAAAGTTAAGATTCACAAATGGTATGTGTCTTTCTGAGCATACTTAATTTACTTAATGTGATTATTTCCAGCAGGATTCATTTTCCTTAAAAAAAGCTTCAGTCTTCATTATGATTTAAAAAAAATGCATACATAGTGCATACATACAAATTCTCTTTATTCATCTTCTGTGTGAAGTCTATGTTAGTTCCACAGCTTACCTCTTAAGAACAGTGCTACCATAAATATTTGTACAAGCATCACTCCATTATGTTGACTAAATTGTATTGAGTCTTGTTTGAGTAAATAACTCGAGTGATATCATTAGCTTTGATTATATAATATATATATATATATATGTAGCGAGAGAGAGAGAGAGAGAGAGAGAGAGAGAGAGAGAGAGAGAGAGAGAAAGTTCATAGTCCAGTCTGGTAGGAGAGTTCATATCAACCTCAGGAATTGAGCAAATGAGCAAACTGGCCACACCATATCCACAGAATTCATAAATATGAACATTCCATAGTATTACAAACTACTGAACCAGTGTCTTCATCTTGCCCACCTGATCAAGGATTGGTCTTCTCCACCATGTGCTTGATTCTGTCTTATCAATTAGATAATCTCCCACAGGCTCTCTTTGGGCTCGCCCTAACTACCTTCACAGATAGCTCAAAGTCACAGCTTTTAGCTGTCTAGTAAATACCAATATCCATTCTTACCATAGTCATTCTTTGGAACCATGAGCATGGAAGATCTTTCCAACTTCTAAAATGTTTTCTATTTTTTCATTATTTTGAAGTTTTCATAGAAGTATCCTTCATCAGATTTATTCCAAGGTATTTGACTTTTCAGATGCAATTGCGAATGGAACTGTTCCCCCAATTTCTGTTTTAGCATGTTTCTTGATGATCTAAAGGAAGGCTAGTGACATTTTTTATTAAATTTTTTTTATCCTGCCAATTTTCTGAAAGTATTTATCTTATCTAAGCGTTTTCTCATGGAGTCTTTAAAGTTTCTTATGTAGAGATTTATAACATCTCCGGAAAAGACAACTTTGATTTCCTCTCTTATTGTGTACTTTGTATTTCCTTCTTTTGTTGTTGCTCTAGCTAAGACTTTAAGGCCTGTAGTGAATTAGTGAACAGAATGGACATCCTTGTCTCATTCATGGTTTTAGTGGAAATACTTTGGATTTCTCCCATTTAGTATAAATTGAGCTGTATATTTGTCAATTATAGCTATTATTATTTTGAGATGTGTTCCATATATTTCTAAATTCTTCAGGATATTTTTATCATTATGTAATATAATCAGACACATTTTCTGTGAACATATGGTTTCTGCCCTTGAGTCTATTTAGTGCATTCTATGTGTTGCATCATCCCTTCATCTCTAAAATGAAGCCAATTTTATGTAATTTTAATTGGACAGAGAATTTTTGCATTTATGTTCACCAGAGATATTGGTCAATAACTTTTGTTATATCTTCATCGAGTTTTGATGTCAGGGTAATACTAACTTCATGAAGGAAATTTTGTGCCATTCCTTCCAGAATCTAGAATACATTTGGAACCATTGATATTGGTTTGTTGTAAAGTTCTTTGGTGAATCTATCTAAACTTGGAGTGTTTTTAGTTTGGAATTTTTTACTTCTACTTTAGCCTCACTCCTTATTGTAGGCTTGTTTAAATTATTTATTTTGTTTTAGTTTAACTTAGGTATGTCATGTACATCTAGAAATTAATCTCTTTCTTATAGATTTTCCAATTTAATGGGATGTGGCTTTAAGGGATGTCCTGAAATTTTTCTGACTTTCATTATTCTCCATTGGAATGTCTCTTTTTTTAAAATTTTTTTTATTTATTCAATTGTGTGTGTGTGTGTGTGTGTGTGTGTGTGTGTGTGTATGTAGAACCACGGACAAATTCGGGAACCACCATGGACTGCTTCCACCTCCTCCTTGTTTACTCTGTCCGGGGATTCACAGGCTCCGCCCTACCAGGACCAGAAACAGGCTGCCCTGCCGCGTCTATACGTGGGGTCTAGGATCTGAACTCAGGACCTTTTTCCTGCAAGGCAGAGGCTTAACCCCTGAGCCACCTCTCCAGCCCCCTAGAATGTCTCTTTTTAGCCATAATTTTATTATGTTCTTTTTGGTTAATGATTTGTAAATTTTGTTTATCTTTTCCAAAAAAAAACCTAACTATATTTCATTGGTTCTTTGTATTTTCCTTTTCATTTCTAGCCCATTAATTCTGCATTGGTATTCCATTATTTATTTCCTTCTACTGATTCAGGTTTGCCTTTCTACTATTTTTTTTAAAATCCTTGCATGTATTTTTGAGTCATTTAGTTAAGATCTCTGCCTTGACTTTTTAATGTAAACACTTAGAGCTATAAACCTCCCTTTTAGAGCTACCTTCATTCTAGCTCTTCAGTTTTAGTATATTGTTTTTATTTTCATTCAATTCTAGCACTTTTTATTTTCTTACCAATTTTCTTATCAAATCAAATTTTTTCAATTTGACATTCATTCCATTGTATGTTGTTCTTTAATCTCCAGAGTTTAAGTATGTTCTATAGTTTTCACTGCTGTTAATTTTGAGTTTTATTTCACTACAGTGAGATGCAAAACAACAAATTATTTCACTTGTTCTTTATTCACAATTTTCTCATATCATATAGTGTATTAATTTACTTTTTATTCTTTGACACTTTTATACATAAATACAAAGAATTTATGTGTTTCTCCCTTTATTACCCATTTTTATCTCTCCAACTTCTACATATCTTTCCATGTGTGATCAATTTGGCTTCATTTGGGATGTCTTTACTGGCAAGTGCCTAAGTTCTTCTGAAGCATGGATGATTTATCGGTGGGAGAATCATTGAGTAAAGAAGTTCCCTTTTTCATGTCTAACATTAGACTTAAATAGTCCCTCAAGCTGGTGTGGTATTTCTTTAGATCTTCCTTTATCCATGGTGAAATGTTAATAGGCCACCTGTTAGTACAGCAGCCCTTTCAGTAACAGAGGGCTACTATCTGGCAGACTCTCCACATCCTCAGGCTCTTGCATTCTTACTGTCACCTCTTCTGCAAAGATTGTTGAGCCTTCAGATGGGGATGATTTTGATGTCCTGGGTATAGCACAGTCACTTGTTTTCGGTACTTTGGCCAGCTGTGGTTCTCAGCATTATACATCTTCCACTGCAAAAGGTCATGTGCAAAGAACTGTTCTAATCTATGGGTATAATGATACATGTTTAGATGGTAGTTTACTATTTAGTAACTGTAGTTAACACTAAGACTTTGTTCCTACCTAAGGCTTATGATCTCCCCTTCTATGTGTATTTTGCTAGGTTTACAATACCAGATATATGTGTTCCTGCTGAAAAATAGGTCTTAACTCAAATCAGAACGCAGTCGGCTGCTCCTTACCTTACCTGCTTCATTGCACCAATGGTTTCTTTTACCAGAGTGGTTTTATTGTAGTTTGCAACATTCACGGCTGGAAAAGGCCAGTGACTGCTTTTCTCCCTTGGCAGTCGATATCATCTCTGTCACTATAAAGGTTGGCTGCCAAAGAGGACGTTTCCATATCCATTCCAGCTTGTTTTTTTCAGTCCCGTGATCCCTCTGTGTGGGTGTCTTCAGCAATAGAGTTTTACTATCAGGTTCTGGAAGGCAACCAAGAGCAATGACAAATGCTACATTGTTTGAGGGCCTTTGAGGCCTCTCTCACCAACAGTTCATTAGGAGGTATCACACACCTGGGCTTGGGAAATTTATTTAACTGCCTATGACTTGCGTTGGGAGAACTCTGGGCTTTCAAGAAAGTTCCATGGGCTGCTGAGAGAATAGACATCTGATATTATACATATGGAATGTTCTGTAGGGGTCTGTTAGGTGTACTTGATCTATGGCATCCCAACGTATTTATTTTTCTGTTTTTCTGGGTTTTGAAGGTAGTAGTCAGTATTACATGTCTGTTGGTGAGTGTGCGAGACTTTGGTTATACACTGTAATTGTTTTGGGGTTAATTTGTCTTTATACCTAATGATATTTATTTAATGAAACCCATGCTCAGTGTATATATGTTTGAAAGTATAATGTCTTACAGGTAGATTATTCCATTAAACAGTATGAAGTGTGCTTCTTTATCTCTTCTGCGTAAGTTTTGTTTGAAGCATATTGGTTAGACACTAAAATAGTAACACATGCTTATTTTCTAATTCTGTTTTCTTACAATGCCTTTTTCCACCATAATTGTATATCATTCTTTGATGGTGAAGTAACAAGTAGTTGGTTCATGTATTTTTTTATTATAATCTGCCAATCTTTGTCTTTTGTCTATGGAATTGAAAACACAAAAATTCAGATATTATTGAAAGGTGTGAATTATTTCTTTCTTTATTGATTTTGCAGTATTTGGCCTTTTCTTATTCCTCATTTTGCTTAACAGTTGTTCCAGCATGTTTTAAGCTTCCCTACAGTCTTATGAATGTGTTCTTGTTTTTCTTCAAATCAAATGACTCCAATATCTTCTATAGATCTGATGTCATGAACATAAGTTCCTTTTTCTTGTTTTCATCATGGAATTTTTTTCTTTCTCCCTCTATTATGACCATAATTCTGCTGAGCATGGAAGCGTGGTTTGGCAGTTGCTATTTTTCTGAGCTTGAAAAACGTCATTCCAAGCTCTTCTAGTTTTTAAAATTTAAGAAATCTGTTATTATTCTAAGAGATATGTTCTATATATGACTTGGTATTATTCTTGCAGTCTCCAATATATGATATTGGTGAGATTATTTTCTAGTCTTATCTGTTTGGTACTCCAAATGCCACTTTTACCACAATGGGTCTCTCTTATTCTAGATTTGTGAAATTTTCTGGTATGGTTTTAAGCATGTTTTCAGAAACCAATATTCCATCCTCCCCTGGATCCATTCCGTTTGTGAGGTTTTCCATGGAGCACTTTCTTAGATTTATTAAAAATTTTCTTTCCACTATTAATCTTTATTTGTTTCTAAATTTCTATTACTTCATTGAATTCACCTCCCGTATCTATTGCTTTCCTTGTTCTTTCAATGTGCTGTGTTGGATGGAATAAATTTTAAGTTTATCTATATTCTCCTTGATTTATTTGGAATTGTTTCTAATTATTCTTTTGTATTCTCTTCTGAGTTTTTATCTGATTTACTTTCACTGGCAGTAATGGATTGGCAATTTGGAGAGGTTGCCTTGATTTTCAGGTGTTTATGTTTTTGAGTAAGATCTTTCCTAATGCTCTGCAGACTCTTCCACTTGGAGCTGGTATCTAAATTCTTCTGTAGCTTCTGACTCTGACAAGGTTTCCACCTGACTGAATACTGCACAGGATTTTGACTGAAAGTTTGTTCCTCACAGTCTAGATGTATTCCGCTGCCCAGGATCCAGCATATAGTCCCAGGACCTTTAAGCCACTGACGGGAATCTTCCTAAAGTGGTTTCTCACCACTATGCCAATTGAGTATCAGGAAGGCAGATTTCCCCAACGTCTCTTTCCCATCTGCTGCTAAAATGTACAACTACTGTCCGTCTTCTTCCCTTTGTTGTGTTATGGAGAGTATCCTTGTGTTTTGAGGCTCTCTGTCTTAAGCATGGTTCCAGTCAATCCCTGTCCTCGCTGCAGGGGAGACGCTCCCCACACCATGTCAGTAACTGTGAAGCCAATTCTATACTTTTCCTTGTTCTACTTTGTAAAGTTTCCTCTTTTGCTTTCCTAGTAAGGTAGAGCTTTGTGGCTGTCAGGCACTTCTGACAGGTGTTCTACAAAGTTCACCATCCTTTAACCTGGAGATTTAACTGATTTTGCTGTGTGTTATACAGCATCTCAATCTTCTGCTTTTAATAATTTTTTGTCTCTCCTGGCCTTTGTGTGTTGTATTGTGGTTATTCAGGCTGTGAACACAAATGTTTCGTTTAAATAAGTGAGTAGAAAAGAGAATGGGAGGAAAGGAGAACACGAGAGACCATTTTACCCAGAAGGACCAGAGCATGTGTATGTGAGCGAGGTTTTCTGTAGATGGAGAGTGAGCTTGGGATCTCATGTCTAAACTAGGTGACCTGGAGGTAGCCATGAAGTAATGCAGACAGTCCCAGAATAAATCATGCAAATCCACACAAGCCGTCTCCTGACTCTAATGCTTATTGCCTGTATGAACACAAGGAAGGTGCTTAAGTATTCTGTGCTTGCTTCCACAATCATGGATGTTCTTACCAGTCTTGTATGAGTGAAGGTCTAAGAAATTAGTAAATGTCAGGCAGCTATGCAATGTTATTATATATTGATAATACACATACATGTGAGATGAAGGAAGTTCCAACAAGTCGTAAAATATCCAATTCTGCCAATCCTTGGATGGTCTGTTGTGAACTGCTAAAAGGGATTTTTAATTTTTTTCTTTTTTATCGTTTTAGTATTTTGTACATATATACAGTAAATTGTCATTTTATTCCATATTAACCCACCTCTCTCCATTCCCTTTCCCACTGAAAACCTTCCTCTTCCCAGTAAGTCTCCCTCCAATTTGTGTGTGTGTGTGTGTGTGTGTGTGTGTGTGTGTGTGTGACTATGTTCAGTAAGGATTTTCTGCATGAACATGTGGCTAGGCACTTGCTGGAGCACAGACACTATGTCGTGACTATACCTCTGAAGCAAGGGCTCCCCTTTTCTCAGCCTGAGTCAACTATCAAGAACTCCTAGGGGGAAGTGGGGTCTCATGAACTGTTTCCTCATCTACAATAAAGTGTTCCAGGCCCAGTCTTGTGCAGGTCTCATACAGGTAGTTACATTTGCTTTACTTCGATTTTGAGCATACAGAATTGTGATTAAGGCGTATTTCCTTTTTATGAATGCACAAAGTTGTGTACAAACCACGTGCACACAGCATTTCAGGAAGCAGCTGCCTGGAAAGGAACACACTGCAACAGAACAAAACAGATTTCCTGCTGAACTGATTTCTGTTGTCTTGTGTGGTCCAATTGCTGCTCTCTGTCCTGCCAAAGTCTATTCATAACTAAAATGGTTCAAGGTTGTTCGCGTTTTTTTTTTTTAAGCTTAAAAAAGTCTATTTTTATCCCTTCGAGTTTTGAGTTTTTAGAATTTGTCGCCAATTGTATTGACCTTCCATACTGACCATGAAAGCAGTTTGGAGACTCAGAAGTGACTAAGAAGTTAGCTGTGCCACGTATCTCTGTTTTCTAGATTTGTGGGTGATGTGATTGAGACAAAAATGTCTTACATGGTGCTCTGTAGTCCACATGCTATAATAAGTCCATGCGAGAAGCTCCCATAAGTATTTCAACTGCTCTGGACATTCTTTTGGTCCTTGGTCAGGTGTTTGTCAGCAACAAGATAAAGAGGAGACCTCAGTGTACTGTCCACTCTGAAGTTTAGACATCAGATATTTACCCCTCCTTCTTTCTCACTTTGCTCCATTATCCTGAACTGCCTCATTGGTAGGCCAAGCTGTTCTCCCTGCTAGAGAGAAGGAACGTCCCTCGTGCTGGCCTAAGAGGAAAGCAGCTCTTACCTTTCGCCTTGGCATCATTTCTACTGACACGATGCTGCCAAGCTTTTCTTTTCTTAGAGAGTTTGCCTGCTGTTTGTGATCATCCAGAAATATTGTTCTGTCCTTGGCAACTCATCAGGCTGAGGTCTACTCTGAGGAGAATAAATTAATTGTATCTTTCCAAAATAAAATATGTATTTCGTTTGTTAAGCTAGGTGGACCTCGGAAGAGTCAAATGGCAACGCATCATTGGACACGCTGAGGCAGAGCTCAGAGAAAGAAAACAAATAGGCTGAGCGAGAAAAGGCATACGTGGTTCTTTAAGGTCCTCGCTTACATTCCCTGCCCTTGTTCTCCCACATAAGACCCACAGAAATATGTCCAAGTCTAGGTTAAAAAATGAATCGCCATGAAGACAGCTACAGACTTTCCAAACCTTCTTGGATGTTCTCTTCTTCGTCTGCTTATAAAAATATAACAGGATAGAAAAAAAGCAATGAATGCCATCATAGAAAGACCACCCCCTTCCATCTCCACCATCCCTCTGCTGTGTGGTCAGAGGAGACTGTGGGATAGTTTGGGTCAGGTCTGACCTGTGTCTCTTGGGAAGCTGATAAGGTCAGACCAACAAACCCAAGCTGCTAGAATGCTAGCAAATGCATCTTCTTGTGACACAAGCTGCCCTGACCACTTTTCTGAATCACAAGTGGTAGTAATTTCTGTGGTAATTAAGAAACTAATAATCTTTGGGTAGCCTGGACTCTTTTTGCCTCAAATTTTTACTTTAACGTGAAGATTATGGATAACACCTGGTGGGGTCATAGCTTCTGCTCACAGACACGACTATTTCTGTCTGACATATATTTATAAAAAGGCTTCTCTTTAAAATGTTTGACTGCTTAGGATTCTCCCATATAATTGACCACACTTTTTTACTGTATTTACTAAGTTAAATCAAACTTGATGAAACAAATAGAACAAGAAAATGCTTCCAATATATGTGGAAAAATCCCTCTGTATTCAGCTTTTCCAAGCACAATTTGAGTAAAACAGAACAGTCCATTGCCTTTTCAAATGCTGCTTGGAATCGAAACAGCTTCAAATCCAAATCTCTTCTTTCCATCCTTCTTAAGAACACAATTTTCTCCCTGCAGTTCTTCCCAACAATCAGCAAGCTTCCATCATCCTGCAGAGATCCCAAATTTCTCAGCATGCACATCTTTTTGGTTGGCAAGGGTAGTATTGTGGGCTGGAGATAGGCATGACTGGCAGTTCTGCCACCCCGGGTACCAGGAACACTGTGCTGTCGTTGCCCTTCGAAACCCAGCATGTGGATGGGAGTGAATCATGCTGGTTCCAAGCCCAAGGCCACTCACAAAAACACTTCTTGTGTGATCTGGCTTGAATGCTCCTGTTCATTTTCACACACAAAAGAAATGCATAGTTCAGCTTAGATGCAGTTCAGTTGAAAATGCCGCTGACATTCACGACATGCCTCATGTGGCTGAAAGTTCTCTTAGTGCTCCTGTCAAAACAAGGACAATAATTATAAATTAGTCCCTTATATTAAAATAAGTGTCTTCTGTGTATACATAGGCTGTATATTCATTGAGACGCTTCTGAAATGTATTTAAAGTATCAATGGTTCTTTTGCACTATTCTGAATTACTACTTCCAGTGCTAGACAGGATCATGCAGCACTGGGTGGTATTTCTGGGTGCTCAGCTGTGTGTGAAGATGTTTTTTTCCTTTAAGAAGCAGGTCATGAGTTTACAAAATTATTAAATAACCTGAGAGAGAGAAGAGCAATTTCAGCTTGCTAACACTTTTGTTGTTAACAGCTGGTAGAGGCACCAGTGTCTGCTCCATAAAACCATATGGACTGAATTCATGCATCCTCCATGTTGCAAAGCATGCAGGTAAGAAAAGGAAGTAGGTACAGAGAAGTGGCTTGTAAATATGGATCAATAGAAGCGAATGAAGATACTGTAGTTCTAGAGTAGTGAAATACTAGAAGAAAAAAAATTCATATTAAATCCTGACAGTGTTTTGATTGGTTGTCTGTCTCCCTCTCTTGCTTGTATACCTATCTCTCTGTCTTTCTCTATCACTCTCTCTATTACTCTCTCTCTCTGTACCACTTTCTGTTTGACTATTGCTTTGTCTCTGTTTTTCCCCTCCCACTCTCCTATTTCTCCTCTCTTCCATTCCCCTCCTTTTTGTTTCTTCACACATACACAATGCATGTGCATATGTATTATACTTCTACACACAAATACACAATTTATACATGATCACCCAAAAATAAAAAAAGGGAGAACATACCTTGCTTAACCTTGTGTATGTGGAAGCCTAACAGATCCTTGCACTGAAGAGGCCATGAAACCACACTTGAAGACCAAAAGGTACTAATATTTACCACTCCAAATTACCTATTCGTCTGGATATCTCTGGGGGGGGCAGTGCATTTTTCAAATTACAATGACTCAGATTTATAAAAGCTAAAAGTCTGAATGGTCAAATGTAAGTACTTGGCTTTGACAAAAGGTGGACATTTTCAAAAAGGTGAAAAAGTATTTTCAAAACCTACAAAACTAAACTACAAATGACTCATCATAATTTAATAAATCTTGAACTTTTAAGCAAGTATAAATGACTCACTTGTTTTTTGTGAGTGGATTCATAAACCATAGACTCACTACACAAAAGTCTACAGCTTGTGTCCCACACTGCACTCTGTGCTGAGAAACAGCAGCATATCAGTTTTTATCAGCTATGAATAAACTGCACTATAATTACCGATTGTGATGAATGCTATTGGTTTTTTCAGACATGCACACTTCCTTCTTAATTACACTCTTAGTTTCTGTTGCTGAGCTCTCTTCTTGGACAGTGCAGACCTTATCTGGAATTAGGCTGTCAGCAACTGCCTTTCCTGGAATACTAATAAGAGGATTTGCATTTCCAGGACTTTAGACATACAGCCAGGTGTACCTTTGCAAAATATATTTTTTCAGCATAAATCATTGTGTGCAATAACATCCATAGGAGCAAAAGAGAGATTTCAGTGACTTCTTATAAACCAATCAACATCTCTAGTTAATGTGATTTTTTTCCCCAAAGAATTCTAGATTTTAGGATATATTTTAAAATAGCCCATAGTGTAGATGTTTGTGAAGTGAATGTATTTCCTCTTTATTTGATCAAAATGCTGCTCTGTGAGCTATTATAGTTCATTATTTGTAGATCACACATTCTGGAGTTGGATTTTAGTTGAGAGTAATGATTAACTAGAAAACTAAACTCACTGAAATTCTGTGAGACATGAGTGTCTGGTTTATACACACGAAAACACATCAGGAAATTTTGAAAAGTCTCTTTTCAAGATATAGGGGGTTGGATGTAAAACATGGCTGAGAATTCAGAATCCATTCAATTTCAGGATATAGAAGAGATAAAGAGAAATAGTATTAGTATTATGAGTGTCACAGTCTATCCAGAGATAACCCTATACTTTTGGAATTCATGCAATCAGATAAGCTTTCAATAATTACATCTACCCACTGACTGTGAAATCAAAAAGTTACTGATCATCTTACCAAGTTTCAATAGCTCAACCAAGTCCACTAAAATCATAGAAGGTAGTGGAGATGTGCAATATAAAAGAAAGTCTAATTAAAACAAGAGCACAACATAGATGGGTTGCATTTAAGAGGGAAGCAGTGTTAGTGAAAATTAGAAATATAAAATTAGAATGGCATTGGGCAGAATCATTTGGTTTGACAGAGGAGAAAGAGGAAAAGAACAAGATAGCCCTATGGTTTCGAGCACAGGAATGAATATTGACAAGAGTAACTGAAGAAAGTTTGAAGCAGATGATGATATCTGCTCATCCCTGTTGTGAGGGGCCTCCTGGGTCGTTCGGATAAGAATACTCCATGTGGCAGATGGGACCGAGAAGAGCAAGTTAGGGTCCTGGTCTGAAGGAGCAAAATATCTGGGGCAAAGAAGATGCTTTTACTTTCTTAGGACTGTGACTCCTGCTCTATGCCAGCCTGGCAATTGTCTTCAGCCTTTTCTGTTTAGATCTATCTATATCTATCATCCCTCTGTGTGTCTGTCTCTCATATGTAGTGATATATAAACAAAGCTTTTCTTCAGTCTTCAAAAAGATGGGCTTCAGACAAATTACAGATTATTGACCCAAAATCACTTCATGAGTCAAGTGTGTGTTGGATCCAACTTTCTATTCTATGAAGCATGTAAATAATGCCTTTCTATCAATGTTTCCCACATGGCACAGTTCACTCAGAATAACACATGAGAGCCTATTAACTAACCTGGAACTAGTCTGTGGATAAGACCTCGTTCACAAGAGGAATTTGTGTGTTCATCTCAGTATGTTCTTTGTAAGAAATAGACCAGATGGGAAGAAAAGGGGGGCTTCCGTTGACCTTTCAGAGGAACTAAACACAGCTTGTCATCAGAAACCACACCACGCCCCCACCTCCCCCCGACCCCCACACACACCACAGTGCTTTGGAAGCTTTACATTGATCCCAAAAGAAGATAACAAAGGTTAGGAATAAACACTGGTTTGTGAATTCATGGAAAATGGCCAGGATTTCAACTTAATCATCTTGGAAATATCACAATAGATTCAAGTTTCAGTCTTTTTTCTTTTTAACTTTGCCTTATTCTGTAGATTTTGTAGTTAACAATAGGTTGGGGGGATCTGGCTTTCTTGGGAAAATAACAATGACTGGAAATTTCCCTGAATGAAATTACTTTGAGGCATCTATAGGTGAAGTCACTCAATGAGTAACGATTCATCTCTGTTTTATTCTGAGATCCTTGAAGCCATCAGTAGTAGAGTTCACTCACGCTTTCCCTTGTCACCATCTTCCATGATGAAGTTTGTCATCATGCGATGGTAGAACTTTCTTTTCCCTTGAGTCCTGTAATACACACTCTAGAAAACCCAGATAAAAGACTGTGATCTGTATGTGTCAAGGCTTGTCCTGGATGTTCTCATATGGACAGACTGGGATCCTTCTGAGCATATGTTAGCTGAGGAATGGCTCAAGCTGCTGTATCTGGACACTGGGAATACATTGGTTCTACTGGGTTCACTCTAACCTGGCCCTTGGGGATGTGGGATTTGCAATGAACTCTTTCGGAGTAGAGGCACTACTGACTACAAGTTGGTATGACTTACTAAGAAACTAGAAATGATTTTGAAAGGTGTACCATTGACTTTTGTATACATTTTAGTGAAGACTCACATTTTGTATTACCTCACTACTTCCAAGTGGTGCCATTGTGTTTTCATTTCTTTAAAAAATAACAACAATGATAACAAAACATGAGAAAGTAAGCTCTCACAATATGCATTTTACTCTCGGTGTCTTTGCAGCCCACTATGCTAGGCTTTGGCCTACAGTCAGTCTATGGGGACCAAGGCAACAAGAAGTCCACTCTCCCTGTGCTAACATGCGCAGTGTCTGGCCTTTAGGTTTTGAGTGACTTTGGTGGCGAGCCCCTCCCCAACTTCTGCTAAGTGTAAAAGGCAAATACTGATTTGGCTGATGTGAGGATTTATGGCTTGTTAAGGTGTTACTGAGCCTGATCTGACTCATGTAGATACTATTTGGGAAGCCTTTAATGGGTTGCACGTGATTCTTGTGTATTTGAAATATTTACCTAAGATGGAATTAAACACTTTGAATCTTACTATGTAGAAAAGTGCCACAGGAAAAAAATGATCTCACAGAACCAATATTAAAAATAGATTTCCATTGTTCACTCTAAAAAAGGGGTTTTCTGTGGACTTTGTATTAGGTAGATATCTGAGTATACAAGAATGTTCTTATACCCATTCCAAACTGCCACGTACCCCTTCAGACCGTGAAAGGAAATGCTAGCTTTTCATTGGCTCGTGAGTCCTTAGCGATTATGAGGGTGAAGGTCAAGCCTTATGATTTATGCCATCAGTAAAACAACCAAGGATCCATAGCAAGGAATAGCAAATGTTTGCTGTTGAATGAAAGTGTCATGGGCATTAGTCATGTACAGGTGTGTCAGAACTGTTGTTAAGTATTTTGCTCCAGTGTGACCGAAAATAAATTGTGCTCATTTCTCTCAGAACACTTGCCTACATGATATTAATCCTAGTCCTTCATTCCAAGGCTTTCTCCACCCACAGCAGTCTTAAATTAGCAAAGTAACTAAGCAGTGTCTGATTTGTCTAACTTAAAAAACAGAAAATCTCTCATGTTGGCTACCAACCTGTCATGCTGGCTTCTAATCACTGCCATCCCCTGCCACTCAATGAGCCCTCCTTCATGAGGCCTGCATGGCACTTTGTCTGGTCATACCTTGGGCAGGGTGGCTCGGTTCATTTGATATAATCATAAATTTTTGGTTCCTTAAAGGTAAACTCTCTCTCTTTCTTTCTCTCTCTCTTCCTGCCTCTCTCTCTTCTTTCCTCCTTGTAAAGCACTACGAATAGCTCCTTATGAATCTCTAACACCATGGCACTTCTGGAAAAATATTCCTGACTTAGTGCCCTCCTTGACTGAATTTTAGACAAATGGGGTATGGGAAATGCCAATTAAAGTATCCTCATCCCCATAACTTCTAGTATATACCTGCTACTATGTTTGATTGTATACCTGAATTGCTTGACTTCACATATCTCAAAGAACATTTTTCCTTGCAATATGTTTTCAATATGCAGTCTTTCAAATGCTCAGACCCAAACAGCTTAGAATTCTTGGCTCCTTTCTTTTTTTAGATCTCACACGTAACCTAATGCACTGAACTCTCCATTTAAGCTACATCCTGAATCCTAGTTACTCTCCCTCCAATGCTTGCACTCAGGTACCAGACCACATCACTTCTTGGAGCAGCTCTCCCCCAACCATGTATCTGTGTTCTCCCTTGATCCCATAGAATCTCTCTACTCAGAAGCCTCGGTGATGTTTTAAACATCAGGTCATGTCACACCTTCTCAAAAACATCCCATAATAGACTTTCATTGTACATACAGTAAATATCCAGATCTTTGCAAGCCTATGATTGGGGAAAATTGACTTTCTTAGAAACTTCCCTGCTATCCTGAAGTTGCACACCCTCACTGACTATGTTCATTTGCTCTGTTCCCCTTGCTAGTCTGAGAACCACCTCATGAGTAACTACCAATGCCCCACCCACTTGCTGCTCCTCTCCCTGGTGTATTCTTCCTTCAGGCCAATTCCAGTGCCACGTTCTGGAGACCTAGCAGGATCTCATCTCTTGTCTTCATTCTCAGCATCCCTAGTCGTGCTTATTCGGTTATCTGTCTTTCATTTCATTTGTCTTCCACTTACCATTCTAGAATGTCAGTTCTCACTGTCTGTGTTGTATCTCAAATGACCGGAATACACATAATAGATGTGTCGTAAATATGCAATAAAGGAATGATTTGAAAAGACGTTATCAATAAAGTATTCCGGCAAATGCCTTGCAGCAAACAGTTGGAGTGTTGGGATTGTTGATGAACAAACAGAGACAGAATGAAAACACACAAGTAAATTAAAGAGAGAAATTTAATTTTAATCTGAGGACCTCTTGTGAGTTTTAATTTCTGATTTCTGTGTCATGAGGAGCAGAATATCTTACATTCTTTATATGCTGTAATTAGAATTTCATGTTAGTATTTTGGGTAGATACTCAAGAAATTATTTCACTAGTAATGTTTTGCTTTTCTTTTTAATCAAGTGATAGCTATGTACCTAGAAGTAATTTGTATATATATTTAATGAATGAGAGTCAGAATACTTCTACTTAAAAAAACCCTTGTAACCATATAAAGTGAACACATATACAAATCAGTTCCCTAGGAGTATTTTATTATAAGCTGCACAAGAAGTCAGACTTCTATTCTATAGCTGCTAGAAACAGTTTATCCAATTTGCCCAAGCTGGGCCAGCACTGTAATTTTGGCTAAGCATTCTTCTCCAGTGTGTGAACTCTCCTTTAAGGAAAGAATTCACCATGTGGCCTTATGATGGCACTATCTATATACTATTCTTCTGGTATGTAAGCTTCTTCTTCTTGCTTTCCATGTAGGATTTCTCATTTCCTTTGCAAAGGCAGAGTCTCATGATCTGATACTTTATATTTAATTTCTGTCCTGTGGGTTAGAGGCCAAGTCAGGCAAATAATGAAATACAGGGTGGGTGGGGAATTTGTACTTTAAAACTGTAAAAACCCTTTACCAGGACACTGCTAAAGTTCTTGCCGGAAGATCACACTAACAAGAGGAATTTGAATACAATGGAGATAGTTGCTTGATTTAAGAAGCATTTCAGACAGTAATAGAAGAAGAAAAATTACAGGTCACTCACGACATGTTCTTAAGTGAGGGGGAGAAACATAAAAGCAAGTTGCTCACAAGAGGGACACTGAGCTTGGGAGAACAAAAGGAAGTGTGGAAGCCAAGAAGGCAGACAATATGTAAAGCAGAGATGTACATGAATTACCGGAGAAAGACAGCGGTTTTAGAAACAGAGGGAAGAACCTGTCAAAGACATACAAAAGAAAGAAATATAACGATTTGGCAGAATAAATGAAAGATTTTAAGGACGGCCTCCCTTGAGAAAGGACACAGATGCTGGATTAACCTCACCATCAATAAAGCCAAACAGCATTAGGAGGTACAGAGATCAGAGCTAGGGATTGTATAATCTTGATGGCAGTTATATTTCACTTACTATTGGCAAGAAATCTGTTTGACAATAGGCTGGAGTCAGTAAGAAATATTGGTTTGAAGACTGTGTCCAGAGACTCTCATGCAAATGTGCATTTAGTAGCTGGAAAGAGTCAGCATAGATGGAAAGAACTCAGACCTCTATTGCCTCAGATGAGCTTTTCACTGCCTCTAGTGCCGCAGGGAGATGGGAGGACCACTGCTGCCACCGTTTATGGAATGATTTTAGCCTTGTCAAATCAGGAAGTCCAGTGTACAAGGTTCAAAAGACGAAAGTCAAGGTGATCATGTTGAATAGTATCTAAGACAGGAGAGACTAGGCTCAAGGTCACACAAAGTTTAGGTCATCCAAGTGAACACTGTTGGATCAATAAGGCATATGGGAGCTAAAGTTTATACGGATGGCGATCCAGAGAGGTGTGGACATAGAGGCAATTTAAAATATGCAAAACCGAGATATTTTAGCCCATGAAAAGAAAGCAGGAAAATAAAATTAGAAGTGTAACAAATTTTCATGAAACCTGCAGATTTGGTCTGTTGCTCAGACACACATTTATAATAATTTGCCTGACCTTTAGGAGTCTGTACGTGGCAACTGACTCATCTTCTCCTCAATGCCTTGTATGTAATTTGCTCCTTTTGCTTTTGAAATGCCACCCTCCCTCTGACACTGTTTGATGCTTTCCTTTTCATGCAGCCCTGAGAGATTCATCCTAAATCCTTTCAGACATTCACTTTGCATAATATTATTTTGATCCCTGTCTGAGTCTTAGACCTTCTTGTGTGTGTGTGTGTGTGTGTGTGTGTGTGTGTGTGTGTGTGTGTGTGTGAACTGTGTCACATATGCGGATCACATGTCCTTCCAGATAAATCCTGTAGCTCCTAAGCAGTCATTGGTACACCCCTCCAATATTTGTCATTTCGTAACTAGCATGTAGCAAACATAATCTCCTGAAAAGTGAAGGACAAACCGAAAAACAAATATTTTTGGGAAGCAACCAAAGTGGACGAAAGTCAGAAGAGAAAAGAAGGATTTAATGTCACTTGAGAGGGTGAGAGCAAGGTGTGGCAAGAAATGTCCAGGGGAAATGTTTTAGTTGCAGCAAGCAAGATGAATGCCATGTTTATAGCAGTAAAGGAATGTAGATGTAATGTCATTTATGTAATAGCTTGCTATAGCATTTATCTTTAAAGGTTTATGGGCAGAAGTTTCCAAATGCATATCTGTCTTTCCTACCAAAGATATAGTATGAATTCTGGCAACAGCATGTCCCAGTTGACTGAAAATAACTGGTCTTAGAAGATTTCATACATTTAAGTGTTTTATGGTAGCATAGCCAATTGGTTTTATTTTTTAATGAGGTTGTTTGAATGTGTTCCAAGCCACAATATATTTAAATATCTGTTAATAGGAAACTTTTCCATCCAAGGAAGAGAGCAGAGAAAACACTTGTAGCCCGACTATGGCTCAGTTTCTCATAATGCTTTGGATTAAGGTAGATGGAGGGTAGGTAAGGCTGCTACATCTCCAAACTGAAAGATCACTTCTGACCCAACATCCCTTATAATTTATTATGCATTATTGATTCTGCTATAACTGAATGAGATAATGAGACACGTTTTTAACTCCTGAATTATGAGTAATTTCCAGTAAGCTTTGCACACCTCTATTATCATCAGGCACAATTTCTAACATTATAAAAGCAACTAAAAGCTATCCTAATTTCATTCACTATTGTATAATTAGAGTAGGTATTGTGAAAAGAGATTCTGAATAGATAGCAAGCCATGTGTTCATAATACAAAGACTTTTCCATTCAAATCCTTAAAAAGCTGTTGTTTATACAGTGCACATTAACTTTTGTGAATCACTATATAAGCTCAGGACTTCCACTTACCAGTCTGTTCTTTGGGTTTCACTAGGGTTATGTGAAAAAAAATTACTAATCTCAGGCAAGGCATCAGTAACAGATCTAAGAAACAGTTCTGCCCAAGCCTACCTTATGAAATCAGTAAGCTTACTGGTGTTATTTACTGGACTATGAATGAAAGGTCATTCCAAGAATATGAATAACTTTAAAGTAGCTATCTCACCAAAACGGCCCACCCAGACATAGGTGAAGATTTGTGAAAGTTGAAGCTCCCTATATGACTTGCAGATAGATAGGCTAGCAGGAGAGTAGCATCTTTTCCCCCAGCAACTGTTGCTGCTTACGTATTCCCCAGAGGAACCTTTAAAACTTTTACATTTCAGAAAAATTCCTGAGACTTTAAGTTTTGTCTGCTTTCTGAGTCTTGTAAGTTTTGTTTATTTCCTGAGTCCCAGTTAGCCTCCCTCCAAGAGGAACTGCTTCATTTCAGAGGAACTAGCTACATACCATGGTCTCCTCCAAGGAGGGGGCCCGGACGCTAATGCCCCTTTGGGTGATGCTTTCCATGATACACTGATATGCTTGGCATGGAGACTTGTCTGCCTCCTCTGCGGCTGAGGCAGAAGCGATCTTAATTCCGCCCCCCAGTGCAGAAGGAAGAAGCCTATGGCTGGAGATCCTGAGTCTTCCCTTTGCTGTTTGTCATCAACTTGCCTGGTAATCTGCATCATGTGGTCTCCAGAGACGTTTCTTTTCACTCAGATTCAAATGTGCATTGAATATGATCATCAACCAGAGTTATACTTACCCGTGATTACTATAAATGTCAAAGCAACGTCTATGGAAGTGCCTCCCACAACTTAAAATTCTGATATTATGTGGGCACTGTTTGTGTTACTAAACACCCTGCTACTGGAAAATGCTGGACGTGTCCACGTTATCATGAGCAGCTAGATGAGAGGTGCCAGGAGTGGAGGCCTCTGCACCCGCTTTCCAGCATTCTGGCAGGGCCTCCTTCTCAGCGGCACCGCGACACCATTTCTTTCTCTGGGTCTTGATTCTTTGTGTCAGGAAAACTTTGCATGAAATAGAGAAAACCCTGCTGCTGCACAGCAGAACCCTAAACCCTTTAAATCTCCATGAATTCCAAATAGACTATAGTTATTATTTATTGTCCCTTTCCCTCTAAGCTGGAGGTATGTGTACCCAATAGCATTCTCCAGGAGGAGAAAAGACAGGCTAATCCTTCTCTAACCCAGAACAGATTCCGAATATCACAAAAGCGTGTGTTGACTAGAAAATTAGTCTGCTTCTGTGAGAGATGACAGGAAACTATTCTAATTCACCAGATGAATGTGATTTCTGATCACGTGGAATGTGATGATAGATATGCTACCTTGTGACAGATGGTGTTTTCTAAAGATAGCAGCAACGGTAGCCCCCACCCTGACACTTCTGTCATGAAGGGTAGGGTCTGGATCCTTTTCTTTGGAGCTCGGCAAGCTGTCATGACTGTGTTAGCAGCAGAGAATAGTTGAAGTGACTTTTGAGGCTAGGTTTTACAATGCAGTACCACTTCCACTTGACTTACTGAGAGAACATCTCGCAAAGTCTGGGCTACCGTTTAGACTGCCCACTACTGTGAAAGCGTGGTACTGCAAGGAGGCCCACGTCATCCCAAGTGGCAGGAACCCATAGACATTGCAAGGCTACAAGAGCAGAACACAGTGCCCAGTGTGTCTTCTTGGCCTTAGTCTCTGCCTACCACCTGCTGTTGCCATCTGGTGGTACCAGGAGCCATATAGCTACACCTGCCTCAGATCCCTGACTCAGAAACCAGGCAGATAACCAACAGATTATTGTTGTTAAATATCAAAGTTTGGGGCATCTTTATGACGGTAATAAATCTTTATGCAGTAATAAATGACTAGACTTTCCTGGAAAACACCAAAATAAACTGTGAAAGAAAGCTTTTTAGGGGGGGTTCCACCAAGCTTTGATTGCCAGATGTTAGCAGTTTCAGAAGTTCTTCAGCTTTTTGATAATAAGTCATGTGGTCTCACAGCTGCTCATTTTAGCATGTCATTCAATTATGACCACTTGGCATATAAAATTGTCCTCTTGGGCTCTCTAATAATGCCTTTTGTCCCTAATGTTTGGCAACAATAAAGGCAAGGATCACAAATAATGATGGCAAACAAGTGAGTGACTAGAAGAGAATCTCGTTGTCTTCAAAGCATAGTTGGAATCTCATGCCATTACGCCCCTACCTGCATCATCCGCCACAATGCGCATTCTGCTGTGAGCTCTACCTTGCTGGTGTCTGAACTAAATGTGCCACGGTCTCTTTTAGCAGTGACTTTTCTTGGGTCTTTTCCCTGTCTCTACATGCAGAACGCTACCTTGCTATGAGGAGCAATTCATGAGACACATAGAAAAGTCTCTTGGATTTACCTGCAACACATAAATTTGTACAATTCCAGATAGATGCTGGTACCTGTATAGACAATACTGTGAGCTGGCAAAGATGAAGAAAAGCCAGGGTGGGGAAAGGTTGCTTTTCAGTGACAATCATATGTTTCGAGCCTTCGACAAAGCACTTTAGTGAGAGTTTGGGGGCAGCCGGTGTTGTTTCAGTCAGTAATGACCTTGATTCCAGGATAACCTTCTGGCAGAAGTTGCTCAGAATCCTCAGAAACAAATGTTATTTTAAAATGATGGGAGAATTTTCAGTTGCCTCTTGAATCAACTGGCCTAGTTTTTTATTGAGAAGAAAAAAAAAACAATTAAATTCCTAAAAGTCAGATTGAATTTCTATCCATATCTCAGATTTAAAAATATTATATAAATTCTTATGTTTTTTTGAATGATACAATCATTATACTATGGCCATTTCATTAACAATCTTGTGAAAAGTTGTGAAGAGAGAAAATAAGTAGAACACCTATATTTACATCACAGCCACCCAGCAAGTACTTCTATCTTAGCCCGTCTCTACTCGGTCTTAATCACATCTCCAACTGTTCACACAGTGCTGATCATGACGCACACAAGTCCTATTCTATACTTGTTGAACTAACACAGAATTCCCTTAGTCCTAATTTTAGCTGCAGCCTACTACTCTGTGTTTTACCTATTATTGAGAGATTTCCCTTTTGTGGGATGTTTAAGATGGTTTTTAGTCTAGTAAGAGTTTAGAGCAGAGCTTCTTTTTGCATTTTAATTTGTACTATTCTGGTTTGATTTTTTCAACTTAAAAAAACCCCACAGATGGCTTTTCAGCAGTCAGGGCAGGTCTGCCTCCCACTCAACAGATGCCCATGAACTCCACTCAGGTGCCATGTATGTGGCACATACCGTCACTTTCAAAGGTTGTGTTCACAGAGGGAGATGGTTCACTTCTGAAACTGAATTAAGCCTATGTTTCAAACAGCACAGTCTTGGGAGGAGGTAGATTAAACCTCAAAGTATATCAGATGCGCGCACGCACACACACCCACACACAGACACATACACACGCACACACACCCACACACAGACACATACACACACACACACACACACACACACACACACACGCACGTGCAGTGATGCTTCCTTCCTCCTCAAGTAAGTTGCATGATCCTCATGCATCAGGAAAGACATATACACAAAGGTTTTCTTTCTTACAAGCAGATTTCTTCCACTCCTCGCCCACTAAAGTCATTCCACTGGTGCTTGGACAAGCAGGCCTGCCAGGCTGCATGTCACGGTTGCTTGTAGAACAGGGAGTCACAGCACTTTCCAACAGGAGCTGCTCTTCCTTAGAGCCCACAGGATGAATGAAAGGGAGGCACTGGATTTGGGTGGATGCTGAGGTGCTTCCATGGGATACTTCCCTTCTTCTAGGCCCCAGAGATGGACTTGAAATTGCATCTTTTGTGTGCAATATCATTCATATGCTTGGTAAGTACGATGCTAAGCTGAAAATGGATGTATACATTTTTGCATTTTGCTCTATAAAATAGATATTTTGACTTTTAAAAATAGAAACTCTGGGCTAGAGAGATGGCTCAAGGGTTAAGCTTCTGCTTCATAAAACAGGTACTGAGTTCAGATCCTGGATTCCATGTAAAAATGCCAGGCAAAAATGACCATAATCTGTACTTTCAGTCCTGGAAGGTGGAACCTGGGAAACTCCAGAGCAAAGCAATCGAGGTAGAACCAAACCAGGGTGATTCCTGAAGTCACCCCTGGGCCTCCTCAGGCATACACAGTGCCCTTTCATATAGCCCAAGATACATATATGTACAAAGTTTTTTTAAAAAATTACGGCTATTCATCATATTCTCCAGCACCCCCTGTCCCATGTTGAACAGACATTAGTTACTAATAGAAATTTAGTAGTAATCTCCAAAAGTGATGGGTTTTTCTTCACAATTTACCTTCATATAAACTTTGCTTTCCTTTTATGAAATGCAATACTCTTCCCTTGAGAGAGAAAGAAGCACTGATGTTCCAGCACATGCATGAGATATATAGACTTAGTTTCACCTGCTTCGCTGCACCTGCATTCTAAAAAGATAGATGGTACCACGTGACTCACAGCAGGGCGCTTACTAGTTCATAGCAGCTGTCTCACACCAGGCTTGTAAGTAGGCTGATGGCCTCAGACACCACACAGTAGGGTTCTCAGTAGGTTTAGGACATCTGCCAGTGCACAGAAGGGTTCTAAGTTGACAGATGACATTCATAGTCTCATATGGGGTTCGAAGCAGTTGCCTGGCATCAGCTGCCTTCTCCTCACCGGCGTCATGAGCAGGTTACACATTACATCACCTTCCTTGCCTACAGCAGTGCTTAAGCAGCATCCTGCAGGTGGACTGGCATGCGATGCGTGTGCTTCAGTGAATGTGTGAAATGTTGTTTGCAGTCATACCTGTTTAAGAGCAAGGTAAAGCCCACAAACTCAGCATGGCCTACAATCTTCTCCTTCCTGCTGGCCTCATTCTTTAGGGGCGTCCCCACATGCAGCCCCTGCATCGGCCAGGCTGAGCTGAGTGATGCACATGTCTTCTTTTAGGCCTCACCATTTGGCAAGCTGTCGGTCCCAGGGGAGTACCCCACCCCCCTCAACACACGGGCACTCTCATGGTCCTTCAAACCCTTCTTGGCTTTGTCAGCACCACCTCTCTAAGCTTTCCAGTGCTGCCAAATATAATTGATCATTTTCAAGCTCTCCTCTACTGAACATGGCTTGAGTCTACAATTATGCTTTTCTCCTATCCTGAACTGTAACTTTTGGCATTGCAAATTGCTCTGAAATACTTGTGGGTTGAGCCTATGTCTTATTTGCTTCTGGCCTCTGAAGCAATTTACCAGCCAGGGTAAGTCCTAAGTGACTATTTGCTGAATAGGCAACTTGGCGCCTGAAAACTCATGTCCATGGAGCAAGTAGAATGACTGCCACACTCATCCTTCGCAAGCTACTCCAAAAGAAGACTCTGAATGTTGTCAGAGTCAGGGCAGAACTATCAGGATCAGCTGGCGAAGCAAGAACCGTACCACCACTCTCATGGCGTTGTGCTATGAGGTCATACACACTGCAGAGTTTTGCTGCAAGAGTGCTTCACTGGTCTACTGCATGTGCTCCTCTGCCTTCCCCTTGCACCTTTCTCCATGCCCTCAACACCCTGATTATGCTTCATGCCTGTGGGGCCACCGAGTGGTACTGAGGGTCCTTTCCAGAAAATAACATCACTTTGGTCTGACTGGGTTGATCTGAGCCAGGCCACGCACAGTGGTGGTGCTGCAGAGTCCTGGTCACCTAGGGCACAGCCTGGCTAGTGCTTGGGATACCTGATTATTCTCTCCTAAACACTGAGGTGAGGCATGACCTCTAAGCAGGTATTCCTCAGAGAAGACCACCTAATAAGTCCCCTGCTTTTCAGCCTTACAGTAATATATCCCAATTAAATTATTAGATGAATGTATTTATTGAAGTATTTCCTGATGCTGGATCCTTGTTGCTGTGAAGAGAATGAAATAGGGAGACGGGAGCTTCAGACTAGTCAAGAGAGCAGAATGGCGCCACAAAGAGAAGGGGAGCCGAGTTCAAATCAGCGTCCTCTCAAGAGTTTCACGTGCTGTCTCAGAAGGGCCATGTTCTTATGGATACCTCCAGGATGAATACTTCTCTCCTATAAGAGAGCAAGTGAAGGTCCTTCTCATTCTTCTGGAAGAGTTGGTGCTTCCTGCAGTAGGTTGTGGCCATTCCTTCTCCTTCTTCTACGTGGTAAGACCTCTCTGGGCCTCCAGTGCATTGTCCACCCAGCATATCATTGTACAAACAATATGGACACCCACATGTCCAACATCCACACCCACTGAGTGATTATCATGACATGCATGGCCGTGCCTACTACCTTCAGAGCCCTTCATGCATGTGTGAAAAGCTTCTGATGAAGGATTTACTAAGTGAACGTGCTAGGAAAAAGGAAAAATAATAACACAGGTAAATTAACAGACATGTTTTCCTGATAAAGTACAAAGTAAAAATGTTTGGTGTTGTTGGGCATGATGTGGCATATTGGTACCCCAGGTAAGTTGAGGCAGGAGAACTGAGTACAGGGTTTACCTATACAACATATCAAGACCTTAGCTCCAAAAATAAAGCTGTAGGTAATACATGCTCTGAACCACCATGAGGTTGGTTTGGAAGGACATGCAGAATCCTAGGGATGAACTTACTGCATCCAGTTCTGTGCATCTCAGGGGAAGTCCCACCTCCCACCTGCCTCCTTTCACAGATGTCTCTGAACCTGAGTGACCCAGTTTGTGGCAATTGTGTTTGCCATTGGCGGGCTGACATATGATCAGTCACTCTGCGTTATTGATGAGGACAAACAAAGTATCCTAAGTGTCTCTCCAACTATCTGTCTGTGAAGAAAGGGGCTTTGCCCGGCATGTGGAACTTGAGATTCTCTACTCATTACTAGCAGTGTCTTGTTACCATCTCTTATCAGACTTCCTAGTGTATCAGGAAAATAGCATGAATGTTTAAAAGCAGGAACACAGGTAACATAATAAAGAATATGCCTTCCAAAGGAGTTATTACAAAGCTCCTTATTACTTGTAAGGAAATCCCCAAATACATATTTATAATATGTATTAGAAGTCTAAATGCATGTTTAGATGACAAGTTATGTGTTTAGTTATCCCAGAGTACTTATTCTAAAATGTTACAAAGAATTAGAGAAATGCCCAGAGACACATCAGTGTTACTACAGCTATGAAGCCTGCAAGAATTATTTTGAATAGTGTCTGACCCTTTGTACATAGAGAATGATTAGCAACATTTTAATTGTCCTTTAAAAATAAGATTAAGGGGCTGGAGAGGTGGCTCAGGCTGAGTTCGGATCCTAGACCCCATGTATAGACGCCTGGCGGAAGCGGGGGCGGCCTGCGTTTCTGGTCCTGGTAGGGTGGAGCCTGTGAATCCTGGGGCAGAGTAAACAAGGAGAAAGTGGAGGTGTCCATGGTGGTTCCCGAATTCGTCCGTGGTTCTACACACACACACACACATAACACACGCGCATGCACACACACACGCGCATGCACACACACACGCGCACGCACACACACACACACGCACAATTGAATAAATAAATTTTAAAAAAGATTAACAGTGAAGTAAATGTAACATGTTTGTTGCAGATTGCTCAGCTTCATGGCTAGCTTTATAAGCATGCTAATAAACAAGATAATACCAACTAAAATAATCCCAAATATCGAAATTATTTATTCCAGTTTTCCTTTCTGTTCACAAATAATATAAGAATATTTCTTTTGTTGTTCACTGAAGACATATCTATTTTATTTACTTATTGACAAATAAACATGGGGTTTAGTGTCCATCCGCATAATTTCCACCATTCTAGTCCATACATCCTTGTGATTCTCAGTGTCTCTGTGGCCTTCGTAAGCTTGTGTTTGCATTACTAAACCTTGTTAGTATGTTTACAAGCAATGATCATTTAAAAAAAAAAAATGTGCCGCTTTCCTGAACTCCTAGGGAGGATGGGACTGTGTAAAACTGTCTTACAGGAAGTGCTCTCTCCACAGAAATTGCATTTCTGGTCAATTCTCAAGTGTATGGGCTTTGCAAATGTCTAGGTGATTCATATGGATTTGTTGGACATCTTGTAATATAACTTCAATGACTGGCATGTTGTATTTTAATACAAAAGCGCATGGGTTACATGAGATACAGAAGTGCAAACAATGTGTGTAAAGGAACTCTGTAATCTGATCTATTCTCATTTGGAAGGGGAACACACTGGGTCACCCAGAAAGGTTTGTAACTTTCCCAGCATTGCTGTCATTGTCATTCCGAAAGACTAAGATCCAGAGGGCCCTAGGATCTTTAGTGTTCTCTCTACTATCTGCTACATTTCTTCAAGACATGCCACGCATAACTCCCTCCCCCACAGGTTCTGCTCAGAGCCTATTTCCTTTTAGAAAATGGTAAGAAGTGTCAACCTGCAGTACAAAGAAAAGATGAAGTGTTACAAAAGGAAATGGGTATGTTTCATTATATGTGAATTATACCCAATAGTGGTTGCTTAGGACAAAATGTCCCTTGCACCCCCTTTGTCAGCCAGTGGTATCTTGTTCTGAGCAGTCAGAGATTTATCCTGCTCTTTTCTTTGTAGGCTAGCTTCCTAGAGATTCACTCAGGTCCTCCTCGCTTGAGACAGAGCTTAAGTCATTCTCTGGGCTCTCCACAGCAGCAAGCACTAAGTTAATGAAATGCTTTTCAGCGAAAATAGTGAGGAAGTGAATGAATAACAGCATCCCAGCATCATCCAGGCATGCAGAGCACTGCTAGGAAACAACGCACTTCTTCATGAGCATCGAGGTCATGTGACTTTGCGCGGACCATAAAGGCTAGGTGTTGTTGATGTCTCTAACCCTACTTCTCTGTCTTCAAATTCAGGAATAAGGAAAGCTTTCAAATCTACCTCTTTGTGATGCATGTAGGGTAATACCTCCAAAACTTTTAAGGCTATGTATATATACTAAGTGCTTATATAGTGTGTAATTACCATAAAATCGTTGTCCCTCCTCCAAAGTATATGGAACCAGAGATGATTGAAACTTGAAATCTATTCTTCAGATTCTGTGATACATGAGGAGATGTCTTGAAAACAGGATACAAAGCACCTGTGTTTCATAGAGCGCTAACACATGTAGTTGGAAGGTGATTTTTTTTGCAGCATCGTTGGTGTGCCTGTATTTTGATAGATGTCAATATGAGGTTTTCCCTCAAGACATCACATCAGTACTAAGTCTGATATTTTGAAGCATTTCAGAGTTTAGATTTTTGGGTTGAGTATACCACTGTGCCAAACAATTCTTCTTTTATAAAACATACTGATGATGTAAGGGAAAAGAATCTCCCTGGTTGATTTTTAATTGGAAATATTTCTTTTACTTAAATATTTGAAAGTTAAAAATAAGTCGATGACAAATTTTTTTATTGATTTTCTTTCCTAGGAATATTTTAGAGATATTTACTTTGTGTTATTCCTATTAATAAAAGTTTGTGTATTTTAATTGCTGTTCATTAGTGTTTATCAACAAACAAATAGTGATATTTATTAGGCAGCAACATAAGCATTTTTTTTCATTCATGAATGAGCACATTTACAGTTGGATTACTCCCCAGGGCATTTCTAGCTTACCCATTTCCGGTGACTTTTTATGGTCTCATTATTTTTTATGTTTGCCATCACACATTCATTTGTAATTCATTTAGAAAGAAGTAAAGCTCACTGCAGCAGACACATTTTCAGAATATTACCATTCCTTGTTTCGAGGCTGAACCAATTTTTAAAAGAAAACTCTGCTGTTTCAACTTTACTCCGAATCTAAAATAGCATCAGTGTTTGCCAAGCTGGAAAGTAAAATATTAGAAGAAATTTAATTTCCAAGTTCACAAAAGGTCATACAGAGGCAAATGAAGAAGATAAATTTAATTAATTTATTTTAAATAAAAATGACTTAAGTGCCCTTTCAGAGAAAAAGCCATGTGTTTTAAATGAAGGTGACAATTTCTATCGCTTTAGGAACAGATATGAAAAGGGTAAATCAAGAAGGCTAAGCCCCACAGAGTAATTCACAGTGAGTCTGTAGAGGTTATGACAACAGTGACCTGAAAGGTACAAATCAGCTGTTAAAATGTCTGAGTTCATTATGTACACAAAAGCTCTGGATTCTACTGTGAGGAAAAGCTAGAAATGGAAATCATGGTTTCTCTGTTCTTCATAGTCAGGGAAGAGTTTAATTTTAGTTAACAGCATGCTTGCAAGTTTCAGGTTGCTTTCCATGAATGAAAACAAATAGGACCAGTCCACAAAGATATGAAATCAAATGTCACTGGTTTGATCTAGTTTTAAAACATCTTGCTTTTTCATCAAAGATCTAAAAGATCTCAGAATGATGCACACAGGTTTAATCCTGTGTTCAACATCTGGTAAATACCGTACTGTCATAGTTAGGCACAGATGTCAACTTGACAGTCGAGGGTTTGAGCTCTGGACACATTTGTAGAAAATTAATGGCTGAGTTAAGCCCACAGCAAACCTGCAAGAGATTGTCTATCTGATGGGGAAGGTCCAGTCCATGGTGGGTGGGACTAGGCCCTGGAATAAAATACGGAGAGCTGACTGAGAAAGTTGGCATCCTTGTGTACACTTGGCCAGACATGCTGATCTGGCAAGTAAGGATCATCCCTCTCTCAGCCATTATGTAGAGATGGTACGGCCAGTTCTCTCGGCCCTGGTGTTAGTGCATGCTCTCCTATCAAGCTAGACTACGAACCATGCAGGCAAACTGCAACACATACATAGACTGGAAAATTACCAATGAAGAAGCTACAGTGGAATGACAACAAGGAGGCACCTTATAGATCAGAGCATTTCTCAGATAAGAAAAGGGCCATGAAGAGATAAGGTTCACACTAAGGACAGCCCTCATTGGTCATCAGAATACAACCTTCCGCTGATTATGGATTCCATGCTGTACTAGTTACTCTTGTGTTACTGTGAGAGAACAAACACAGTCAAGCAACTTAAAGGAGAAAGGGAGACTTATTCACAGGTTTCAGTATGTGACAGTGGCTGGCAGAAGCTGGAAACAGGCTATGTCACTGAAGACATCTTGAAGCTGAGAGTTGCAAGACTCTTTGCTTCAAAGCAGACTTCTCCAGGAGGTAGTATGGAAATAAACCATCTCAAGGCTTACTCCCTGTAACTGCCTTCCTCTAGCAAGGCTCCACCTCTCAAAGCGCCATGACCTTCCCAAACATATGAGACTGGGACACATTTTAAACCATGACACATGCCTTCAGAGTACTAAAATATGGGCAAGCAAAAGCATGTTCTAAAGTAATGTAAGGTTTGATGTAACTATTGACTGAAGCAGTTCAGTTTTGCTGTATAGTCACAAAGCATTTATGGAAAAACTGGTAGAGACATATCAGGCTCCATGCAAGTTTAATCTAACTTAGAGTTTGTTATGACCTGACCAATTTATGATATAGTTTTAATAACTGAGTTCCTGGACATTAGTAATCCTAAAAGCAGCTTCCCCATGCACTGAATGCTTCTTAACTCCTGAGGTAATTTTGAAACTTTTAAAATCTGATGTCCCTGTTTTTAGTCCTCTAGTGTAAGAACATATTTCATTCTTCAAACTTGTATTGAAAACCTTTTTATGAGTATTTCTGCCCATAAGGGTTAGACAATATGATGTTAAGATGGTAGCAAGAAAAAAAAGGAGCTTTCTGGAGATGTGGAAGTAAAATCACTTAGACCCTAGTGACAGTACTAAGAATACCTTCCAGAGCTCAACATACGTGCACATATGTACACACATACACAACTTCTTATTCTGTTATTTAATTACAAGACATGAAGATGCTTATATGAAAGGCCTTTTTTTAATTTATCTCAACAACTTTTGATAGCTATCCAGATCCTGAAAGTTCTGTATTCCAGTGATCATTTACAATTCAGATGCTCCGTGAAGGAATCATCATGGAACTTTATTCCTGCTGTGGTAGAATTTGGGTAAGTACTGAGTAATGCTGAATATGAGCTGTGGAGTCAGAGTGCCTAGGTTTGAATCTTGGATCCTCAATTCATTAGTTGTGTGACAATAGAGAAGTTGCATGACTTCTGTGACCACAGTCTCCCATTTTATGTGATGAGAGTTTTAACACCTATGTTATAGGGTGTCTAAGAACTTAGGTTGGAACATCTTAAAAGGTATCCCAGATTCTGGCTGGCACAAGGCCTCAAAAACTGTGCTTTCAAACACCTCAGTTGGTCCAAAACATTTCAAGAATAATACCTGGAGGGGGGAACATTAGCAGGAGCAATTGAGGGAAAGATCTCAGGAGTGGTATGGGCATGTGGAATGCTATGAAAGAACAGTTAAATAGTGGCCTTTCCTCTTTTGTCCCCAAACATCCCTCTGCACAGCCCTAGTGTGAGAAAATATTTGAGTCAATAGTTAAAATGTGGGGCTGGAGAGGTAGCTCAGAGGTTAAGCCTCTGCCTTGCAGGCGGAAGGTCCTGAGTTCGGATCCTAGACCCCACATGTAGACGCAGGGCAGAAGCAGGGGGAGGGGGGTTCCTGCGTTTCTGGTCCTGGTAGGGCGGAGCCATGTGAATCCCCAGCCAGAGTAAACAAGGAGGAGGTGGAGGCGGTCCAGGATGATTCCCGAATTTGCCCGTGGTTCTACACTCACACACACACACACAATTGAATAAATAAATTAAAAAATTAAAAATGATAGTTAAAATGTAAAATTTTTTGGCAATACCTGGATTCAGCACTTCCTTTTAATGGCCTTTTTGAATTAATTTTTGTTTTCCAAAAGATCCTTAGAAAACAAAACTTTATTTACAAGACGATTTGATAGATTTGCATGGAATGTTCACTGGGGGAAAGACATGACGTGGGCAAGGGTCTCTGGTTCATGCATAAGGTGTTTTGCTGCCGTCCACTGTAGTACACCTGATGTTGGTAATCTGATCCTGAAGCTCTGAAGACTGAGGTCAGGGATGGCCATGTTCCCTCACATCTTCAGCATACTCCACATTTTCCCACACCATCATCTCCATGATGTTTTTGCACTGTGGTTAAGTATAATTATGAAGATGAGAAAGAGAAGAGAGACCACAGAAAGCAGATTTATCATCGAATTCAAAAACTCAATATTTAGAATCTTTGCTTGCTCAGGACTTTCTAAGGTTTTGGTGGAGACCCTAGTAATGGATTGTCAGAGCCAAGTGTTTTCATGAAATTTGCTAGAGAAAAATACTTGTGCTGACTTTTTTCAAGAGAGATGACCTTCATAATGTATGAACTTGCTCTCCCCAAATCATCTCCCTACTTCCTGTTGATGTAAGTGAGTTCATGGCTAGGGTTGATTATGTTTATTATGCATTTTTACTACACATCATATGATATGGTAAATGTTTTCCAGACTTGCTCCTAATAATCTCTAGGAATTTAATACTAATGTTGATGGACATATAGCAATGAGTTTCTGGATAGTAGCAAAGCCTATGAACCATGACTAAATCTTCAAACTGAAGACTGGTGGATTGTTTCCACAATGCTCACAATATTCCATAGTCCTCCATGATACTAACACAAGTCCATAGGCTTCCAAGATCTCCTATAGGTCCATAAACCTCTGGAATGCTCATGTAGATCCATGGGCTTTTATGATTCTCACATGTGTCATGGGTCTCTGTGATGCTTGCATGGGTTCATAGGGCTATAGAATGCTCACACTGGTTCATGAATCTCCATGATGCTTATCTGAGTCCACGGATCTCCAGGGTGTTTAGAAGGTCAACAATGCTCATCTAAGCCCACGTACCTCCATGATACTCACACACACATGTTGAATTCCATTAACTTTGATACAGAAAAAAATGTCTTTATTTTCAGAAACCTCTAATTGAAATTTAACATCTCTTCACCTGTGAATGCAAAATTCCAATCTCGGTAGGATGAGCAGTTCTTGTGATTTTTGTTATCAAGAGCAGTTACAAATATTTTCATCTCACATACAGTTGTTTGCAAATACCTGGAAATGTAATTTTGTGCTCAGTACTGCTTCAAAGTTTGCTAATTATTACACTGTGACTAAAAGTTTTAGCATATAAAAAGAATAACATATTGAAGTAATGTATTTTAAAATTACATTTGTTGTTTTGTTTCTGTATAATTCATATCTATGCTTTCATTATATAGTTTTAGTAGCAATATTCATAGAGCAGTTAATAGAGTTTACCAAGCTATCAATAGTGGCCAAGACACAAAACATAACAAAATTTTCAGTCTCTGTTTATATTTACTATCTGCAGTGAAGCTAGATAAGGGACCTTGCATTTATGCTCACTTTAAACCTCTGAAGAGATAAAGAATAAAATATTCACACAGAATCGATATTTTGAAAGTCACTCTATGACAAAAAGTAATATACATACTTGAAGCAACCATCATCAAAATTCCAATAATGTTCTTCAGAGAATTAGACACTAGTTTCAAAACATTAAATAGCAGGCAGTGAAAAACAAACACTAATAGAAAATAGAAGCAACTGATGTAAGATCAAGAATATCTCAATTTACTACCTAGCAGTTTCCATGGGTGACAGGATAGCAGTCAGAGCCCTCGCTATGCATTCAAAAGATGGGTTCTAGAATTCAAGAAGCTCAAAATGGCTAGAACACTGAACAGAGTACTGGCGATGACAAGAGGGAAAAAAGAGGGGGGAGAAAAAAGAAAGAGCGAAAATGAAAAAATCTTCTGTATTCTCAGCAGCATAAGAATAAAAGAGTAGTATAGTCTCTACATCTTGAGAAGGAACCAATAGCAAAACAGGAGAAACTATCCTAAGAGGTCACGGAATACAAAGAGCTGGTAATAATTTGACCAAAAGGTGGGAAAAAAAAAACATTGCAGAACATTGTACAGTAGGTTGTGAACATTTGACTCAGATCAGTCAAAACTTTTATCATTAAAGACTTTTCTGTTCTCCCAATGAGCACATTGAAAATCATGCACAGTAATCTATTTCTGTTTTAGATCATAGCTTAAACATATTAAGAGTATTAAAATATCAAAAATCTGAAATTCAAGATGTTAAGCATTTAATAGAATTTTACTAGTTTATGAAAGGTATCAGGAGAGCCTAACCCTTATTAGAAGAAAAAGAAGTCAATACTGAACTCTTCACATAGAGATAATATATCTCAACAATGTAAAGGCTACATACAACAAATTTATAACCAAGTATGGTAAATGGGGGAAGAAAACAGAGCATTTCCTCTAAAATGTGAAATAATCAAGAATGACCACTCTCTCCATTCTTATTGAATAAATTATTCAAGTCTCAGCTTAAGCAATAAAACAAGAAAAGGAAATTAGTTGAGATGTCAATAGAAAAGGTAGAATTTAAATTATCCCTATTTTCAGATGATGTAATATTACATTTATAAAATCTTTTGAATCCTGTCATAAAACTCTTAAATACATTTCTTAACAGATTGACAAAATGTAAAACCAGCACACAAAAATCATCAATTTTCCTATGTTCCCATAACAAACTTACTGAGAAAGAAATTAGGAAGAATATCTCAATGACAATAGCTTAAAAGCAAATATCTAGGAGTAAACCTAAGCAAGGAGGTGGCAGCCCTCCACAGTGGGACTACAACACTGAAAAACAACCAAAAGGCATAAAAGAGGAAAAGCCTCTCATGTGCCTAAGTTGACAGAATTGGTATTATTAAAATGACTGGATTACTGAATGTAATAGCACAACTACCAAAAAATTCCAATAACATTTTTCACAGAATTAAAAAAATTCTAAATTTCAGGTGGAAACACCCCAAATAACCAAGGGAATACTGTGTAGAATGAACAGTGCTTGAGTTATCATAATACCTGACCTCTAACTTTACTACAGAGCCACAGTAGTATGTAGCCTTTACATTGTTGAGATATATTATCTCTATGTGAAGAGTTCAGTATTGACTTCTTTTTCTTCTAATAAGGATTAGCCTTAAAAGCAATCATGAACACTAATTACAAGATAGAAGACCCCAAAATGAACTCACATGGCTAAAGCTATATAAGTTTTGACAAAATTTTCAATAATGTATTCTGGAAAAAAATTACAGTCTTATCAATAAATGTCTCTGGCAAAATTAGATAACCACATGCCTCAGAATAAAATTGTATCCATAACTCTCACTGCACAAAAATCAACTCAAAACAGAGGAGTAGCATTAATATAAAACCAGAATGCTGGCATTGCTGGGGGAAAACACTTTATGACATAGATGCGAGTAAGAACTTTCTGAAAAGAACTCTAATACCCTGAGAAATAGCCTCGGGAATTGACAAATGGGATTTCTTGTAATTAAAAAGCTTCTGAAGAACAAAGAAAACTATTGACAACACAGGAAACACAGATGACCTACAGCATGGGAGAATTCCCTGCCAATTTTATTTCTGACTGGGAGTTAATATCTGGAGCATGTAAAGAATTGTAAAAATTAAACTCCAAAATGAAATCATACAGTCTAGACAAATGGGCCGTGAGCTAAACAGATAGTTCTTAATAGAACAAGCAAGCATGGCCAACAAATATTACTTAAAGTGTTCAGCATTCTTTAAAATGGAAATCAAGTCAACTTTGAGGATACGATGAAGGAATATCCACTATCCTCTATTAGTGGGTGTATAAACTGGTATAGTGAGTAAAAATATTGGCATGGAAGTGCCTCAAAACAATAAAATTGAAATGACCATATGACCTAGCTATTCCTGGCTATATACCCAGGACTCTGTATTTTACCACACAGATGCTTGCACATTCATGCTCACAGTAGGTAGGAAATAGAACCAGCCTCGCTGTCCATCAACTTATGAACAGATAGGAACTATTAAGTAAAGTACTCCAACTCAGAAAGACAATGCCACATCTTTTCTTTCATATGAGGATCCTATATTTTAATATTTGTATATATGAGTGTCCGTATAGTTTGTGATACAAAAAAGGGAGCATAAAAGGAGAAATGCAGAACATAGGGAATGCATGGGGGAATCAGGGTAACAGAGCACAGGTGACATGAAAGTGGAATGAGGACTAGTGGCAGTGGCAGGAGGACCTGAAAGGAGAGTGGAGAAGGATCAGTAAGAGCAAAGTCTAAAAATGCCGTGCTTATTGGAGAAAAGAAAATATTTAGGGAAGATAGAGATTACAAGTCAGCACATGAGGAAACTTAAACAGTATATAAATACACTCTATATGCTAAGAAGTAAAATGAAACATAAACCCACCAAGGAGATGCATACAGTAATTCCAAAATATCCAGTGCAAAGTAATTGCCCGAGATTTAAAACTACCTATGGAAATTTCAGAGAACAGATCACTATGTTAAAAAGATTGCGAAATCCTATGATATAGGGATGTAAACCAAACAAAAAGGAAACGGCATCCAGCAGACTGTTTGTGTATAAATGAAGTCTTGGAAATAGAAGTAGGGTAGACAAAGTTCTCATAAGAAAAATAGTTGAAAAATCATAAATTTGGTGAAAATTATTGCCCAAATGATCTAAGAAATTTGTTCTAGACAAGAATTTAAAAAACTACACCAATTTATAGTATAATCAAATGGCATAAGACCTTTAATGAAAAGAATATCAAATGTAGTGTGGGACCTGAACCAATTAAAGACATTTCATATATGTTCTCATTTTGTACTTGTTCACTTGTCCATGCCGAGAAACACCAAATAGACTGTGTGACCCAACTGTGTATGTGACTCTAGCCACAAACAGTTGGCTCCAAATTAGAGAATACTTTACACTCTGAAGCTGCCACTAGCTGGGAGGACAGGCCTTGAATGATAATGTGTAAAGATTATGAACGGAGCAAGTGGAACTGTCCAATCGGAAGCAAGCCACTAGCTGCTCGAGAAAGTCCAAAGATCATAAGTAATGTAAGAGGTATTAGAAACTGCTAGTGATTGGAACTGACTAAACACTCGCCAACAATACTTTTGCTTCTATTTCCCCAGTCATGTATCTGCTAGGTTAGAAGCTCCTTCCCCTAGAAGTAGCCACTATAAAAACCCTTGCTGAACAAATACTCGGGGCTTCCGGATGTGCTGTGTCAGGGATGGTGACAGTCCGAGTTCGACTTGAATAAAAAGATCCTCATGTGACTGCATCAGTGTTGGCTCCATGGTCTCTTGGGATTCAGAAATCTGGGCACAACAGTAGCCAAAGCAGGGTCAGGGGATATTAATAAATATAGACATAAAAAGTTAATATTTGACTGAAACTTTTGATTAGAAACAAGGAAATAATGTTTCTAAATTACTGAAAGAATTAAATCATCAACTTAGAATTTATACCCAGCAGAATGATCTCTTCAAAAAGAAAGACGTGATGGAGAAAAAGGAGAATAAAGGAGGTGGGAAGAAAAAGAAATGGAATGAAGGGACAATTTGTAAGCTATATAATACCAAAATATATCACAAGACCAAGAGAAGAGTAGGGGAAGAGATATAGATATATACCATCATAATAGTTTTAAGCTTCATATGACATGGCCTGATATTACAAAGAGTCAGATAACCATTTAAAGATATGTAGTTTTGGCCCCATATGAGCTACTATATAAAATAGTATGTCTAATAACTCCACAGACAGTGAAGAGTAATATAAAAATATACTGTCAATAATCTCAAAAGAAAAAGAAAAGTATTTAGTCTGGTCAGGTAACCATAACTAAGCACATAGTTTGAATGGCTAAAGCAACAGAGGTTTATTTTTCAAAGTGATGGTCAATTGCATTCTGGTGAAAACTCTCTTCTTGGCTCGCAAGCACTTAGCCACCTGCTTGCTATATCTGCACTCCATCTTTCTTGGTGTGTGCTTCTATAAGACAAAGACAGAGGAATACCTCTCCAGTGTGCTTTTCATAAAGTCATCAATGCCATCTCAAAGGTACCAGCCTCATGCCTAACGTAGCCCGAAGACCTAGGTGTTAAACATATGAATTTGAGGAATCCCAAACATTCTGTCCTTAAAAATGATGAAATATAGGCATAAAGAAAACATGATACACAAACTGCACAGGATAATGCATACATTTAAACCCCATATAGATAGATACCAGTACTATATTAAATGTAAATGGTTTAAATAGTCAATGAAAATGAGAAGAAATATAAATAACAAAGAAATATGCAAAGCTAGCAAAAGCTCATTTAAAATAAGGGCACAGATTGTTTAAAACTTAAGTAATACAAAAGCGCCTCAATAACTATACTAGTTGAAAGAAATCTGAGAGCTTATATTGATGGTGCAAAAGCAAGACTTCTGACAAAGCAATATGACCAGGAATAAAGAACATCATCTAGTGATGGCAATCCATTCATCAAGAAAGCAAAGCAACCTGGAATATTCTGTACGCCAAGCAAAGCTTCCAGATGCATGGGGCAGAAACTAATAGAAGTCTAAGAATAATTAGAGAAGCATGTAATCACAATTGGAGAGTTCAACGACTGACATGTTTAAAAGTGAAGCGCCCCCTGCAATGTGTTGAACACTTGTCCTCAGGCAAGAGGTGGGGGCAGCTTTGATCAGCCCCAGCTAGAAGAAATGTGTCAGTGAGGGTGACTGGTCTGATCCTATTTCCTTTCCTCTCTCTGCTCCTGACTCTGGATGTATGGCTTCTCCCTCATTGCCTTCCCAGTCATGATCAGCTCTCTCCCCTCCAACTCTAAACCAAAACAAAGAACTTCCTGTCTCTCACCCAGTATTTAATCACAGCAATGAGAAAAGTAACCAGTAGAACATCCTTATCTCAACAAATAATAAAACATGTGCAATAAATAGGTGAGTGAGTGACAAAAATGCTGTGACTCAATATGACCTAATTGAATGGACTTTTCTAGCAATAAAGACTGCACCTTCTCCAAGTATCCATGGCATATTTTCCAAAATAGATAGTATAAAATATGCTCATTAATTAAAAAGAAGAATTTAAAAATACCAAGTCAATATATACTATGACTACCATGGAATTAAGTTAGGAATCAATTCAGAAAGATGTTGAAGGTGAAAGTGTTTTAACCGCATGAAAATCAAACCTCACCAATGAAGCCATATAGGTGCTGCTGTTCCAGAGACCAAAGGACACAAAAACACTAATCAACTTTAGAAGGGAGGCGTGACCACAAAGCAATGGCCTTAGATTCCCCCAAAGAAGCCAGGTGACCAAAAGCAATTTAAACCAAAGGAAGCAAAAGACAGCTAATGAGAAGGTTATGAACTCAAAACAATAAAATGGAAAACTGTGAATAAAGAACGTCAATAAATATATGGCAGGCAGACCCTAAGAAAAACCCCACTGCCACCTGCCTTCTGGTTGCAAACCTGTGTGATCCCTCCCTTTTGTGATGTCAGACCTGTGTATATGGCTTGAATTAGAGGACATTTCTCTCGTGCAGTCATTAAGAAATTTTTAATGGCTGGGGAATTACATAGCCAAGTTGGAAACCCCCATGTGGCAAGAGTATATTGACAAAGTCCACATAATCCCGTGACCTGTAAGGACTTTAATCAAAGGAAATGGATTCCACCAGAGAAGTTTGGAACTAGATTCCTTCAGTTGAGCCTGGGATTGTGAACACAGCCCCTCAAAGTCTTAACTGGCCTGCAGACAGATTGAGTATTTAATTGAATATGATCTGAGGGAAAGAAACAAATCTAGAAAAGAGATACCTTGCTTAGAATGGTGCTATTGGTGTAACTCAGTTGTTACAGTCCTTATCCAGCATGCATGAGGTCACAAGCTTAACATAAAATGGGGTATGGTAGTAGAGTTCAGGGAATCCGAAGTTCAAGGTCATTCTCCACTCCACAGTAAATTCAAGGATACCCTAAGTTACATTAACCTGTCACAAAAAAATTAAAACAAGACAATCAATTTTGGAACAGGTCACCAGTTCATAATTTTGAGGGTTTTTCAAAAGGAACAAGACTATCCTTTATATATTAAAAAGGTGTACTTTGTTTCAAAACTGGGAACATAGCAACCCACTAAACTAGGAAAGCCCACGGCAGCAAAGGTAGAAATCAAAACTCCTGCCCTGATTGCACATTTGTTAAGCCGTAGCACATGCAAGGAAAGACAGTGAAATTTAAAAAGTTTAAGCAACTTTAAAACAAGCAGTAGTTCTTTTTACTTTCCTGCAACCTTCGCAACAACAACAACATAACCTAATCCTAGACCCCATTGAGAGCTTCTGCTGGACACTCTATTTTTTTTCTTTTTTTTTTAAATTTCCACTCATACAACTTTAACAAGTACACCAGTCCCCTCCCTCCCTCCAACCTCCCACCGCCCTATGCCCCCTCCTCTCCCCCCTCCCTCCCCATCCCCCAGTGCCTACCCCTCCCATCCCCAGAGCATCCTTTAATATGTCTCAAGGCCATGATAGTTTTTCTGTTTGTATCCATCCACTGAGGTCCGCTTCACGTCCCGGTGATGTCATGGTATTTTCTAGACTGCTTATTGCAGTGTGCTGTCTCCTCTCGCTGACATCCTGTCCTGATTGCCGATAGTGAAATGCACCCTGCCTTCTGCTCTTTGGGTTGTCTTAAACACTCACTTGCTATTCTTTGTGCTTTCATTACCTACTTCTGAGAATTCAAGATGCTTTGTGACTAGAGTTCTGAGAGGAGAATGTGCTTCCTGATCCCCCAGTTCTGATGCAAACAGTGCACATGCACCCCACCAATTCCGGAAGGCAAATATTTTGCCCCAAATGCCCCATCTCAAAATCCTTTCTTGAGAAACACCCTCTTTTTACCATTCTGGTGATCTGGGGCAGAGTTTCGACTAGCCTGGACTCTCTCCCTGCTCTGCCATTGGAGATTAAACTGGGGACTCTAATGAACTCGAATGAAAACTGCCAAGTTCTTCAGGGTCTCAGAGAAAATGAAAACCACATTAGTTTTAGCGAATTGTTGTATTGGTTTCTTTCCCTGCGTCTGTGAGCCATCACAGATTGTGATTAGTGTGTTTCCAATGAATACTTAAGAAGTCCTTCTCTTTCTCATTATTAAGGTTAGGCAAAAGTGCAGGTAATTTTATCTCTTGTAAAGATTATTTTGCTCGCTCAAGTGAGAGGAGTGAAAGGCTAAGACAAGGCCAAATCCTGGTGTTTCAGAACTCAGTCTCTGTGGCCCAATGTGCTCCTGGCCTGGCTTACGATCAGTTAAATCCTTTAGTAAAACAGACAGTTCTGAAAGAGGAAGGCACATAGAAAGGCTACATCTATGTACTAACTTGATGATATACAGGGAGTGGAAAGAACTTGTCACACACACATACACACACACATACACACACGCACACACACACACACACGTCTGCAAGAAAAAGAAAAAATGCCTCAGATTCATGAAAAAAATAATAACATTCTATAGTAGTCATAGAAACAATCAAGGTCTAAATTGATTAAATTTTTATTCTAGTGCAAGATTTTTGGTTACAAGCTACTTCACAAAGTTTATCCTTTATGATGCTTATAACTTTACCCTTAAAAGGTTGTTCAAACTTTCGGAGCTGGAGAGGTGGCTCAGGTGCCTTGCAGGCAGAAGGTCCTGAGTTCGGATCCTAGACCCCACGTATAGACGCCTGGCGGAAGCGGGGGTGGCCTGCGTTTCTGGTCCTGGTAGGGCGGAGTCTGTGAATCCCGGGGCAGAGTAAACAAGGAGAAGTGGAGGCATCCGAGGTGGTTCCCGAATTCATCCGTAGTTCTACACACACACACACACACACACACACACACACACACACACACACACCTACACGCACACACACATACATGCACAATTGAATAAATAATAAAAATTTTTTTAAAAAAAGGTTGTTCAAACTTTCAGAGACCCCAAAGCATTCTAGTAGATGTTTCCTGATCGTCCAGATAGAGTGTCCTCCTCATAAGGCCAAGTCTTTCTTTGAAAATTCTTCGCAAAGCACTTCAGCTCATGACAAGTCCTGTGACTCAGCTCGCCTAGTACCAGCTGCTATCAGTTTCATCAGGTCTTAATACATGTTATAGTTTTTAGTTCACAAAAGAAACTAGGTTAAACCCAAAACTGAACCTTCTTCAGAGAATCTACAAATCAAAATAGGTGTTGGCTGCTGGGCCAAAGAAGAGCAACCATGGCACCAGACCAAGGATTGCCCAGTGCAATAGTCCTGAAAGGATCTCAAGGAATGATCTAAAGAAAGGCCAAACTTAAGTTTGAAACGCATCTCCTCTTCTCTTACTGGTGTGCCTGCGTTGACTTCCTGTGGGTGTTGTAGCACAGAATCAGGCATCTTGGTAGTTTATAACACAAGACTAACACCTTCCAGCTCTGGAGGCCGGACATCTGAAAGGAATGTGGTGGAGCAGTCGTCCTCCAAAGCCTTGACATGAACCTGTGCCTTTCCTCATGACCCCTGTGGAGTCTCCACATATACTCCAGCTCACCTCTGAAGTCACCGTCCAACCTCCTCATGTTGTGTTTTGCTCTGGGATGTAGCCCATAGCTCCCTCAGTTTGATAGTTATGCTCTGGCTGCTTTCAGGGCCCACCAGTATGATCCAGAACAGACTCCTCCTTCCTAAGGCATGTCTTTTGTCAGATCCCAGAGATGGGGGATTATGATCTGGACATATCTTGGCAGTGGAACACCATTACCTTGAGAAGAGATTTCGATTTTACTAACCTCAAATGTCTCAGCTGTAATATGAAAGTGATAAATGTGCTTCTTGGAAAGGGGGAATAAAATACATGTCCCATGCAGAGCATGTGTTTTAGGATCATACCAATGGCTTTAAGAAGTCTTTCCATGGACTCTGGAGTAGTAAATTCAGTCACTGTAGCACTTTGTTCCTGGCAAGACATTTCAAACATAATCAAGAAATGCATCTGCTATCATGGGACGTTTGGTGCATGCACATCCAACCCAAGTGTCGCTGGTGATACCTGTGGTCTTGGCTTCATACAAAGCACTTCTGGAAGAGCAGGTCATGCCAAATGCCCTGCCTCTGTGCGTTTCACACCTGTCTGCATTTCGTTCCACCTCTGGGTCTGCCGGTTCTCTTCCACAAGGCTTTTGATTGGAGGAGTTTTGAGGCGCTACTGCCATATTCATGTGCCCCTCTACTATGTTGTGGAGATCCACAAAGCCCTCAGGTGCTAAACTGCTGCTGTCCTCACCTCCCTTTGTGCACTATTGCTAAGATGGAAAGATTCTCCTTTAACTTAAATATCTCTGTAATAGACAAGTAGTAGGCAAGGGGGAATGGGCTTATCCAAAGTTAGGTCAAATCACACAAGTCAACTTGTCAATGCTGTGAATTATTGCACCCAATGGATAACTGAGATTCTGTTAGGGATCAAGTAAATTTTCCCCAATTAATACTGTCCTAGAAAACTAAAGTCTAGAAAACAAGCTTATAAATAAGTTCACAAGTTTGTGAGAGATGTATGAGTCCAATAATGAGTAAAACTGAGTCTAGAATATTGCATTCCTATTCTGTACCCACCCACACCACAAACATGGTGGTACGTGACTTCTACAGCACCTAGAACGCAGTACTTATGAGCAAACACAGGACTTTCTTCAGCCTTATACAGATAATTTTGCACAGATAACTGATTAATCAATATTTTAGCCAGTGAATATCCAAGTTTCTATTGCAGGAGAAAAAAATGGAAATCACCCTCGAATTCAACCATGCAAACTTACTATTTAACTCTGACTTGTTAAGCAGTCATGAATCATCAGTCTCCAAGTCTAGAACTCTGTGGGCAGATAATGATAAATGTACCTGATAAAAATTCTTAGATATCAAGTTACCTCTCTTTAGGCCAACCAACTGATTTGTGCATTTCCCTTCACTCATCCAGTTTTAGACCCAAAGGATTCCACTGTAAAGTGCCCATTCTATGGGTATAATAACAGCTACCTACAGAGCACTTTGATGTACTATCTTCCTATTATCTTCCTTCCTTGGCTGTCTTCCCTATTAGTCTTTTTCCTTCCCTTTTTTTTAGGTTCTTATTCTAGTTTCCAGTAACCATTCCAGTGTACCATTCTGACAAGCGAGTCTTGACTCCAATCAGAAAGCTTTTGGTTGTCTCCTTGATACTCGTGCCACTAGTGGTCATTTGTCATCATAGTGATTTATATTGCAATTTACAGATCTCAGGCCATTGATGGGGCTTATGACTATTTCTCTCCCCCAGCAGCTTCTACTGTATTCCTTGTACTATGTACTTTGTAAGCTATCCAGCAAGGAGAAAGTTCTCAAACCAGTCCCAGTTCATATATTTTTATCATGTTTTGTGATCCATTTGTGTTGCAGAGTGTACTCTGGGGTCCATAAACTCACACAGGCTGAAGAGTGGGAGTGAGTGAGAGGAATGGTGAAAGGAAGGGAGGGGATAAAAGGGAGGGGGGAGGGAGGGAAACCTGGATGAATATCAATATGCTTATAAAAGCAGGAAAAAAACTCCAAAATAAAAAATTGACAGAATGGTCTTAAAAATGTAACAAATGATATTCAAATGCTAGATTGAGCCTACCAAGAGGCTAGATTTAGGTTGAATTGTTTTCAGTGACTAACTCTGGTATAGTGTTTTGCTTATTTGTTTGTTTTCACTTGTTTAACTTTCTTCTTTAACAAAAAAAATAAGTAAAATCAAAAAAATTCTTAGAACAGACATTTTCTGGGCAATGTAACCAGTTATGCTAAAATCTTTAATAATTTTATGAAGGAGAAAGGCCCCTGGCTTTATTTTCTAAGTTCAGGAAAGAGTTTTGCCAATTCTGCAATTTTATTTGCTAGTGTTTTCCCAATGAACTTCACATGATCTTTTTCCAATGATAATATTTTGAATTTTTTCAAGGAGAAAAATAATATAGGAATTCATATTTAATCTTTCCCCAGATTTGTAGGGGCATCATCAACAAATAAAAATTTTATCTATTTAAGGTATAAAGGAATGTTTTTAAAATATTTTAATTATGTGTGTGTGCATGCACATGTGTGTCTGTGTGTGTATGTGTGATGCCAACATGTGAGTGCAAGCTCATGTATACAAAGAGTCCAGAGGAGGATGTTGGGTATCCTGCACTGTTACTTTCCATTTCATTCCTTGAGACAGTGTCTTTCACTGAAACTGGAAATAGACTGGTGGCTAGCAAGTTCCAGCAATTCCCTGTGTCTGCTCCCAGAAGGACTGGAGTTTCAGGTGCATGCCTCCACGCACCTGACTTCACAGTGGTTTTTCATATATAGCTGACTGCTAAAGCCAAGTGAATTAATATCTCCATTACTTCATATTGTATGGTAAGGTGAACTAAGATCAACTTATAAACATTTCAAGTATGCCATGTTGAAGCCGGAAATATTAGGTGCTTCTAAAGGAGTAGGAGTGACTTTAAGGAATAGGAAATTAAAGAATTCAAGTATTATGAAGGGCAAAAGAACAAAAGAAGGAACGGTTTAAGGCTTAGGGAGAGGAGGGGATGGGAAGCAAAGAAGAGGTTAATCAACACTAGTCACATATAGTATAGCTGCATAGAAGCCCTCAACATCAATATTCTACTCAAAGAAATACAATAAAAACAGTAAAAAAATAAACTTTGTTTAGAGACATCCTAATCAGGGTACAGAAAGGAAGAGATGAGCCCACAAACCCTCAGTACCACATATGAGGTATTTCTGTAGAAGTCATTGGCCAGAGGGGTTCCAGGGGCCCCCCAAAACAGCATAGACTAAGTTTGGCCCATAAGGAATGAGCCTCTCACAGCAGTTGGAGATGGTCAGAGAGCCAGAGGAAGGGGCCCCTCATGCATCAGTGAAACTTCCTCGGAAATAGTGTTTAGGCTACAGCAGTCACCCAGGCACGTGCGAAACAGGCAGCTTGTGTTGGACTCAGTGGAATATTTAAGTTTTGGAGAGATTCTCAGTGAGCAGAAGGTAACAAGACAAGGCACAAGGAAAATCCATTGCAATTCACAGTGAAATCTGAAACATAGTCATCTTGTAACTGACATTTTATACCTCTTGACCAAAATCTATCCAATTCTCCCCTCTCCGTACCTGGCAGTTACCTTTCTATACTTTAGTCCTGAGTTTATCTTCTTAAGATCTACAGATAGGTGAAATCAATGGGAATCTTTCTTGCTACCCCTGTTTTATTTCACCAGTTGTAATGTTCTCAAGGTTTATGCATCTTGTCCTAAGTGACAGAATTTCTTTCTAAGAGTGAATAATATTCTACCATGCCTTTACTTGTCCACCAAAAAAAGCATTTCTACTGTTTCTGTTTCTTCTTACTATGAATAATCCCATAATGATCATGGGATTTTGGTTTCTTCTCAAGACATTGATCTCGATGCTTCCAGGTATACATCTAAAACTCAGATTGTTGGGTCATATGGTGGTCCTATTTTCAGGAACCCCATACTGTTTTTCTAGTGGCTACACTGACTCGTGACCTTACTAGTGTCCCTTTTGCCACAGGAATAAGACGTTCTGTTGCTGTTTTAGGAATGGGAACCTGAAGTCCTAGAACTCCATGCCTTGCCCACCGGAACATAAAAGCCTGGTGCCCTCCCTGCCGCAGAGCTGGGATCATTTCAGAATCCGCGTGCCAAGTTTCCAAACATTTATTGTAATTTATGCTTCATGGACCAGTAATCAACCCCAACCTCTGAATTCATTGTAGATTGACACACTCTAGGTCTGGTTGGGGCCAAGGGAATTAAAGTAATTATGATGGAAACATGTTGGCATTTATGCTAATACCTGCTAGTCAGTGCAACCTCCTGAAGGTGAATGGACACAAAGCTGCGTACCCACTGGGTTCTCATTAAACACCTGAAGGCTGAAAATTTAAGAAGGCTGGCCAACTTGTAGGAAAGAGACTGGAAACCTTTAGCTAGACAGTAAATTTAGATGCAGAGGAAGGGGTGGGAAATCCTTATGATGTATGGATTAGGGAGAAAGGAGCGAGACCCGGAGTGCAGGAAGCGAGACCGAGGCAGCTCTCTCCTCCTCCACGTCAGGGTATTGTGGTTGGGATTGGCATGTTGCCTTTTTCCCTACTGAGAGGTTATGGGAAATGGACAGAGTTCTGTGTCACGTGGTTCTGAGAGGCCTGTCCCACAGCATTGGTGCCAGTTAGCAGATGAGCCTGCAGGAGTGGAAGGCTGAAGAAAAGCAAGTCTAAGCCCCTTGTTCTAGGAACTCTGAGATCTGGGGGTTCATACGGGTTAGATTAGATTAGATGAGAGATTATGTAGGAGGCCCCTGCACTTGTCCACACTTATTAGCCTTGCACCATCTTTGTCATTGCCCCCTGCATCTGAGTGGAAGAACTTTGCTTTACTCGCCTTTCTCATTTAAATCACAGGGAAAATTGTGTATGTATAAAAATCCATGATCCCTCACTGAAAATGTAGCCGGGACTGAAAGTGCTTTTCAACATCAGGAATTTTGTGATGGCAGAATCTGTCCCAAGCCCACAGCATTGGCTGAAACCATTTTTTGTCACATGCTTCAGCCATTACAATCAAACAGGAAAGCAAGTGGCTGAGAGACAACTGTTTCAATCAGTGTAGCAGGGACAAGACATGAGACGCAACCTCGATGCCTGGCCTCAGTTTAAGTGAATGGATGCTGGCGTAGGAGAAGGAGGACACGTCGGCATGGCCCGAGCCTTGGAAGTTGACAGCAGACACGAAGTGAGAAGGAAGGATGCAGTTCAGAGCTGCAGCGAAGTGCCACACGATGGGCTCAGGAACATCCTGGTCACAACCCTTTATTTTATATGGATGCTGTCGACAGACTGTGCGAATCCTAAAGCAGCATGCTTTTGCCTGTCTTCTGCAGCAAGGGCACATCAATGATCAATACCAAACATCCTTTGGTGCAGAGAAACCCTTCTACAAATAGCAAGGCCACGATCAGAGAGAGCAGCCCGTCTCCTGGACTATGCCTAAGACACTCCTGCCATTTCCTGACCAGAAGTCCTTGGGATTTTTTAAGCAGAAAGTCCTACACACTCCTTTCCACTTGCCATTAAACTCTCGGAATCTCTGGACACAGAAAGGTTTTCTGTGCCCAATATCTTATCAACAGAATTTCTCACCTGGCTTAGGGAAGTAGCTCACCTTTTCAAATGCAGTGTTGAGTGAGCAGTATGCAGGGAGAGCTGCCCGTTAGGAGGAGGACTTTGTCTTTGAAATGATTCATGGCTCTCAGATTCGGGGAGTTGAGGGAGGGGGGAATAAAGGGTAGAAAAAAAAGTTTCAGTTAGATTTGTTGTTTTGTTTATTCTCTACAGGCGATGTAGTCTTTGTTGACCAAATTCCAGGCAGATCTCCAACCCGAATCACCGCCTTGTCAGCCGGGCTGGTGGGTGGAACTCTGACTTTCAGATGTGTTTGAGGAGGAAAGGTAGAGTGGGGACAGCAGTATAGTGCTTCATAGTTTGGGTTTTTTTTTTTTCTTTCTAGGACTTTGAAAATTGTTCAGTTATGAATTGAAGAAATCTTCAGTGTAGATGAAGGTCCATGCTAGACAGTAAATTGCAGTGCTGCCCCTGCTGCCCACAGCGCGAGCAGCTGAGTGTTTTAGCTTATCCAACCGCTTGCTTATTTGCTCATTCCTTGAAAAATACTTGTGAGAAGCCGTATTTTCTTCTCTGTACTAGATATGTTAGCAAAGCTCTTCTATCTCCCATCTGTACCACCTCTTTTTGCAAGTTCTACTTCTGCAACTCGATTTCCTATTATAACCTTTGTGGTTTATAATAGTATGCTAAATATACTGTTGCTTCACTAAGATTTTTTTTCAATTTATTCATTCTTTAAAACTACTCATGAGCAAATTCCTTATCTATACCACAAGTAGATAAATGAACAGAGTGACTAGGAATAAACATAAAATTTGTAAATGTAAACAGAGTAGAAATAAACTCTTCTTAACACCTTCTGGGTAGGTCCTGTTACTTGTGGATATCTAAGTTAATTCAAGGAGAATTCAACACAGGTCAGAAACACACTAATCACAGCAGACCTCTTCCCAGAAGCCAAAGAGAACCACTGAATTGGAAATACTTTCTGTCTGCCTTAAACACTGAGCCTTCCTCCCATCCGTCACAGTCTCGGCTACTGCAGGAAATATGTACCATGCCTTATCAAATCTTCTACGAAGCTGTCGATGACAAACAGGTTCTGTATGGAAAAATTTAGGTATTGCAAACCTGGAATTGCTTAGATACTTGGAGTTAGGTACTTAATTTTAATTTATTTCCTTCTTTAGCAATCTACAAGTAGCACATTGTCACTGCCTTTGTAGCTCCCCAACATCTTTTTCCTCCTCTTTTCTGGTTTATTCTAGAATTCAAAGAGCTGGAGAGTTGCTCAGGTATTGGAAGTCTGAAACTGTGGGTTCTGAACGCCTAACAGTGATCCCTGGCCTTTGCTGTGGTGTGTCTTTCTTATGAAGGGGTACTATCTTCTGTTGAAGACTCAACATGGAAGATTTGTTCTTTTGGGGGAACTACTGAATCCAGTCTGCAAGTTTGCCTCACACTGGCCTGAGAGCTACTTGAGAAAGGGACTAGATGGACTGTCAGTTGAAACTGGATTCTCTATTCAGTGTTGATTGAAATTTAAGATTTGTGATTGTTTTTAAAACTGTCTTTGTCAGTTTACAGAAACATAATTGAAGGAAACTGAAGATAAATATTAAGAGCACTGCTTAAAGCATATTGCATAAAAATCCACATTGGTTTGTTGTATGCCATATCCTGAACGTTGGAACAGGGTGTTTCCACATTTCCTTCTATATAAAATGTGTTCCTTCAGTAACCAGGGATGTCTACGTCTATGGCCATATCTGGTGGGCTGTCTGCACAGTAGGAGAGCAGAGAGAAATGCTGCTGGTTTTTACTGAGTGGCAGGAGAAGCAACCAAGCACCATAGACAGGAAGGGCTGTAACTGGGCTGGGGCAGTAACGAGGCTGCCTATGAATGTGGACGGGATCAGGCTTAGACAGGAGCACTCACTGGGGAGCACTCATTGAGGAGCACTCATTGAGCAGCACAAAGCAAGGAGCACTCAGCTATCTCTCCAGACTCCTTGAGAGGCTGGTGCTGCCTCACACTGTAGACCTAGCACCTTTTGAAAGTATTGGTCTCTGTAAACTTGCAACCAAGATTCGAGCTTTTTAAAAAATGTCTCCTTTCCTCCATAGGATAGAACTTCCTGCGTCAGAACTCATTTCTGTGTTGTCGCTTTTCTTGCTATCTCTTGAAATCAAGTTCTGATTTATACATTGCATGCACATACAACTCACTCAGTAATTCTCTCCAGCTTTTATGTCCTGAATAATTATTGAAAGTCTTCCCAGCACTTATGTCCACTTCTGCTTCTGTCATCATCAGTCCACAAGGCAGGCAGGTTCAGCAGGAGGCGGCAGTAGACAGCAGCATGACCCAAACCCTGGGAGAAGCTGGGCTGAGTCTTCAAGTAGTCAGGTGATACTGACAAACAGGTAGCAGTTTAAGACATCAGACCTGACAGTGGTTTTGTCATCTTTAAAGGGACCAATGTGCCCCTGGAACAAACACAAAAGTGAGTCCAACAGCTATTTTATAGAAAAATTAGAAAGTGTTAAGGAGAGATGGCATTTTTACAAACTGTCACCTGGAGATGCCATATCTTGTCAGTGGGTTCTTAGGTAACTAACTATTGGTAGTGTCGTGGTTTGAATGTATGTTTTCCTCCACGGGATCATGTGTTTGGATCCTAGTTGATGTTTGGGAAAGTTGTGGCAACTTTAGGAGGTGAAGCCTTGCTAGAGGAGTGACTGTCACAGGGGTGGATGGTTAGCCCTTCCCTGTTTCCTTATCCTATATTCTTGCCCCCTTTGGACCAAATAAATCTCCCTTTTTCCCCTAAGTTGGTATTAGTATTATCTCACAGCAGCAGAAAGCGTAACTGTGACAAGTAATATCAGGATTAGAAACAACTTCACTTGCCTATTATTAGTTATCTTTTCCATATCAAAAGAGAAGTTATTGGATATTTTCTCCAAAAGAGATTTTTTTTTTTCAAAATCCAAAGTTCATCGATTCTCATAGATCTTAATTAGTATTTGGCCCATGAGGCAAATAAAACTAGGCAACAGGGGAATATAGAGTATCATCACTGATTGCCCAGTAAGTTAATATGGTAATTGTGGCAATTAACACAAGATCTTTTGTAATTTCATCCTGAGAAGATGTTTGGCAGTTATGTATGGCTCTTTTAGCTCATATTGTTTTTCCAAGAAGGAAGTATGAAATAAGAGGCCAGATAGCATACATCCCCTTTTTCTCTTATCTTAAAGGAAAGTATTTTCTGAGAACCAAATATGCCAAGATGAAAAATAAAACTGGAGGAAAGTGAGTTCCTTAGATTCTTACCTATTGCCCAATCATGCTATTATCTTTCACTATCCTCCTGTGGCCTAGAACTATGTTGAAGGAATATGTTGGCTTAACACAGGGGAAAGAGCAAGACCTTTATAGCCAGGGGACCCAGAGTCATTAGCTTCTGTCCTTCATGATCTGATCTTAGCATCATGATTCAACCTCTTACCAGCTTTGGATTCCTCACCTGTAATACCAATAGCACTGATATAAACAGCATATGGGGTATTCCATGAAACATCTGGTGGGGAGGGCAAGGGTGGTCTAAGGGAGAAAGTCAGATCACTTTTACAGCTTCAACATATTTTTTGTTCTAACAATAAACAGCCTGACTACTTGTGATTATGTAGATAACGAGAAAATGAAAAAATCCTTTTTTCTATAGGAATGAATTCCAAGGAAATCTTCACCATATTCAGTGCCTGGTGTTTGAAGCTGTCAGGGAACGAAGTTAGGGCTTCATTTCTCTGAAAGGGAGACATCATAGAGAGGGAGACATTCCAACTTCATCTCTTGTCTGGCCTCATCCCCAGAAGGGCGGGAAATTCTTTAGTTAATCCTGAAGAATGGCGGTAAGGAGGGTGGGGCAGCAGACTGTCCTGGAAGGACCAAGAGGGGCCTCTGGCCTTCTTAAAGCTCGCCAAACCTGTCTCACTGTATCTTTCCTCCCAGCTGCTAGACTTAGGATTTGGTTATAATCCAAAACCATTGCTGGCTGAGACCCGGCTTGTGTGGACCCCAGTGGCCAAGCTGGAGTGAGTATCATTTGAGTCTGCAGCTGGGCCAGGGAGGTCTCTGGGCCAACATCTACCAAGGCCAACCTGGGAAGATCTACAGGCCTGATGTTCCTTAAATAGTCTGGAGGAAGGAACATCTCTGCTGCTTTCTCTTCGTTCCCCAGGATATCTGTATGCAAAACAGAGATTTGTACCAACATTTATGCCTCTTCATAAAACATCAGCTTGAATCTTTCATGCCTTTGAGAATTGGGGTTAATGCTCAAAAAGGAAGCTTCTTAGAAACTAAAACTAATGAAATATGGCTCTGAACGGTTTTCAGAAACACGTGTTCCAGAGTGCCTGGAGTCTGCTGGAAGGAAAGGTTTGCTCTGATTATCAGAAATTTTTTTTTTGGGGGGGGTGGTGGAACATGACATGACTACACTGTTAAAAATTTGCCTCTTTCTTTCTTTCTTTCTTTCTTTCTTTCTTTCTTCCTTCCTTCCTTCCTTCCTTCCTTCCTTCCTTCCTTCCTTCCTTCCTTCCTTCCTTCCTTCCTTTCTTTCTTTCTTTCTTTCTTTCTTTCTTTCACCTAGAAATTCTTTCCTTTTTATTCTTTCAAAACAGCTCTTAGTGGCCAGGTCATGATGATGACTTTGCAATCTCCCCGTCCTGGCTTGAGAGGGGAGGGAACACACTTGCTGGCCAGCTTGTAGGGTCTGAAAAGACTTGTTTTTCCCAGCTGGCCAGGACTGCCGGAAACTGGAAGGCCAAACCAGACTGTCTGGCGAGGATAAAGGGGGAGAAAAGAAGGAGGAGGAGGAGGAGGCTTCATTCCAAGCTGGCTGGATTTAGGAAGGGGGTGGCCTCCCTTCGCTGTGGCTCATGAGTGAGAATAGAAGGCCAAGAATTCCGCCTTAGTTCTTGTGAGCTTGTCAGCTTGCTCTTGGACTCCTGCAGTGGACTATATCTAGAAGGGGCTGGGCTGTCTGGGACCAACTTAAGGGGGATTTATAAGCTAGACCTTCCTTGTCTCCACTGAGTCAGAGTCCTCTAGATATGCTTCTCTTCTTTCAGTTTAAAGAAAGCGACTAAGGAGTAAATGGCCATTTAGTTGAGGAGTGTTTGCACAGTACTCTGGAGATCTTTTCTATCTGCCCACAGTATTACCATTCCCAAACTCCAAAGATGTTTATTCTAAGCAATGCAAGACTTATTGCATAATAACCAAGTATATTCAATTGTAAACTTGGAAGCATTTTGAATAGCAAATGTTACATGGTTCTAAAACTCATCTTAAAAATGAATCTTCTCAAAGAGACTTGAGTAACCTCAATGAAATGTTCACTTGCTAGTTTCACTCACTTTATTAAATACATTTAATAGATGTACCTGTTGCTACATGCAAAGGGGACATAGGTCTTCATTGGTTTTGTTTACTCATCGCCTATTAGAATATGGAGACCAAGAAAGTAATGTTAAACAATGGGCTCTCTAATTCCCCGTGTTTCTGGGTCCTATGCAATCAAACAAGAAACAATGACCAATTATGGGGAACAATCTGGATGAAGGTGATGTCTATGGCCCTGGCATGACTTCATGGCATGAATCTACTAAGCATGTGATCTGAATGCCATAGATCCCAGGTAAAGAAGCCCCATGAACATGTATCTGAATAACTTTGAACAGCAGCGCCTACACTGGTTTTTGCACATAAACTATCAATGAGAAAAAGTCCTCCATGAAACGAGAAAAAGTTACCAAAGGTTGGAGGCTCATCAGTGACTTGTCTGGCTAATAAAAGTGCCAAGCAGGTGGTATATGGTTAACACATCAAACAAATGAGAAAACTCTTTTTACATTTAACCACAAAAAGCCAAGTTTGTGATCTTGATAGTGATCTTGACTTGAACTTCTTTTCCTTGCTAGATATTATGTTTAGTTATTTGCTTGAATAATCGCCTTTACCTTGCATAACAACCCTAGAAATTTCCTTGCCATTTTTCAGATAAGGAGAATCAAGCCTGAAGCAACTAATATTTGTCACATAATTTCCTGAAGATGACTCAGACACAGGCACGCTAATGGCAGAATCACATTAGTACATCTTTTTCATATCATGTATCCTTAATCACTCTTTTTGTTGGCAGGATGTATGTTTATATAAGCATCCCAAATACAAGCTGAAACGCCCCCATACACTTGGTCTGTATTCCAAAACTCAACAGGTGTTCGTGATTTAAATCGCAGTAAAAGAGTTTGCAATTCCTGGTAAGGAGTGGGCCGAAAGACAGAAATACTGAAAGCTCCCAGATGACCCTGTTATCCTGCAACTTCACTCTGGAAACGTTACATAAAATCAACCTCAATATATAAATTAAATATATGTATTCCTACTGTCAAAGTTTGGGGATATGCTATGAGACACTGCTACCTCAGCTTCTGTGCTTTTAAATGTGGCATTATATAATGAATGCATTATAACCTCGTAAAGCATTATGTCTCTGTGCTCTTTTATTTACAGATTATTTATGAAATAACCAAGGCAGGGATTTAAAAAAATACAGGAGTACATCCCTTGGGATGCTCAAGGCAGTGCAGGTGCGTGGGTGGAGGCGCCGTACAGAAGGCAGAGGAGACTGTGGAGAGCAAGGCGCAGGCAAGGGGACCTGTCCTCACTCTGAAGGAGGCATGGACGGGTATGCTTCAGAAGGAGGCATTACCTAAGGCATTCTGAGGAGAAGCGGGACGTCTGCGCAGTCATTTACTCCTTGTATTTAGCTCTGTTCTCAATGATGGTGATTAGTTGACACATAAATTTCAAGGGAAGATTGGTGGAGAATTTCAAGGGAAGATTAGTAGAGAAATACATTAATACCTGGTCAGGAATGCCTTACCCTGATGATTTAGAGACTTACTTTTTTACATGATGAAACAAACAAGAAAGATGGACTATATTATACTTTAATTTCAATTGTATCATTTTCAGGGTCAATTAAACCCACATCAGTGAACTTAGCAGCAGCTTCAAAGGACACTACCTGGGTTCCAGTTCCCAACGTGCTTCATTCTCCTGTCTCCTATAGGAAAATCCTAGAATCATTTTCAGAAATAAACTCCATAATTAGGACTCTCACACCTAGGCATGCGATCTGCTTTATTTATTTATTTATTTATTTATTTATTTATTTATTTATTTATTTATTTATTTATTTATTTGTAGAAATAAAATAAAACCTCATGCTTTTCTATATGAACTCCTCCTGTGTACATTCGCCTATGACTCTTTTTCTTCTACTTCTTAGCATGTTTCTCTGACTCAGAACCATTCACTCCTAGCCCTCTTCCTCTCAGAACTTTGGCAGGTTATATCATTAATTACAAATTTATCTTCCATCTAAAAAATGTATCAATACTTGAGAGAGGAAGAGTGATTGATGCTTAATGATTATATAAGGCAAAATAAAAGACTCACATTGTATTACTGAGGATTAATGGTAAAGGAACATAACTGTCAAATTAGGACATCTCACCATGTAAGATGAGACCAGGGATTAACAAAATTATAATTTATTTGACCAAAATTTTCTGGATAAATTTACAAAATAGATATTTCCAAAATTTCAGAGAAATTCCTGGATATAACTACATAGCATTTGTTTTGTTTTGTTTTGTTTTTATCTGAAAAGTCTTTTTAAATGCCACATGAACTCATACCAGAAGTTACACACAGATAACATTATGAGTTCTGAGGCTGGAGAGGTGGCTCAGGGGTTAAGCCTCTGCCTTGCAGGTGGAAGGTCCTGAGTTCGGATTCTAGACCCCACGTAGAGACGCCGGGCGGAAGCGGGGGCGGCCTGAGTTTCTGGTCCTGGTAGGGCGGAGCCTTTGAATCCCGGAACAGAATAGACAAGAGGAGGTGGAGGCAGTCCATGGTGGTTCCGGAATTCATCCGTGGTTCTGCACACACACACCTACATACACACACGTGCACACATGCATACACACACAGTTGAATAAGTAATAAATAAAAAATTTTTAAAAAATCAAAAAAAATAACATTATGAGTTCTGTGTCAATAGCTTGGGTGGAGACTGCTAGAGGAATACCAGAGTCTTGGCCCTGGCTTTTCAGCTTTATTTGGATGGGCCATTCATTTTAATAACATTAAAATTCATTTTTGTAACTACATGGAAACTTTATGCCAGCCTTGACCAGATGCATCTCTCGTGTGACATCGGCTTACAGTAAGAAAGCCTTTAGAATTGCCTGGCATAACCTAGTTTCACCTCAAGGAGAAAATATCTAATGAACTCCAGTCATTACAGGTTAAAATGATCATTTTATAGTTAGCCATGTTTATTTCATTATAAATAAACTTCATAGACTTAACATTTCTGTAAATTCTAAAACTTTCCAGAGTCAACAGCCACAGCATCTATGGATTTCCTGTGTCCTTTTCTTTTTCACCTTTTCTGTTTGTCTCTGGTTGAGTGACACAGTAAGCAGCATCTCACTTGAAGTTACTTACAGAGAATCCCTGGTCTTAGCAACTTGACCCTAAACAGGACATCTGAACCACTCACCCACCCCAAGTCTCACAGAACATTGAAGAGGAAAGAGCAGTAATACTGTAAGAGCCTGAAAGGTGGAAGGAGTGAGGCCAGACATTGTCTTCTAGACAAAAGAGGGCTCCCATAGTCATGGACACTGTGCCAGTTAGTCTGTCCTGTTGCTGTGAGAGAGCACCCAAAGTCAAGCAACTTAAGGGAGAAAGCAAGATTTATTTAGCTTATGGTTCCAGAGGGGAGATACACCCTTTCATGGCTGGTGGCAGAAGCTGGAGGAGGTCTAGGTCACATCCATCCAGCAGACTGAGAGCTGGAAAACTACAGACATCATGGAAGTCGAGAGCTGCTGAAAGGTCAAGAGCAGACTTTCCCCAGCAGGGCAGGGCTAACCAACCTCAAGGTCCACCCCCATGACTGAAAGTGTCATAACCTTCCCAAATACATGAGTCCTGGGACACATTTCAAACCATGACAAACACACAGCAGCTATATATATTTCCATAAGATCTACATGGGATTTCTCATATCAGCATGTCACCAGGAAAGGGCAGAGAATAAAAGTGGGCTCATGCTTCCCTAAAAGACTGAAGAACGTCAGCCCTGATGGAGAGGAGAATGGTTTTCTAAAGGGTATACCCACTGATATACGATTCATGCTCCATAAGTGCGGACACATGACCTCAAAGGCAACCCAAATAAAATCCAGTGGCCACTAGAACAAAAAGGAGGAGGAAGAGGAGAAAGAAAATGAAAAGGAGGAGGAGAAAAGGAGAAGGAGGAGGAGGAGGAGGAGGAGGAGAAGCAAGAGGAAGGAGATTGGCAGGGAAGAAAGGTTGTAGTGGGAAGGGGAGGGAAGATGGGAACTGGGGATTAAAAAGTGAAACTATGATAAGTTCACTGTAATCACGTATAAAATGATACAAGAATAATTTTTAAAACAAGAATCCGTGGTCTCAGGTAACTGATTTCACTGGTGGAGCTGACCAAAGCAGGATACGGCAGGCTACTCAAACCAGATACTGAGCTGTGATTTGGAAAACTTCTGCGGTGAGGTCATTGCTCAGCCTCCTCACACTTCAGTCTTTCCATGTAAATGCCCAATCAGGTGCTCATAAAGAACTGAAATTATGACTTTCATTTTCTGTGGCTTGAAGCGAGAGCGAAAGTGTTCCGTCAATAAAATCCCCAATGGTTTTTCGATCCTCATAATATCAGACAGTGATTCTCTCTTGGCTTGAAGATAATAGCCACAATTAGGCAGCTTTTATTTCTCAACCTTTTAACTTCTCCTGTCTTACAAATGAGCACATGGCAGAGATGTAGAGAAGCTGCAAAGGGCGCTGGCCAGTGTCTGCAGCAAGGGAAACAATTACCCCATTCATGATTTACTTTCTATTGTCGCTTTAGCCCCAAGGTTAGATGTGATGTGCCTACCCACCTCACTCTGTGTTTTGACCACAAGCAAAGGCCTTGACAGAGTGCAGATGGGTTGGGAGTATGAGGCTTATGAAAACCAAACACACTTGCATCTATTAGTAGCCACTAATGGCATGTAATTAAAGTAATTACAGAAAGGCAAACAGACAATTACCTTGTTGGAGGTGTCAACAAAGGCCAATAACAGAGTTTAAAGTTCTCATCCATATGGTTCATCTTTACGTCCCGGACATATAGAAAAATAGTTAAGCAATTTAGGCTTCTATGAGGTAGCCTAGAGTTCTATACATTGAAGGCAAGGAGCCAAGAGCTGTGGACTGTTCATATGATAAAGAAGGAAAGGAGCCTTTGGGAACAGACTGGAAACAGCAGAGAATAAAGACACGTGTGCTTTTTTCTCTCTGCATATTTCAGAACGTGACCCAGCCCTATTTGTCTTGCTTAGACGTCATTTCACATATTACATCATGAGGGCAAAAGTTCACTTTAGGAATCTTCCATGATTTCTGCCCAATTAATGAATAATAGCCTGTTTAACTGTTCATCCAGAATCTCCACTCCCATCCTGACACATATTAAGTTCAATGAGAAACAAAAGGACCGTTTGGTACAAAAATATTTACTTTGATTATGGCAATTGAGTTTTGATGAATCCTGTATGTAGATATTGATCCACAAGAACTCCATTAGTAACAGTGGTCATATCAGTTGATCAGTTTCATATTAGTTTGTGTTCAGTTATCATGACAAAATGACTAATACTGGGTTCTCAAAAGAAAAGAGATTTATTTAATTCATGATTCTGGAGGTTCAAGAGCATGGAGCTAGTGTTATAAGAGATGTCGTCATACATGCATCTCGTCATGGTGTGGCGGAGGAGCAAAAGGAACCTGGTCACATGAAAAAGGCTGAGTCCATGGAGCGGCCTCAACTCATAACGGCCACTCTGCACACTCACTGGAGTCCAGCATTACCCTGCTGAGAGGGCACAACGCTCTCGTGATTCAATCCAGCAGACATCTTCTCTCGCAGGCTCTGCCACACCAGCGACCGAGCTCCCAGCACACACACATTTGGAAGATACGCTCAAACCACATCCAAATTCTAGTACTAGTGCGTGTGCCCCAATTACTTGCATACATACATTCACATGAGCACATTGGGGCTCTTTGATAGCTGAGTAGTTACAGCACACTAGGTTAAGGGCACTTGCAGAAATAAAAGAAACATACAGACAGGCTGATGGCCACCCCGTTGTTTATGCTTTGCATCATATCTGTGCTCATGCTTTCCTATTCTTAGTGCACTTCTGCGTGCTTTGTTGTTTCTTGCCCAGATGAAAGCAATAACTTTCCAAACAACTTCCCCAGTTCTGTCCCACTCAAAACCAAATGGCCCACCACTGTTTACATGAGCAAGTTCAATCTACTTCTCAGACACTCAAGATTAGTGACTAGGCCACCCAGTACATCTTTTGAAATAGATCACCCATTATTCCACAGATGTCCTCATTTCAATGACTTTATTGTGTGTGTGTGTGTGCACGCATGTGTGAGTGCATGTGTGTGAGCCGGAGGTCAGGCACTGCTGTTCTTCCTCAATAGCTGTCTGCCTTGCTTTTTGAGGCAGGTTCTCTCAGCGGTCTGAGCCCACTGAGTAGACTAGACTGGCTGGTCAGCGAGCCCTGGTGGTCTGCCTCTGTCTGTCTCTGAGCACTGACATCATGAGTATGCACTACCACGCCTGGAGTTTTAGTGGGGTCTGTAAGTCAGATCCCCAGATTTTCACAGTGAGCACTTTTCTAGTGATGCAGCCACCCCAGGACTTACATTTCAGTTTCAAATGAGCTTTCTCATTTCCATTCATAGAATTATGCTATCTCAAATATTTTTTCCTGAATGAAAATTCTACCATTTTCCAAGGTTTATATGAATACCAATCAACACATCCTTATCCAATTTATCTCCTTGACTTTTCTTCTGCCTTGGAACAACTTAAATTGTGTCTGCATCATTTTTTTTTCATTTCTTCTGTATTTATTTACTCTTATATCCACTTCATCTCATCAATACTACTATAAAACTCAGAAAGAAAATAAATGCAGAGACCCAGTTTTAGCATCGCCTCTGCCTGAAAACGTTTCTCTAATCATTCCAACTGGGTTGAGTGAACCTTTGGTTTTCCCCTTGCTCTCTGTTCATACTGTCCTGCTATTTGTATACCAGTGAAATTCTATCTAATTACAAGAGTGTTTGCACTATCACACTCAAAATATCCTGGAGAAGTTCATTGGGATAATAAGCAAGTAAGTCTTGTGAAATAATCCCATTCATTTCTTTCTCTAACTATGATCAGCCACTCTTCTAATGTGGCCTCTGAACTTCCCTCCTACCTGGAAGTCCCTCAAGTCTCCTGGGAATGATCACCTATAAATTCTCTGATTTTTGAAATGGGACTGTGGTGTTATAGGTACTCTGTACATCTTGAATGACTCTTTAGGGCCATAATGCTTAGGTCCATAATATTTCTCTTAGTAGGGTGGGGAAGTATATCTCCAATAAATGAATGCAGTCGAGATAAGATTTAGAGAGCCATTTCTGAGATGAAAAGTCACAAAACACTTGCAGTTTTCAGATTTTGAAATTAGGGTTAGCCTGGGCTTTGCCATCTTGAACTCCACAGCTGCCCCATTTGAAGCTACAAAGTCGCTCTGTACTTAAGGGCATGAAGGGGATAAGTACCTCTGACAGATCTGACAAGACTTTGAAAGAAATTTGAGAAAGTAGCAAATGTTTTAAATGCTTAGGCATTTTTGGACACCCGAGATCCAATTATTTTCAGTGGGCTATTTCCCATGCTTCTTCTTGAATCATTCTTGACTGAATGTGTTCCCAAGACATGGAGGGTAAAGTATGTGAGTCATTTTTTAAACCAATATCCCCTTCAGTTTTCATGCACCTAGCTATTAAGTTGGGCCATTTGAACCCCCATTTTCTTCAACTCACTGATATTTCCCACCTTGATACTGAATAATATGTTGGCTGTGAATAATGTCTTGGGTCAGTCTAACTTAACCTGTGATTCTGTATGCTAAACCCTGACTGTTCTGTTGGGAAAGAAAGATCAGGGTGCATTTTATGCATAGGTCACCCAATTGTTTATGACAAATCTCTATATTTGCATACGTGGGCATGTAAAACAAACAATAAGTCTGTACTTAGCAGTCCCGAGTAAGGACAGAAAGGAAGCGCGATATATCCTGTTGGTTATTTGAAGAAAGTGCCTATTTTTTCAGCTGCATTAGGGAAGCATCTGACAAGAGAAAGAAGGGAACCCATTTCCAATAGAGTATGTACCATATGTAAGGAGATTTTAGACAGAATTGAATGAGACCTTCAGGAAAAACTAGCAGATCCTTTGGCTAGAGAAAGATTTGGGGGTAAGGAAATCATTCTTGATCAAAATCTTTGAAAGTTGGATGTTCAGTAATTGATTAGTCTAGAATTTAGACTAACACTGAGCCTCCATATGGTGACAGGTGGGAGTCATGAGTTACTGAGAGGAGGAAAGACATAGCAAAATATTTTTGAAGCACGATAGTAGAGTCTTATACAGTAAAGATACTGAATAGGAAATAACTTAGACTCGAATATCACGTATTAACTCTACGAGCTACTGAAGGGAAAACCAGGGATGGCTTGACTTCATTAGCTGTTCTGTGACAAGTACTCAATTGTAGAATGTTGGCATAGTGGCACCTTAGCCCTCCTTAGTAACGTCTCCTGGGAGGCCTTCGCTGGTCAACTCAAGGTGATGCCTAACTGCTATCACTGGCTGTAGACACTGCAGCACATATGGGTGATATAGCAGGAGCTGTGATATAGAGTTATAGGCGGGGCACCTTAACAGGATTATAAGACAAGAGGCAATGGAAAAGAATCACAAGAGTAAAAAGTAAACTTGCAGACACTTTGGGGTCTACAGAGTTCTTCCAAGAAGGTAACAGAGAAAGAGGAAATCTTGTTTGGATGAAATAAATGAAAGATCTTAGTCTTTCATCAATAGAAATGCAGTTAATGAGATAGAAATTGTTTACAAAAAGTCTGAAATGTTGAAGCTTACAACTATTCGGTCATAGCCTTCAGAAAGTGTATTTTGAGAAACTGTACTTTATGGAACACTGATCAGACTAACTCTCAGCTTGTCACCTTCAGGAAAGGGAGGAAAAGCCTGGGTACCCTCCAGAAGCCGAGTACAATATGGCACTTGAACTACTGTGTTCTTGGTTCCCTCGTGCTAAATCTATGTTCTAAGGATAACAGTGTTGTCCTGCCTTGTCCACTGAGGACAAAGTATTAAATATAATTGCCCAGAGTGTTGACTTGATAATCAAGTACACAGCCCATTTGGATTTCTGTCAATACCTAAATGGTATTTTTAATTCAAGACATTTTGAAGGCTCTAGAAGAATTTGTTCAGGTAAGAGGAGGATTATAGCATGTGGATTTATTATTCAGTTGTCGGTAGACTTCATTCATTAAAGAATGACCATAAATGTCACTGGGTTGAGTTCAGTTTTCCATCTTAATTCCCTTCAGTAAAGATTTGTGAAAATCCCTAATGCTCATGACTGAATGATGGGTCCTGTCTCAGTTTCTCTCTCTCTCTCTCTCTCTCTCTCTCTCTCTCTCTCTCTCTCTCTCTCTCTCTCTCTCTCTCTCTCTCTCTCTCTCTCTCTTCTCTCTTGCTTTCTCTCTCTCTCTTCTCATCTATATTTCCTGGAGGTTCTTTGGCTTTTTCAAATACCTTTGACACCAGCTTGTAAGTTTTGGACTTCAAAACCCTGATTAAAACATTTTTGGGCTTCCTGTGTGTGAAAACTTAAAGAGCAATTCATATTTAACCTTTTGGCAATTTTTGTTTAGTCCCCCAAATTGCCAACTCCCTACTTTACAAGTAAATGTCAGAATGGCTGGGTCCTGCAGCTCTCCTCACATAGGAGGGCTCCCCTCTCCCCTACCCCTACTCCCATTTTTGGCATGATCAGTACTTTCTCTGCATTTCCAAGTCTTCTAAGCATGCCTTGGCACCAGGAAGAGCATTTCCAGCCTCTTTTTGGCAGGAACAGTTATCTTCTACCTGGCACCAAGTTGAAAATGCTCCCCATCGTGCAATGCTTTGACATTATCTCAGCAGTAACACAGCAGAGTTACTTCCTGTGTAGCACCATTATATGTCCCTGCTCCAACAATAGGCATTCAGGGACACTTCCCATGTAGCACTATCGAAATTCCTACATCATTAGTAGCAATACAAGGGTACTTCTGTGGTACTTTAGAAACACTTCCATGTAACACTGTCAGAGACCCTTGCTCTGAAAAGAGTACAGCAATACTTTTGGATTCGATGAAATATTTTGTCACAAAGTCAGCTCAACAACTCAGGTCTTAATTATTTAGTTTCCAGTACTGTTGGAATTCTTTATGAATGTCTAAATCACTACCGCCTGTCAATTGATAAGCTTAGTACTTCATTCCTTTGTTAGTCGCTAGAGCTGTGGAGACTCAAACGGGAAAATGATGGAATCCATTTAGGCTTAAAGCCCCAGGCATCTCTATATTTATAATGGCATCCAAATGAAAGAAGACCAATAGATATATCATCAAGTTTTTAAGTTGCTTATTCTTTTTTATTCGTGTGTGTGTGTGTGTGTGTGTGTGTGTGTGTGTGTATCTCTGGTGGACAAGGAACATACTTGAGTATGTGTATCTCTGGTGGACAAAGGGTGATATTAGGAATCATCCAGGATTGCTATGCCACATTATTGTATTAATCTGGGGTTTCCCAGGCTCTGCCTTCCAGGACTGGAATTACAGGCCATCACCATATCTTCCTGGCATTTTTCTATATGGGATCTGAGAATCACAACTCAAGGCCTTTTGCTTGCAAGACAAAGGCTTCAACCACTGATCCATCTCCCCGGTCCTACTGCCCATTCTTTAAGGTGACAGTAAATAAAAATACAGCTTAACTCAATCACAGCCACAAGGGTAGTTCATTCACAGGACAGTTTAAAATTGCAGGATTGTGGGGAAAAGAGACGAGAATGAATACCACGTGATTTCTGGGAGATAAATTCCAATTGTAGTTGGTTGACTTGCAAGGTTGTTTATTAACCCTTTTCCAGGTATTGGTCAAAGGAAAACTGGATGGCTTCAATATTGTGCTAGACAAATACACCATAGAATAGTGTAATGATTTACAAATACTTATGCATATTCATTGTAGAGAACATTCACATCAAAATTTATGTGGTTGTAAATTTATGCTACAGAAGACTGAGATTCGCCAAGTTCTCACTGATATGCATGTCATACTTGGATCTCTGTGATGAGAGGTCAGGACATGTCACCCTATGGGTCATGCTGAGAAACATTGGTCTTAGCTTTCTCTTGGACATAGTCTGTTTTGGAGATGTGGTTAATTTTTTTGGAAAAAGTAATCAACACAGATTGATGCTATTAGATAGTGCTACAATACTTTCCCAACACATACACACAAACACACATACTAAACATCAACAGAATGAATATATAATAAAACCTTTTATAGGCAGTAAAGTTAACTGGCTTAATTACAATAAAACCTTAACTAAAAGAGTCCTACAAGACATAATCCAAAAAGAATTATGTTCATCTCAATTATGTTACATAGCCAACTTTCTAGAGTGTTGTTATATTGGACTGGTTTATCCAGAAGTGGTGAAACATGGAAAAGAAACAAAAACAAAAGAAAGAAAGCAAGCAAGCCTGTCCTTTTTGGGGGGAGTTGTAGAAAGACACAGTCCACAGTGTCATCCTGAAAGATCCTATGTGTCATGTGATCAGGATGGTGTCTTTCCCACAAAGTAACCAACCTTTTGAGCTCCCAAGCAGCTACAGTCAACGTGAAAGAGCACAATATCACTTTCCCACAGGAATCAGAAGGATTATTTTCACAGGTCCAATATTGCTTATTGCAAATCCTGTTGTTGGACTATTTTGTAGATAATTAAAGGATATGATCACAAAAACTTTAAAAAAAATAATTTTCCAGTGAACTTAATTAAGGAAGAAAAGCTAGGTAGAAGACTGTGTCTGAAAGGAATGTCTAGAGTAATTCACAAGCCCAAGTCTGCCAATGTCCAAAGCAGGGTTACTAGGAGCATGGGATTGTTTATGCTTTGTGACCAGCTAAGAGCTAGAATTCAGTTGAACGTATACAAAACAAAGCTTCACACATCAGAGCAGAAAAAGGACAGCTGCACTCAATGTTTCTAATAATACTTTCCATCTGCGGACCAAGTGAATTCATAATGTGCAACCAACTAATCAAGAAAATAAATACATGTGCACCACAAACAGAAACAACAGTGAGAGAACCTAATAGGTTTTCTGAAGATTGAATTTTTGATGCTAGTTGAAGAGACACTATAGGCAAGGCTGTGTCTTCCACTGGTCAGGATGAAGATTCTGATCTTCCTTGAAGTATGCTTTGAGCTCCTTCTAGAAGAGCTGGGCCAGTTCTGAGATGCCCTATCACCCAGTTTCACTATGAGCTTGAGCGCCAGGTTGCCAGCCAGCTGGATATGTGTGAAAATGGAGAGAACAGCCAACCAGGGAATCACAGCTGTCCTCTTGGCCCTATGTGCACCCTGCTGAAGCCAGAATCTCCACTGTGCCAAAGACAGAGGATGCTACAACTATATATTAAGGAATTTTTGACCTGAAAAAAAAAAAAACTCTGTTACTGAAAATACACATTATTATATGACAGAAGGATTTAGTCAAGGTTTGTTCAATGGTACAGATGCTAATCTGCACTAAATTGACAAATCTATTGCATGACTTTGAAAGTCCTTCAGAATGTGTTCCTTTTATGTTTTAAGTTCTGTGAGTTTTTGTTGTTCTCTAAGAAACTCATAGTCATGACACACACAGAGTTTGACTATCCCTAATGTGCAATTGGTTTAACTTGTTTTTAAAAAAAATATTTTCTGAGCAAGTACTACACAGAAACACAGAAAGCATGGAGCATAATTACGTCACGGGTACTTCCCTCAAATCTAGCAGAGGAGACATTGAAGAAAGGCAAATGTGACTTCGTGTGCCAATAACACATCGATCCTTTCCGTGATTAAATAGACAATCACAAAATAACAAATACCTAGTTTCAAAATGGAAATACCTGAATTCACTAAGGCTTGCACCCACCAACAGAACCCAGATCACATTAGGAAAAATGAATGTGTTGATTCATAGAAGAATCTAAGAATGGAACTGGCCTAAAGTGACCACTCAATATGTGGCTGGACATAAAGATTCATGTGGTCACCATCCTTTTCTTTTCACCGTCTCTGTTCCTTTTCCTCTTTGTCTTTTTCCTCTCATTTTTTCCTAGTGAAGGAAGATGGATAGAGAAAGGCTTCAGACAGTTGTAGCTTAATCATATGGTAACACCTCTAGAAGCAGAATGCTTTCTTTCTCTCATGTGTCCACATCTAGAAAGAGATATCTGGAGCTTCTTTGGTCACATCTTTTGCAAGTCCTGTGCAAAAGAATATGCACCATAGTTGATGGCTTTCTAAGAACCATAAAGGGGGAAGGGAATTCCTTTCAAAAGTGGAGGAATTGGACCACTGATATGTCTTGGCTAATAAAAGGTCTGAATGCAAATCTGGTGATAATATTTAGATTCTCAAAGTATACATAGTGCAGAGTGGAAGAAGAAAACTGTCTTCCAAAACTTGTCTTTTGACCTCCACATGAGCACAAAGCACATATTTGCCTTGAAATGCTTATCCACATTTTTTATAGGTTATAAAACTGTAAAGGAATTGATTGCCAATCTTATAATTCTCTGGAAATTCTACAGATGCTTCCCCACTTCATCTCACTCTTTGCAAGAAGTTACCACCATAATACATAGTTTTGTTCTCGCAATCCTTAGCCTAACACAGTACATGCACGTTCTGGACACATCTGGGAAAAATATATAAACTATACCTGTGTGTGTCTATGTTTGTATACATGATCTATATACACATACAAACATATTGTATGTTTTTTACTTCCTTTTAAAAACAAAATTGACTACATTGTTTGCATCACTTTCTGTGTCTCTCATGATTCTATGAAAATGTTTTCTTGTGATCAGATGAAGAGATGGCTCAATAGGGTAAAGATGCTTGTCTCCAAGCCTTGCAACCTGAGTTTGTTCCCAGAGTCTACCTGGTGGAAGGAGCGAACCATCTTCTGAAAATGTCCTTGACACATGCACATGCATGCAGGCATGTGCGCACACACACACACAAACACACACATACATAAGAATGCACACACAACAAACAAGTGTAAATCTGGATTTACTTGGTTCTTTTGATTGCGGCTCAACTGATCAAGGTGAAGTTCTACAAAACTAAATTCAGTTCTCCCATATATAGACGCTAAGTAAACTCTTCACTGAACATTGTTACATAGGCTTCTTTATGCACAGACCAAGTATTTCTGGTCTGTATTGCTTATGAGGATTATTTCAGGTATGTGACTACAAAATTGTACTATTAAAAATCACTTTGAATATTATCCTCAGTTTTTTTTTAATTTTTCATTTTTATTGATCTCTTTCCTTCAGCTGTTTTGATGCAGGAATCTGATACTTTTTTTCCCCTCAGCCCCTGCCACTAAATTGCCAGTCACTTGTATCAGTAACTTACTGAAGGGTCATACTGGCTGATTTGAAAGACTCTTCCATCAAATATGAAAGTTATGATAGGTGAACCTGTTCTTTCTAGCCTTTCTGTTCTGTTCTGTTCTGTTGGTCTAGTTGTACATTCTTGAGTAAGTCATGGCTTCTTTTACTTCTTTATTTTTGTCATTACTATTTTTGTTACACAAGAAACACATAATATTTTCTTTGCACATGGTTGAAAGGATACAGAAATATCCAGAGGACACATGAAAGACCCTTTCTTCCCCCTCATTACTTCCTTTGCATTGCTCCTGTCAGCAGTAGGGAGATGTTATTCTAGTTTCTTTTTTATGTGTTTCCATATATACAAGAAGCTTTATTGCTAGCGTAGTTTGAGTCTTTTTTATTAATATAAACAGAGTCGTTCTATACACATGATTTTCAAGTCACACTTGTGACTTAAAACTCCTAAAGGTCTTTTTATATCAGTACACAGACTCTTGTCACTCAATTTTTTTAAACATTTTTTTATTATTATTTCCGCTCATACAAACTTAATAGGTACACCGGTTCCCTCCCTCCCTCCCTCCTCCTCCCCCTGACCCCCCTGCTCCCCCTCCCCTCACTCTTCCCTCCTCATCCCTCAGTGCCTCCCCTCCAAACCCCGAGAATCCTTTAATGTGCATGCCAGACTCTCCTCTGGGCCCTCCTCTCTGATGACTACAAGGACCCAGTGGCATTTCCCTGAACCCTTTCCTGTGTTCCCCTTAAGCCTAGAAACACTACTGTGGCTGTCAATCCCTTGCCTCCAAGGATCTTGGTGCCTTTAGCAGATGCTAGACTTTGTTGTCACTCAATTTTGAAACAATTGCATAGAATTCCATAGAACACATATTGTATTTTAAAGCTTGTATTTTTGTATACATCTTTAAAAACAAAAAGACAAGTCAGTAACAAGCAAGATTTGTATATCATAGGTCAGACAAAAAAAACTTGCATTAAAATTTATACAATGGTCAAGTAAAGAAAATATATTTTTCTTTATACTGATTATGTGATAGTGATTTAGAGAAAATGTAATATACTTGCTCAAATACCATGAAAAGATACTCAGTCCATCTATGTTTCAAACCACTTTATATCTTTTTAGCAGCTACAAAAAAGTCTGAGAAACCTAACAAAATCAAGTGCTAGAGAAAACAGTTCAGCAACGTCTCTGTTTATTACATTAACCTTATTTATTTTATTTTTAGTACATGTGTATTACATGTATATGGATATGTGTCATGCCCATATAGACACCTGCAGAGATCAGAGGAATTTGTTGGGCATCTACCTCTATTGCTCTTTTCTGTTACTCTAATTCCTTTAAGATCAGGTTCTCTTGGGGCTGGAGAGGTGGCTCAGGGATTAAGCCTCTGCCTTGCAGGCAGAAGATCCTGAGTTCAGATCCTAGACCCCACATATGGACACCGGGAGGAAGCGGGGGCGGCCTGCGTTTCTGGTCCTGGTAGGGTGGAGCCTGTGAATCCTGGGGCGGAGTAAACAAGAAGGAGGTGGAGGCGGTCCATGGTGGTTCCCAAATTCATCTGTGGTTCTACACACACACACACACACACACACACACACACACACACACATGTGCGCGCACACACACGCTACGTGCACAATTGAATAAAAAGAAAAAAGAAAAGATCAGGTTCTCTCACAAAATTAGGGACTTGCTGTTTTGATGATGTTAACTAGCCAGGACATCCATGGGCTCAACTTATCATGTGTGTGTGTGTGTGTGTGTGTGTGTGTGTGTGTGTGTGTGTGTGTGTGTGTGTGAGAGACAGCACCACCATGCATGCCTGTGGAAGCCCAAGGGTTACTTCAGGAATCAACCTGGATTGCTCTACCTCCTTTTTGCTTTGTTTAACCCCTCTTTGCTTTGCTCTGGGGTTTCCCAGGCTCCGTCTTCCAGGACCAGAAATGTAGCTGGCACCACTTCTACCCAGCATATTTAAATGGGATCTGAAATCTGAACTTGGGTTTTTCTGTTTGCAAGGCAAAGGCTTAACCCCTGAGCTATCTTTTCAGCCTTATCTACTTGTCTTTATTCCCCCTGAAGTTATAAACATGCACAACTGTGTCCTACTTTGTAAATCAGTACTGGGCTTCAAGCCCAAGTCCTTACGTATGTACAACAATTGTTCTTACCTACAGAGTCATTTCTCTAGCCTCAGTTAGAGAATTGTTAATGTAAAGACAAGCTGGAGTAGTGTTTTGGAAATAGTTCAGCTGATCTCAAAGATAATGATTTAAATTCAATATGACTTACAGTGTGTGTGTGTGTGTGTGTGTTTGTGTGTGTGTATGTGTGTGTATAAGAAGAGAAACATTTGCACTTATGTGCCTTTAGTAGGCATATACCATAATTCTTCAGCAGTAAAATACGATAATTTAATTCTTCTACTAACTTAACACCCTGTGTAGCCCTTCATGGAAAAATAATATAGGGGACATTTGACAAGGAAGTAAGATAAATGTGTCTTTGGAAATACTCTCTGTTCAGATATATCAAAGCATGACGCTGTAGAAAACAATGTTGAAGAACAGATGAGTCTTAGTAACATGATGTAGAAGGAAAAAGCAAGCACCATAATACTACAAGTATGAAAGCTATACGGTGAAGCTTAGCAATTGGAAACCATTACTATCCTTTAAAAAGTAAGGAAACAATAAATGAAAAATCAAGATATTGCTTAATTTTTAGAAGAGTGTTCATTAATATACGCAAGTCAAAAGCAATGCACTCAGTTCTTGGACTGGTGGTTTACTGTTTTTTGAACTTATATAAGATAATAAAATTTCAGTACTAGCGAGATAACTCAGTGGTTAAAGGGTTGATTGTGAAGCAAATGAACCAGAATTCAAATCCCCAGGTCCCACATAAAATAGTGTTTGGATAAGATGTCTTACCTGTAATTCCAATTCTAGAAGGTGAAGCCTGGGAATTCCCAGAGCAGGCTGGCTCATCAGACTAGTCCTCTGGTTGAGCTCTGGGTTTGCCTAAAGACCCAACCTCAAAAGAATAAAGTGAAAGAACAGATTACAGATATGCATCTCATACATGTGGCCATGAATCAGGGCATATGCATGCTCCCACATACATGCAAACACACAGGTATCCTCCCTAAAAATTCATGAAATTGAAAAAGAAAACAAAAAAGGAGAGTATGCATAAGCCAATATCATCTAACTATTAAAGATTAGTATTATATAAATTCTATCTTTATAAGTTATATAATATTTATATGTAGCACAATGTTACACAATGTATAATATATAATATAAATATAACACATTGTTGCACAATATATAACATAGTATTTCTGCTTAGTTAGTAACTTCTGCCAAAGGAATCTCATTCCCTGTGACTCATCTTGTCTTTGGCTATTGCTTTAATTGTTCCTTGTTTGCATAACTGTGGTTTGTCTCTCCCTGCAACAGAGAACAGTTAAAGGAAAGCTGTTAGTTAACTTATTAACCCCTGCATGCTTTGGCTTTGCTCTTCTTTGTGATGGTTTTTGCTTTGTAAAATGGTATGTCTTCAACACAAGCACTGCAAAGCTGTAGGTCCTGTGAGATGTGAACTCCAAGAGTCTCAATGATTGCAGCAAAGCAGGTCATTTGCAGGCAAGAGAAGGACAGGCCTTCATTATTCATGTTCAGTTCAGCAACCTTAACAGGATACTCACCGGAGTGAAAGAAAAATTTCCATATGAACCTGAAATTCAGATAATTCTAACTTAAGTCAAAATCAAGACAGAGTTGTTTTTTTTTTTTAAATGCTTTGGTAAATTACCATAGAATCACTGTACTGAAATACAGAATTGTCTGTCTGATTCCTGGCAAAGAGAGTAGAAAATAAAAACCATGATTAACATGTTAAAAGTTCCTTCCCACTTGCAGTCCAGAGGAAAGGAAGTGCACATTCCCCAGGCAAACAGATTACCCCCCCAACATTTGATCTTCAGCCAGGAACTTCAAATGTGCACATTTATTACACACCCTGAGTTTTTATACCTTTCCAACCAGTGTGTAAGGTTCTTTTGAAACACAGCTTAAAAATCTGAATGGAGCTTTGTTTCTTTTAAGTATTTTTAGTTTGGAAGCAGTTAAATTGCATTTTAAAACTTTACTCCTACATGAGATTTGGAGTGCCACACTGGACCCCCACCTATGTTTTATAGGTGGCTTTCGGTGCTTAGCCACCAGGGCTTTTACTATGGAAACGTTGCTATAGTTTAGCTGCTGCCCCTAAAATGAGATCAGCTCAGGGTAAAAGAGACAAGCGCTGAGCAGTTTAAATGAAAACGTGAACTTTTTACACATATTTTTGATAACTGTTTTCTTCCAACTTTAGCTTAGACATTGTCAACTATGACCTGAAACAGGCATACATTTGGACTGTCAATCCAAGAAAGATTTGGCTGTAAAATAGAAATTGAGTTAGCAAGAGTATGATTGAACAGTAAGATTCTCCAAACGTCTGAGGAAATGTTCTTTAGTGGTGAATTGTTCTCCACATAGCAGAGGCATGCAGCAAGGACAGTGGGCACTTCACAGCAAGGCACAGGTGGTCACTGGCTTGTGCTCAGAGTCTGTATTTGCATGGGAAATCCACAGCATTCATAGCCAGACTAGAGGAAATGAAGAGTATTTTGCAAAATGTCAACTTGAACAAAATCTACAGTGGAAAATTCAAGTTTTTAGTTTTTGCACCAGGAAAGCCACAGTAAGACAAAGAAAGTCAGCCAAGATGTTCATTAATCTATTTCTGTAATATACTTCTCAAAGTCAGTTACATTTCCCAAAACCAAAGACAGTTCCCATTGAATTCCAAATGCTTGCCGACTCGGCCCGGCTGTAGCTGAGAGCACACACCCTAGTCATCATCGCAGCCTCACCACCCTCCTGGCACTATCCTGCCCGTTACTCATGAATGTCCATCAAACAGTAAATAGCAGGAATTACTATAAACAGCAATGCTGCAGTTTTGATAGCTATCACTGCCTATACTCTAGGAATGTAATCTCACACGCTACCTTAAAATTGGATATAGAACATGAACTCCTTCAGCCATGCAGAAAGTAGAAGTGTATATTATAGAGATCACTGCTATCTGTAAAACAGCTGAAGAAGAGCCACAAAAGGAGCTTCGAATGCCCTGAAAAGATTTCTCCAGAGTATAAAAGTCTCAAATAAAGAATGTGTCAACAGTTCTTGGGAACTGAAAAATCAAGCTTCAAAAAATTGTGAAATTTTTATGCATCTTGGACATCATTTATTGATTAGGCAACAAAAGAATAGTTAACTGTGGTAACTTGCCATTGCTGAAGAATTTAGCAGTTTATTATAACTGAACATATATTAATTTTTCATCCCTATAGTGCATCTTAAAATATGGGCGCTACATATGAAAATATTCATAAACATATATTTGAATATACATACACACACACAAACACACACACTTACACATTTACAAATTCACGAATGATTCTGCTCAGGACAGCAAGCCATTATTTTGATTGCCTGTGCAAAGAGAACTTAGCTTTGTGGTTTTGTAATGATGCTTGACTCGTCCCATGCTTTTATTACCATACCAGTATCTCAGAGAAAGAAAATACTATGGACAATCAACAAAACGTTGAATTCTAAAAAAAATGTCCACTGTTGAGAAGCCAGGTTTCTGAGGTCTTGCCATGTTTGTTTTTTAAAATATGTTCCTCATGGGCAAAGGAAAAGCTGAAAGCCTAACTAATGGGTGTGTGTGCTTAAAGGAATTTAGCCAATAATAACTGTTTGTATTAGTCAGGGTTCTCTGAAGAAACAGAATCTATAGAATGTAATATATCAAGTTTGTTGAAAAAAAAACAACAACTCACAGTAAAAATAGTGTCCTTCAAGGTAGCCACCTGCAGCAGCCTCCTTCCTGCCTGGAATGTTCCACAAAGCTCAAAGATCCCAAAAAGGTCTCAAGCCTTTGCTCCTCTGGAGAGTTGAAGACGCTAGGCTCCGACGTCAGCAACGAACAGCCAACAGCAGCAAGGCCCAGAGACCAGGCTCCAAAGGCAGCGGGAACAGCAACAACGAGGTGTAAAAGATGAAGCTCCAAGTCAGCCAAGGGCGGAGGCAGCAGCAGCAGCAACAAAGAAGGCCACAACGCTCCAACACGAACAATGTGCACGCAGAGTGATCTCCACAAGTAGATACCGGATCAGGGAAGCGCAAGTCCTTCCTTCTTGCACCTCCTATTACCTGGTCCACCCTTGGAAAGTACCACCAACTATGGGCTGGGTTCTCCACAGTAATCAGTCAAGTATCTACAGGCTTGTTCAGGGGCCATTCTAACCCTTAACCTTCCACAGCTGCCCCCAAACAATCTGCAACTGTCAAGTTGACATTGAAATGCAACCATAACACTGTTCTTACAGCTTATCCATGCAGGGAAAGAGAATAGATTTCCTCACTATAATTTTTTGGAATTGCTTCAGTCCTCTAGTTTTTGCTTTTTCTGTATTTTATTCATCTGATAGAGTAGAAGTGACAGACAAAGAGAAAGGAAGATATAGAGAAGTGAGCATGGATGCATGTGTATCATGACATAGAAATGGAGATCAGAGAACAGCTTTAGAAAGTCAATCCTCTCTTTCCACCATGTGGGTTTGGAGGATCAAACTCAGAATGCCAGGTTTGCGAGCTTTACCTATTGTGCTATCTTCTGGCCCCAATTATCTGATTCTCTACTTATGAAGCCCAGGCTGTACCTTGGTTGTTGCTCAAGGTATATGGGATTAACCAAGCTAAAGCATTCACTCCACTACTGAGTCCTTAGGAGGAGCAGCTCTTCAGCTTAGAGACAAAAGTTAGTCTTCTCTGCTCTGTAATTACCCATCAGGAGTTTTACCACAAGGATTTGTTTATGAATCCATAAGTCCTAAGTAGAATGTTACAGGATTTGGAAAGTTAGAAAAAGAGAATAAGACAGGTCCTAAAGGCTTTTAGTCTGAATGTGCATGCATAAGGGATACTTTTAAACTTTTCTATTTTCTATTATCTTCAAGAATGACTTGGTCTAAGATTTTCTACATAAGTAAAACAATTGTCAAGTTGCTTTAATTCGGAGGAAGCAAAAAGAATAAAATAAATCAGGTATAAGAAGAATGTTGATCTAAAATTTAGATTTTAACTTAGTTTTACAACTATCGAATTATCAAAAATATCCTTAACATCTCACAGATATTTTTCATTAAACTGTGGGAATATCATTGAGCTTTGTTTCATCTATAGATCTATCTAATACTTTTAAAAGGTTACTCAGATTTAATGAGATTGTAAAGTAATCAGTTTTCTTTTTGTAGTCACATCTTTACTTGATCTCTTGAAGAAAATTCTCTAGGGAGAGGCAATGTTCACTGGAAAATGGAGTGCAATGAAAACATGAGGTTTTCTGCTTACCACTAAACATGCCTTGTAGATTTCTGATTACTGATGCTAATGTATCCTAATGGAACAGCAGAGCTAATTTGTTCTACTTTCATATTCAGTATTTTCTCCAGCTGGTCACAGATTGGCAAGACAGCAATTTCCCATGATTTCCATTATTAGGCCTGGGCTATCTCTGTTGTTCCTGAGGTTCTGGTTATGTGTAAACAGCGGACATCCCACCCCATCACTGGTCCCTTGCATGGAAATTACATATGCATTATTATACTTGAGATATATATGTGTGTCATATATATACAAGCAAGAGAGAGAGAAAAGGCTCATATGTGTTATAGAGCACATATGAAAGACAAACAACATTTGTAAGTTCTTCTTTTACTGTGTGGGTTCTGAGTCACCAATTTTCTGCCTGTTGAGCCATATCACCAACCGCAACCACAGGTTGTTTTTTAAATATCTCTATGACATTTGGTTTTTCATAATATTGCATATTTGGATCAGCTTTCGTGTAAGAACTCATGTAGCCCAGGGTGGTTCTCCAGGATGGATGACCTTGAACTTCTGATCATCCTGGTTCACCTCCCAACGCTAATCTGGCTAGCAGACCTTGCTCTGGGGATGCCAAGTCTCTGCCTGCTGGAGCTGAAACAACAGGCAGGCTGCCATGACACTCAGTATTGTACATGTTATCTGGGTATACTGGTCCTTTCACTTGTATAGCAAGTGCTAACTGGTGAGCCAACACCATAGTCATAAATTATATTTCTGATGTGTTTATCTTTCACTTGCCCATAACATCTTCTCTCTTTAACAGAGACCCCCCCCCCAACATTTCTCCATGTCCTCAGAGACTTGGCAACCTAACTTGTTACTCTCCTACCTTACCAGTAGTACCTTACTTACCTTATCATGGAATGCCTCTCCTCCCTGAGCTTGACCATAATCCTCTGCTCTTCAGCTCTAAGAATGATGCTTCCATTCCACCTTAGAATTACCATTGCCAAGGTCCTGTCTTCACCTTGCTCCTCGTCATAGCTTGAAATTGTCCCCCGTAGTCTCATATGTTTGAGAAGGTGATGGCACCTTTGAGAGGTGTAACCTTGCTGTAGGAAGGCAGTCACAGCGAGTGGGCCTTGAGGTGGATTAGTCCCACCCTACCTCCTAGAAAAGTTTGTTTTTACAGAAAGCAGTCTTGCTGCTCTTAATTTTGCAAATGGTTGTGACATAGCCTGTCATGGTTTGAAATGTGTCCCCCACAGTCTCATTTGTTTGGCAAGGTCATGGCACCTTGAGAGGTGGAGCCTTGCTGGAGGAAGGCAGTCACAAGGGGTGGGCCTTGAGGTGGATTAGTCCCACCCTACCTCCAGGAGAAGTCAGCCTTTGCTGCATTCAGTCTGCCGCTCTCAGCTTCCAAGATGTCTGCGGTGACTTAGCCTCCTCCAGCTTTGGCTAGCCAACCATGCCACCTCTGCCATGAGAAACTGTCTCCTCTCTGGAACCGTAAGCTGAATAAACTTCCCTTTCTCCCTTAGGTTTCTTGACTTTGGGTGTTCTCTCACAGCAATAGTTAGAGTAACTGTTACAGAAATTGGTACTGGGAGTGGGGTATTGTGAGATTAAGAACAGCTGATACCACAAAGTGAAGTTGTTTGCGAAGCTGAGAAAAGTTGATACCCAGAAGCATGGCCAATGCTGTGATGTGGCTAGTGTGCCTTTGGAACTGTTTGTTGGGAGAAATGCAGAGAACTTTGAGACTTTGTGCTGGGAAAGTCTTTGTGTTCTGGCGGTTGGGCCAAAGGAACCTTTCTTGTGAAAGCTCAGAGGACAGCAATGCTGTGAGAGACGCAGGCAGTGTAAGCCCAGCTTGTGATGGTCCAGAGGGGAACAGAGACTGTGTTTGCACCTGGACGAGTGGCACATGGAGCCATGTGTTGGCCAAGAGTTTAGTGAAGTTTTGCCCTCATCCTGAAAGTTTGTCTGAAATTAAGCTGGAGTGCTTGATGGAGGAAATTTCAAAGCAATGTAGTCTTGACAATGTGATATGGCTACTTTTTAGTTGTCTTCAGAGATATGAAAAAGAGCAAAGAATCAGGCAGGAAGAAGCAAAAACTGTAAGATCCAATGATGAAAAATACAATGGCAAACTTAAAGAGTTGAATCAGGAAGAAGCAGAGAACAAAATGGCTGTTGAAGAGATTAGCTCCATTTGTAAATCAAAGCCTGCTCTTAATTTAAATAATAGGAGAGGCCCTAGCTTGAGGGCAAGATCCTCAGGGAAGGCTCCCACTCATAAGAATGCAAATCCTTTCAGAAGACTGGAGCTAAAGGGTGGAGTTCCAAAGCAAGAGTTGGTTTCTCTTACAAAGCAACTGTCCAGGAGTGAAAGAGATGGTCAACATGGAGAAGCAGAATCAGCTGTGATTCAAGGGGGCCAGTCTTGACAAAGTTGTCCACGTGGTTCTGGTTTTAGAGGCATCAGTAATGCAAGAGGGAGGAGATCATGGAGTCCTCCTCCAAGATTTCAAAAATTGGCAGAATCCAGGCATCTTGAGACAAGAAGCCTGCAGTTTAGAGGCCCAAGAAGGGCAGTTTGTGCTGTGGAGTTAAAGCCTGGTTTGCCATTGAGAAGTAAAGATGTTAGAGATTTCAGACACAACGTGGGACACCTGACAAGGAGAGCTGTATACCCTGGGGGGAGTCAGCTCAAGAGACCAACGTATTCTATGGGCAGCTGCATTGGAGGGGTGGAACCAAAGCCCTTTGGAACTGAGATGATTTCAATGAGAGGCTCACCTGTTGGACTTAGAGCTACAAGATTTGGAGTTTGTCCTGCTGGTTTTCGGTCTTGTTATGGACTGATCTTTCCTGGATATGCCCGCATTCCTTCCTTTTGGAATGGGAATGTTTATTCTGTGGCATTGTATGTTAGAAGCATGTAACTTGTATTTTGATTTTACAGGAGGCTTTGGACTTTGGACTTTTGGACTGTTGGGATTACCATTGTAGTCTATGAAGACTTTTAAAGTTGGACTGAGTATGGTTTGCATAATGAGATGGCAATGAGCCTGTGAGGGCCAGGGGTGGAATGTCATGGTTTGAAATGTGTTCCCCACAGTCTCATGTGTTTGGCAAGGTCATGGCACCTTGAGAGGTGGAGCCTTGCTGGAGGAAGGTAGTCACAAGGGTGGGCCTTGAGGTGGATTAGTCCCACCCTACCTCCAGGAGAAGTCTGCCTTTGCAGCAAGCAGTCTGCAGCTCTCAGCTTCCAAGATGACTGCGGTGACTTAGCCTCCTCCAGCTTTGGCCAGCCAGCCAGCCATGCCACCTCTGCCATGAGGAAATGTCTCCTCTCTGACCATAAGCTGAATAAACCTCCCTTTCTCCCTTAAGTTTCTTGACTTTGGGTGTTCTCTCACAGCCCTAGTTAGAGTAACTGTTACATAGCCTATCTCCAGCTTCTGCCACTAGCCATGTTGCTTCCACCATGAAAGACGTATCTTCCCTCTGAAACTGTAAGCTGAATAAACCTTCTGTTCTCCCTTAAGTTGCTTAACTTTGGGTGTTCTCTCACAGCAACACACAATAGTAACTAGTACATTCCCAAAGCCAGTTCTGATGTTTATCCTCAGTATCCTCCATGGAGTTTGGCTCCTCATTTTCTTGGTATATTATGTCCCTCCCATTTTCCAGCTCTCTGGGTGTCTGAAATTCCTTTCAACAAAACCCAGCATCTCAGTCTGAATGACAGACTATTCTTTCTACCTTGCTGCTCTAGCCTCCAGAAAATCTTCAGGTACTTTGACTTTGGGATACTGAAAGCATGCTCAACAAGCCTTCAACAATGGGCAGTGTGATGGGCTTAGTTTGCCTCTCATTCTCTCCTTCCTTGGACCAGCAGAGTGATGTTTCAGTCTCCCATTTACCACTGACAGATCACAGCCAATCTCCACGAGATTGTATACATGCCAGCATCTACTATCCCCAATATTCTTGTGTAGATAATGTGCCAGAACCCCGTGACTTGCCACAGAACGTTCCCATAGGAACTGCACAACAAAATGCCACGACTTTCTGTCTCTTTATACATGCATCATCAGTTGTTTCAGAGTTGCATTAAAGCATGGCTTCAATGTCACTAGAATTACCATCGATTTCCTTCTGGCTATCAAGCCAAGCCTGATGCTAAGGCACGGCGAGCATTGTCTTTGTACTTCAATCCATCATGTTTCATCCTTATCTCCCACAGCAAAACTATCACAGAGCATGTTTCCAAGGAAACAAAATGATTGATATAATTATAATCTACACTTATCACTCTGGGATCCTAAGACTTAGTAATGGAAAAAAATATAACACATACTCTATGCATCCTTCTTATTCTACAGTTGAAGGGTTACAGATCAGTTTATAGCCAAAATCCAAAATAGAAAAACAATTACTTTTTACATTTCTTTTCTCTACTCCTACATCTCTCAACAATATTTCTAAGTAGATAAAGCCTGTCAAAAGCTACTAGATATTATATCTATATGTGTACAAGGAAGGACCATTTTGGAATCTTGTTTTAAAAGGGAATGAGTACAAAGTGTTTGGCTCTCTCTGGTTACAGATAGAATTATTTAGAAAAAAAATCACTTTTAAAATTAATGCCAATAAAACTGTTTCTGCCACTTTAGCAGAAATTGTGAAAAACACTCCCATTTCCATCAACATTGGCAGATATATTTCTCAAGGATTAACTCAAAATATATGGTGCATGTTGTGAGAAGAACTTAAGGAAGGGCCTCAGGGATAATCATAAAGAGATTAATATTATTCTCCTTCAGTGCTCCCTGAAGTACAAGACACCTCAAAATTATACCGAGAAATAGGCAGGATATTATAGAGAAGGTAATGGCTGCCAAATGAACTGGAGATTAAGCCTCAGGGTTGATATCCAAGTAAATATGCTGTTGCCTTATATTTAGCATTGTCAACCTTTGTGCCATTGTGCTATTTCATAAACTGCCAGCCTCATTCCATGGCAGTTAATAAATCTCCAAGGTAGAGCTCAGTGTAGACCAGCCATTAGTAATTAGTAAACTACTGCCGTGGCTGATGATGTCAGTATACTTGGCATCCACTTTCCTCATTGCTTTTTTGTACCATTTTAAATTTAGTCACTAAAATAATTCTATTAGTTATGTAGAATAATATTAATCTCTTTATGATTATCCCTGAGGCCCTTCCTTAAGTTCTTCACACAAGGCTGAAGGTCATGAAGATGAAGACTTGTTAAGACTGAGCAACTCAGATGTAGGGACGGAGAGCAGGCCTGAGGCCGTAGATGCTGGTCTTTTCCAGAGCTCATTGGACCCCTTCCCAGACTCCTCCTCCTGCCTCAGCCCTTGGTCCCTCCTCCAGATTACATAGCTTCCAGCATCTGTCTTCAAAGTCAGATTGAAGTCAGTCACAAAACAAAGCGTCATTATCAGTTATGTCAAAATTAACTAGAGATTATTGGTTAGTCATCATATAAAATTATAATTTATAGTAAACATTTGAAAGGAAATATTAATATTTTGTGGACTGGTATAAAATATGATCAGTAGTCATCCTTCTGGATTAAGACAATTTAAGTATTTAATCTGTAGGATTTTTACATCACATATTTTGGGATTATAATTTGTAAAACTGAGGGTTCAACTAGATTTGTAGATTCCTTATTGTGACTTTCATTTAAACAAAGATTGTTTGCATAAAAGCTAGAGATCCAACTGCAATTCAAACATCCCCCACGAGCAGCAGGCTCATCTACACAGGCAGCATACTAGTATGTAAGTGATTATCTCAGGAGGCCAAACTTTTTTCCAGGCCCAGTGAGGAAACGTGGGACGGATATCCTGCTCCCGAAAGGCTCACAGCAGCCCAGTGACGACCCTTTCTCCTTCCCTAGGCTGCCTTGTGGTGGTGTCCTGGCTCCAAGCTTCATTGCTCTGAAAATTCTCCTCCCATCCCGAGTCACATGAGACAGTCAGGAGCAGATCAGCCTTCTGACGCACAAAAAAGGCATTTTCTGGCTACAAGGCAGTCTGCCATTGGCTTAACGCATTCTCGGTGGGTCACACGGAACCTGACAGCTCTTACCGCAGCATCAGTCTGTCTTGGGCTATTCAACAACTGCCGCCAAATATGATCAGGCAGCTAAATTATAAAAGGGAAAACTTAAAGACACGCACATCTGCTGACAATTTCTAAATTGAATGTTTCTAAGCCCAATAATTGAGACTTCTTTGCTTGTGTTTATATACTTTAAGGTAATTTTGATCTTGATATAATAAATGCATATGAATTTATCCTATACTTATATCAAATGATTAAATTGAAACAATTTTATCTATGTTTAATAAAATCGAAGCCACCCTTATTTCCTTCTCTATGGCCTTCAAACACCCTGCTGTGCAGGATTGTGTCAGTATTTAGTGGTTTCAGGAATTGCTTGAAGAAATTTGGCTCATGCCAGTGCCTAGGTTTTATCCAAAGGGATTCTATATCGTTGGCATGATGTGGAATCCACAAGCTCTGACAATTGTCACCTCTGCTCATCTCCTGAACCACTTTCAAAGGTTTCCCTTTGCCAGGGCTAACAGATAAAAGCAATTCCCTTCATATCTCCTCTCAGGAGAGTAAGGTAGTTCAGCTTTTCATTGTGCAGACACTTCTGCGCGAGTACCCTGCAAAGATAGCACCTGGATCACCACTAACCGTCTGTGCTGCTTTGAGACAACATATAGGCCTCAGTTTCTCCACCTGTGAAACTATTTGAATTGGTAATTCTGATCCTCTCTGTTGTTTAATTGTTCCTAAGCAGTATGAGGTACTATTGATTTGAATATTTCTAGTTCCTGAATATTGCCTGGGGAAAAAGTTTTCTTCATTCAATCAGACAACTTCAATAGTTCTTTAATTTGCACTGTTTGACTTTTAGGGCTCTTGGCTAAGACTGAAGAGTGACCTGCAGGAGACCGCACTGTTAACAATTGTTTGTAGAGATGGCTTTCCTTTTCTGTCAAGATTATTGTTCCCTGGTCACTTCCCTTCCTTGTCACAGAAAGTATTTATTCCTCATCTTCTTTAACAAATGGAGAAAATAAATTTTATATAAAAGAATACATGAAAACTCAGATTTTGCCACTTGAGACAAAAGATAGATTTTTCACCATTATCATGGTAAGGACACATCTTCAGGTTTAAGTTTCACATGTACAGTCTTGTTCAGAAGCTGTATCTCTGTCAGCACTTGGCCACCACATGGGATTAAGCATCTCTTTTCTGCTCATTAGAGAGATGAGGAAGTTGGCCTGACAATTTTGAGAGGTACCAACAAGTAGAGGAGTCATTGTGGGTATGAATTCTTTAATAAGCTATGTGATACACTAAAATCAATTAAATTTCATTGCTCATACTAATTAACAAGTCAATTATTAGGTGATCTAAAAGGCACCACGTTTATAAATTTAGCACCACCCACAGGTCAGAGGGTTTCTGCGTGTGTGTTCGCATCCTGTCCTCAGCAGCCACCAGGCGTCAGGCCCATAGACCTTTCATTATCCCATCACCTTCTCAGTTATCAATTATTCTGGTTCAAAAACTAGAAGGTAATTTTGGCCTTAGCTAGCTAAACAGAATGAGCATGCTTCTTCAGTATTTAGCATCCATATTAAAAAGAATTTAAGTATTTACCTAGAGATGGAAGAAATAACAAGCTCAACAATTCTGTTCTGTGTACACATTTCAGCAGTGGCAGTGAAAAGACGCCACACTTTGCATGTCCAGCTCCGTCCCCAAGACACTTCTATGCTTTTGGAGAAGACAAATGACATCATCACAATGTATGGTGATGGAGCCTTTGTCTTCGCAAGGGTTTAGTTCAATGTGTGTGCTCCATGCCATTGACCACAAGTAGGGGACATAAATTCAGCCTTTGATTTCAAACATTTTGCAAAGTGGGCTTCTGCAAAGACCCAGTACAAGCTTGGAACACCCTTGATTTATTCTGCCTCCTCCCCCAGTGAAAGGACTCCTAGTACAGGGTTACATGGAAAGAGAGTCACTGTCCTCAACCTCTGATCTGAGGTGTGAATGAAAAAAATATGACATGATATAAATATAGTAAAGGGTATGCAGTAATTGGCAAAACCTATGACCCATGCCTTGTGCCCGTGACAGGAGTGGGTCGTGTCATATTTGAAGGACTGTTCTCTTCCCCCTCAACAAATGGAAGCAAATTTTCAAACAATTTCATACCATAAAAGTGCTCACTGGGACATGAAATGAATCTTAACACTATCACCATGTTTTATTCCTTTCCTGCTTCTACATTCAATAGCTCAGACTATTCTAAGACAAAGAGACATGTGCTTGCTGACTGTGAGGAGTCCTTGCCACAACAACACTCTTACTGTGATTTCCCCACATGAACCCACAGAGAACAGGATAGATGTGCTCTCTCCTGCCCCACAGCCAGCCTCTTCTTTAAACCGAGACTATTTTCTATTTATGCCATGACACTTGATGCAAAATATCAGTAATCATATTCATGCTTATGTTGATATACACGAAGTGTCAATATACTTTTTCTTGCCTTGAACAGTGTCTATTTTATGGAATATCCACTTATCATACATGTATTTTGCTCAAGTAGTAAAATTGAAAAATCTGGATTAGCCAAATTTTTTAAATTCAATTTGCATTCCAGGTGTTTTAGGGAAATTGACCTTTATAACTAAGCTCAGATAAACTTTAATATCCCCCAGGTAATACATGTATTAGAATGAAATAGTTTTTTATAAATGGATTTTACTTGAGGTAAATATATTCTTAAATCGCCATTCAACCTAGTGGCTCCCTGATTTCTCATCAGAGTTCTACTTTTCCACAAAGGAAGACAAAGTAAGCAGAGCCACATTAGACCCTTTTGAAACTGCTGCTCATGCAAAGGTGAGGATATCTCTGTGGTGATCTAAAAGAAGGATTTTAGAATATTTTACCTAGTTTCTCACTTGGTAGCTAAGTAACCAAGGGCAACTCTCAGTTTCCAATTTTTCAAAATGGAAATTATAAATATAAATCCATAATTTCTACAAAAATAAATTACCTTTGTTCAAAGTGTGTCACTTATTAAATGTTTAATATATATTAAAAATATATCATATACATGATATATAAAAAGAGAGAGAGAAAATATTTTCTGAATGAATAGTAGAATGCAAGTTTGCCTTAATGAAGAGTTATCTGCCCAGGTAGCCAAAGCAAGGTACCAAGCATGAGTCTAAGAATGTTGAGCCCAATGGTTCCACTTTAGACTTAGATTAAGTGCAGGTATGTGAATATCCTTGGTATTAGAAATTCATGACATTGGTCCAGAGATAGGAAGCTGGAGTCTGAGTTTTCCTCCAGAAATGCACAGAACAGAATTGGAAAGAGCAGATGTCCCCAGGAGGGGCCTCTGAGGCAGTCACTTAAGTATGAGCGTTCAATGCTGCTGACTTGTATCTTTAGGTTGAGCTTTGCTGAGACAGGTGCATGACTGTCTTAAGAATGTTGTTGTTCTTTACCATGCTTGAAAAATATGATAGAATAGGCGTTTGGAGATGAACAAAAGTGAGCTTAGAGAGATGAGGTGCAATGTTCATGTCTATAAAGGAGTCAGACCTAGAACCCAGGTCTCCTGATCCCCAATATTTTGACTTTTCCAACACATTGCCCTGCTGTTCTCACAGAACATGACTGCTAACATACAGCAAAGCTCCCTACCTGAGAGTCATCCTTCTGTAAGGCATAGTCAGTACCCGAGAAACTTGTGGGTATTGTGATCACCAAGATGAAAGATGTTTATAAACCAAATGTTTTCTGAGTACCAACTACCATTCAAAGCATGTGTCATTTCACTCAAAGCACAAGCCATCCTCTGTGAACCAACAGTTGTAACAAATACCCGAAAGAAACAATTTATTGGAGGGAAAACTGTTTTGCTTCATTGACTTACAATTCCCGTCTATGGTTGTCTGGCCCCTGCAGCAAGGCAGAAGTATGTGCACATGAATGAAGGACGGCAGATACTCTGGCCAGTTGAGAACCCAGTCTGTCATCAAAAATTTATGTGCAGGATGCTCTGAAGAGCCTGTGAGAATTTTCTCACCTTGGCAATTTGTTGATAAAGAACTAATCCCTGAACTGAACAAAAAATTAGCTTTGCAGGCTCAGTTCCATGTATTAGTCATACTGTGACATTCTCGCTAACAGCAGAAGATAGCCCCAATTATTATATCTCTACAAGTAAGGTAAACAAGAGTTATGGAAGCCAATTCATCTAACTAGTCATCGCATTAACAAGGGGCAGAATCATGTTCAGAACCCCAGGTTGATAGTCTCCACACCCCACTGTTTCGCACTCAGAGAAAAGAACATGCATGCCTTTTATTAAACATTTTCAATAGTGCCGCATACTGTGATACAGCCTATGATTAGAGAGGTTTACAATGGACATTCTATCCTACTCAAAATCCAAGGCTGGCAGTGCTTCTATTCGCTGTGGAGGAGCACAACAAGGCCATTTGGTTCTGACTGACAGGAAAGAAGACAAATCTGTGTGGGGAGATAGAGGAGATGGTACTTGTCACACTGTTCCAATACTACCAGTCACGCACAGAAGGCACAGACCTCAAAGTTACTCTTTTTTAAGGGAGATCATCAATTTCTCTGCTTGTGTTTGGACGCACCTACACCTGCACATTCATATGTGCACACAGACACACACGAGCACACACACGAGCACACACATGTGCACACATATGCACACACACACATACACACACACACACACGCACACACATGCGCACACACACACATACTCACACACTGAAACATACCACATCACATACACCTCTGTGGTAGCTCTGGACCAGGGCAGTCTCTCTTCTGCTGTTACATGAAACGTCTTTTCTTTCCATTTCTTCCCACACTTAGAAATGAACCACACATCCTTTGGGGTAATACACAAATTCTACAATATAAGCAAAGGCCAGGGGACTCCAACTGCCATTTCAACCTCAGCCCTCCCACCCCGCCCTCCTAACCACACACCACTTTCTTTTGCATCTGAGGAAAGGAGAATTCCAATCACTTTCTGGTGAAGGAATCTGAGTGTCCCCAGAAACACCTTAGAGATGCTGAGATGCAATGTCCATGGTAGAGGTCAGTCCCGGGCAGCAAACGTGGAATCCTCTGTTTCTCAGAAGCGCAGAAAGCTCTCACTGGGAGATGGGAGACAGTGTATGGCCTGGCACAATCAGCTAGATTTTTCTTTCTTCTAAAGAGTTTGAGAAGGGAGCTGTCCCAACTCATTTCATCTTTACACCTGTTTTTCATAGTCATGGCCTCTCCGCCTAACTTGTGAATTTTTTGCAGTCTTTGGACAGATCAGCTGAGCAGGACACGGCTGAGGCTGGCGAGCAGCCTCTTTCTGTCCTCACTACCCCCATCCTGCCCAGTGGGCCCTAGTTGTTCCCATTGTTCTGCAGCCATTCCAGAGGGAGAAGTTCGGAACCAGGAGAATGTTCATTCTACCCCATGAAAGACAGGGAGAGAAAAAAACAGCATTGTTTTATTTTGGTAAAGACTCAACTAGAAAAATGGAGGATCCAGAAAGTCAATAAACAAGACCCTTCTTTCCTCCCGAGATTCAACACAACAGGACTTGCAGACAGCAGACAGATTAGCATTTAAATACTAGTTTCATTTTCGATAAAGCTAATTTAAAAATTCCACATGGTTTTGATGTGCTACCAAATGTCGCCTTACATTGAATCAACCCGCACTACCCCTCCACGCTGGAGTAATGTGAGCATGCACCTATGCTTTCCCGAGGGACAACTAGGAGCAAAAGAGGGAAGACTAACTCTGGCATGCCTAGATTCGTCTCCCACTTCTCCAGGGGCTCTGTGGGGAAGTGTCCTCCAAAGCTGCCCCTGATCTTCTCTGTGAGGAATGGACTGGAAATTCCCTTCCTTCTGTCATCTGAGACAGGGTTGGGGAGGAATGGTGGGAGAATTTGCTTTTTTTCCTCTTGTTTTAACCAGAAGACACCCAAGCCACCAGGCAGACACACAGACAGGAAGAGAATTACTGTGGTACAGTGTGCTGTTAGTAACTGTGAGTCAGCTGGGAGTCAGAAGGGGGATCTGGGTCTATGTGGTTGTATCTGTAGTCTCTAGAGACTAAGATGTCAGGAGCAGAAAGGACCACAGACGTGCTCGTCTGTCCCAGCACCTCTGGCCCCGGCCAGTGTCAGGATAAACGAGCTGTGTCTTCCCTGCTGGGTGCCCAGCACACTCCACCTGTTTTAATCAGTGATAGTGTCTCAAGCCTTCACCACACCCACTGGCTGCTAACAGAGGCTGATCATCAAAAAGTGGCGACACAATGAAGTGTGACCAATGGACAGACTCTGCGACCCAACTGGCCAAGGTCTACTGAAAACATCAGCATCCTGCCTAAAAGACTCACAGGCTGTGTAGAAGCCACTCCTGTAGCACCATGGCTCATTTTCCACATTGGCAATGATGCTCCCTGTGAAATCTAGAAAGCATTGTTGTTCACACCATATCCATCTAAAAATACTTACAAGAAAATATTCAGGATATCTATCTCATCCTCCCATGGCTCAGAAATCGAAACAAAATATTACAGAGATAACGTGTGCCACGTGCATATCCATTCTCATATGAAGAGAAAAAAGCGTTGTGTTGTGCTGCTAATGACGGGTTGACCAGAAGTCAAGCTCTCATGCCTGCACGTTGTTCATGATACTTTTTCTTGCAGCTCTTTTGTGATTTTGAAAATTTTATAAATGAAAAATGTGGAGAGTAAGAAAGAACCAGTGGAGAGAGTGTGTGGCAATCCCAAGGCGAGGCTGCTGTGTGGAAAATTCCCTCAGAGTGGCTTCAGTCTCCACAAGCGCAGGACTCGGGAGCTGGTGCTGCAGACTGTGTTGGAGGCTATCAGAGATGCGTCGTGTTCGGAGGCGGTGGGAGTGAAATGAGAGCTGGGAAGCATGAGAAAAGGACTCTTCCCCTCCTCTCATTGCGTCCCCTGGGCTCAATGTCTCTGAGAATGTGACCCTAGACACTGCGGGGTGCACTGTGGGCCTGGAGGGAAGCCCACAACAGAGTATTAATACGTGCACAATGACCAGTGTGATCGCTCTGCCTGGAAAATGCCTAAGCATCCCCAGCAGTCCTGTCCCAGAGACACTCGCAGATTCTTTTCATCTTTTCCCAGATCTGTCCAATCACATGCCCTCACGTTAGATTTAGAATCATTCTGTGACCGTGGTGGCACCACAGAACCTTTGCTAAATTTAGCCTCGTTGCTAATTAAGAACAGAGTCTCAAGCACAGGCCTTGGCAGGATTCCAAAAGATGAAATCAAGTTGTCGTTTCATGCTAGAAGAAAAATCCAAGGATAGATTGCGTTGGTGGTTGACCTAGGCATATTGTAAATCTGGTTTTCCAGACCTCATAAAGTGTGTGAGAATTTACTCAAGTGTAAGTGGACATGTGCGTGTACACGCACACACATACACACACACACACACACACACACACACACACACACACACTGTGCTAGTATCAACTACCCTGTTTGTCTTCCAGTATCTTCCACTGACTCCCTAGTTAATGGAAAGCCAGTGAGCCATGGGCCAGAGCAGGGCTGAGCGTGTCTGCGTTGACTTCATCCTGGATGCCATTATTGTGTCTCATGGCCTGTCATGCCATTGAGAAGAGACACTGCCCACATTCCTTGCTCCGCTATTGCAAGAGTTACATTATTCTTGTTGCCATATTTACATCACCTTCGATCCAGTCAGCGACAGCGACCACAATAGCTGCACTCATCCTCTAATCCAGCATAAAGTAAGTCTTTCAAGTCAGGCTTTAGGCAACTACACAGCTGTAGCTAATGCTACAGAGCTGTCAAGATTTACAGAGAAAAGTGAACGGTGCCTGGCATATGTGTAACTCCAAGTTCTTTGTCATTTAACCAAAATATTCCGTAAGGTGCTATTCCCCTTCTAGAGCCGGGGACAGATCCCCGGAACCTTAAAGGCCTTGTCAATCTCTATCCTCTTTGTCCTCCCATACATTGATACCATCATATCTACTATGGTGATGAACAATTCATTAGGAGCATAAAACAGAATCCAAGTAAAAAGACAAGACAGAAAAGTGGAACAAAGGCTTGTTCTTGTGTGTGTCTTATTCTTCCTCTTCCTTCCTCATCTGGGACCCTCCTTATCATCCCAGGGAGAGACCACACTGACTCCTCGCCCCCTCTGTGGCACTGCCACTCCATCTAGCACAGTGAGAACAGGCAGCGCCTTGACACTATGCTTGCCACTCCACCGCTGCTCTCACCCTGCCTGCGAGGAGTGTTTATCCTAAAGGAAGAAAACAGTAATAGCCCAGAGCTGTCTGTTTGTTCAACTCCGACTTGAATGGTACCAAAGATGAAATCTTCATTTCCAATTGTTCCGTGCCAAGGCGGTTATATTTAAGGTCCAAATATGTGCGCCATATGTCACACTGTAGCTTGACAATTACCTCGGCAGGCAGTGTCAGACAGATGGGAAACATTACTATCAGGCATACATACATTTAGAATTAGACATTTAAATAAATTCAGGCCTGTCTCAAGCTTATTAAAAGGATTTGGGTCCATAAGCCCATTTCGGGCATGTGCATATGCTAGAGAATCTTTATATCCTGAATAGGTCTGGTTTGATTCTAGTACCTTTGGGGTTACTGATGGCAAGTGATGTGCGTTTTGCTCTTTGAGTCGGGCACCTGCAATTAGACAATGAAGCCACATGTGGAGATTTAAACCTCAGTGGTTATTGTCACACTCATGCATCCCAGCCATGAAATGACAGACATTAGCTGCCTCACCCAGAAGCCCAGGACTTCACAGTCAGAGATTAGAAAGCTACAAAGGAACCTGCCTCAGGATGAAGTCGGGCTCTCTCTGGTTTAAACCTCAGGCTACAGAAAGCTTTTGACACGAATCTCACAAACTGCAAATAAAGGTTAGCACTCTGTGGAAGAAATGAAAGAAGGCTTCAGATGAATGTTTTAAGTTTTTATCGCCCAAAACTCTAAAAAAGCCCTCTTTACATTGTCTTCTTCCAGGGGGGTTTGGATTCTACTTGGCAATGCAGAAAGGTTTGGTGTGGCTTGTGATAGGAAACCAAATGAGGTTAGAAATGAGATTCTAGAATTTTATTAAGTTCCAAAGGTAGGCAGAGCAGCACTTCAAGACAATGGTCCCACGGAGTGGTTTGATCTATGAAGACCTTCTGTGCTGCTCACATATACAGTTCGCGGCTCGAATTCCTTCCCTGCTCAGAGCAGTTTCTTTTCTCAACTTTTAAAAGCAGCTCCATCTGTGTGCTTAGTGCTTGATGCACGGTAGGTGCCTGATCATTTACAAGGAAAGAGGAAAAGAGGAGAGCAAGAAGGTATCCACAAACCAACATGTGCATGTAAACTCAAGATGCTTACCAACCAGAAACTACAAAGTTAATCTAGAAGTTAAATATATCAATACTTTTTTGAGCTCAACCTTTGGCTCTACCCTTACTAGGTAGGTAACTTGCTCACATTTCTGGACATCCTGTATCTTGATTGTCTCATCTATGAAAGTAGATGTGATCCTTATTCCTTGCAGTAGTGCCTGGCATTCCATGCCTACCGCTGCTTTTATTTTAGGAGTCAGGGCTGAAACTTGATTATTCTTCTAAGGAACTGGCATACTTGCTAAGTTTGGTACCATTTTGCTCATATGCAGCTCTCTTGGTAGATCAAGTGTGCATTCTGTGTCTGGTAACACGTCTACCCTCAAACTTTAAACACCGCACTAAATCTAATCTTCAGGGCTCCAGATTCCTTCAAGCGGATGTGTGTAGAGGCAAGTACTACATTCTGCTATACCTGTGCTTCTGTGTGAGAGAAGGTGACCTACAGTAAAAATAGACTTCTGAGGCCCAGCACAATGACCTCTGTCCTGCGCACTCAGATGAACTACAGAAGCATCTAGAGTGGCCTTTTGAAGAACACGTCTCCATGGTATCTTGGTTTCCCTTAATAAAAAAAACTTGATCCAAGGGTTGAATTTTCAAGCACTGGAACAGATCGTGCCTTCCCTTTTGTCAACCCCTTCTGTGAATCTATGTGTAACATTCTTGGTGTGCCCTCGAGCTTGTAAACAATCCAGGTTCCCTGGCAAAGCATTGAAGGTAGTGAGGACCCCACTATGCCTGTCAGTCCTCGCACCTTTAATCAGACCCTTTCCCTCCACTGCTCCCTACCCTACTCCTGGAGGACAAAAAGAGAAAGCTAATAGTTGAAATAATGTTTATTATCTTGGTTCTCCAAGTGTTGCCTCTGGCATCAGCACCATCTATAAATTAGTGAGCATTGAAAAATATCTGGGGCAATTTCCTACTAAACTGAGTAGGAAATTCTAGAGGTAAAGCCCTACAGGAAGGCCCTTCCATGTCATTGGAATACATGCTAGTCTGAAGACCAGAGCTAAGCCTGTCATTTATAATGCACTGGTCTCCATCTCTGCCCTCGTGATACCGCAAACATCTCTCCTTTGCTTTCTCTCTGTAAGAAAGATTCTGTAACACATTTCACGTATCTTCCAGCCTGCCCCAGAGTAGTTTCATGTCTATTCAATGTGTGTTTGGGAGCTCTAAAGAAGCACGCAGGGAAGAATAGGAGTGTACATTGGGGCACCTGATCCAACGAGGCCCTCCATCCAGGTGGAAGGTCAGGGTGTGCAAGCAGAGGATGATCAGCAAGATCCAACAGCAGGGGCCTGGTGTGAAGAGTAGCAATGAGAGTCATGGGGGATCAGAAGGGGTAGGACTGTGGAGGTGTGCAGGGACTGCTGTGGAGGAATGGGCCAGAGCTAAACCTGGAGGGAAGAGGCAAAGTCAGCAGCTGGAAGAAGAAAGATGTTTCCCCTTGAGTGAGAACAGGGAGACTCGCCCGCAAACCTTACTCCTCCTCAGACACCACCTGCCATATGGTACATGACTTTTGAAGGGCTGAATAAGAGCCATAAATACTTTACTTTTATGACTCAGATTAATTTTGTATTAATACCTTGTTATAATTAACAAAGTACATTGTAATCTAATTTATGAGAGGAAAACCAGAGTATATAATAGACATTCTTGAGTACCACCTTTTAAATGAATGTTAATGTGCAAAGCATACAGTCTCCTTACATTTTAAATAGTGCCCATGAAACCACTTTTAAAATCACACTTGCTGCTATTTCAGTTTCTGATTTGCAAGCTAGCATTCTTGTCCCTTCGCGGCTGTCTGGGAGGGAACCATGGAGGAGGAAGTGGTAGCTGGGGAGCATTTCTTCCTTTTGGGGGAGGGAATCCTCTGGTTGGTTTGGTCAGTGTCCTTTTTGCTGCCTGGAAGTTACCACTGTGCCCTCCAAGTAGCAAGGACTTCCACTTCCAGACACATTGTGACTGGGATACTATCAGAACCTTTGAAAACATCTGATTAGCTCCCTTGTTCTTACAGTTGGAAGGACAGATACCCCGAACTGCAGCATTGCTTCACCAGAACTTACACGTGGGCAGGGGATGCATCGTCTGCATCCCACAACTACCTCTCCCATCGGCACTCTCTATGCCTTGAATCTTTATATCTCTATGTCTTCTTTTCCTTCCTCCACACATCTGGCCGGAAATATAGCTCTTCAGGAACTTTTTTGAGTCATCTGATTTGTCATGGAGGTTAAAATTTGGAATGGGTAGAAATGAAAAATCAGGGAATTGAATAGGGCTCCAAGACAAGTAATCCTAGATTTTGACTTCAAAGGGGAGCGGTTCAGGATCTGTGGCACTGCAGATGTCTGAAAGCATGAGTGGCTTCTATGTAGGAGAAAAGGTTGTGAAATCCAATCCTCCCAAAACAGGCCATGACATCATGATCCCGCAAGAGACAACTATGGACAACCAAGCCTCACTGGACCTGCCTGGCCAGTGGTCACCTGTGAACTGAGAAGAACCACGTGGAGCCCTACAAAGTACTGAAGAACATCACAGCCAACAGATTTAGGGACAGGGAGAAAAGTATCTAGTTGTGTACCCCTGAGTAACCCATTAGGCTCCAAATCATAGTTTACAACCCAGGATCGCATATAAGATTTGACATTGCCAAAGAACAAAAATTTATCCATAAAGTGGAGGAAAAGAAATAAGACAAGAATGTCTTTTGGCATGTCACAAACCACATGACTGTGCTGTGAGAACTGCTGTGATCTGAAGGGTGTAGTGCATTGTTTAGGATTAAACTACCTACCTTGAAGAAGCAGCTTGCCTGGTCTCACACTTCAGTTAGGGAGAAAATTTCTAATTGACAGCCTCATACATATTTATGGGAACAATATGATATTTCAATGCATGTATATAATGGGCAGTAATGAAATCAGAGTGATTAGCATATCTATCATCTCAAACGTTTACCATTTCTGCTTTTATAGAAAGATTGAAAATCACGTTTTTTTCTTAGCTATTTTGGGATTTATAATAAATTGTTCACTGTGCAAAGGCTTTGACTGTTAAATCACTGAAATCCTTTGGTATTACTGGTATTGGGCATCAGTAAGCTACCTCTCCCCCTTCTTTTGGATCTGACCTTCAGACACTGATGCTGTCAAATGCTTATACTGTCATGTCTGCTAAAAAATTTTAGCCAGCTTCAGGCACAGACTTTTTCTGCTGCCAGGATATCAGGGTTTTTGTTCAGCATAACTTCAGATGGTGCCATTCACACTGTGAAATGATGTTCTGACCCCACAAGGCATAAGATACTGTGTTAAGGTTAGAGTGTGGGATCTACAGAACAAAAGCAGTAGCCCATGCTAATAATCTTTATTTCTTTTGCACTCTATCACATGGTAGAAAAAAAATCATAGTTCATTCACAGTGTCACACAACTAATCCATCAAGAACAGGTGGTTTCAAGAGGCAATGAGTTGGAAGGTTGGATACTGTCATAGTTAGGCACAGATGTCAACTTGACAGTTGAAGGTGTGAGCTCTGGGCACATTTGTAGAAAATTAATGGCTGAGTTAAGCCCACAGCAAACCTGCAAAAGATTGTCTATCTGATGGGGAAGGTCTAGCCCATGGTGGGTGGGACTAGGCCCTGGAATAAAATACCGAGAGCTGACTGAGAAAGTTGGCATCCTTGTGTGCACTTGGCCAGACATGCTGGTCTGGCAAGTAAGGATCGTCCCTCTCTCAGCCATTATGTAGAGATAGTATGGCCAGTTCCCTTGGCCTTGGTGTTAGTGCATGCTCTCCTGTCAAGCTGGACTGAGAACTGTAACTGGACTGTCATAAGGAAATAAACTCCTTTTTCCCTTAAGCCATTTGATGGTCATTTATCAGCAACCGTGAAGGCTGACTGCAACAGATACCAAGTACATATGCAGTGCTATTGGTGGAAAGACCACAGAAATGTCTGATCAGATCAGGAAAAAGTAGACCTAGGGATAGACAGCTTTAGGTGACACTCAGAGAAGTGTCATTCAGAGAAGTGCATTCAGAGAAGAGATATCTATCATGCAGACAAAGGATCTTAGAAAATGGTCAGGCTGGTCTGGTGAGATAACTCAGAGGACAAGCTCCCAAACCTATTGACCTGAATTTCAATCCCTGGAAGTCCACATAGTGGAAGGAAACAACTGACTTCTGAACATTGTTCTCTGACCTCCACCTGCGCATCATGGTATGTATGTGTGTGCCTTCTGTCTTAATATCATTTTCTCTCTCTCTCTCTCTCTCTCTCTCTCTCTCTCTCTCTCTCTCTCTCTCTCTGTCTCTCTGTGTGTGTGGGGGGGGCATTAGTGTGAAAATGGATCTCAGTTACCATAGGGAGTCACGGATGTAGAACTAGATGTAGATGTAGTGTCTAACAGGAAGGAGATTGCTAAATCCTTCTGATTGAGAACATGATTGGTCGTAAAATTGGGGTCAACACTTAAGTCTGAAGAAGTGAAAGGCCAGAGCCAAGGCAGGTCTGGAGGTCCCTCCTCCACTGTCACTTCACAGTGACCACGAAGTGTTCAATCATATATATCAGGAGATGCATGCTTTAAAGTGTCCACAGATTCAGAAAAGGTAGAGAAAAATCCATGAGTGGAGAAGTAGAATGGTCTGTAAGAAGAAATGAAGAAATTATGAGGCACATACTTCATCTTTGTATAACTATAAGGGATTAGCAGTTTTGTCCATTGAGGGAGGGACTAATTTCATGTGGTACCTGTGATACATGTGTATCATGTGTCTATGTTGCATGCATCAATACTTACAGACACACACAGAGACATATATACATAAAGGGGTCAGTGAGGTTGCTTAATAATTCAAAGCACTTGTTTAAACCTATGGATCTGAGTTTGATCCCCAGATCTCATGTGGTAGAGAAAGAGAGTCACATGTGCTCTGTGGCATACATGTTTTTTTTCTCTCTCTCTCTCTCTCACATACACACACACACTTCCATATATATATATATATATATATATATATATATATATATATATATATATATAAAATCTTGAAATTTAATCTATTTTACACTACCATTTTCTCAAGACACATAATAACTATCCCAAGTTCTAAGTAAACAAGGGGACATACAAGTTTGTCTTCCCAGGTTTTGGCCTTAAGCATAAGAACTGAGACAGTTATCAATCGGAAAATGTCTTCTGTCAACAGCTGTTCATTCATACTTACACTCCAGCTCTGATGAGAGCCTGACTTCACCATCTTAACTTTGCAGCCATGTTGTGTCTTGACCAAAATAACCTACTTCTTAAAAGTGCCACACTACAGCAATCTCCATGCAGCTGATGGTCACTCCTTTTCCTGGTTCTTAAAGTCAAACACTTAAAGTCAAAGAAGTTTGCTTCTTCTCCTTCTACCATGCACAACTTTTGATCTTTTAGCAATTAGATAGCTCTCTCTCTCCAAAGACACCCAAATCTCAATGGTTCCACCGGTGGACCAAAGACCTCATCACAACTTCCTGCATCTTAGAATTCTCTTAACTAGTCTATGTCTCCTGGCACACTCCATTCTTGACACTCTCAGAATCTTCTGATGGATCCTTACTTTGTTCAGTGTAATCATCCCATGCAATTGTCAAAAATTCTGTCACTTACTGTAGCTTCCATGGAAGATCAACACTGTTCAACGAAACAGTGTCAGGAAACGAGCGAGACACAGACACTCTGCATACATGAAACTCCAATATTTTTGTACCTTTGAAAGTAAGCACTGCTCTGCCCCACCCTGTCGCTCTGCAGTCTCTGCTGTAGGATTTCATGCCTGCTCGCTCCTTGCCCAGCAGCACACTGACAGATTCACACCGGCCTCCCAGATATGGCCTTTGATTAGCTAAGTGATGTCTTCCAGTAGCCAAATGTCTATGCCTCCCTTGAGCCTTTCATCACTTCCTTCAAGAGACATGTCTGGGTTTCTCTTTTCCTGGTGGGTGTGCATACATGCATGCTCAAGTGTGTGTGTATGGGTGAGAGTGTTGGGAATACGTATACACCTCCTGTGGTGGCCACATCCACCTTATTGTTTCTTTTCTTTTAATACAGCATTTTTCACCAGCTTCGAACTCATGGATTAGGCTAGGCTGGCTGGGCTGTGAGCACCAGATGTTGTCCTGTCTCTGCATCCTGTGAGGCACTGGTACTATGCATTTTTACATGTTGCATTAGTCAGGGTTTTCTAGAGGAACAGAACGGTAGAACGGAAATACATACCTACATATGGCTTATGAGATAAAATCTAGGTTGTCCAACAATGGCTTCTGCAGCTGCTCAGTTCAGAAGCTAAATATTCAGCAGCTCCAGTCTGGTACTGAAGGTCACAGGATTCCTGGAGTGTCACTGAACTTCAGTCACCTTGGAAGGCTGAAGAAGCTGAGTTCTGATGTCAGCCAAAAATGATAGCAGTAGGGAAGATGAGCTGCCAGTACAAGGCGAGAGAGAGAGAGAGAGAGAGAGAGAGAGAGAGAGAGAGAGAGAGAGAGAGAGAGAAAGCAAGAGAAAAGAGAGAGAGAGAGAGAGAGAGAGAGAGAGAGAGAGAGAGAGAGAGAGATCTTCTTTCTTGCACTTCCTCTGATCTGGTCTGCTATTGGACAGTACCACCTATATTTAGAGTTGGTATTTCAAATATTTTAATCCAAATATTCTCTCCAGGTGGTCTGACATCTAATCAGTTAATTAATCCCAAGTGTAGTCACGTTGACATCCAAGATTAACTATTTTAAGTCCACACCTTGTCAAGCTGACACTTGTATCTATCGCACACATGTGTTCCAGAGATTGCACAGAGAATTCTACAGCAAGTTGTCCCTCTCCCTACCCTAGAGTATTCTCTTCTGATTGGTAACCGTCCCTTTCTCCACATCACCACCCTTCAGCTGACTTATGCATTCTGTTCTTTAGCCTTCCTCACCTACCAACGTCGTGAAAATCAGTGGCATCTGTGCAGCTTCCACAGCGGCACCTTTGTATGTGAGATTCTCTGACACATCTCCTGTTGAAAAAAATCTCCCCTAGTACATAGTGGACTTTCAAGAAATCTCTGTTGAATGAATTGACAGTGTAGTGGAGATACCGTGCCACTTGCTGCTTTGTGGAAATGTATAAATTTCTGCAGTGACCCATTCAAAATGACAGAGATGCCTCATCCCAGAAGACACTAAAATATCTGAACGGATCAGGTGGCTCCTCTCTGAGGGCAACCTCCACACTCCGAGGAGTCAAACCAAGCTAGCGTCCTCCTAGATGATGATCTGCCAGGATACTGGGTCCATATGTCTCCGGCTCCTGAATGGCTTGAACTAGGCTTAGGTCAAAGTGGCAACGAGACTGCCTTATGTCGTTTGACATACTTTGACTTTGTGAGCCAGACTTGGAGCAGAACCAACAAACAAGGAAATTACCTCTCAAAAATACCTTTTCCACGGTGCACTCATCCTTCCAGGACTTCCTCACAGCCAGGCTGTAATTTGGGTGGCTCTGAAAAGGGACCACAGACATAGGAGTCTGTTTTTGGAAACCGGGGAACCACACTTCAAATTATGGTTGACTGAACAACTGAGCTCAGACTCGACTTGCACAGTTGCCCCCACTGAGCCGTGTGGGAACGGGAGCACCGTGGCTTACGGTGACCCTGGCTCCGGAATGCCCCAGAGAGTTACACTGGAATTCTGCTACTTCTCCTATCTTAGCGCATTAACATACAGACCTAGTAAGTGTTTTAGGTCAGTGCTCTGACATGAATAGCTAGGCCATACAAGTTACTGAAACGAAAATATAAAAACCATTTTTTGGAATAAAACTCTATGTTCCTCTCAGCTGATCACGGTGTCAGGTGGAATGTCAAAGGGACAAAATCATTTCTTTTAATGCTATTTAATGATGAGTCAAACTGGGTTGACGTACTAAAATCCTACTTTTCCATGGTATTAATGTGTTGTACCTTCCCAGAAAATAGAAGGAAATCTGGAATACTAAACACTTAGAGCCTCTTCCCTTCCTGGTGCTGCATCAGTAAACAAGAAGGATAGAACAGTCCAGTATGTCTGATCTTCTGCCTATGCTTTGGCATTAACTAATAAGTGAGCTGTCCCACATCTAAAAAGAAGTTACTTAGAAGAGGACGTCATTCAAGTGATAAGTCCTGATGAGCAGTAAGACTTCAGACTCGCTCATACAGACTAATTACCAAGTGACCTAATATCCTCCCAGTCACCAAGCCAGTTCAGTGTCTGGTGTGTCCAGGAACCCATGCTCATAAGCAGCTGCTTGAATAATTCCTTTTGCTTACCCATGCGTTTATTTAATGCAAAGTAGAATCTATTTTACAAATAAGCCCTAAGTGTTCAAGCAGTCATCGCCTTGGGTACTGAGCAGAGGTTTCTAGAGAAAAGCCCTACTGGGACCCAGTGCTGCTTGCTCTCTGCTTTCTCTGCTTCCTAGCGCCAGCAGCTTCGTAGGAGGAGCATGCCTTGGGTGCAGAGCTCCCAGGCATGTAGTTGTGTGGAAACAAGCTACGGCTCACCACCCTTGGTTACTGTGGAGGAAGCTACTCGCCTACCAGGCAGTGCCATCACTGCTCCGGAACCTAGAGCTGCTTGATTATTCCACTCTGATCACCTTATCTCCTGTTGCTTACCGTAGATGTTCAAAGTGGTGTGGCTGTGTTGAAAATTAGATCACAGACTCTGGGATCAGAGAATGGCGTCTTGAGGTCAGACAGCCCCTACGCTGAATCTGCCCAGTCCAAGGACTAGCGCATGGCAGCTGAGAGATGTTTACTTTTGTTTTTCCATAGGAAAAACCCATTTGTTCCTTTCCAGGCACTCATTACACACCTAGATCATGGCCCAAGGACTGTCATAAAATCTATTTCAAGCTTTCCTTTTTCCTTTTTAGAAATGCCTCAGGAAACTGGGACTAAGAGCAAAAATACAACACCCCCCCCCCCCCCGCCTCAAAAAAAAAAAAAAAAAAAAAACAAGCTAAAAAGGTTTAGGATTCCTTGCTGTTGCTTTTGTTTATTCGTTTTCCTTTCCATTCTTCCCAGCCAAGAAATTTTTACTTAAGAGAGGACTTTTCGAACTTTGGAATGACTCCTAACTATGTTTTCAAAAGGCGGTGTCCTACCCTCAATGCTTCTGTGTGGCTTCTATATCCCTGAACACACTATCATCTGCTCTTGCCTCGCACAACTGCTTTACCCAGCATCAGCGAGTGTGGGCGATCTACCGATTATGCAGAGTTGCTGGAGGACCTCTCCTCTGCTGGAGAAGTCTTGTTCCCATGATGAGTCACTGAACCCACTACATGGCTACTACTGTTTTCTCCTAAACTGGCCCCACTGATTTGTTTCAACAAGCAGAGATATTCCTCCTTTTGTGGGGACTGTGGACTCTGGCTGACTTCTGCTCTCTTGGACCACTCCTTCTACTCTGATGTCATGTATGTGACAGCAGGGAGATGAGGCCAGCCCCAGCTGTCAGGGATAAGGGTACTTTTCATGGACTTTTTAACTTGAGGTGAGATGGCTCGTCTAGTAAAGTCACTTGCTCACCAACTTGGAGACCTGAATTCTATCCCTGGTGCTCAGTGGTACAAGGAGGGAACAGACTTCTGAACTTGAACTAAATATATAGTTGTGGTATATGCCTTAGAACATGGGAATTTAATTTTAATAATAAAAATAAAAGGAAGACTTAAAGGGCCAGTGGATATGAGACTTTTGGACAAAAGAAACACTGAAAGAAATTTGAGTAGTAAAAGGTAGGCAAAGTCTGTGTCACATTTATTTTTAAAGTCCAGTGTAGAAACAGAAGAATCTCTTTGATACACTCATCACTTATTAGAAAAAAACACAGGGCTCAGATGATGCTATAAATAATTACTTATTTATCAGAAGGTTAAAATTAAATCCAGTAATGGATTTAATGGATTAATGGAATACAGGTTTTACCCAGCAAACATCAAGACAGCAAAAAATCATTTGCAAAATATCAGAATAGACAGATCCTGATCAATGATAAATGTTTTTCCAAACTGTTCTATGTAAAAATCATGTGACCGCCCCGACCAAGGTCTCCAAGGGGTGTAGCTTCTGGCCTGAGACAGTTCCAGGGCCCTTCCTGACTTTCCCTGCAGCTGCCCCTTGTTACAAAGGACAAGGAACAATCATGTCTCCAGCTGAATGCCATCGCTTATTGTATCCCTGCCCCTTACATCATATGCCTGCCCTTTTCCTTCTTCGTGCAGAAGTGGCGAGGGTGACTGATGTGAAGCCTATGAAATTCTTTGAGTTTCTTGGAAGAAATACGTGACTCTGCCATTATCACCATCATCCTCTGAAATGTTCTCGGGTGGTTCTTTACGCTGCTTAGACGTTCTTTCCAGCTTTCTCAGCCTCTGCCAATCCTTCCTCACACTGCTGACTTCCAAGTTCCTCCCAACAGGAACTAGGGAGAGAGGGAGGAAAGGGCCTCTGTTAAGCCCCGCCTTTGATGAACAGCCGGTGTGTGTCTTCCTGGGGCTTTTCCTGCGCACGTCTGTCTTCATGGCTGTTCCCAACTGTAGAGAAGCAGAGAAACCAGTGGGGGATGCACAATCAATTTCCCTTCGGTTTCAAAATATAGTTTAAAACTTGCTATAAAGAATTATGTCCTGGGGATTTATTTCACACTTAACAAGTCATAATAGGAAAAGAGTATGATGGAAAAATTGAGACCCAAGGAAGCCAAACCAGGATCCTGCATTGCAGGCATGGCATGGTGAGGAGGAGAAACCAGATCTGCTGTGATACAAACTCACGCTCCTATTTCTCTCACCATGTCACACATTCTCCACAGAAGACGACACGAGGAGCTTGAATACCTTTTACTTCTTTTACTTCATATTTTAGACAAGACATACATTAATGGAACCAAGCCACTAGAAGGCAGAACTTAAAAATTTGGCCTACCATTCTGTCTAACAGAATACAATGGGGACGAAAAACGTAATACAGGTTTGTAGGTGCTCCTGTCTGTAGACAAGTCTATAAGTTATTTATTTCCATGAACATGTGGATTCCAGAGTATTAGATGTGAGTTAGGGTTTAGGGGTTCTCGGTCAAATACTGGCAGATGGCACCAGACTCATGTGTTAGGGAACCCAAATCCAGCAGGTAAATCATGCCAGAACCCCAAATGTTAGAGCAACAAAGGCTGACGGGCCTGGTCTGTAGCCTTGCTTAGCCATGTTTTAGAAGCAGGAGAGAATTGGAAATACTGAAGAAGGAACACGGCTTTTGTGTTTCTTGGCCTGTAATTGCCCTGCTTCGGGCAGGATAAGTGGGTTCAGAAAGAAAAAGTTGTCTTTTTACTGTGTTGCTATAGCAAGAGTAGAACCACCTCACTTGGCAGGTTCTGCCCGGGAGGGCTCCACTGGGAAAAGCAATACTCTCAAGATGCTTAGCTCAATGTGAGCTGCTTTGTCTACCTATCCGTGAACAGCTGTGCTTTGAAGGTGGCTCTAAGGGTGGGCAGGTCATACGTGAGTAGCTGGAGGGTGGTGTTTAGTTGACAGCCCTTGCTGCTCTGAAAGCTTCAGGTGTACATAGAATCTTCCAGAGACAGGTTCCTCCTACCTGATGTCACTAAAGGCCCAGGGCAGTTGCCCTTTGGAGGATTTCTTCTTCTGCCCTGAGGACTTGGAGAGGAATCTGACTGTACTTTACAACCCTGCCCATATCACAGATGACAGAAGAGTGCAGTACACCAGATCAGCTACATGCAGCAAGTCCTACGGAGGAGGGGTGCAACCAGGGAAGCTGGACACTAGGAACTCAGACGGAATCTCAGCATGTCTGGTTCTTTTTAAGAAGCATAAAACACGCTTGTAATTACATTTCAAAATTGATTGTAGACCTACCTAAGAAATAGTTTCATTGTAGAATGTTCTTAGACTCTCTTGGTCCCATGACCTTCTCTCCCTCATGCTACTTCTCTGACAGCACACAGGATTTGCCTTTCTGCTTTCTCAACCACCCGGAAAGGGACAGGACCTAGTTGTTCACACAATCTGGGGCACATTTACTTAATGGTAGATGAATGCAAATAGCATGTGCAAACCTTTTCAGACTCAACGTTTTATTTCTTGTAGAATAAAAAGCAAAGGAGTCTTCAGAAGTTAACTTTGGCAAGCAGGGCCCCATCCCGCTGTGAGGCCCTGTGTGGTGACAGGGACAGCACCTTCACGTGGCCTCTCTCCATTTCCCAAAGGTCCTTTCCTCATGCGGTGGGTAGGCAGAATGCCAGGAGGAAAGTGCTGCAGTCAGGGTTCCCGAAGGAAACGTGGGACAACTCTCAAACCCTCTCTTGGAAAAATTAGTTAAGGAATGCACCTTTAAGATCTATGTTCACAATAAGGTAACCAACAGGGACGATGACACCAGCCACTCGTGACTAGCAAGAGAAGGGGCCTGTGACTGTACCAGATCTCTGTGGAAGAGACCTGCTGGGCCCCAGCGCTGCAGAAGCTATCAAAAAAAATCATGACTCTCCACCAGAAAACTAGGATCAGCTCATCCGGCAGGCGTGGAGTGACAGTGAATACACAAGATATCACCTCATTCTCCTCCCATGGCCCTTTCTAATCATAACCTCCACTGGGATGAGTGAAAGTCAGAGGGCACAGGTGCCCAGGAACCCACTGAGAGGTCAATCCCCAGAGTGTACAACAGGGAACGGAAGACTCAAAGTAGATCCCCAAGGCCAAGGCAGCATCTTCCCAAAAGGCCATGTCCAAATCCTTTGGACTGCTGGAGTCTGCTGGAGAGAGCTTGAGTACATCTATCTGGACTTAGAGCGAAAACTTTAAACAATAAACCTCCACAGTCAATGAAGCCCACCATGTGTATTTCTTCCTTTGGTATTTCTTCAGTGAATATGGATTGAGCATTCCCTGTACTCTGGACACTGGGAGTGGGTTCCAGGCCTCTAGGGATAGAAAAATGAGTGACTGCAGCACCCGGCCAGGCTCAGGAAGCACCTGTTGAGTCAAGGAACCGAGTGTCAAGAGAAAATAGGTGGTGAAGATGCTGAGAACTACATGGGAGACTCCTCCCAACAGAGGCCACTTACAACTGTGGCTCGTAGGTGTAAGCAGCTGAGAGGGGAACCGGGTTCCCAGCAGAGAAGAGACTGACATTTGCTTCTTCTCATGGTGGTTTTAGTTTGCTGTGGATTGGTTTCGTGACAAGATCTCAACATGTAGCCTAAGGAAGCCTGGAATTTGCTATGTAGCCCAGGTTGATCTCAGAGTTGCCATCCTCCTGCCTCAGGCTCCCCATTTTGTGAATTCTTGGCACGATGCTCAAACCGAAGCTAGGAGACCTGGGAACACCCATTGCTGGCTATTAATTCCACAGCGCCACCTCCCCTAGTTTCCTCATAGAATGAAGACAGCGTATGAATGGTAAAGGCTGGATTGTGTGTGCACTCCCAGACATCCCCTCCAGGTCAACTGTCATCTCTAAGTGTAAAAGGAGTCAGAATCTCTGCCTATTATGTTCAGATTGCTTCCTCCACAGGAAATCACGTTGATTCATTTGAATGTCTGTGACCGCACTGTGCTCCCCAAACCCTCACATCATTATGTGGTAACTAGGAGCTCCAAAGGCATATTATCAGAGCCCAGGATTTCTGGAAGTCAGGCGATAACAAACAAAGCAGTTTCATTTGGCCTATAAGCATGTTAAACACCCAGGGCAGAAGACCACTGAATACAAATCCGCTCCCTCCTGACTTTTATCAAGGAGAGCCTATGGTCGTGGGACAGATATAAATTATGTGCCCTGCTTCGGCGTAGGGTCTATCATAAAATCTATTGCCGCTAATTCAAACTGGCTTCAGTGGTTAATTTTGTGACAGTTTGTGTCTCCTCACTGAGAGACTGCGGCATGGGAAAAGCTGCTGCATCTAAGCTTGAATGGAGCTGCCTCAAGATGTAAGCCACTTTCTTCCACCCTGAATTAACATGCTCTGGCTAATCCTCATCTCCCCAGGGCGGCTGAGAATCATGCAGGGGGATGAGCAAAAAGCCTTAGAAGCAGGTGGCTGGGCTTGCGCGTTTCCACTTGCCTGGGTACCGTTCCCATGTGAGGCTGCTGATTGAAACTTACTCTGAGATTACCTTGGTAATAATTTGAGCCTTATCAGGGAAAAGGTAACACAACAAATTAATGAGGTTTCTGCTGATAAAGGAAATATAAAGGGTTTCCTTTCCTAAAGATGCCTGATACCATGGCTAAATCATAGACAAATAGAAAGCTTGCTGTAGTTTATGCCTAATTATAAACGACTTAATACTAAGTCAGACGCCAAAGATTCAGGGGGCGATCATTTGGGAAGCTAATTAGATGGTGGGAGGAAGCATTACAGTATCAGGGTTTTCATTAAGGCGGCGGGGCTTTGCCGTTCCATCGCAGCTAGCAGTGTCTTGGAGCCAGTAAGGAAATGTGTTTTCCTGAGTACTGAATGCAGTACCCAATAAATGCTTGCTAAATGTCAGGGCCTTTGCTGAGATCAGCGATTACCGAGGTGGTACTGTCTTGATGTTGTGAAGCAGGTGGGGCCTTTGAATGTGGTGACCAAGGGTTTGTTCATAAATATGCTCAAAGACCAACTTTAGGAAGATTCTCAGCTTTCTCTACATCTCCACCTCCTCTTTTTTCCCAGAGAGTGAGATTGCATGAGAAGTGTGTTTTCCCTCTGCTTCTGTTCCTATGCTTATCTGAGGCTCCTCCTCAGGCCTCTCTTGTCATTTTTCCTTGTGACTTTCCTTCGCAGACCCCCACTCCAAACCACACACGTCTCTCTCTCTCTCTCTCTCTCTCTCCTTTCCTGGTTTTATAAGAAATAATCAGGTGATCTGAGTCAATTCGGGAAAGAAAAACTTAAAGAGACAGGGAAGACAAGACGCAAACATGGTTGTTTCAAGGGTTACAGAAACTAGAGCTCTCTGAATGTCTGAAGACGGGTTAATGTCTAGAATTTTTATGTAAATGTAGCTGTCTGCTCCTATTTCAGGCGCTTCCTTTCCACTTCCTCTCTCAGTGACAGACAGTAGAAGATGCCCCAGAGCTTCCCGACCACCCAAGAAAGGCATACCCTGGGGACCTCTGCTTCTGCCCACCAGGACACACAGCCCTGCTTTTCCCTTTCTTTCTCAGATTGTTCATGTTCTCCTCTTTCTCCTCACGAAATCCTGCTTTTCCAGGTATATTAAAAAAATACTTGCAGGACCGATGAGATGGCTTATTGGGTAAGTATGCTTGTTATGCAAGCAGGAGAACCCGCGTTCAATCCCCCAGAACACATGTAAAAAGTTGGGTGTGTTTGTGAGTGCCTGGTGCTGTACATACACACTTTTACTAAAAAGAAAAAGTTACAAAAGAGAGATTTGGAAGTTGACGATCATCATGCTCACTTTAACTGAGACCTCTTTTGTCAATTATTGCTGCAAAGAAAGTTAAGGTAACTTGAACTAGCTAAGACCGATGCAAATGTTCTCATGGTCTCACCCCACCACAAAATCTAAAGATTCTGACTCTGCAGTTTAGAGACTAAAAGAAGCATAGCAACATCTCAGGGAGTACCAAGGGGCATCACTTCCTGTAGTACTCATTCACTGACAGATTAAATAGGAAGAAAATGACGAGAAGCAAATGAAAAAGAAATAGAGGTCTATCCCGGTGATGATATATAAAGACTTGAGGAGATGGGCTAGTGGGAAACTTTAGGTCTTCCTCCTTTTTCATTTCCTGGTGGTGAGCTAAATGAGTCAGCTCCATCCAGTGGGTCTTGTCATTCCTGTTGACCAAAAGCAACAGGGCCAAAAACTATGGATTAAGGTCAACATGACCTTCTCAGTAAATAAATGAATCGTGTCAGGTTTTGCTATATTGACTGAAATGCAACTCGGGCAGGCAACCTCTCTAAAAACAGTCCTGTATACCACCATCTATTGGCAAAAGGCTGATTTTGAGGTAAGCCTTGACTTAAGTGCTCTTGGGACCTGTGTGTGCCTAGCAGTCTTTCCGCACAGACTTAAGAGACCTAACTTAGCAGAACTGCTCATGGGTCAGCATTCAGCAGAGTCTGTTAGAACGTGAGGAGCTGTGCTTATGAGTGTGTAGTCAGTAGAGCGCGTCCTCAGGGAACTGGTGGGTAGCAGCTGTCCTGGCCTGCCGGGAATGCTTTCCATTCATTGGTTTTGGTTTCACATAGTGGTGTCGCAGCAAGACAGAACCTGTAATTCCTAATTGGACAGTTCTGAACTTTTTCGTAGTCTCAAGTTTTTACTTTCCAAATGACTCCTGGCAGGAATTACCCCCAAGAAAGAAATCTTTGACAAACATTTTCAGCCCATTGGATGAAAAGTAGGCTTGGACCATGATAGCTATCTGTGCCTATATCGTAAGAAGGAACAAAACAACAAGCAAAATAGTTCCTTCTAATAAAAAAAAAAAGTTCTTTCAAGCTAACAGTGGCACACTAAATCTGTGTATTTGATTAGAAAAAAAACTTTAATAGTTTTGCTTATGTTGCACAAGTGTTTTCCAAAGGTATGAGTCTCTTCAATGTTTGTTTTAGAAACAGGATATTTTGACCAAAAATTGTGTAGCAATATGGAAAACAAAAACAAAAACCTTGTGCTACCACATGCAGATTGTACTGGGGTTTGTTACAGATCTAATTCCAAAAGAGAAAAAGAAAGTCACCATCTCAAAGATTTCTCTGTATTGGTAAAGGCACCCTTGTAGCTATGTATACTTCTGTGTCAGGGTTGCGTTTACAAAAAAATAAAGCATTTGATTGAATTCACAGCACAAAATAAGGAAAGCAATTCTGTATGCCAATCTTATAAAACTCACAGCCTTTTACTTTATTTCCCCACTACATTTGCTCCCTTCAGGGCATTTTGAGCAATAGGGGGAAAAGGAGACTAAATTTACATTTCTTCTTAGATATCTCCTGAAGAAAAGGAAAAATAAATAAATACTGGAAAATGCATGTGATTTTTCTCATGAAAATTTTTGTAAAATAATCCACTATTGAAACTGCTAACAGCTGTTTTTCCACACTCTGTAACCCCCAGCAGGTAGGAAAATCCCCTGCAGGTTTCGAGATACTGCGCGTCAGTGTAGTAAAGCACAATTCTTTGTTATTTTTATTTTAAAGCCAGGTTTCCAGTGTTACATCAACAAGGAAAGTTCCTGTACTGGGGAGAAACCACTTCAGAGTTGGCAAAAGGTACCGTGATCTTACTGCCAGGCCAGGCGCAGGGTCGGCAGGTTGCCACTCAGTGCTGATGCTTGTCTGCACCCAGAATGAGGTCCAGGAACTTCCTGGCACCTGATTATATGGTGCCACATCCCTGTTTCAAGCTTAGGGGCACTACGTATGTTCGGTTTTGCTTCAGAAGTAGTCAGTAAGGAGAGAATTCCAAACGCGGTTTCCAACCTCTAGAGCTTCCTCATAGTTTTGAAGGTCAGGTTGTCCACTCCTTCTGCTAAGATAACAAAGAATATGGGCTTCATTCTCTAATGAAATTTGGAGAAGTGAGACTGGCAAGCTGAGCCTCCAATTATTTAACTCCAGCTCTCATCACTTTCTTCTTCTGTATTCCTCTTAGTTGACCAGATTTTAATCTTCACTTGTAGCTGTGAGGTAAGGGAATATTTATTTCTCTGGTTAGTGTTGTTATTATACATATGGCTCAGAAATACCCATCACTATATACTAAGAAAGGAAAGAAAAGACTCCCTTCCTTTATGGTTGCCTCCCAGATGTCTCATATATAATTTTTGTCCACCTCTCTTTGCCAATAACAAGCTACGTTTAGCTGAAAGTACTGGAAAATAGTCTTTTTCTCTGTTTTTTATTGTCTATATTATCTAGTCAGAACAGAGTATTCAACAATTGTTTGTTACTGGTGGCTTAATTGCTTTACTATTTATTTACAAATAATAGCATATTTACACAAAAATAAAAATAAGGAAAAATGAATCATGTTAGTCTATCAACTTACCATTATACAAACTGAACAAAATCTAAGTGAAAGTCAAGATAGGTCAAAGATGTACATTGTCAATATGTGTGAGAAAAGTTTCCTACCAAATTAGATGCTAGAAGAGAAACTACAAATTGTCAATTTGATATTTTATACATATATATATATATGAAATAAGACCATAAAATTATACGTGTGAAATATCAGGCAAGCATTAAAACTGTGATCTTAAGTTCAACAAAAACTAGCATTCAAACAGGAAGTCTTCACCATAACCTCCCTTCTGCCCTTTGGCCTCCATATGCACAGAGAAATCATGTTTGGTTTTTCATTACATGACCACACACCATGGATTCCGGAACATGATTTGACCAAAATTACCAGGTATTAGAAAGAAACTGCACATTAGGCAGATGCTATTTTAAGTAGCACTTTGGTACCATTGCACATATTTCCAAGCAAATGCATATGCATTTGCAAATATCTCCTTTTGGATAAATGAATCTGTCATTTAGCCAGCATTTCCTTGGCAGTTGTTTATTAGAAGTGGAATCAGGATGGGTTGGGGGCTCCATTGCTCTCTACCAAAACAAATCTTCTGTGTGGGGTCAGTGTCAGGACACTGTGGAGTGCTTTCCAAAGAGAAAACTCTACTTATAGCTCGAAAAGTACCCCATCATTATTTATTCACTTTCCTAATGAACTAGCAATTTGAGGTCAAGTTATTGCATAGTGTTCTTTGTATGGGTTGAGAGGGATTTCATTATAAATTATCCTATGTTCTAATGTTCCTCATGATACTATGGCACCATACTCTTCTCTCAATATGTATATTCCAAAACTGAATCAGCCCTATCTCTTTCAAATATCTTGACCAAGGCAAGAGCCTGAAGAAACCACGATGTTGAAATGAAGTTCAGGAAATGTGTTTGTGATGGGCATGGAATCTCTTTTAGTCCACCAATGATTAACTTGTCTTAATTGACTATTGATTTGATTCTAAGAAGAGTTAGTTTTGAAGAGTTCTTCCCAACTGTCTTGGTTTGAATGTGAGTTGGTCCCTCACAGGCTCATGTGTTCCAATCCTTAGTTGACACTGATGGTTGCCAAGGTAGTAGCACCTTTAGGAGGTGGAACCTTGTTGGAAGAAGGTGAGTCATAGGGGGTGTGCCTTGACGTTGGGTAGCCCCGCCCTGCTTTCCACTAGCCTTTGCTTCTTCTGTCTCCATGTGAGTCAAATCACCTCCATCTTCTGCCACATACTATGACTTTCCTGCCATAATGAACTATTATCTCCCTTCTGGAATTGTAAGCCAAATAAACCCCCTCTTTTCCCCTTAAGTTGCTTTAGTCTGATTGTTATCTCCCAGCAACAGAAAGTAACTGAAACAGAAATTAGTACTGAGAAATGGGATGTTGCTGTGAGACTAAAAGAATCTGGCACTAGAAAATGAAGTGTTGCTGTGAAGCTGGGAGAACTTGATACCAGGTTGCTGTGATGTGGCCAGTGTGCCTTTTGAACTGCTTTTTTTTGGGGGGAAGGGGAAAAATATGAAGAACTTCAGAACTTAGAACTTTAGTGGAAAACCATTATGCTTTGAATACAGAACATAAAGGAACATTCTAATGAGAACTTCAAAGATAGTAATGCTGAGAGAAAGACAAACAGTGGTAGAGTAGCTTATGAAGGTCCAAAGAATGTTTAGCAGAGACTGTTTTGGGAGCTGAACTAGGGGCAATTGGAGTGACACTTTGGCAGAGAGTTTGGCTGAAGAAATTTCAGGACAATATAGTCTTGACTGTGTGTCATGGGTAAAGCACTCTTATTTGTACTCTTACTCAGATCTGTGATGAAAAAGAGTAAGGAATCAGACAGAAAGAAATAAAACCTATAAAGTGTGATAATGAGAAATGTGAGAGCAAACTTAGAAGAATTGAACCAAGAGAACAAGAGACAGCAAGTTGCCTGTATTTTGTTAAAAAGATTAGTTTCATTAGTGATCAAAAGCTGGCCCTTCATTTGGAAGCTGCTACTTTATATAGAAGAGACAACACCCTGAGGACAATGCTTATGGAAGGCCCTCACCCATAAGAATGAAAATTCTTCCACAAGCAAAGAGCCAAAGATTAGTTCCAAGGGAACCATCTGTTCCTCTAAACCACCTGCCTGGGAGAGTCTCCCCAGGGTCAATACAAAATAGCTGCACTAGCGTGATCCAACAGGGACAGTTCCCACCCCAAGATTTTAGCAACATTGGCAATATTATCTACATGGCACTAGTTTGGGAGATATAAATATAAAAAAAAGGAGAAGGTTATGTCCTCCAAGGTTTCAGAGAGGAACTGAGGTCAGTCAATATGCAGCAGGATTGGAAGGAGTTCTGCAAAGAGGCCCAGGAAGGGTGTTTTATGCTGCAAAGTTGAAGCCTGGATTGCTGTTGAGATGTGAGAATGTTAGAGACTCTAGAACCCAACATGAGACATCTGCCAAAGAGAGTTATATATTAGAGGAGGAGCCAGCCCAAGAGAGAGATGGGTGCTGCAGGAAGCTGTGCTGGAGAGGCACACATGAAGCCCTTTGAAACTGAGATGATTTAAACAGGTAGCTTCTATGTTGAACTTAGAGCTAGATGATTTGGAATTTACCCTGGTAATGATCTTGCCTATATATTCCCCTATCCCTCCCTTGTGGGATGAAAATATTTATTCTGTGTCATTGTATGTTGGACATATTTAGCTTGCTTTTGTTTTCTGCTTCCATTTAAAGTTTTAATTTTTATTTCTAATACATATTTTAATATTGAATACATTAATATAGCAAATTTATGATATTTTCACCCTTAACCCTCAATCCTAATCCCTCCTTTCCCCCTTTCAACTCTCATCTCCCCTGCCAATATCCTTCCTATTTTCAAGTCTTTGCACTTGTGTAGTCCACTGTGTTTCATCTGGTTTATTGATTTTTAAAGGAGGTCACAATTAAGAAACTGATTTGAGTTTCAAAAGAGGTATTGGGCTTTGCATTTTTGAACTGTGTTGAGACTGATGTAGTCTATGAGAGCTTTTAAAATTGAAGAATTGGAGTGTGGTTTGTATCATGAGATGACCATGAGTCTATGGGTGTAACTGCTACTTTTTACTATTGCTGTGAGAGAGCACCCAAAGTCAAACAACTTATAGGAGAAAGTGAGATTTATTCAACTCACACAGTTCCAGAGGGAAAATAGACCCATCTTTCATGGTAGAGATGGCATAGCTGCTAAAAGGCAGGCTAAGTCACATCAGATCTCCACATGACTTGAGCATTCCTAAAATGTCTCTCCTTCCTATATTCTGTAGTCCCTTTTATATGGTACATTACTGGGAGGTTCCTGTGGGACCTATGGAGGTTCTGATGCGATCTGAGGGCAGGTATAATCCCTTCAGGTGGTCTCAGTTAATCCTTCCAGATATGGTCTCAGCTGATCTTAGTTAATCACAATGGAGTTCAGGAGTTAGGATGTCATTGTTTGATCTTGAATTATCTCGCACAGTTTTATGTGTTTGAATCCTTAGTTGATGGCGTTTGGTAAGATAGTGGCACTTTTAGGAGCTGGAACCTCGCTGGGGGAAAGCATGTCATGTAGGGGGAAGGCCTTGAGGCTGGGTAGTCCCATGCTGCTTTTGCTAGCAGTCTGTTCTTGCAGTTAGTCTCTTGTTTTCTCTGCCTCCATGACTACTGTAGTCATCTGAGCCACTTCCTTTCTGCCACCCACCAAGGCATTTCCACCAGAATGGACTGTATCACACTTCTGGAACTGCAAATAAATCTCCTTTTTCTCCCCTTACGTTGTCTATGAGTAGTGTCTCACAATAGCATAAAGAGGAAAAATTGCAGCAACAACAGCCACAACCACCATAAAAAAGAAAGGGAAGCCCCAGTGACTAAAGATGCTTCATTGAAAGGCTTGTTTCTTTGATTCTCTCTTTTTCTGTCTCTTCCCTCTAGTTTTTGCCATCATTCATATCTGCCATAATCTGTTCTATTTCTCCCACACCACAGGTGTTTGGGTTTTTTTTTTTTTTTTTTTGTCATTAGTTCAAGCGCCCCATCACATTTACTTACATGGTCTCCAAGTTATAGGGCCTGTAGCTCGCTCATTCCCAGGACATATCAAGTACCAGATTCAAACCCCACTTTATCTTTCATGCCTAAGGGCTTATCCTTAGAAAAGTCTATTTAATTGTCTGCTTGATGATGGGATTGATCCTTGCCAAGTCTCTTATCCCCTCTGGCTGTATCCATAACGCGTAGTAGAGAATCTGCATAGGTATGTACCACTTCAAGACAGATGAAGGAAGCAGAAAACAATGAATGTGCCAGACAAGTTGACTGTCTGCGCAACATCAGATCTTTTATTAAGCTGAACATTCCAAATTTCCAGACCACTGGATCATGGAAAATTCACAATAAAGGCATTTTTAGTCTTCTCTTACCTGATTCAGCTGGCATGGATACAATCTAAAGGGTACCCTGCTCAGTACAATGGAATTCTAATTTAATTATTTGAAAAAAGTTGCTTGGTGATGTTGATGATACTTATTTTAGGAGATACGGCATCTAAAGAAGAACTAGTTGATCTCAGATATCACAGTTGCAAGTAAAATACAAAATTGTCCTCATGTGCTATTTATATTTTAAGTGCTACCAATGATGATCCACGTAATGGATATAATAAAATTGAGAAGTTTTTGGTGTCCAAAAATTTTAGCACTGAAATAATGTGTTTCCCTTCCTTACCTCCTTAATGGATCTATAGATAATAAGAAATTAAAATCATCATTTGCCTGAAGGAACTCAAAAGTAAATTTGAATCTAGTTCAAGATGTAAGTATAAAGACAGGCATGGTAGGTACAGGTCTATAATTAAGTACTTATGAGGCAGACACAGAATAATTAGGAGTTCAAGGTCATATTCAGCTACATGGAGAGACTGGCCATGTGCTACATTAGACTCTTCCTCAAAAAAAACCTGTAAAATAAATCAATGCCCCTTCAAAAGTAATAAATAAAAGATTACATTGCAAGGTGACAGAGAAGCAGCCCCATCATTTTTAGAAATTATTAAAAATAAAACCCAAAGCCTAAAGCCTAGGCACCATTGAAAGCAACATTTAATTGTAAAGTGTGCAGTGGAGATTATTTAGGGTTATTTTAATTTTCAACTATTGTAGAGAATATGATCACCAGTAACAGCTGTTTCCACCTGTTCATTTCCTTTAAAGTTTAAAATAAATTCTGTAGTGTCTCTAGGGAACAGAGGCACTGGAGAAAGTGAAGACACAAAGAAGTGCCAGGCACCGAGGGCAGTGAAGGGTCTAGTGCTGCCTCAGCTACGTCCCTCAACTTTCCAGCACTGCACCATTCTGCTCTATTTGTGAGAAGATATGGGGACAGTTGGAAAAAGTATGTGCAGAATGAAGCCAAGGGAAGGAATGGGTCTATTTAACACAGAAGTCCAACTAACTTATCCCACAGGCCAGTACTATTCAGGCTGAATATTCTATGATTGTTCCAATTGGATAAATGTCTTGAAATTCAAAATGGCAGGATTTTGTTACATTTGCAACTAATATAAGTACTTGGAAATTTTCTCTAGAAAATGTTTCACTTTGCACTTTAAATAAAATGCCAAGACATAGAGACATGTATTTACTATTAACTTATCACATAGGAAATCAGCCCAGAACTACGACACACCTTGCAGCACAGGTTGCCAGGGCATCAATTACCCAAAAGACATAAGAACAACCAGGAGAATTTGGAAATATATATTTTTCCAGAGATGCAAAATTGCATTCAAGCTGAAATACATATTCTTTAAAGAAAAATGCTAAAGTACTTAATCCAAGTCTCACTAAAAATAAGTAGAATAATTGCTAGAGCTAATATAGTCACATTAAGCTAAGTGGTTGCCTTTCATAAATACATTCTCATGAATTCATTGGCTAGTGATAATCCCATTTTCTTATAATAAGATTGAACCTAGATTCTTTTGCTTGCTAAGTCATACTTCCTGCTTCTCAATACTGTATATAATTTCACATTTGAAAGAATTTATTTTTTACCTATATTTTTGCTTTTATTCTCTCTGTGTCTCTCTGTCTCTATGTGTCTCTCTGTCTCTCTCTCTCTCTCTCCCCCTTCTTGTTACAACACTCTCTATGCTATTACCTCTCTCTATATATATATAATCTACCAAATTGGCAGAAGCATTCACCACTTATACATTACATATCTGCCATTTTTGCCAAGGATATGGACATTAGCCTGTGCATAGTACATTATGCATAGTAAATGTGAATGAAGTGTTTGTAATATGAGGTTCTGGAAAAGTTGAAGTGGAATTAATGGAAATAATTCATCTATATGAGAAAGTCATTCAGTATCACATATCTCAGTATTATGAGGGGAGAGGAGAAAGGTTGCTTCAGAAAACTAGAGATGATTGGGGGGGAAAAGCTTTCAGAAAATAATAATGGAATGTAGGAAACCTGTCCTATGAATTTGAGCTAATGCTTATGTAATTCTTTCTACATAGTTTTTATATATATATATTTTACCTTTTAAATTCTAAACCCTTCCAGGCAGATAAAAGAATTACTCCAAACTACATTGAAATAGACAGATGTGTAGTAACTCACACAGTCACTGAGTAGGAGACAGCAAACTTAGGACATACATGGAGTCCAATTCAAAGACTACTCTCCTGACTCCAGGCCTCATCCCTAAAATGGAAAAGTGAACCCATGCGCTATTAATTCAGAAAACCATTCCAACATCCAGTCAATCAGCACAGATGTCCTAGGAAAGTCAATAAGTCACTGTTCTTACAGCAGTTATTACACACCAGTATACTCTACAGAGAGACATAAACACAAGGAAGATAACACTGGTGAGTGGTTTGGAGTTTTAGAAGAGAACGTTTCATTCCCAGTGAGCAAGCAGATTGTTAGCTTGTGTTGGTTTGCTGAGTAGCAGTTGGTAGTGAGGCAGGAAATGAGCCAGATCAAGGTCGCCAGGAACTCTGAAGGCCACACTATAAAGTTTAGTGTTTATTTGGTTGGTAAATATGAAAAATTTTGAGCTATGCTTCTGAAAGATTAATCCATGATTAGAATGAAATGCTAATTCCAGATAAATTGCATTGAATTGAAATGAGCATCTTCGTCCACTTCTGGAACATGGTTTTGTGGTGACTAGAAGAATATAAAAGTAGATGATAATTCATTAAGGATAAGGAACTGTGTGCTGAAATCATCAGATCTATTCAATGGTGTCAAGGCATCCATAGTTAGATAAACTTTAATATTCCCATAAATGGATTCACTCCATTGAGCTGAATATCAAATCACTTCTTCAGAGTTTTTTAATTGTCATACTATCTACATAAAATTATACTTTTGTGTCAAAACATTGATCATGGAAAATAGGAGAAAAAAGTAATTATATAACAAGAGGCAAAGGAAGAACAGACATACCTTCAAGAGCCTTTCAGAGGATGTAAACCCAAAGGAAGAAAAGAAGCAATTTCCTCTTGTAATCCAGACAGTCAACCTAGAGCTCCTGGGGCAACATGGGGAACATTTATCTTAGAATCATGAGAACACAAAAACCTCTTATTTGCAAGGGTCAGGCCGAGACTTAGGCTTCAGGGAAAGTGATAGACCGCCTTCCCAGACAAGGTGTTGGAAAGCTCATTGCCAGCGTGTTCTGCTTTGCTGAGTTTCGTGATGAAGCAAATAATTTAAACCTGGCAATTTTATTTTAAAGGTATATTGTGATGCACTTGTCATCACCTGGTACTGCCATTGAAATTCTTCCTTGCATCTGCTTACGGTTCTCACTATCTACCACATATCCTAGTGCCAATTAAAACATTGTAAATTTATTCTCAAATAAAATAGGCTCTCATAATCAGAAGATTTACAATGTTAAAATGATTCCATTTTAAATGCCTCTGATGGAGAGAGCTTTACTATATAATGCCCAACTCAATCTTATTCTAAAGAAAGAAACACACAAAAAGGAACCAAGAAAGGAAATACCTGTTAGGACCTCTCTGAGTTATATTTAGGGATGTTGGCAGATAGTTGAACAAAGTACTGCTGGACCCCAAACCCCTGCGGTCCAGGAAATGGTGAGTCTAGTGAGTCTGCCTCCTTTTCCTCCAGCTGTTAGGCTTCAGTCAGAAAATCCACATCAGTGTCTGCTTTCTCAACTGTGAAAGGGGCCAACACCAGCCTCCCCTTTTTCACAAAATGTGTGTGAACCTACTCTGGAGTCCCGAGGACTCTTTTCCTGCAAGAGATGATTAGGAACTCGGTCTGAAAGGACTTTATATTTAGCTCTGTACTATGTGTGGTGTTTTATTTTTGCACTTTTGCATTTGAATATGGATGTGTCTGGTGTTCTGGGAATTCTAAACACTTCAAACCCTGCAATGAAGCCATACTGTGAACACTTAATTAATTTAGAGTAGGTGCTAATTCTTAATAAGAACTTTAAAACATGGTTTTGTGAATAAATCATATTTCAGTGAACCCACCCACATATAAATGAGATTTGCCTGTAGCTAAGAAAGATCCACTTTAACAGGATCTAAACACAACATCAAGAAACTTTGTTCTTATGCTGAATGTGCCTCTCAATGTGAGTGGCAGGAGCCAGGCATGCCTTGCCACCTAGGAGTCCTATGTTATTTCATGAACTTATCTTGTGAAAGTGGCCATGTATAGACTCCTTTATTCACCCAATAATCGACTCTCCCAGTTGTTAGGCAATGGTTAGTCTACAGTGGTGAATGATACAGTAGACTTCACTTAGCCAGCAAAACCATATAGATGGGTCCTAATGGTTAATGTCTATGTATTGCTTTTGAATATCAGAATGGAAAGGCCCTGGTCATTAAGGGAATTCTATCTTATCGAAAGATGATACAGTCAGTCTTACCTTGGACAAGTTTGTGCTGTCTTTAGGAAGGCTATCCTGGAGAAGCCAAAGAATGTTTCAAAGAGAAGGTCACGGTCAGCAGGAAGAAGAGTGCCCTAGAGGCAGAATGCACAGCATCTTCCAGAATCAGAAAAGCACTTTCATGAAAAGAGTAGTGGGAGCAGATTTTTGATGTCCCGAGAACATAACATGATGTAGAAGGAAGTTGCTAGAGATGGGTCAGGAGAAGCAGGTGTATTAGATCACTTGCAGCAAAGAAATAGGGCAGTTGTCAGAGAACTGCAATGCCACCCTCCCAACTTGGTAAGCACTGCACAAGGATCCCTGTGTTCAATGACATAGGCACAACCTGAAGGAACTTGAAGTTTCTTGCCCTGTCAGATCATTTGTGTACAAATAAAAAACAATCAAGGATTTGGTTCTGAAGACATGGTAGGTAAGCTGGGGCCAGCTGAACATTCTCCAGGAAAATATCTTAGTTCTAAACACTACAGAAAGTCAGCCGTGAAATTGACTCCTGTAACTTTAAAGTGTTTCTTCAAAACCATGTGAGCATAATAAATATAGGGAAAAAAAAGAAATGACAAAAGACCTTATAGTAACACACACACACACACACACACACACAAAGTATGGACACACATACACAAAGACAATGACACCAAAAAAAATTTAAGAAGCCTTTCATGCTCAGAATCATCCTAAGTCCCAAAATTATTTGCTCTTTACTTGGTTTTGTGTGGACTCAGCCAAAACTGGTGTTTCAAACAGCCATATCTATGAAGCCCAGTAAAATGAGGCCAGAGCTGTGGGGAGGGGGGGCGTGTGAGTGAGTGAACACTCTGCAGTCTGCCTTTTTCCAAAGATAGCCATGGTCTTTCCCGTTTGCAAAATTCCATAGCAAAACAGCATCCTGCATCTATGGATGATCTTGGGAACAGCCCAGCTGCGCTTTTCATATATGAACCTAACTTATTTCAAGGGTGTTTTTGTTTTATTTTTACAGCTGCAAAGTGTTAGCAATCCAAAAAGAGCTGCCAAGAGTACAATCGGCTGAATTAGCTCAGGGCTGGTGTTCTAAATAAGTTCCCTGTGTGCTTACTGAATACCCTGAGTGATGGGAGCTGTTTCCCAAACAGAGTCAGAATGGTTATTTCTCCATTCGCAGCTGCTTAGTTGCTTCTTAAAAAGACCCTTCGAAGCATCTTTCCATTTCCTTAAAGAACCGTTATGTATCCATATACGCAGAGCCTGGCTGCTTCAAAAAGAATGAAGAACTTGACAGTCAGTGGAATCCTTAAAATGACCGATCACAGAGCTCAGCTGCAGGTGCTCCTAGATGTATGAATTTGCCATATACTCAACCAGAAATAAATTCCTGTCATATTACAGTCTATCTTCTCCTGCCCCCTCCCAATTTCCACTATGATGAATGTTTCTCTCCAAAGCTAAAATACAGACAGACCTGGCAAGAATGCTTTCCATGAGGGACATAGAAACCTTGGAAAACTCAACCCAGCTTTCTGAAGCTGTTGTTAATGTCTCCATCCTTAAGATCCTCTGCATGTGGCCTGGTCACCCCACTTTAGCCATGTGTAGTAAAACATCTCACTTCAATGCTCAGTGAAGTTTGCTTCCTGTGCAGTGGTGAAACAAGCTTGTTTGCAACTTGCTAGTGAAGGAAGATCTGTTGCATGTGCAACTAATTTGAGATTAACATCTTAGCAAGCCAGAGATTTCTATATTTCCTCCTCCTGTATTCCAAAAATTTAGAGTACAATTTTGCCTGAAGAAGTATGTTTTCTTTTTTTCCCCTTAGATGAGTGTCATCTTTTTAGTCAGCAATCATTTTGTTTGGCTGTAACCGCCCCTGCACGGACTAGGTTATTGCAGTGTCACCAGGGGGCTGGTGGACATGGGGGAAGCATGCCCAGTAAGCCAGATGTTCTCAGCAATGACTACCGGATGTCTAATGAAGTTAGTGCAGGGCGTGAGAAATGAGCCTCAGCTGGATTCTCCCCTGGTCAGATTGCAGCAGGTGCCCTGGCAGCTGTCTTGGCAGTGTTCTAAGAGGGTCATACTATTGCTATTTATGTGTTCAGGCATCCTACCAGACTGAGCATCCTGATAGAACCATGCATATCTACATCCTCTGTTTTGTGTCACTGCAATGCAAGTCTTTTACCTGTCAACATCCACGAATGTTCAATTAAAAATTTCTTTGCATGATTTCTTTGCTAGTGAAGGAAGACCTGTTGCATGTGCAACTGATTTGAGCTTAACAGCAAGCCAGAGATTTGATGTTCTATTTCTTCTTCCTGTATTCCAAAAATTTAGAGTACAATTTATGACTATGAGTGAGGGGCTATCACAGGACTTCAGAAGATTCCTGGAGTAGCAGTTAAAGGACCCACATTTTAGTATAAACTGATTAACTGCCTTACCTTCAATTATGAAAACAAATCTGCTATTTTCCACTAAAGGTCATATATTCCACTAAAGGTCATATACATAGTCTATAGAGTTTCCTTCAAGATCTGTAATTCTATGATTCATTGAGTGCTATTTCAGGACCATGATTCTATGGTAAAAAAGATGTCAACCTACTAAAAATGATTTTGCATATCTTCATAGTGCCTAAAAGGGGAAGACACTGTCTTCCCAACAAGTCACGATAAAAATAAAAAGATGGACATCAGATCTGAAGATGAAGAACTTTTGTCCAGATCAGGACAAGAAATCTCAAGCGAATTCTGTCTGAAGAGCCGACTCACCTCAGATAACTTGAAAGTCTATGCCCTTGACTAGAAGAGACTTCCCTTCTCATTTCCAACATGGCAGACGAGGACGTTGTGTTCGTTGTGATCACTAGAACACACTGAAGGGGGTAGGTTCAAGGTACTGTTAGAATAATTTGAATCTGATGAAATGAATATACTACAGAGTATTTAAGACTGCATTTTGTGAAATTAATTTTGTTAGCCTTACCTATAGTAGATCAGATAGCCAGTAATGTGAAGTGTCCATCATGCCCAAGGAACATCATAATCCCAAGTATTCCTATTATATGTGCTCTGAGGCTTTGTAACATAATCATCATAAAAGCTGTGGGTTAAAGTTAGCACTTGCCAACATGCAAACACCTGCCCTTTACATCTGCACGACAGGGTGTTACCAGCTTAAAATTGAATATTTAATATTTGTCAGGCAATATACTGGAAAGTTAGTCTCGAAAGTAAGTTTTGAAAACCCTGTGATCTATTCTGTCATAGAGCTTGCATTTTAAATTAAGTCTTAATACCGCAGGCCACTGTAGCTCATTAACTTCTAAGGTCAAACAACGCAGATCAGTACTTGTCAAACAAGAATCCCAGGGAAATGGAAGTCAGAATAGATAAGCCATGATGGGAGAAAGAAATGGAAAGCCTTCCACAATACAGGGGACTGAAGTTAACTTTTCCTTTGCTGTGAGATACTATACAGACTCAAGTAACTAAGGGAGAAAAGAGACACTTACATGACTTATAGTTCTAGAGGGAACATAGGCCATTTATGGTGGAAATTTCTAACAAAAGGAATATATGAAGGAAATAGGAGGTCTGTTTAGGTCATCACAGCCTGATGGAGGCAGGGAGAGCAAGAGACTGACAAGAAGTTGAGCCTGGTTAGAAAATCTCAAGGCCCTCCTCCTGTGACTTGCTTTCTTCTAGCAAGCTTCTACCTCTTTAAAGTGCTGTGACCTTCCCAAACATTTAACACCAGCTAAGGATTCAAACACATGAGTCTTCCGGGGGGGCGACTCACATTCAAACTATGACAAGGACTTTCCAAATATAGGGCAAAGTAGTTTGCTCCCATATAAGGTGCTAGAAATGGAGACCCCAACTCTAGGGGAATCAGATCAACAAAGATCTAAGAGAGAGGGAGGTATGGTCACAGGGCTTCGTATGTTCTTTTATGTTCTTCAACATAGCAATAGTCTAGAGCAAATACTTTTAAGAATTTAGGTCAGCAATCTATCAAGTGCATCAAATGACCATGTTGATCAGTAAATAAGCAGATACTTTTTAAAGACAATTATTTTTCAAAAAGACATAAACATGGAAAAGGACAAGTTGACATTAAAGATGGGTCTATAGTTGCCATAAGGAGAAATTCGTTGTGTATTAATTGATTTCACTGCAAGATACTATAGAGTAAGGGAAGAGGAAGAGGGCTTTCGATTACAGAGAGGAGAGTAAACTAACAAAGCTATAACTTAGAACTTGCCAATAAAATGTAGACATATGCCAAAGACTTTGAGTTTTATTTTCAGAATAAATAATGCTTTAGAATTCTGAAGGGACCCAGGGTAACACTTCAGCTTGCTTTGATTGAAAATTGATTAACACTTTGGGGGAAAGTATATAGCCAATTGAATTGCAAATTAAGGTAAATTAAAGTAGGCTACTATGTTATCCATCACTGAGTGAATACAGTAGACACTTATTGAGTTATACTCTGCCGATATCAATTCTGGATCACATGATCAATAACCAAAGATGTTAGTAGTCTGCCCCAAGACACACATCCTTAGGCTGTCATTCTTATTAAGAGGAGAATTTTACCCATACTGTATCACTTTTAATATAGGATAATGTTTATGATGTCACAGTTTCTTAATATGAACAACCATTAACACAGAATGTCAACACGTAACCTCTCAGTTTCTGAACTGAGTTATGAGTCTTCTTTTATCTCGCAGGTCTGTGAACTATTGTAAATCTTGATTCTGTGATTTATATCATATATTTTATGAAGGATCTAGGAGATGAAAAAAATTTCTTCTGCCATTCAGAGGGCAGAATGAACGAAAGGTGCGCCAGAATGGCCAGCATCCCCGGACAACCTCTTATCCCAGTTCAGATTCTGTTTTGTCAGTAGCTTCTGATATTGTTTCCCTAGTGCTTCTCCCCCACCCCCAACTCCACCCCCTTACCCCTTTTCCAGTTTCCAGTTCCAGTGATAAAACAGATGCAGGTCACAACAAGGCCTATTTTATGTGGAAATCAGGAAGCCACACAGCTCCGGATTGAAAAGCTTGAGACCAAAGAAGTGATATTTGAGGTCCCTCCTCCTTCCTCCTTTTGGAAAGCTGCTACAAGACCCTGTATTTAAAGACTGGAGGTTGCCCTACCCCTGAGAGGTTAGGAAGGCTCCAGAGTTGTAATGAGGCACAGGCAGTTTTCATTTAACAAAACTAAAACTTCTATATGATGAAAACAAAAAAAGTTGTAAAAAAAATGAAGAAAGGTAAGAAATCCATAATTTCACTGAAACCAAACTGATAAAAAGACTGATATCAAGCATATCTCTCTTTTTGTACTTTTCACAAGTTAAACGGAAGTAGTATGGCTTTGAGATTCTAATCTAAATGTTCCTGCTTCAAAGTCAAGTTACTTTTTCTTGCACTAAAATCTAGTCAATTAACCTAGCTGGGACAACAAAGGTGTACACTTGTAGATAGAGTACATCTTTCAGTAATTTTTTTTAAAGAAAATTATCTTTCAATACAGATCAAGGTTTCAGATCACAATCAAGCCTTGAATTAGTAATTCCCACGTGGCTTGGGCGATAGCTCTTCTTTCTACATGGGTGTGAAGTCCTGAATTTCAATCTCGTAGCTCACATAAAGCCTGACCCGGAAGCATCTACTGTAATCCCTAAGCTCCTATGGTGACATGTGAGGTGGAGATTCCCCCCAAAACCTTGGGGGCCAGCTACTTGGCATATATTGTTGCAGGAACAGTCTTTCCTCTGTTTATCAAATATCCCTTCTGGGTTACCAAATGTTATGGGGTCCCTGTTCAGAGGCCAAATGTTATAGGAACGACTGTTTCTGTTCCAGTGCCAAATGTTATAAGGTTCTTGCATTTAGGAGTCAAAGATTAAAACCAGAACACGTGTAGAAGATTAAGTTAAAGTTTACTAACTGAGAGAAAGGCTGGAACTCATGGACTCCAGACATGGAATCCATGAGAGACATGGGGCTAGAAACGGACTCATGGCTCCCTGAGTGCCATGAGGGGCAGGCCCTGGAGAACTCATGGAATCCATGAGAGGCAAGCAGTTGGAAAAGAACTCATGGGATCCCAAGTGCCATGAGGGGCTAGGGCGCCGAAGATGGCTGCCAGGGTCAAGTATACCTAAGCAAGCCCTGGAAACCGGCTTTTTCTCATTGCTTAGCTCCCATTAGGGCCCTAACCCAGTTGCTCCTGAGCCCACGTGGGACTAGAGATCAAGTTATTTGTTGGATGCTGAGAGTTAATTCATCTCCATAATCTTTCATAGGGAAGTTAGCCATCTTATCTCTGGGAAGATTGGAGTCAATTCCTCAGCAGGGATGTTCCTTCAGGGTGATCCCAGCAGTGGGGGAATTGACCATCAAAGGTCTTTAGAGACCCATCCCTGCTCTAATCCTGCCTTAGGATGTAAAGTCCTGAATTCAAATCCCATAATTCACATGATGTCTGATATGAAGCATGTATTGTGGGGCCAGCTACTTGGTATATATGGCAGCAAAATAGCAAGGAAACTGTTTTAACCAATGTGGACAGCCATGTTGTTTTCTGACCTCCACAAGTATACCATGGTTCATACATACCCAGATCTATGTACATGAATATATGTAGGGCACAAACTCATATCACACACACACACACACACACACACACACATACACACACACGCACACACCACAGATTGCTCTTTCTGATGTATTCTTACTTATGTGACTGGAAATTCAAGAGGAATATGATGAAATAGCTGCCTAAATTAAAGCCACGAGTCCCTGAGATCTTTCCAGAAACACTTCCAACATCCTCATCACTAATTGCAGAACAATTGTTACTGTTCAAGTTCTCCCTGGTCTGATGCAGCCCAGAGCTGCAGTGAAACTCCTCTGAACTGAAAATCTCTGGCTTTCCAGCTTTACTAGCAATTGTGAAATGTCTTCAGTAGGGTTTTACATTTGTTTTGCTTGAAACACCTGTTCTCATACTGCTCCCGTGATGTGTTGTATTGGCGTTAGAGAGGTTTTTTTTTTTTTTATTTCAACACTTGGTAAGTCTCAATAAAGTAAAGGAAAATGTGCTCATCCATCTTTATTCTCCTTTAATAGAAATTCGTTTCAATCATGTAGCTATCCGCACTCCAGAATATAAGGTTCACACAATCTATGTTAGGAGTTCAGTAATGTGCACACAGAAAAAGGAAAGCTTCCCGAGCCATCTACAGTGGCCTGGGGCCTCTGAGACTCCTACAAGATGTATGTCTAAGGGCTGGCGAGGTGGCTCAGGGGTTAAACCTCTGCCTTGCAGGCGGAAGGTCCTGAGTTCGAATCTTAGATGCCACGTATAGACGCAGTGCAGAAGTGGGGGCGGCCTGCGCTTCTGGTCCTGGTAGGGCAGAGCTTGTGAATCCTGGGGCAGAAGGAGGTGGAGGCGTCCATGGTGGTTCGCGAATTCGTCTGTGGTTCTACACACACACACACACACACACACACACACACACACACACACACACATACACGTGCACATACATACGCGCGCACACATGCACAATTGAATAAATAATAAATAAAAAATGTAAAAAAACAAGATCTATGTCTAAAACCTTCTTAACACCTACTGATATGAAGCAATCAACATGAAGCGAGTTGCAGCTCATGGCAACTCTGCTCTCCTAAGGCAGGTGAAGGAGAGGAGAGGAAAGGACTCACCTACAGATGTTCCATATAGTCCAGAAATGGGAGATTTCGGAATTTTCCACTTTTGAAGTGAAAACTCTGGGTTTCTCTCCGGATGTGGAGCCGCGAATACCCACGGCCCTGACTCCATTCTGCCCAGCCCTCTTTCCATTTATCGCGCTATTTGAGGAAAGCACTGTGTGCTGCCTGCCACCATTGGAGGGAGCTGGTGCTGAAGTGAGGAGCTCTTCAAACTTCCCAATTTAGTCCTCGGGAATCCCCAGTGACGGGCGAGCAGTAACAAGATCAAATGGTTGGAAGCACAGGCATGGGTCTGCGCGGCCCGCAGCCAAGAACACTTTCAAAGCAGGCGTTAGAAGGCAGCCTGGAGAGGCAGCTGCCGCTGGCTACATGTTTTTATTATCTTAAAATCCTCACACCTGCCAGAAATACCTTCCTTTGGACCAAGTTCAGCTCTTTTTTGGACCTTTCCTTTCTGGAAGTATCCACAGAATTGGGAAAGAACTCAAAGTAGAGACAAGGGGATTTGTACATGCTCAGAAACACGGACGGAGTCATCGTTCTTTCAGCGCAGTATTCCTAGAATCCTCCCGAGTCCTCAAAGTTGCCATTGGATATTCTTCAAAACAGCAAAAAGCCCTTAGGACAGCACGTTGTGCCCCCAGAACATGGCTGATAAAATGAAAGATTCCCCTTCAGTGTGCCCCAGGAAACTAGGAATTTATAGTCTATGAGATGCCTAGTATATGTATATGTGGATGCATACAAAAATGTGAATCCAAACTGTATAAATGAGTGTATATATGTATATAAATGTAAAAGACATGATATATACAGAATTTTACTGTGGACATTTAAAAAATTGACTATGCAAGTCCTTAATCTCAAGATGGGCTTTCCCAGAACCAACCTGTTTTCAACTAGTGTCATATTAGTAATGACATCACAGCAATAGCAGCCACAGAGCAGGAAGTCCATCCTCACTGATAAGGTCCTGTCACATGGCCTTTCATTTGGACCTGAGGCAATACATGCAGCTCCAGGGCTGAAAGGAGACATGCTTAGCTGTGGGGTCCCATGGCCCCTTTAGAGACAAGCATCTACCTTTCTCCAAAGAGCATGGTAAAGAAGACCAGGCAAGGAAACCTGCAGTCATCTGAGCGCAAGGTAGAGGGCTCCCTAGCTTCCTTGCTTGAGGACACCTGGGACATTTGTGCATAGAGAGGGTCTTTCTTGCTTCCTGATACAGGCCAGAAATGAATGTCTGATACTAAGGGTCCCTAAGCCCCTTGGTTGTATAGAAGAAATCTGGGGAGTACTGTGCGGTTCTTGTTACCTTGGTGGTTTTTTCCCTTCCCCAGAAAAGTCTACTGATTTTTGGTGAAACATATCATGACACGAAAGCATTGCATATCAACTACAGCTCTGTTCCATAGCATGGAGGTATCAAGGGAGGTCGCCTAACCCCATCTTAGATGAAATTGAACAAATGTTTGAAGTGTGACCTTTGAAAAGAAAACTAGAATGCCAGCAGTCTTTTCACTGTGGGTTTCATTTATGTACAAGGAAACAAATTCATTTGTGTGCTATCAATGAACATAACCATCAAGGCTTGCTGACCACTCGTAAGTAGGAAAATACTCTAGGTATTGACTAAGTAAACCTTTCTCCTTCTGCCCATCTTTTATTATTTGAAAATTTAAAAAAAAGGTTGTATGCTATAAATGCTCAGTAACATTACATTTCTATTTATAGTTTAGGAATCTTATTTCCTACACGATTTTTGTAAAGTCTCTTCCTGTGTCAAATCTTTGAAAGCAATAAAGTCTTGAATAAAAAAGAAGCAAGAGGAGAAAACAATAAAATAAGCACGTGTCATCTCTCTTTTACTCAAGTCCTAATGTCTTCCTAAAGTTGCTGAGGACACAGCAGCAAAAATCACCGGAATCTGGGATGCCAGATAGTCAGCTTTTCCTTCATCCATGAAGTGCTTCATGGGCCTCTCAAGTTCATACTAAAGAGAAAGAAGAGAGCTGTCATGCGATGGCACTGGCTCTTTTGATTGAATATACAAGATACTATGCTGCTTCAACTGTTCAAGAAATCTTACTTTTGTTATATTATGGGAAGCTAAAATGGAAAGAGTGAACAAAAGCGATGGGAAAAGTAAAATTTAGAGCTGAGGTTCTTTTTCTCTCCATTGTATTGGTGTTGATGTTTTTGCTTCATTGTGTTTCTGAGACAGGGACTCACCGTGTAGCCTAGGCAGGCCTTTACCTTTCAAGCCATATACCTCAGTCTTCAAAGTGTCTGGGATTGCAAATGTACCCCATCATAGCAGGTGATGTTCACACAGTTTGTTTTGAGTCAAAATGTGTCTTCTTCTTGGGGCCATTTAGTAATTAACACACCCATAGACTTTTCTATGCACTACAGGGGAGATCAGAAGGTCCAATTCACTAGGACTATGGGAGAAGAGCTATCCTGTCTCCCACAACTTTCCATCAAATGCCATGTAGCATGCTTACATTTGAGTCTGCTCTCAGTAATTTTGTGCATAATCTTGATAGGAAACAGTGTTTTGTTCTATGATTCTAAATGAATGTGTTCCCCAACATGAGAATGAAACTATTGCCAGGGATTTAGAGCATGCTCTCAAGAGAGCCCTTCAAGCTATCACTGATGTGTAGACCAACTCTATTGCGGAAGCCTCTTTCCTTCATCCATACGTATGGCGTGCACAAAGCTGCTCCAAGAAGTACTCAAGTTTCATTTGCTAGAATTTTTTAAAAGGCGCACAGTGTGTGCACTATCTTCTCTACCCTTTACCTGCAGATAGGAAACCAATGTTTTACAAGTCCCAGAAATTTGACAAAATGGAAATTTGCAAAATTATGTAAAATATAAACTTTCAAAATATTTCAAAAATATTGTCACTTTCAAAACTCCACATTTCCTATGAAATAGACCTAATTTCTCTACACCATCATATACAAAAGACTGAAGCTATGTGTTGTTATGAGAGCTGGAACCACTCAGGATGGTGCTAAGTTTTGTACCTGATGCTTCCAAGTCCATGGAGCTTTTCACTTTCTGATTACATTGATTTGAACCTGTTTCTATCTTGGCTCCAGAATGACCTTCGTGAAATGAGTTTCTGACCGGGCCCCATTCCCTTATGATTAGATGAGCAACGCATTTGTGTATCGGTGAAGCCTCTGAGAGGTTGCTCCTTGCCTGGTCAGCAGAGGGAACACTTAGCTCCCTTCAAGTTCACTCCAGGGTCTTCCTTCGTGAAGTCTGCCATGTCTTAGGTTGCAGAGAGGCTGTAGGACTGAAGAGAGCAATGAACTGAATATGCAGCATGTTCCCTTTGACTTTCAGAGGCAGTCAGTCAGTGACAAAAGCCCATGGACAAGCAGTAGTACACAAAGATGGATGTCCTGCCATGAATAAAAGCGAACACAACCAGCATGGGGCCTGGAGTGCTGAGTGGACCATAGTGAATTGAAAAGAGGAGAATAATGTGAGATGCAGAATGATGAACACCACATCATATACTTTGACTTTGTTTTGTTGTGCTTTGAGTAACAGAAGGCCAATTATCTGATTGGTATCTATACTTTTTACTTGTAAGCAACTCTGACATCTAAGATTATATATGTATATATAATCTTAGCATTGGATGTTGTGGCATTGGCACCTATTAAAACTTATGGAACAAAAGAACTTCACCAAGGTCAAAGATTAAGAGCCATAGTAAATACATCAGCATAATAAACAATATCATTGAATCCATAAAAATAGTCATGTGGCTATTGAAAAATTGAAATTGAGAGGCACATAGAGGCAGGTCAACTTATACATTTCTAGGGTCATGTAAACTAATAAAATACTTTGAAAAATAATGTAAATGTGGGTGTCAAAAAACACCCCAAAAAGTGTATCCTTTGTGGTCTGGTGATCACATTTTTGGGACCCTAACCAAAGGAAAAGGAATAAAAGAAGAAAAGCATAAGTATAAAAATGTTCATCACAGCACAGGCACAGTAGTGAAATGAACATGGAAACTATCAAAGTGCTGAAGAGAAGCAAGTACAATAATAACAAGTTATACCATAGCCATTCAAAAAGTATTTCGCAATTTATTAAAATGATGTTTGAAGAGATATGGAATAGCAGTTTAAAAAAAGACCCAATATAGTACTAGTACATAGCAAAAATTCTGAATTGTGTGTGCTACTGTGTAAAGTGTAAGTGTGCACTATCAGTGGCAAAAATATTAGGAAGCAATAATAAAATAGCTTTGTAGGAGCTAGGAGAGAAGGTAATTGTTTCATGGTTCATGGTTCTCATTAGACTTTTTTAACACAAAAATTGGGGAAAGTGAGCATATGTTTTCCCAAACTTTGCAAACACATGAACATACACACAAACACACACATGAACATATATACACAACAGGTATATATGCACTCATGTGCACACGTGAACACATACACACATGTTCACACACATGCAATTACACACTCAGATATATACACATGGTGCACAAACAAGATGTGTGTCCCTGCCTATCCACATGAACACACACTGTACACATGTGTGGGTGTACACATTTACACACAGGCACACACAGTGCAGAGTCCGAGCTGTATGACACATGCACTTGCCTATGAACATGCTAATGTTTCTGGGGATGATGACATATTTCAATCTTAAATTCCAAATTGTGATTATTTCCTTAAGAGACACAGATTGGGAGCATGGTACCTATGACTAGGAAACATTTTAGGAGTGCAAAATTCAAGCAAAATTACAAAATGAGTTAGGTTTGATATTATTTCACACCAGCAACCTGTTTTAATTTTATGCCCACAGTCATAGACTCTTTCAAAATTTGCAGGTGAAATTACTTAAAAATTTGCTTCAAATGACAGTTTTGGAGCTCTAAAGAACATAAATATTTTTACTTTATCACATAATTGCCTCTAACTACCAGTTAATTTAACTATGTGAGTGTAAAATTGTTTTTCTAAAGTGATGATTTCCCAGTGGGGTTGTATGAAACACCTTTTGTCCACACCCACGCCTATCAGCCTGCCATCCTTTCCCTTTTGGCTGGCATATTAGAACTCTGCACAGAGCTCACCTCTCCTGCGAAAAGAACACTTTGAAAGCTACTGATATATTGTAACAGTGAATACTGAACTTCAAAGAGAGATCCCTGGGGGCTAAAAAGACTTTAATATCACTATTAGAAATTAATTTGAAGTTGTGTATGGGGTACAAATCAGACTTCATTGAGTAGCATCTGAGGTCAGAGTATTTTTTTTTAATTTTTTTTATTATTATTTATTCAACTGTGCGCATGTGCGTGTGTATGTGCGCGCACGTGTGTGTGTATCTGTGTGTGTGTGTGTCTGTGTATGTGTAGAACCACGGACGAATTCGCGAACCACCATGGACGCCTCCACCTCCTTCTGCCCCAGGATTCACAGGCTCCGCCATACCAGGACCAGAAGCGCAGGCCGCCCTGCTTCCGCCTGGTGTCTATACGTGGGATCTGGGATCTGAACTCAGGACCTTCCGCCTACAAGACGGAGGCTTAACCCCTGAGCCACCTCTCCAGCCCTATTTTTTTTTTTCTTTTATACTGTTCTCGTCTTGTTTGATAAGAAAAAAAAGTGACAAAATATTTGTGATCAAACAGATTGTACCAGAGAATCTTTTCTAAACTGTTAGAAAATTTGTCTTACATTTAAAAATATTATCTAATAAAGAAGAGGAAAACTTCCCCTGGTCAGGGTACTGCAGATGACATTGATCTTAGCCACCTATTTTAGGAAAATAGAGAAATTATGGTGTGAACAGATGAGAAAATGAATATGAGACCAAGATGGACAGAAGGAGCCAAGTCACTTAAGTGCTGATGTAATTTGTACTCTGTTGCCATAATAAATACCCAACACAAAGAACCCAAAGAAAGAATTTTATTTTAGGCCACAGTTTGAGGATTATAGTTCATCAAGGCAGGCAGTTATCAGTAGGAACCAAGGAAACCAGCTACACCACCGCCACAGGCAAGAGCAGAGGCGAAGAACCGGTGTATCCAGACATCTTTATGTAATCCATTATGCAGACTGCCTGCCTGGGAAACGGTGCTTCCCACAATGGGCAGGTTTCCCATTTCAGTCTTTCAGAAGCTTTCTGAGAGGTCTGCCTGAAGCAGATAGTTCCTGATAGGCATGCCTAGAAACTCACCTCCCAAGTATCAAGTTAACAGTTGAGTCTACATGGAACATGTCTATAATATGCACTAGCTGATGAGCATGATCACCTCCATTCCTCTCTGAGCACTTCATTGTGGTACTAGGATTAAGAAGGCAAACCAACACAAGGTCAGAGCTAAAGAGTGTCTAACCTTAAGTCCGTATTCTAACTGGTCTATTCAAAATTTGCAGGTGAATTACTTAAAAATTTGCCATACTTCAAGTGACAGTTTTGGAGCTCTAAAGAGCTCAGCTTGCCCGGATAGTCAAAAGAATCAGGGGAGTGCTTCCTTGGGATGGAGAAGAGGGTGCTCGGGTGTGGGTGCAGGCTATGCAAGGAACAGAGAGCAGTGAACCAGCGCAGACTATAGACCTGATCACTGGTGCTCTCAAAGTGATATATTTTGAAGGAGACAAGGGTATGGTCAGGCACAAAACCAATATCAGTATAGATTTGTCTAGACCTAGTCTAAAAATAAATGACTTTCCCATTCAGCCCTTTTCCCCAGAAAGCTTAGTTTTAACATTTGTCATTGTGCTGCTCACCTTTTGTAAACAAGACGCATGAGTTCAAAATCAGACCCAGAGTGATGCTGAGACAATGAAGGAAGCTATGACACAGGGATTCACAACCTTGAAGCTAGTTTCACTGGCTAGTCTCAGATAAGACCGTTTTGGCTAGAAAACGTCCTTGTGTTTTCTCTCATGAGTCTTCAGTGGGGAAGTGCCAAAGAAAGGTAGTCCGTGTTCTCTGGGATCAACCCAGGAAAAATGATTTCTAATTAGATGTGAGGGCAAGATTTGATCACCTTGGTATGATGGGAAATAGTTTCACCTACCATCAACCAGCAGCACTTTCTGTTTTTCTAGACAAACTACTGCTCCAGCAGGTCAGTTTTCAGTACCAAGTCTGTAATGAACGTGCAGGGAATGGATGTCTTGATGTGCACTTCCAAGTGGAGGTAGACGAGAGCTACTTCTCTAGGAGGATGTGGACCTGTGTCAGCACAGCCTGGGGTCTCTGAGAGGTTTGACCCAACCCAGAGTCACCTGCTTCAAGACCATCCTGTACTTCATTCCTTCCAAGACCACAGACCGGCAGTAACTCTGCCTCCCAACGGTCATATTTCCTCTTTTCAAAACTCCCCTCCAGTGTGGCTGAGATTTTAATCTCACACCATGAAGAACTTTATTGCTCAAGGCAGAGGCATTTCTTCACCTCACATGTAATGGCACATGGGGTCTGTAAACATGGCTATGTCTAGGAACACATGGTATTTTGGTAACTTCTGTTATTTCAAACCTGAAATAGAAATGTGAGTAGTATGGGCTGAGTGGTTATTCTCTTTTTAAATAATACTACAATTTTAATACTGTTTATTCCTTGATAGTTTCACATATGTATATAATGCATCTTAATTATAGTTATCCCACATGCCCAGGCTTCTGAGTCCCTCAAACAAAGCCCTTCCCACATTCCCCATGCTTCTTATTTTTCTTTATCTTTTTGGAAATTCATATATGAGACAAAGAATTTAGGTCAGTTCCACTTCTATCCCCCCACTCCTTTTTACACTTCTTTCCTGCAAGTCTTCCTCCTGTTGCCCTGTGCTTTGCATGTGTGGCACACTGAATTTTATTTGGACTGTCTGCACTAACTACCAGAGCATTGATGGGAACACAGGTGATAAATAAATGAACACATCACTGAGGAAAGTACGGGCTTATTGCTCCCCCATCCTAGTGAGGTGCTAACCTTCCATAATCTCTCAGGGAGGTATGGTGCCCCTTAAGACTTTACCCCTTTTATGGTGAATTTCTGGTAGACTAAATCTTGTGGTCCTCTAGTAGATACAACTACAGTGAGTTCATGGAGATAGTAGCTCTATCATGTTCAGAAGATACTTCCTGGCATCACCTCTCTCTACACCCAGGCTCTTAGAGTACTACTCATTCTTCCACAGTATATATATTCCCTGAGCCTTGAGGTGGGGGTGATTTAGATATCCTGTATATGGTGGAACAGTCCACAGTCACTTATTCTTTGCACTTTGATCAACTGGGATTCTCTATATTAATCACCTTTCAATGCAAAAGGAAGTTTGAAGGACGAGTGCTGTGAGCTCCTCTAATCTAGAGCACAATATATAAATGTTCAGATGGCAATTTGATATCATGTTCTGATAGCAAAACTTGAGAAGCTTCCACCACCCCTGCATGGTCCATACTCTCCTTTCTCGCAGATTCTTGGTGCCTGATTTACAGTACCAGTTATATGTCCCTTGCTGAAAAGCCAGCTTTAAATTCAATCAAAAGCAGTTGGTCACCCCTGTAGCAGTTGTGTCACTGTTGTAACAATGCACACCTCTTTCCAGGATCATTATTACTGCAACTTGCAACTTTCACAGCTGCATACATAGTACCTTCTGGTACTATGAAAAATGCCAGAAAGGAGGATGCTTCCAAATCAGTTTCAGCTTATTTTTTCCCCATGTTCTATGATCAATGTGTACAATATTTTCAGGAATATGGTACAAATAGATGCCTCATTAATACAGTAAGTGCTTAACACTCCAATCAAATTGACAACCAAAAAGGAGCCATCATTGAGGTATCTCTCAAATTCACTCAACATTAGAATCACACGGGAAACTTGTTAAAGTTCAGGCTGTTGAGTTTCTGATTCAAAACTCTAGGAACCAGAATATTTGTATTTCTAGCAAACCCCCAAAGTTGTTCCTCAGGAAATCACATATCAAAAATGCTGGCTCAGACCTTACAGTGCCATTGGTCATTGTCAAAAAACATGACATGATGGGTCCAGCTTTCTGTGGAATTCAAAATATGGAAACTTTCATAATAGTAAACATAAATTATTTAGAAATAATCAGACCCACAACAAACAGACCCTGGGGCCTTAGAACAGAAGAAAAACGACAGTTCAGTAGGCAGCGGTATCTGCCGATTCCTCATCACCCTTTGGTCATGATGCCCCTATCAGTACAGCCTTTCTTTAACAGTTCAAGATTAATCATACATTGTGATAATAAGAATAAAGACCTCAATAAGAACCAGACTTCCAACAAAAATAGAAGTGCTACTTTTATGCATTCTGTTGCTATTGGCATATACCTTGCATGTTTTATGGTTAATTGGTGTTCACTGCTACACTTTTAAACCTTATTTATTGTGCAAACACCATAATAGTTTTAACATAAATCAAAGTGGAAGAGGAAAATTATCACACAATCCCGCTACACCAACAAATTACTGTTGCCATTTGTGTATTCCCTTCCAAGTAGTCTCCATACACATGCACAATTCTTCTTTGTTGCAATCATAGCCTGGGCAAAATGTTGTTACTTTCCTATTTTACTTACTGTTATAACTGTGTGAAATAAATAGGCAGGTTGTTATATGAAATAGACCAATAAATGAATTTTGTGAGAATTAATTTCTTTTAAAAATGCAAATTTGTTTATATTGCTTATGTGTGCACAGTATCTTATGTGGGCACTGTGTATATATTGAAATAGAAAGACATTTATTGGTCTTCCTGCCACTTTGACCACTATTTGTATGTAGATTATGATGTAGAATTATGGGTGGTTTCCCAGAGGTTCCTTTAGCCATTCAGAACTAAGAGAGATAGGCAGAGTCTCTTCTCTCTAACTGCTGTTCCTACTGTGGAGCCTCCCTTGACAGCAGAGGAGTCCTTGGGGTTCCTCCAGACTGTGTGATCTCAGGTAGAGATCACAGCTGAAAGACGTTGTGGTGCACCCAAAGTCAGAATTAAAATCGAAAGCATTTTCTGAGGGTGTTAGTGATGAAACCATCGTGGGTCTAAAATCTGCCTTTATCCCTTACTAACTGTGTAACTGTATCATTTAATCTCTTTGTGTCTTAAGGACCTAATCTATAACTTCATGTAGCAATGCTTAAGTTAAAAAATAGTCACAATTAAATGAGATGTGGGGATAAGAAGCGGGTATATAACTTACTGTCAAGAAGTATAAGTTATAGTGCTTTCTTCATTTGAGGGGTCTGTTCAGTATAGAGAAGGGTGAGTGACAGGCAAGATGGCTTGGAAATCACTTTCTGTGAAGTACACACAGGCTTCTTTTAAAACAACAGGAGTGAAGAGCCTCTCCATTGCCTGTATGTCCCTCAGCAGGCTCTCTGTTAGTGCTCTTTTGCAAAGTACCTTCACCCTCTCACTCCAAAGAGAAAAACACGGATTTGGCAGGTTGCTGCTTAATTTGGAGAATCTGTGCTTTGGATTTTACTTTTTTTAAATTTGAAGTTAATGCGCTCCAATAATATCTACAACCTTGCAAATACCAGCGTGCCCCATGTTTCATTCAGAAGCAGATTGAGATGAGCTTTCACTTGAAGTTGATAACCGGGGAGCTGCCTTCATTAAGTAGAGCTAGAATGTTGCCTGCATTAGCTGGCTAATACTAGGCCACCTGCCAAGTGCAGTGAAATCAGTCTGGGTTCCAATCTTCATAACAGATGAACCGAGGATTCGCAATTGCCCTCATCAAGCAGAACTGATACCATCATTAAAGTTTAGTACTGTGCACTTCCCATAGAGTGGGGTCCATTCGCTCCCCGATGGGTTGAGAAAACCACATCAGCTTTACATTTTCTTGTTAGCTTTGAATTTACTCCCTTGTTAGGGGCCAGTCAATACACTGAGTTCTATTAATGGCTTTTCATCAAAGGAAATGCTTTTGTTGTTAGACCTGGTAGCTCCACCATTAGAGAAGCTCTGTTGATTTGTTACTCAACAACAGTGAGTGCGAGGTCAGCTGGACCTTCAGTGGTGAAAGATTTGCATATAAAATCCTTGATATTAACAGAAACACTCAGGAAAACCTGGAGTTCTGATGACACTAACAGCTAATTGGAATATCCACAATGCTGTGTTTGCACTCTGCATTCTTGAAGGAAAAACTGGCATAGGATGGACCAGAAATCTCTGGTCCTCACCCATGAACAAAGCTATTTCTACCTCACTCAATATTAGGGTTCCATGTGAAAAAGAACAAAGATTCTCAAACATCTACAGTCTCTTTACAGTACTGACTTATAGGGCATAAACTCTGTTTCAGCTAGTATATTTTATAAACTGAGCTAAAAGTCAATGTTGAGCTCATTCATTTATCACATAAGTGCCCAGTCAGCCACATACCACTACATTTAATCAGTGAGGTTTCTGAGAAATCCTTGTCCAAAGTTGATACTCACATCTAACAGCAACAACAACAACAACAAAAACAACAATGAAAATGTCAGTACATAAAATTGCAGTGCAGGACAGAAAATGAAAAATACCAAAGGCATGTTTAAATAGGGAGATTGGAAGAAATCATTCAAGGAAGCACTGGCAGCACTTTGAAAGTTTGAGTAAATTAGACAGGTAGAGATGTTTCCAATATGAAAATGAAGGTAAAACATCTTTTTAAAATACAAACTTTTCTCAAAACATAAGGCATGATTTTTAATCAAGCAATACTTCACCCAAATATACTCAGTTCAACATATTTATATGGTGCATTAGTTTCATATCTAGGATTTCAGTAAAACTCATGAGACATGGAACATAATACCAGGTTTGATTCTGCCTTCAATAAATACAACCTACCTGTGACCATGAGAAGGAATAATACATAAAAGAATAGTGAAGAGACAATAATATAATACAGTCAGTAGAATTTCCAAAAATAAAGGCAAAAATTAGAATCAAAGAACAAAAGGAGGAAATCAAAGTGGATTGAGTTAATAAGAAGCATTTTTCAAAGATGGTTATCTTGAGAAGCCTAAAGCAGCAACTGATTTGTGAACGGGAAGTTAAGACAGTTGAGAGCTTGCTAGAAATTTTTCAATAAGCTATTTTCTATGATTAAGAGGTTGATATTGAAAGTTCTATCCCTTTTATTTGACTCGATCATCTCTGAAATTAATCTACTCTTTTCTATTTCGGTGAAGCAACACTCAAACACAAGCAATTTAAGGGAAGAAAAGAACGTTTATTTGGCTTATGGTTCCAGAGTGGAGATACAGTCCATGATAGTGGGAAAAACATGGCGGCCTCAGAAGTCGAAAGACACTGAACTCACTGCAGACATCATGGCAGTGAAAGAGCAAGCTACAGACTACAAGAACAGACTACTAGAAAAATCACGGCCAGGGTAACCAACCTCCAGGCCCACTCCTTGTGATATTTCTTCCTCCAGCAAAGTTCTGCCTCCTAAAGCTACCATGACTGTTGCAGTAAGCTTGCATGGTTGCTGATAAAATCATGACAAAGCTGCTTAAGGGAACAAGGGGTTTATTCGCTTACAATTGTCTGGTTACACTTCTTAGTATAGGTTGGCAGGAGAGCATGCACCATCATTAAAGGGCCGAGGGAAGTGTAACAGCAGAGAGAGGGACAATCCTCTCTGTGTAACAGCAGAGAGAGGGACAATTCTTACTTGCCAGACCAGCATGTCTGGCCAGGTGTACACAAGGATGCCAACTTCCTCAACCAGTTTCTGTATTTTAATTCACCTTTCCAGGACCTCATCCCACCCACCATGGGCTGGGCCTTCCCTATCAACTAGACAGTCTCCTACAGATTTGCTTTGGGCTTAACTCAACTAGTAATTCTTTACAAATGTGCTCAGAGCTCCAACCCTCAACTATCCAGTTGACACCTGTGCTTAACTATGACAATGACCTTCCACAGCCAAGAGTGCAAACACATGAGCCTATAGGGACAAGTCAACATTCAAACCATCTACCCTTTCCTAAGGTTCTGGAACCAGAAGTTTTAGGAAAGTTGTTTTTGTAAGGATACTACAAAACCAATCCATAGTACTGAAAAAGTCAAAAATAGGACTTAGAAAGCTTTGGAGGCATTCTCTTTGAGCGTGTCAAAGTGGAGATGTCAAACAATTCTCTCTCTACTAAATTAACTGCATAACTGAAAAATTACCAAAGACAACTGACTATACAGTTTTTGAGATCAATGCAAAGCTGACAATGAATTAAAAGCCATTTATACTTCAGATAAGCACCATAGAAGACTGTAGTAGCTTTGTAAGTAGCTGATCTACTTTCATGTGTTCACAATAGCTCTGGAAGCCTTTAGTGTTGCCATCTGTACTTGGCATGATAGGTGTTGGGGCATTTCAGGTAATGAAATAAGTGTAGTAGCAAGCTAGTAGAGAGATCTGGAGCTCCATTTTCTTCATGTTCAAGTCCTGTTTGAGGAAGGAAATAGAGCAGATAAATCAGAGACTCAGTTGGGAAAACTGGGAGTTGATGTACCCTAAAGGAACTTGGTGTGTACCTCACCTATTCTGAATAAATAAGAAAGTATTCCAATGTATAGGAAAGACTGAAGCAAGCTCAAGTCACCCAAAAGTCTCTGAGTAGCTTAGTCTTCACACACTAACATATTCTCATTGGAAACCAAAGAGCTCAGAAAGAAGCAAAGTATAGAATAAAGGTGAGGTCCCCAAGTCCACACCGAGATCAATAAGCAGTGTGGAAGCCATATAGACTCAAGGAGTCTCAGCACATCTTTAGACCAACTAGGTCCTGAACCTGTTACGCAACAAGACATGAGTCCTCCTTAGAAGCTGGCTTGAAAGCAAAAACAAACAGATAACACTAAGAGGGGCATCAGTAGTTCTAGCTTACAGAAGACTGATAATCCAGTTATCTACTTCATTCAGATTACTAAGCAAAAAAAAAAAAAAAAAGACCAAACATAACAATTTTCAAAGGTAAATATCAGATCTCAAAGATGCAGCAATATGTTATTTAAAATGTGTCCAAACATCATAAAGGTCTAAAGGAGACCTATGACCAATGTTCAGAATAGATTACTGAGCAAATGAACAGGTTGTGGCCGTCTTAGATGTTGGTTTTAGTAGGAAAGACTTTTAACACAACTTGTAAAATAAATTTAGTGATGGAAAGGAAGTAGTTTAAATTCTTTAAGGGAAAGCATGATGACAATGACTCACATATAGTTTCAGTAGCAGGATAAACATTACGAAGAGGAACTAAAAGGGAATTCTAGAATGGGATCGAATAGTGAACTTTAAAAATATGCTAAATCTTAACTCTCTGTGAATATGATCTGACTCAGAAATAGCATCTTTCTGATGGTTTAGTTAAACTGATGCTGTTATTATGAATCCAAACAGGAACGATGCTGTTCTAAAAGAGGAACTTGGAAACAAAGAAAGACATAGGCAGTGTGATGGCAATAACATAACCCACTGAGTGCAGGGGACTATTAATGCCAGAAGGAGCAAAGTAAAGGCACAAACAGGTTCTCCCCTCATTTTGCAGAAAGAGCCACCCTGGGCCACATCTTGATCTCAGACTTCGTACCCCAGCACTGTGAGCCAAAACATGTGCTGTTAGTGCCATCTAGCTTATGGTAGGTACTACAAGAGCCCAAGAAACTAATAAAGGCAAAAAGCGTGTGTGTGTGTGTGTGTGTGTGTGTGTGGTGTGCGCGCACGCGCACGCGCGCGTGTGTCTCATGTAGCCCAGCCTGGGCTAACTAACATTCACTATGTAGCTGAGTATGACCTTGAAATTCTGATCATCTTGCCTCTACCTCCCAAGTGCTTGAATTATAGGCATATAAAAACAGTATGGTATGCCCATTCAATAGAAAAAATGTAGTACAATGTGGTATGCCCATTCAGTAGATTAACACAGTGTGGTATGCTCACTCAGAATAAATGTATAATCACAGGGTGGCATGCCCATTCAGTAGAGTAAATGGAGAAACACAGTGAGATATGCCTATTCATTAGAATATTACTCAACTACAAATTAATGACCTAGCGATACAATATGAATGAATCTCCAAGACATTAAGTCATCTGTGACAGAGGAAAAATTTTATTTACTATTTCACCTTTTTAGAAAAAGCAAATTTGTAAATATTAGTTGTAGGAACTATAGTTTGGAACAGAAATCTATGGGCTTGCAGACATTTTGTTCTGTGGGTGAAATATTCTAATACTGGGTTGGGGTGATGATAGGTGCCCAACTTCATAAACTTGTTTTAAATTTAGTTAATTTTTTATTATTTATTCAATCGTGTGTGTGTGTGTGTGTGTGTGTGTGTGTGTGTGTGTGTGTGTATGTAGAACCACGGGTGAATTCGGAAACCACCATGGACCTCCACCTCCTTCTTGTTTACTCTGCCCCGGGATTCACAGGCTCCGCCCTACCAGGACCAGAAAGGCAGGCTGCCCCTGCTTCCGACTGGAGTCTATACGTGGGATCTAGGATCTGAACTCAGAACCTTCCGCCTGCAAGGGAGAGGCTTAACCCCTGAACCACCTCTCCAGCCCCTAAATTTAATAATTTTATACTTTAAACGTTCTAAAAACTCATTAAAATTATTTTAAAAATCTTGAAAAGTTAGGGAAATAAAGTTTTGTCATATATTACTCTTCTAATAAAAAATTTTAAAATGCTAAATGCCAACTAGCTTTTTTTCCCACAATGTCTCTTCTATAAGGAATTCCTCCTTGCCAATTCCAGCCTGTCTTCACTAATCAGTTCAACAGCCCTTCCAGAACTTCCACTTAGTGATCATACTTTTATCTTCCCATAGTATTTTATTTGTCTTCTGCCTGTATTTACTCTCTGCATGTCTTTATGTGCCTTACTCAGTTTCTGCTCTTTTCAAGGCAGGAAATTGACGTCATTCCTTTGTATATGTTGGTAGCATGACTGGCACTTAGGACATGTCTTACCAGCACTGTCGAAATTACAGTCTATTATCACAGAGACCCGGTCACCCAGACATGACCCCCAGTGAATCTAGCCAATATCCTTTGGAGAGAAGGCGAGGAAACATCCCACATGCTCTCGTCCTCTGGAACAAAGGCAAGAGAATGCAGGTGGAACTCTGTGGTGTGAGTGTAAATCAGTGGTCAACATCTCATTTGACACATCTCCTTAGAGAGATTTCTAAACCACTTTTCAATGATCAGCTCAGAGAAGTTGGAAAGTTATCTTTCATACTTTCTTGGAACCCATTCGTTCATCGCTTTTTTGTCTGTTTAACATGTAGGCAAGTTCCCTGGAAGACATCAATATCATGAAAGATAGGATTCACCCTGCTCACACGGTATATCCCATCTCCTTGACAGTGGAAACTCATCCTCAGTGGTAGCAAGATGAGAGGCTGAGGCTTGTATTGCTAGAACGTTGCTGGCACGTAACTGTGAGAACTTAGACAATTAGTTAAACTCTAAGCATACAGCTTTTCATTTGTGATATGATAAGAATTCAGGATATTAATGTAGGCTCCAATCTCTTATCTGCATTTTCAAATTCCAAAAATCTCTCAAAACAGAATCTTTTTTTAATAACTCATTTGATGTTAGAATCTGACCTGCTCTGAACTTTGTTTGGCTGCAAAATTCTTACTTGAACTGATAGGGACTATTTATAGTCTTCATTGGATTCTTCTCGTGTGAAATACGTTCGGATAAGAAGTACCAACATGTTTGATTACGGGAAGCAGTCCCAGGTACCACTGGGGGTGTTTTCTACTTTGTGACGTGTGTGCTGTGCTGACTTTTCTGAAATCTGAACCATAGTAAATTTGATATTTGGGGAAAAAAACAGGAAAACTGTTCCTTTGTGTTGGGTTTCTTGGAGGGAACTAAATGAGACAGAAGACATACAGCATGCCCTTTGGAGAGGGCAGATATGCAGTGTGCCATGCGGGGAGGGCAGATATGCAGTGTGCCATGCGGGGAGGGCAGATATGCAGTGTGCCATGTGGTGTATGTTACACTCTTTCATTTCCTCACCCATCTTTACCATAGAATTCCAGAACAGAACTTGAAAAGGTAATGTGGTTTCTTTATAAAGAAATTGAATACGATGCAGAGAATCACCAAACTTTATCTTCTTTGTCTTTCTAGTTCTTTTTTTTTCTATTTTTTATTTTAAAAATATTGTATTTATTTGTAAGGGGTAGATGAGCAGGGAGACAGAGACAAAAAAAGAGGTACATGGAGAGGAGAGGCAGAGAGGGGAGGCATGGGGTGCACGTGCCATAGCACATACACTATGACACACGTGTGGCTGTTTTTGGAACTCAGATCTCTCTTTCCGTCAGTCCATCTTCCGGGAATCAAACTCAGGTCCCTGGGTTTGTGCAAGGTGCTTCTACCAGTGAGTCATCTTGCTAGTTTCTTCTGCTTCTTCCTGAGACCCTTTTGATCTACCCTCAGCTCTCTCCATTAGCTCTTAATCCTATCATTGTATCATTTCTTCATCATTTTACAACTAAATTATAAACTTTTAAGCATCTCTGAAAATATTTCCCAACTTGAAAGAAAGGGTCTAATCATGTCATGGACAGAGAGTTCACTTTGCCTGGCCATGGGCCATCACAGTCACTTCCTTAGCACATAACCTTGCGTGGGTCACATTGACGCACAAAGTCCCATTTACCTCATCATCAAGCTTGAGATAATGTCTGATGACTGACAAAGGTACGGACTGATGAGGTCATGTCTTGAGGTCACTTCCGGCTCTAAAATTCCTAAGCTTCTGTAAAGACTGAGCATATTTTCAAGGTCTAGGGATCATAGTGTGTTTGGGTTGGTTGTGACCTGTACTGACTTTCTCGAAGGTCCCGATTGGGCCATGTTAAGTAAAAGAAATCTCTTCTGGTGAACTGAGAGGGTATGAAGCAGATAGTGGAAGAGGAAGCAAACCCAGAATGAATTTACTTGGGCAGAGATGTAGGTCCATCTTACACCATCAAACCATATAATAAATACATGCATTGAGGATTCAAAGCACCACATGCTGTGAGGGCAAAGCATTTGTTCCTGAGTTTTCCCAGACCGACAGAAGTACAGAGGGTTTTTTAGATCTGCTATTTCAAATACTTTGCTTGAAGGATGTTCAGGAGCCCATGTGAAATAACAAGCCCTGGCACAAACCTGCAGCTGTGAATACGTCTTCTAACCTCTGCCACCCTGAGTTCCTGCACACGAAAACTGGCCAGAAAGTGTGGCTTGAGCTGGTTATGAAGATTCCATGGCTGGATGCACGGAAGAAGCTGTGTGTCCGGTGCCTTTAAGTGAACATCTTTAGTAAAGACCATCTTTATGTTCAGTCCCTAGAAAACTGCAGAAAGCTCAACGAGAGAGAGGAGAGAGAAAGCTCAAAGAAGAGAGGCTCTGAAGTTATTGCTGTTACTGTTCTGTGAAGTGAAAACAAGGTGTCATCAGAAGGAAATATAGGTCCCTCTTTTTGCTCCTCTGGCTAAGGAGTGGAGCAAAGAGCTTCTCTCTGCTGTGGAGGACGAGGTCGTGGCTGGAAGCTAAAATCCCATTTGGATGATTCTGCCACCATCGTTCACACTGCCTGTGCAATGACTTGGGAGAATAGAGATCGGTTCTAGAAGTGTGTCAGAAATTTTTCAGAGCATTTCCCATTGACGAGTCTCTATATTAACCTCTGCTCTAATAAGACTTTTCTAGAGACCGTGATGATTAATCACCATTGTCAATTCTGTGGGCTCTAGAATCACTTAGGAGACAAACCTCTGGACTGTGAGGGATTGATGCATTTGGAAGACCTGTCCACTGTGGGTAATGCTTTCTGTGGGGTCCTGAAAAGCATAAGAAATGAGGAAGTGAGCTGAACATTCGTCATTTCCTGCTTCCCGAGTGAACCCTCAAACTGTAAACCAAAATACACCTTTCCTTCCTTAAGTTGATCTTATTTTCAGGGATTTTTATCATAGCAAATAGACAAGTAACTAATACAGCAATGAAGTAAAACTTCAATAACAACGGGTCCTGCCACAACTAATTAGATAAAAATAATAAATAAGAATAAATTTTTAAAATAGTAAATCTTGCTGAAAGATGTAATTGAAGGATTGGGAAGGATAGTTATACCAGTTTACGTTCCTCAAACCGTGAGGCTATTTCTCTGAATCATTGCTCATTTCAGTCCTGGAATAACATGTCTAAAATCTGAAGCTTTCTCACTCTTACTTAGATTTCTACTGACTGTCTGACCACTCCTGAAAACACTTTTCCATGGAGCATATGCACTTTCTCACTATTCTGTGTTTCTATTTAATTAGTTTTTCTTCCTAGCTAATTTATCCTCATACATAATTTCATTTGATAATGCTACTTCTGGTTGTATCTCATTGCAATGCAAGTTCATGGAGTCTGAAGTTGACCAGACTCGTATGATCAAGCCCAGTAGAGAGAAGATCCTCAACAAAAGATACATGAACAAATGAATAAATGAAAAAAGAAATGAATGAAATCACTAGAAAAAATTCAACTGAGATACCTAAAATCCACACACATGATTCATGAACAAGAAAACTCACCACACAAACACACCAGTTTCAGTGGCAATGGAGAAATCTTAATTAAAACAAAGTGATGTCATTTATTGAAACTTGGAATGCATTTTTTAATAAATTAAAGTGTGGCTAATTTGAACTTTTGGAAGAATGTTGATATATCGAAATTCTCTTATACTACTCGTAGGGATGTAACTTGATGACTCTAGAAATACCAGCTAATGGAAATGGTGATACTTTTGCACTCGTATTGCCTATCTCTCTCAGATAGAGACATGTACCTTTTAGCCTTGGATAAATCTGGGTGATCAGAAGCAAATGTCCACTGGAAGGAAGAGGCATAGCTTCACTGTAGGTGGTGAAGTGATGCAATACTAGTAACTCCTAAGTTGATTTAATGTTGAACAATAGTGTGAGTAGATTACTCCATGCTTTGCATGCATCATTTACAATCAGTGCCCAACTTACATCACATTAATAATCACATTTGTTTTTCTAGAAGGCTTGTCAAACTCATAGGCCAATAGAAAATCAAAAACTTACTTAGAAAACATGAGAGATGTTTGGCATTTCTTTTCTACTTATTTTGTAACTTGACTTTGTGCTTCTCAAGTATGAATTCTGTAGATGACATTCTCTTCCAATGTCAAATTGTTGAACGTGCCTTCCTGGGAAAGCCATAATAGCCTGGCAAGTTAAACAGGAAAATTTATTTCTCTGATGTTTTATATTTCCTTAACAATTACATCTCAGGCAAACATGTTCATTTCAGGTGAAGAGAACGTAAGTGCTTCTCTGCCTGTTGCATTTTTGTAGCACTTTTTTATCTTGTTTTGTTTACTAGAGTTAAAAAATGTTGGCAAAAATGGACACCATGTTTGCTGGCACCAGGCTAAGGGTAAGACACTTCATCTTAAGAGTTAAGGTATTGCTTCTTACAGGTCAGGTAACTGCAGATGCTAAGTGTGAGAACCAAAATAAAAGTGCTTTTTAAACTTACAAAGCCATGTATCATGTTCTCATTATGAACATTATTTTAGCTTCACATTTCCATTTCTTTAATAAATACATGATCAGAATGACTTAGAGCACCAATGAGCTTATTGCAGCTCACAACATCACAATACCATCCATTATGGTAAGAGTGTGACACCAGCATCAGGAGTCAAGGGATCTAGTTATAGCATATCCTCAGGAAGAGCTAAGAATGAGGCAAGGACCCAACCATAACTTCTGGCTTTGCCAGTCTATCAATTGTCAAATATTTCAACTATACCCATCTGCCAGGGGAATGTTCACTCACTATGATCTGGGTCTTCTCACATAAATTATAGAATTAGACAATATCCTATAGGCTTGCCTAGACAATTCCTAACTAGTTCCTCATAGGTGTGCCTAAAGGCTTAGTTCTCAGATATCAAAGTGATATGTGAATTCAACTGTCTCAGAGAGGGATTGATTTTGAGAGGCCTATGTTTGGTATCCACAAGGTACCCTGGCATGGTGTCTGGTGCTCTGAGGACAACTTAAGTGTGGTCTATCTGTTTGGATAGATGTAAATACCTGTCCCAAAACTGCTGTGAAAAAGTCCTATGTCAAGAGCCAGGACTCACAGAACCACTTCAGAGCAGGTGGGTGTTGCTGTGACATTAGTGCAGATCCTGGTCCTTTCCATCCCAGCCCTGGAGCGCCACTCCCCAGATCCATCGCAGAAGCAGCTCACGCACACATTCACACTCCCAGGAATTAGCTTCCTGTGTAATCATCAGTAAGATCTTTAAAATGTTGACTAAAGAAACCTTTCTGCTTTGTCCTTTTTTTTCCCTCTTACTAATATAGAGAGGCTCCTTGTTAAGCATCAAAACGTCAGTGTCCTCTAAGGCCCTTTTCAATTTAATAACTCCCCCCCCATTGCACCCCTCACTGCCCAAGGAGTATCCTGTGCCAGAAACTTGGAAAAATGCAGAAATCTGTGTGTGCAATGCCCCCTGTGTACACAGGCCCTTGTGCTGGCCCTGTGCTGTGGACCCTACCCTCCATGCAGTCGCAGGTGGCCAGCTTGCCTTGTCTCTCCTCATCTTTCATGTCATCCTCAAGGGATATGTGCACACAATAAGGGGGCAGCACTTATGATGCTGAAAGGAGTAGTTCAGTTGTGACCCATTACCAGATCACACTGCTTAGTCTGCACTCCACAATAATGCATTTACTGTAAATCCTGTAATTACCTTGAGCACAGTACAATTACATGGGATTTGTGTGCATTGAGTGTGTTTTGTTTTGTTCCAATGTAAATATTTAACGCGTCACAATGGATGAAATTCATTTTGGCTTTTCATTCTTTTTACTGCACTGAGAATGAAAGGAAGGAAAGTTACGCTCCACTTCTCACACTTGCCCCAGTCTCTGCATCCGAAGGGACTGGGACCCTTGGTCTGCTCACTGCTTGTATTAGCTAGTCAAACCTAGTGCTTCACTCCCCCCCTCCCTTAGTTGTGGCCCTTGCCTCTCTGGCCGGCTATACCCTCCCTCCATTACCAAAGGCTCACTCAGGTCAGTTTTAGATCTAAGACACTGTCTCATGATGCAAGACAAATTGGGTGTTTCTCAGCTGTTCCCAGACTGTGCTGTCCCAAGTGATTAAGCCATGGCTGAAAGACGCAGGCAGCACAGCCTTAATGACTTAGCCCATCTGACAGGGGCAGAGAAGCAGCGTTGATGGAGGGGTCTGATGCCATGACAAGGGAAAGTCTGTTTTGGTTAATCTGAAAAGAGTCACCAAAGGGCAGACAATTTTGTGCTCTGGCAAGTACAGATCTAGGGATCGAGAGATTTTAACTCCTGAAACTAGATCTGAAAACTGGCATAAATCTTAGAGCATGTGCAATCCAGAATAGTGCAAACTGCAAACTCCTTCTGAAACCCGCCTCCAGCCCCCTCTGCAAGCTGCGGCTCTATCTTTATCTCGCACATGCAGCCGGGCATTTTTCTTTAATTGTCAGGGTCATAAGGACATTTCTGATGGGAGTCACTCTTCACCCCGTGCGCTAGGAAAACCTTCGAGTTTTTAGGTGCATTAGAAGCAGCTTGGAGATCTCCCTTTGGAACTAGATAGGAAGAAGTCATGGAGCCTAGTTTAGAAGAAATCACTCAAAAATAAAAGAAAGAGTATTTTGAGAGGCGAATGTCTCTGGAATTTACTCGAGTGGCACCACAGCCAGTGGCCTCCGGAGTGCCAATCACAGACACTCTGCCATCTGATCAGGGTTCCTGAGTTCGGAAATGGTGCATTAAGTCAAAGGGTAAGACTGTGAAGTCTTTGTCAAAGTTTCACTTAAAAATAACCTGGGGCTATCACCAGGCTAATCTGGATTTAAGAAAGCTAAACATTTGATGCTCAAGAACTGCTTTGTGGCTGGGAAGGTTTTATGAAAAAATTTTGAAGAAAATATCCTCTAAAGTAGATGAACTTAACTGCTGTGGTTTAGATACACTGTCTACGTATGCATGCATAATGTCTGTGTGCATGTCTCTATATACACATCCCGGTGTAATTCTGTGGGCATGTTTGTGTGAACATATCTCTGTGTACATGCCTATATATACATATTTGTGTATAAATAACTGTGTGTCAGTATGTGCGTGCTTATGTACACATGTGCATGTGATGTGTACATCTCTGTACATGCTTTATGTGCAAATGTACAGGTCTTTATGTTTGTATGAATGTGACTGTGTGTATGTACATGTTTGTGTGCACTTTCCTATGCATATGTCTGGATTTGTACTTATGTGAGTATATATGTATATCTGCATATATATATACAGAATTTTTGTGTATCTTTGTGCATGTTTGTAAATGTGAGTTTGTGTGTGTATGTCTGTGTATACGTTTGCACATGTGTTTGTACACACATGTATGTGTATATATGTCTCTGTGCATGTTTGTGTGAACATTAAAATATTTAGTCATTGTCACCTGGACTTGTTTCTAGCAAAACAACCTTGAAAAAAAAGCTAGCATTCTCTGCTTTTGAGACATTTCTTTCCTGGTACGCAGCTGACTATACAGAAACCAAATGAAACAGAGCCACATTTCACATTGTTATTGTTCAGATCAGCCTCAGTTAGGGTTCTAACAAAGGCAGACACGATCAAGAGTAAAATCATGTACAGAGCATGTTATCTCGGGAATAACCAACCACAAAAATCATTCCTGAAAGGTGTCTGCAACAGTGTGTGGTTCCCTGTGATCAAAGGTATCTTTGAGGAGGTTTTTATGTAATGCTTAATTCTTAAAGACATTTTTATTAGTTATTTTTTAAATTTATATAATATTTTCATTTTGATTCATCATTTGAAAATCATTTAAGTGATGATTTTCAAAATTTCTGACATAACGTGTACAAAAAGTAAACATGTCCTTTATAGTTCAGTAATTGTTTCATTTTAGTTGTAGATGTTTTGAAGCCAAAGATTTGATTTCAGTGGAATCTACTCTATTGTCTTCCATTCGGGTACTAAGGAGATCCAACCCTGAACAGCTCCTGACATCAGGCAAGATGAGGCACATGGGAAAAGACAGAATCTTCTATATTGTTCACAGAAATTGTGATAGACCTCGGCTTTTCCTATATGGACTCACCTCTGGCACTATGTCTAGAAGGGCTCCACTCCAGCTTCCCTGCTTTGCTGGGTGGGTGAGATCTACCTACCAAAAAATGCCCTTGTCTAAGGCCACACTAACAATCACACTACTTGCATTCATACATGCAAGCGTGCAGTGTTCCAGCACAAGATAAATATAAACATAGAATGTGCTGTCACTTTCCTGGAAAATCTTACATAAAACACGAGGGTCACTGATTTTCAATGAATGATATTTATTCAAGCAAATCTATAATTTTAATATGTTTCCGGAACCTTTACTGTCTCTTGTGCTCAAGATTCTGTTCCTACAGAACTGCATCCTAAAGGTAAACAAACACAAACATTTAAAAAGCAATGTTACATTAATACTTTCAAAATCTCTACTTCAGGAAGACTTATGTTTAAGAAAAATTAATCAGAAAGTGGTGTTCCTACTCCATAGCTTAGTAGGCTTGTGTCTAATCTGTGTTATCAAAAGAATATACCTTAAATTCAGAGCAAGCAACTGGCACAAAATAAGGTTAAAAAAAAAACCCAAAAATTTATAAGTTAAGCAATCTTTTAAAAAATTTTAATGTAATAGAAGTTGACAGGTAAATCCCACAAAATGCTTAATTAAAAGTGAAATACCACCTATCGAAATTTAAAAACTATAAAAAATTTCTTTAATAGAAAACTCACAAAGTAACCAGAAATGTACACTTTGGAACATAAGCGAAAATAAAAAATATTAAGGATTTAATCACAGAATATATGCTAAAGACATTTGAAAATTCCAGAACAATAGGGATTATGTTCATATGATCATCTTTGTAATGCCGACATTGTTTATACTTACTCAAAGGTTCAATCATTTAAGCTGTGTTGTTTTCCCTTTCGGACATCTCTTGATCCCCTCTGCTACCACTTGTCTGAGAGTCATGCCTGATATGCCTGTCTCTAATGGGATGTCTGATTGTCATCTCTCACAGCTAACATGGCATAAAAACTTACTAAATTGCTACTATTAAAGCACAACCTTTGCTGACCAGCTGTTGAATTCCTTATTTAGCAAAATGAGGTAGTTAGTCCCAGGTGATAACTTGACATGCTTTAGGCATGCTTATGATGAATTATTTAGTTAAAGGCAAGGTTCTGAGCATGACTGTAGGAGATTATCTAACAGATGTAGGAAGACCCCCACCCCTGGTGGGTGGGACACTGGCAAGTGGATAAAGATGAGAGAGAGCTTGTTGGAATTTTGCTGACTGGGCTGACAAGCTAGAAAGTGGCTTTTCTTGGCTTTTCCTGTGGACACTAGCTCCTCATGCACTAGCAACTCTAATCTACAATTGTGCACATGAGAAAACCCCTTCCTCTCCTAATTTTTTTGAGTCATACATTCATCACACAAATGGAAAGAGAAAACTATTCTTGATAGTCTAGAGAAACTGAGAAAGTTCTGAAAGAAGACATAAATTTGTACAAGAAATCTGAAGTCTGAATTGTGTCTGGATTTAAACTTTCTCTCAGATCATCCCTCTCTAGCCAGCTTTGTCCCCTCTCTCCCAACTGTAAACCCCTAGCCTTACCATGTTGGCTTCTACAAGACATTCAGGTCTCTATTCATTTCCTCCTCTGTTCTTGACCCTTCTGCCTCTGTCCTGACCACTGCCATCTGTTCTTCATTATGCTGGCCCAACACAAATCCATCAAGCCCTCTGTTTTGCCACTGGATTCTTCTTTCCTTATGACTTTTGTTTTCTACAATGTGTACCATTCTCAGTAAACTTGTCATTTCTTAGGATTCAAATTTCTAGATCCTGAGAACTTAAGTAGTGGAGTCAGTCACTTAGGTCTAAATTCTGAGTTCTTCAAATGGTTTGTTGTGTAACCCTAGCAATGCCACTGGAGTACATCATCCATGAAGATGATAAGAAAGACAGTCTCCCTCTACCCAGCCTACCGGGATTAGCAAACTCATCAATGGATCATTTTGTCATTTGTCATTGAGTGGCATTGAGTGGCAACCTTTGAGTTTTGTGGATTGAGTAAGAATGTAGTTTGATACTACTTGTTCACTAAGGACCTGGTTTTTCTGGAATTAAAGAGGAAATCACAGCTGGCCACTCTGTTGCATCTGTCTTCATGACCTCTGTTCATAAATCATATTTTCAGGATGTTTACAAACAATGTAGAACACTGATACAAAAATCTTGCATGCATATCACCAGAATGAGCCTTGTAGTTCCTTCCCCTACCCAAATGTAAACAAAATTTATTCTCTTGGAATCAAAGAACTCTGCACAAGAATTCAGCTGGATCTTAAGGCACAATGAAATGTTTATGATAGTCTGCTTTCTTGAATATCAACACAAATAACAAGTGTCAGGTACATAAATGCATTCATTACTAAGCAAAATATTTTTAAAAACATCTTATTGAATGATATGTATACAGTATCAGTAGCATTCATATTTTTAGAGACAAAATAAGTTATCTTGATTTTAATCTCCAATTATTTGTACTATTGATTGTATATACTGATTCTAATATTATTTTATTGTGTTGTTACACATGAAGTATTTAATGAAATGGTTGCTAAATAAGGTCTCAGATTTCTTGTACACATTTATGTCTTCCTTTCAGAACTTTCTCAGTTTCTCTAGACTATCAAAAATAGTCATTTTTCAAAAATGGCTCAAGTTGTAAAATGAAGAGAATTCACAGATTTTTAGTAAAACAAAGCCTATCATTAAAAATCAATGCTATCAAGTAAAAAACTGAGGGATTTTTTGAATGGAGTTTGTGAGGTGATGCCATTAGGGAGAATCCCTAGTGGCTAGAGCAGAGAACTGCTGGGAACAAGGGCACTCAGAACACAGCTGCCATTTCACTCATGGAAACAACTTAATTCCATCAGTTACATGGTGCTATGTCCACTGTCAATGCTCTTGAGGATGTCAAAAGATAGCGTGTTCTGCATTCTCCCACTAAGTGGTCTTTCTGAAATAAAGGAGAGCAGCATTGCATAGCAGCTGGTGGGGTAGAGGTCACAACCAGGTCAATAAAAGACTCCAAGATGTGATCACAGTAAATCACAGTCCATCATAGAGATGGGCTGGTCTGTTGACCAGGGCAGAAGGTGCAGGAAGGAGCATCTAAAAGGTATCTAGCAAGGCAAGCAGTGTTCTATCAGGAAGGATATCAGGGTAGCATCCACAGGGTGTCTTGAGGAATTCAATAAAGCATGATCGAATCTCACCTGTGAAGGAGGGATGTGTGGCTATCAGAAGTAACAGCAAACAGTGTGCTCTAGATACCAACCATATACCTACATATTATTTAAGCAAATATATGTCATCTTTCATCTTTCCTGTCCCCAGCTTTTCCCAGTCTGGTTTGATGAGTAGCCAAGATAGAGAAAATTCTACCTGAATCTGTGTTATATATGTACATCACAAATTTTTTTGTATGACAAACTCATTCACAGTTATAGTTCTTTAAATGGGAGTCTCTTGATAGCATTATTATTTAATCATGATGCATTAGAAAAAAAAAACAACTTTTTTTAAGGAATCAACTCCTTGCCCATACTTATATTTGACCAAAATTCAACTTGTGTGATATTTACAATCTAGGGTGGTATTTACCCTTTGAATGCAGAGGAAGAGCTGAAATGGGGAGACAGCAGCATGACGTAATGCAGTCCATGTGCAGCTGGCTTCAGTACATCTTACTGTTACAGGCAAGGGCAACCTCCGCACAGGTACTGGAGTGGATCTAATACCAGTCCAGGTGCCAGACTAGCCACCAGATGGGGCATAAGGGTGTCCCATATATCAATGACAAGAAACAGTGTGAGGGTCCCCCCAGTTCCCCACCTATGATGACTTCATCCCCTATCCTGAGCTCTCTGACCTGAGTTCCCATGTGAGCAGTGTCCTTCTCTGAGCCTGACCTGGGAGAGGCAGCTCCAGCCCAAGTCACCAGTCACTGATTGACCTGTTGCTCTGCTGAGAAGTCCTTGGTTGAGTTGTGGGGTTAGTCAAGCACTTGTGGCACTGCAGTTCTGAGGCTTCTTTCCTTCAGCTACTCCTGGACCTGGGCTAGGCACAAGCACTGCGCTGGTGGAGTACTTCAGGCCAACTTGCTCGAGCTCAATAGATGACCATGTGGTTACTCTGCTGCTGTGAGACAATACTCTTACCACCAGCTTAAGGAGAAAAAGGGATATTGTTATTGACTTGTGGTTTCAGAGAAGATAAAATCCATCATAGTGGGAAACTCATGGCAAGTAAAAGAAGCTGGAGACAGCTTAGGTCATGTCTATCATCATGGAGGCAGAAAGAGCAACAGCAACTACAAGAGCATCTGCTACTAGCAGAAAGAGGACTGGGCTACCACCCTCAGGCCCACTCCCTATGAATTGCTTTCCTCCAGCAAGGCTCCACTTCCTGAAAGTTTCATGACCTTCTCAAACATCAATATCACCCAAGAATTCAAGCCCAAGAGCCTGTTAGGAGACAACTCATTGCAATGATGACAGTGATCAGCCCTCCTTAATAACCTGTGTCCTGACGGTGCCATCCCAGCCTGTGCTCTGTGGCTTATCATTCCAGAAACAATCAATCCCTGATGGTCTTTGGGCCTGAGCAGTTGCTTTTTCCTTTTGCATTACAAGTCTCATTGCCCATGCCTTACTTTGTGTGTTTTAGGCCCCTGTAGCTACAAAGCATATCTCTCTATTTATGCATACATGACTTGCTTTACTATCACCTACAGAAGAAACCTGCTGTCAGCAAAAGCATTGATTGTGTTTCTGTTTATACTTCTATTCCCCAAGCGAGGTTTTGTTTGAGTAAGGATCTATGCTTTAATTACAAATATTATTCAGTAAAAATATTTGCATTTCACAAATTCATTTTTCTGTTTTGCAATCCTTACAGCAGGAAAGTCGGGCTCACAAATATAATATTTATTTGCAATGCTTCCTTCCACTCCTTTTCCACTGATAGGCCAGTCATGGGGGCAAGGGTGAAGTAAGTTGTGCGCGCTCATGAGTTTGTGCACGCTCATGGGTGCATCCTATAATCATTGTTAATCCTGGCTTATCCTCATTCTCCTTTTACATGAAGACCCAGTCAAAGTATGTCTAGACTTCTTCAAATTGTCCTAAAGCACTGTTTCCCATTTCTGATAAAAGTCCCTTTCAACCAAAGATGGCAGGAGACTTACAGACTGGATGCATGTTTGGGAGGAAAGGGCAGAGGCACTGTGAAAGGTGAGTCACAGGCAACTCTCACTCCATGGACGGGACCAGCTGGTGACTGTGGACATATTTTCCTCCCTCCAGAGACTGAGATTCCCTGGGGAAAGACACTGAGGCCATGCAGTTCAAGGAGGCCTGGGGGATGGGCCTGCAGGAGGGGGAGGGAGAACTGGACAGTGATTGAGGAATGATGGCTAAAATTAGTTCTTGCTTCCCCTCCCTGGCCATTAGCAGACAGTCTGCCTCTCCAGCTGGCTGGTCTTGAAGTCTAAAGTTAACCTTTTCTCTGCCTTGGCAAGGACAAAACATGCTCTACTCTTGCCTGTCAATGTAGTTAGAATTTTAAAAATGAGAAGGGGCAAGAAATGTGCAAAAAGTGTCTTATTGATTTTGTTTCTTCCAGCATGGGTGTAGGGAGAAAATTCAAGTGCCAAAAGTATAAATGTAGTACTTTCTTGTTTAACACATCAATAATAACTAAATTTATGGAGACTTTTATAGATAGCAGCCACGTTTCAAGCACTTGGCATGTGTTCTATTATTTGTTCCTCCAAATAGCCCTCTGAGAGAGGCACTGCCATTATTCTAGATTTACAGAGGAAGAAATTGGACCACAGAGGTCATTTGCCTCTGGTTTCCCAACTAGGAAATAAGGAGAAGTAAGGGTCTTCTAACTCTAGATCCCCAGGCTATCAAAACGACTACATCAAAAGAAGAGAACAAGTCTTGTCCTAACTAGCTTTACTGTGCAACAGATGTTAAGCTATGGTTAAATAACTACGGAAAAAGTTTATCCTTGCTATACCCATAGGTGAAGTCATTACTTAGCTTCTGATTTCCTTCATAATGTTTTTCTTTCAGGTAGTACATTGTGGTGAGTGTGTGTGTGTGTGTGTGTGTGTGTGTGTGTGTGTGTGTGTGTGTGTATTAGAAAGGTCTAAACAAAACTGAATACAGATGGTAAGCATATCATCGAAAGCTTAACTAGTCAGATATAGTTAAAATATAATAACATTTCTAGGTCTTTATAGTATTTTTATGCTGTTGTAGCAGTTGGGATACTTTTCAAACTCAAATCTAAATAGAATAAGGAAAACTAGCCAGTCATAAACATAAAAACATACATCCACTAGGAGCTCTTTTTTTTCTTTCCAGAATATTCTACCTGTTGTGCTCTGAAGAGATCCTACATGAAACTGGGGCAGACACTGTCCCTGGGGTGTGATATGAGCACTCAGGACCCTTGTTAAGACAGGAATCTAGAACTTCACCTGGGACAGTCTTGATTGGGAATCCCGGAATTTATATTCTTAGGAGCACCTGCCTTTGAGAATGTTTCTCTGACTAAATAAGGGATGGCCTAGGTTAAGACAAGGACCTGTGCTTCCTGCCCAAAGTTAAAAAGCAGGCTATGTGCTTGTGCTGGGTTCCTAGAGTCGGTTATGTAATACTACTTGTAGCAAATGAAATTTTTCCATGCATTCATTTTGTTTGATAAGTGGCATGTGACTTCAGCACATAGTAATTACACGTTCCTGAAGACTACTTAGTAATTTGCACTTAATAAGACCAAAAATAATTACCCCGTACTCCAATCTAGAAAACATAAATAATCGTAAATATGTGGTACTCACCATGTAATTACTTTGCCACTCCACTTGACTCTCCATAAGATAGCAGTTGCTAAGGAAGTAAAGAATCATAACAAATTGTCTCCGTTCTGATGATAAAACATAGTAACTCACCACAACATTTGCATTTTCGGGCACATTTTCTTAGGCTCCAAATTTAAATCAGAGGACATTTAAGGGAGAAGAAAAAATCCTGAACTCTTTGGGGACTTTCTATTTTGACCTTTAACTTAGCAATGTTAGAAAATTTCCCTGAAATTTAAACAGTTTTCAAGTCCTTTAGGACGATGACATAACCCACCTGTCTGAGATGACCTTTCAGAGGCACCACTAATTCTGTTATCTGACTTAGCAAAGCGATTAAATTTTAGGTCCGAGGCACAATTATGTGGAGATGAAGAGCGGTAGCTAGATATGCACACAGGCTTGTTTCTCTCCTGCCTGACAGGATGAGCTCCAACGCACTTCTGGTAACCTATGGAGTGGAGACCTATGAGATCACCAGATCCAGTGCCCTCTTCACAGGCTCTGCCAACAATGGTGGATTTCTAGTGAATAAACGAATCATATATTCTTCATGACAAGAATAAGACTAAGATGAATATCAAAACTGTAGTCTTGCTTATCTATCTATAAGGCAATCAGTGTCTAAGAACATATGTGCTACATTCTAACAGAAGTATTTGTAAACACACAGCTCACCACATGAATCAGTTCTAGGTAATGCTAGGTCACATAAGTTACATCCGGGAATGGCTGCAGGGGGTAGGCAGGGAGGCAGCCATGCAGAAATCTACAGCAAGAGTATTCTGAAAAGGAAGGTGGTCAACCTGCAGGAAGAAACTCTGTGTGAACCAGGAATAGAGACCTGGGCATGGTAGCTGTACACCAAATAATAGAAATAGTAGGCATTGACACCAGTGGACATTGGCAGTAATTGGACTCTTACACTAAGGGTGATAAGAAGGAGGGTTTCTTGGTGCTGGTAGAAGAAACTGTTTAATTTGCAGATGAACATCTGTGGTCTGAAGAGTTTATGCTTCACATCACCAGTGAGAATCTAGAGTCTCAGATTTCTGTGCTTGGAGTAGAGATACATTGCAATGATTCCTAGAAGGGCAGTTCATTGGATCTCCGGGGAAGAGGATGTTGACTGGGAAAGTTTCCCAGATCGTCCCGAAACAGATCCGAGATCCGTTCATTGCTCTCTCCGGCATGATGGTATTGGGCATCAGCCCATTTTAACTAGGCTGCATCCAGAGGCCTGTTTCCATCCAGCAGTGAAGAGGAAGCAGACCAGTCAAAATGCTAAGTAAGCTATCATGGATGCTGGCAAGCTTGTAAAACAGCCAGTCATGCTTAGAGCAGCTGCTAGCCAGAGCTGCCGACCCTGTGTACAGTCTGGAAGTAATGATGGAGTCAGTGGAGAGCATGGCTCTGCACCTCCTGCTAACTGACAGAACATGCAAGGCATGAGGAGTTTTTGACAGAGGATTACAAGGCCCAGCAACGAACCACTGAAAACTGCAGTGGGGTTTCTCTTTTTAGATAGATTGACACTTTAAAAAAAAATCAAAGTCAGAAGACGAAAGAATAAATTTAAACTGACAATAGACTAAGCGCCACGGGGTAAATGCCTTGGCAAAAGGCAGCCTCTTTGGAGTTGCTGTACACTAAGCAGAAAAGGCAGCTGCCCGTAGGGTGAAGTGTGAAAAAGGGTATGTGGTGCCCTGTATAGATCTGGAGCAGGTTGTTGCTGCATGTCCTGCTCATTAGGGCCACAGCCCCCTTACTGCCCATGCCTCACTGTTAGGTTGTCTTCATCCCAACTCATCCTTTTCAGTACCTTCTCTGATTCCGTGAAGAAGAGAGACAGTGACAAGGCAGTGTGAACAGCTCTGCAGTCCATGCTAAGCTGTACTGCATCTCTTCCCCATTCTGTCCTCCATCCTCCACCCGTCAACTCTCCAGCATGGGACAAAGTTCACATGTGCTTCTTCAACTGTGCATGTGACCCATGTCACCTCTCCCCATGTCTGCATAATCCAGAGACCATCTGACGCTGAAAGGTCTTTCTGCCTTTAGAAAGTTGTCCTGTTTTCAGAATACATTGCCCAGCTCCTCCCAAAAGTGTGCCAAAGAGGAAGGCCTTATGTGTTTCATTAAATCATTATGAATTTGCTAATTAAGGTATGTGCCGTTCTAGCATAAGGTAGTTCATAGGTAAGGCAGCCAGACAGGTCACCCTATTCTAGTCCTACTCCTAGAGCAGCAGATGCTTTGTCAAGAGCAGTGCCAAGATGTCCTCAGAACCAGCTGTGGTGCTCATTAAAGATGTGGACTCAGGATCTGCCCCAGACTTCCTGGAAAGCTTCTAGGACTGAGTCTTGGGATGTACACGTTTTCTAAGCATCTGGAGTGATTTTTATGTAAATGAAACTTGAAGGACTATTCTTTATGTTGAATGTGGAGACATGTACCTCTAATCTCAGTACTCTGAAGACTGAGGCAAGAGACTAACAAGACAGAGGGAAAAGACAGGAAGAAGGGAGGGAGGGGGGAAGAGAAGGAAAGAAGGAAGGAAGGAAGGAAGGAAGGAAGGAAGGGAGGGAGGGAGGGAGGGAGGGAGGAAGGGAAGGAAGGAAGGGGAAAAAGGAAGGAAGGAAGGAGGAAGGAAAGAAGGAAGGAGAAGGAGGAGAGAAGAAGGAGAGGAGGAGGAGGAGGGAGGAAGGGAGGGAAAAGAGGGAAGGAGGGAAGAAAGGAAAGGAGGGAGGGAGGGAAACGAGGGAAAGAGGGAAGGAGGGAGGGAGGAAGGGAAAGAGAGAGGCAGGAGGGAGGGGGGAGGAAAGAAGGGAGGGAGGGAGATAGATGAGTAGCCATAGCTGAAGACGGGAGCTAGGCAATCCTCTGGGAATGTTCTGTGGAGGAATTCCTGCCTTATTGGAAGACAGAGATGAAGGCTGTCTGGGTCCATGGGCAAAGAAACCAACTTCTTCCCAGCCACACCTGCAGCCTGATCTGTTTTGGCTGGTATCTGTTTAGGTAACACTCTGAACAAATGCATTTGCTCCCCTTTTTGCCCCACCAAAGGTTCTATGCCCCAAGCTTGCAGCATGGATCCCTTCTGACTGGCATGAAGGGATTAATCTCCCTTCTGATCCACATCTTGGCACGCTCATATGTGCTGGCCCTCGGGCCCTGCACCAGTCTGTAAACTTAGCGACAACAGGGCACAGCTCACATGTGTGCTTTATTTTTGCTACCGTTTCTTCCCAAGAGCCCTTGCCTATGGACTGTGCAAGTAAATATTTGTCCAAAGAATGAATGAATGCAAACTAAACAGATGGAAATTTATGGAGGTCAGAGACTGGCTCTGCTGGATTTATTCAGCCCCTGGCAGAGCATTCCATGCAAATAACCATTTAATACTCCATAAAGATGTGTTTGATGATCACGACAGTGATAATGAAACCCTGCAAGGAATGGCTGAGGGTAAGATTCTTCAGTATTGGTATCTTCTGTTGGAAGCTGCCTCAAATCTCTTTTCGAAGGAGGCAGGGAATAAATAATAAATGAATGAGTGCACACAGCGTTAAAGCCCTAGGGCCTTTCTGACTACCCAGCCCCTCACATACCCCCAGGGCAAGGCTGCCTTCAGGAAATGGGAGATGAAGAGAAATTTTTCATTCATGTATTCACCTAACAAATAAGTTCTGAACGGCAGACTGTACACCTCTTAGCAGTAACCTTGCTGCAGGGTTTCTAGACAGAACACTTTTCCAAATCTCTCTCAAGGATACAAATTCTTGATTTTGCTCATAGATGTTGGGAGGTGGATGAAGGAATACTGAAAATGCCCCCCCAAAAAAGAATCTGAGATGAAGTGTATAGATGTGGACATCGCTCTCCATTATCTCTCTGCTTCTCTTAATACACCTGCACCTGGAGAATTTGCCTTAATGCTTTGCTTGGCACCTGTTTATGTCAAGTCAGATCTTCTCCCAGACGCACAAATGAAACCTGATGTGACCCCATGCAATGCAGCAGAAGTGTCACCTTGTAGTAAACCCTGAACAACGGTCTTCCTTGATTTCAAAATGCATCAAAATTGGAATTACTTACGAACAGATTTACCTTTCCTAAGCATTTTGCCTCTGGGTGTAGCTAAATTACCCCAGTTGATTAAAACAGGCAATCAATGTCTGCCTGTCGGAGGTGTCTTAACTTGCTATATATACTTTTGGTAAATATCACAACATTATTTTAATCTGTAAATCGGATTTGTCAGGTCTGATTCATTTAAATGGCTCACACGCCCCAAATTCTCTCTGACAGTCCCAGTGTGGGAGCCTGTTCTCATCTTGAAAAGATGTTCCCTGAGGCTTGCTGCTGGTTTAATAGAGGCAAGGAAGCAAGAGCAAAAGAAAGATGGGCCACTTTTTCTATGACAGGCTACCTCACGCATCCAACATCTATGCGAAGTACATCTTTCCACAGAAACTAGAAAAGCACTGATTGAGGTAGGGGAAAGTTCAAATAATTCAATGTATATTAATAATATTATTGATAATGGTCTGTCTTGTGCTGTGGATTTTTTTTAAATGCATGATCCCATCTGATGCCTTTAGAAGCTCTAAGAAGCAAGTGTGATTTTAAATGTGCAGAAATTCAACTGGAGAAAAGTCTAGAAACTTGTTCGTGCACTGAGCTGTTATGATTAACTGGCCTTCAGGGGAAGGGGCGGGACTACTTGGGCAAGATTGCATCCCAAAACAAACCCCCAAATTCTGCAATATTCACTTCACCAATCCTGTCAATTTGGTGTTTCACATTCTTTTAAATGATAAACCATTCTTATAATTAAAGTATATTCTTAACAAAGGCAACTATTTTTAATATTTGTTAATTACAAACATGGGAAAAGTATCATTCAAATGAATAATGTCATGGTTTGAAATGTGTCCCCCACAGTCTCATGTGTTTGGCAAGGTCACGGCACCTTGAGAGGTGGAGCCTTGCTGGAGGAAGGCAGTCACAAGGGGTGGGCCTTGAGATGGATTAGTCCCACCCTACCTCCAGAAGTCAGCCTTTGCAGCAAGCAGTCTACAGCTCTCAGCTTCCAAGATGTCTGAGGTGACTTAGCCTCCTCCAGCTTTGGCCAGCCAGCCATGCCGCCTCTGCTTTGAGAGACTGTACCTTCCCTCTGAAACCGTAAGCTGAATAAACCTCCCTTTCTCCCTTAAGTTGATTGACTTTGGGTGCTCTCTCACAACAATAGTAAGAGTAACCATTACAAATATTATGCTTTGGGTCATATTTAGATAAAAAGATGTACCACTTATTTAACACTCAGAAAATGTTTATCAGACGTGGGAACTCTGTGATCTCTCACAAGAAAGGACAGAAGACTATCATGGAATAAATATCAGCTCCTTAATGCAGAAGATCCAGCCAGCAAGGATGCCAGGGAAGCCCTGGTACTTAGAAAACAGCCTAGGTTCATTTCCTGTGTGTACCCTGGGGCAATTCTTGGTCACGCAAGTCAGTTAATACTTGTTTTTACAAAGAAATGGCATTTGATCTACCTCCTCTTTGGCTGAGAAGACCAAATATGGTCATCTCTGAGAAAACACTGTTTCTGATGTAAAGACATACAAATGCAGGTAAATTAAGACAGTCTTGTTATACAAACAACCCATCATTCATTGTTCACTCAAGACTTTACTTTGGAAGGAGAAATCACTTATAAACCAAACCATTTCAAAATAGAGTCTGGGAGCAAAGTTTCCCCACACCCAGCAGCTGGCAGATAGTAACTTTGAAGAATTAAATGAATTTTCTTAAGAACAACAATAACAAATTTGTCAGAACACATGCATTCCCAAGCCCCAGCCCTTGGCTGTCAGTCTGCGAAGACAGCTACTTGTTCTGAGCTAGAAATGTATTTCAATGCAAGGTGAGAGTTTCCAATGAAATTTGACAGTTTTTTTTTAAATCTCTGCCTGTGTTTGTGTACACTCTCTTCTTTTCTCAGGATGCTTCCGGTGGGCCCAGAAGGTGGCCCTCCAAGGGGGAGGTTCAGTCTCCAGGGGGCTTCATCATTCCTGTGTGGACAGGAGCCTGGGATCAGAAGGAGCCAGGCTGAAGGAGGCACAAGGCTGAGGTGGGCAGGACAGAGAACACCCTGAAGCCCTGTCTACCCCTGGACTATAGAGCAGACTCCTCACCTGGCCTTAGCTGCGTCCAGCTCTTATTCCCTCTCAATTGCCCACACTTACATCAAAGGGGGGGAGCCTAGCACAGTTCCTGCTGGCCGCCCTTCGAATCTTTAAATGGTATCGTTCTTAAAAATCAAATGGAAATCAAAGAATTCCTGATTCTAAACAGATCCTCATGAAAACTCTCCTCAGTCTTATAGTGAAAACTTGCCTTTTTATCTAGGCATGCCATAGTCACACAAATGTCTCCTCCCTGCGTGGTGTGAAACAAATAGTTAGTGCACTGGGGCCAGGAAAGGCGACTTTCTGCGAAGGTCAAGATAGTAACTTTCACACTTTGTGGCCTTCCAGTCTTTCACCACTATTGGATTCCATAAAGAACCATCAGCAGTGTGAGGCTGCATCCCAATAAAACTTTATTTACAAAGCCAAATGGGATAAATTTTACTGACTGTTACTGGAACAATAAAAACTTCTTTTTGAAAAGAAAGTGGTAAGGCTTGATCGATGTCTCACCAGTCAAAGCCTTTTCATGCAAGCGAAAGGACCCGAGTTTGGATCCCCAGATTTCATGTGAAAAATGCTGCCTGGGACCCGCCTGTAATTCTATCCCTGGAAGGTGCAGCTGTAGATCCTCAGAGCAAGCGGACTAGCCAGACTAACCCTAATGGTGAGCTCCGAGCTTAATTCGAGACTCAGACTCACAACAAGAAGGCTGAAGACAAAAGAGGATGATTCCCAGTACCACCCTAGGGCCCCCACAAGTATGCATACTCATGTGCACTTGCAACCCCCAAAGGTGCACACGTACCAACACATAAGCCCACATGGATACACATACTTCTTACACAAACACATGAAAATTTTGACATTTTGGTGAGTTACAGAATGCAGGAATCTTTTCCATTTCCTTTTGCTTGGTATGGGGGCTTACTGTGTGGCGAGACTTGCTGGCTAGTCACCTAACCAAATCAGAAAGTCCCAGATCACAATGAGGGACCCTGCCGCAGCCACATACACATATATGAATATATGCATATGTACACATGCATATACACGTGTACATGCACATACACAGAGAGAGAGAGAGAATTAAAAATGACAGCTCTCAATCAAGCGCATTTTCCCTTACAGAGGACATCTGATAGGATCAGAGGCTCCTTTGGATGCTGTAACCAAGTAGGAAACAATGCTAATGCAATGTAGGAGGTAGAGATTAAGGATGCTGGTAAGCATCCTTCACTGCACAGAACACACCCTCTAACAAAGTGCTTGGATTTAACTGTCTGTGGAGCCCGCACTGAGAACAGGATGGAAAGTATTTCTAATCCATTGCTTCTTGAACTATCAGTGGTGAACTCATCCCTGGATGGGCCAAGTGAGTCACAAGGGCACACCCTCTGGACAGCTTCTTGCATAAGCTGTGGGTGACTGGGCCACAGTGGAGTCCACTCCGTACCGAGTGCCTGCGAGTCCATGTGAGACTTCTGTGGCATCTCCCCCAGCGCCCATGCCACTTCTCACAAGTGCAGAGGCAGGTGCATGTCTCCACCAGGTGCTGCTGAGAAGAGGTGAGGAACGAAAGGAGAGGCAGGCTGTGCAACCAGTCCTGCTGCTCCGAATGACCTGGAATCTGCTGAAGTGTCAGGAGATTACTGTCTCCGTAGTCTGTGTTAGAATGCTGAGCACCAGGTGCATGGCCGAATTTTGTTTTCCTCTTCCAATCTAATTCAATCTCCTTTCCAGCTTTAAAAACAATTCTCCAAATTCTTTGGCCCGTTCATGTCCTCTTTCTCTGCTTCTTGTATTTAACGGATTTTTGCTTGGCCTTTTAAAGAAAATTGGTTATTTCAGTGGACAATAGGGACAAAAAGAAGTAGACGTAGGACTAAGGCACGTGCTGAAACATGGGCTCCATTACCAAGGAGCCAGAGCGGCAACACCTGTCTGTGATCCCAAGGCTAAGGAGGTACAGCATGAGGGTCACCAGAAATCTGAGATCAGCCTGGTCTACGCAGCAAGACCTATTTTAACAAACCAAAAGACGAAAACGAGCAAGACCACCAAGAAGGCCTCAGGGGATCTGGCAAGATCCGTGTCAAGGAAGCAGTCCACGTAAGTCTGATTGTCGTGCGCCTTGGGATCTGTGTGGAGAAAGGCATCTTGCTGGCCTGTTTGCTGGTCCCTCAGCCGCATACTCGGTATTCATCATGATCTCACACCGAGTTGTGGATTGATGGAGTTCAGCTGGGTGTTTCTGGATTTGAGTGAAAGACCCTGTGCTCAGTCTCCAGACTAAAACACAGCTCCTAACACCCCAAACCTCATGGTATAGCCTGGTCTCTGTGCATGTAGTTGATTAAGAAAAGGTCACACTGGTGTATGGGGATTGTTCTTCCAGCATGATTGGTATCCTTAGAAAATGAAGACAATACATAAGTATACTACAGGTGCAGAAAGGAGGGATGCTGCGGCAACCCAAGCATGCCACGGATGGATGGCTGCCCCCGAAGCTAGGAAAGGACAAAATTCCATGTGTGGAATGTTGTGTGGCAGTCCCAGAACATGCTGAGACATATGCAGAACTGCTCTGCAATCATGCCCTGCCTGGGACTGCATCAACCCTTCTTTGTCCATCCTTAATGCTATTACAAAGAACTTTCAACTGGGTAATTCGCTAAGTAACAGAGGTGAGGAATTCTGACATGAAGGATCTGACCACAGCTTTCTTTCAGCTGCAGAGGTGGCATCTTATTGTCGCTACGATCACATGTGATGGACGGGACAGGTGAAAGGGACTGACAGACTCCCTCAAGGGTTATGCACAAGGACACGAACCCCATTCATGACTGTGGAGGCCACATCACCAGATCATCCCCTAACAGCCTCCTCTCTCAACACTACTGTGCTGGGGATTCATTTTCAACATTTATTTTAGAAGGACTTTAAAAGGTACAGTTCTCAAAAGACTCTAAGGATGTATGTCCACGAAGGCCTCTTCCAGTGACATTCCAGTGACAGGTGCCTCATGAGGGGCGGCAGGACAGCGTGACCTGGCCAAGCTCACATTCTCTCTACGCAGCCTCTCCTGCTCAGCGGGGTGTGTTGGTCTTGTTACAGTGGCTGGTGTCCTCAACGAACCTGGGCGGAAGTGACAGGCTTCTATTGGAGCATCCTCAAGTCACAGAATGAGAAAGCAGTGCTGCCAAAGCAGAGGAAAGAATTAGATTGCAAGAGAAAAATCCATGTTGGGAGAGAAATGAACAGGGATCCCAGCAAACATGTAGCAGGAGGGTGCCGGGCGAGCTCAGAGCTTCAGGATGCTGATGGCGTGTCGTGCGAGGTGTCCAGTGGTCGTCTCTGAAGAAGATAATCTGCTGGCTGTGTAAGCAGTGTGCTAGGAGAGAGGGCTTCCAGGGAACAATGCGTGGAGAGTGGGAGCAGCTCTAGTAAGAAGCCAGTCTCTGTAGGTGCAAAGCACACTCTGGGGATGGAGAGACATCCAAAGGGAGCAGCTGCTTCCTTCTGTCTGTGCCATTCTGGCTGCAGGTCCTGCCTGGTAGCTCTGCTTCCAGTCTCCGGTAGTCGCCTACTAGACTGGGTGTTTATTCTGAAATGTAGCTGGAAAAAAGATAATTGGGGTTTCAAAATACACATTAAAAATCAATGACTGCATTAGTAATTCACAGGAGAGCAAGTGTCAGGACAGGAAAAGTGAAAAGTACTCACCTGGTTTTTCCAAATGTACCTAGAGAAGGTCTTGAAGTCTTCTCACCCGACTCTCCCACCATCCTGTCCAGGACATCCAGCTCTACTTACAGTGGGGAAACAGGATCCAAGAGTCAAAATGTCTCAGATTCAGACAACACAGATTAATTGCACCTCATCTCACATTGCAGCTGTGGTGGAGTCCTTTCGCTGTGATTGATTGGCTGGCTATGGGTAAGAGGCAGGCCCCATTTTCCTCAGTGTTAATTTCAGCTGCGCTGAGTGTGGCCATTTTTGTCAATGATCATGAAGTGAATTTCTGTGATTAGCCATTTAACTATATGGTAATTGCAAACTAAATAGTGTTTACAACAAACCTCTTGGTTAGGAGACAGAGACTATGCCAAATTATAGTCTATGAAATTACATAAATAAAAATTTGCATCTAGAAGCGTCCTTCATGAAAATGATAAAAAGACCATGAACTTTTGTTTGCATTGTATAGTATCTCTACAATTGATTAAGAAAATACTAGCTATAGTCCACAATACTTTATTTCCAAATATGATTCATCCTATTATATATATATACATATATATATGTATGTATGTATGTATATGAGACTTGGTTCATTATGAAAATTAACAAGATTGGCCAGCATATTAACTGTTTTTTATCATATTGGTGAAAAAAGTCCCATGATGGACAGAAACTCCCCAGGAATGTCAAGCCTGCCTTTACATATGGAACGCAGAGCCGGCTGGGCCTGGTGCAGGTCATGAAAAGATGTTCTTTAGCTCTCTGGAAGTGCCAAAAGCTTCACTCATCCTCACAAGTGCCCTCACTCTAATTCTGCCTGGATTTTCAGAAGCATTTATTCCTTGTTGTCCCATGATTAGTCAAGAAAAGAGCCATCCAGTCCACACAGAAAATTGCATAAAATTTTCTGAAAATGAGGACTTTTAACTTAAGCTCTTGGATTTGGACAATTGCCTAGACAGACTTTAATTTTTTTAGTAATGAGAAAGGAAGCTTTTAACATCCAGATTTTCTCCTTTCTTTGAAAAAGTGAAAGGAAGAGATTCGGGTGAAGTAGATGACTAGGCCCGAGGGCATCGTCAGCTGAACGAGGACATTATTCACTTGCCTGGATAGTGACAAGGACAGGGGCCTGCAGGCGGTGATGTTGAAGGATGCTATTCCTTCTCCTTTGAAGACCAGGCACTTTCATTGGATTCACTTTGCCTGATTTTGTTAGGTGTAAATATAGTTCTCACTTTGCAAATAAAGATCTTTTGCTTCAGTTCTCAGGTTTCCTTCTACCCTTGCTGTTGCGGTTTGCTTTCATGGTTGCTAATAAATGACCATCAAACTGCTTAAGGGAAGAAGGGGTTTATTTTCTCTTATGATTACTGGTTATAGTACTCAGTCCAAGCTTGAAGGGAGAGTTCACACCAACTCCAGGGCCGAGGGAACTGGCCACACCATCTCTACACAACAGCAGAGAGAGGGACGATCCTTACTTGCCAGACCAGCATGTCTGGCCAAGTATACAAAAGGATGCCAACTCTTTTAATCAGCCCTCAGTATTTTATTCATCTGTTCAGGGCCTAGTCCCATCCACCTTAGACTGGGCCTTCCCCATCAGCTAGACAATCTCTTGCAGGTTTATCTGGCTTAACCCAGCCACTAATTCCCCACAAATGTGCCCAGAGTTCAAACCCTCAACAGTCAAGTTGACACCTGTGCCTAACTATGACACTTTCCATTGTACTTGAAGGCCAGAACTCATCCTAAAATTGTTTTCATTTTTCTGATGCTAGTAGACACAATATGTGAATCCCTAAGTGTCATACTTGCTACAGTTGAACATTAAGCAGGTAGTTCAGGGCAATCAGGATATCGCTGAGTGAATCCACAGATGCCATGTGCTGACTTGTGTTCTCAGACAGATATGTTTGGTGTCTATCAGATACTGACAGTACTCTACATCCTACATTTCAGGATATGAAATTCCCATCCTCGCACTACACTGACATTTGCTGTTCATCGCATAAAGTAGGAAGGCCTGCTTCCAGAAAGACCTTGGTTTAAGAAGAGAAGCAGGCTTATGCATAGAACACTCTCTTAATAAAACAGTTGGTGAGTATTCTAGAATAGGAAGAAATGGCATGGAAGCACAATGAAAAAAAATTTTTTGAGGAAGTTGGAGAAAGCCCTACAGAAATGGTCCTTAGACGACATTTCGAAGGTGTATCTTGTATTTATCAGGTGAAAAGATGATTGGAAGGAATATTCCTGAGGGATTTGGAGGCTTGGTGTGGAGGGTACAAGCATTGCAAACAAGGCAGTGTCCTGGGCAAGGGCCTAGAGATCAAGGGAGGTGCCAGGCTCTGGACGCAGGTAGACAGTGACTGGAATCCCAGTGTCCTGTGGAAGGCTGGGTGACTGACTGAGAAGGAAGACGGGCACCAGACTTTTAACTTAAGCTTTCGCTTTGTAACTGGGAAACCAGATGACTGATCTAGCAAGGAAGAAACAAAATTTTCATAAAAAAAAAAAAAAGGCCTAGACAGGGCAAGATGAGACGTTCAGGAGAGATACCTTAGGAGGGCCTTAACTTGGCCTGTAGCTGAGGAAGTCAGGGGAAGAGCCTGGTGCAAAAAAAAAAAAAATCTTTTTGAAAAGAAGAGCAGAGGAAAGGGGTTGATGCATGCATAGCCAGGTGCTTGGAGGCACTTACGCAGGCAATGCATGCTGGGTAACAATGACGAGGGTAGCAAGAGAGATGAGATCCTGCTCCTGGATGTCCACTGAGAGCAATCCCACCCTTACCAGCCCCTGGCCACCTCTAGATGAGCAACGTTGCAAGTCTAGTTAGACTGCAGAGCTGCGGGACACTGGTTTCCAGTCACTGTCTACTTGCTTCCAGAACTTGGCACCTCCCTTGACCTCCAGGCGCTTCTCCAAGCCCTGCCTTGCTTGCAATGCTTGTACCCTCCATACCAGCCCTCATCCCTCAGAATCACCCAGAGGCCTGGGGAGCCTTTGATTCAACGATAGGAGATCCTATGCTGCTAATGCATCCCCATGTGCTGTGGAAATTGCTGGGCGGAGGACTACACTGAGATAGCACTGAGACTTTGTTAGCACTTACGCGTATTGCAGAGTAATATGTTATGTTCTAAAGCCGCTGTTATTTAGCATCTACAAAAATGATCAGGATAAGAGAACACCTGGAAGATGTGGTTTGTTCTGGTGGGTCGGGTAGCAAGGGCTTTCTGATGAAGACCTTCCTTTCTTTCGAGGCTTTGTTCTGGTTGGTCTTTTGGCCTGAGGCCTACATAGTTGGTCCACTTCACATCCACAGAAATGATATTTCCTATATACAGGTCATTTTCCCATGGGGTTACCATTATGGAGTGGGAGAGTTCCAGGCCTATTAACTAACTGGCATATCACAAAGTAGAACTGATTTTGGATTACCAAAAATTACTTTCTGAAAAACTCTAGCTATGCAGTATTAATAGATGCTATGTGAAAAAAGAAAACTCCTGAGGTAAATAAGATTTTTAAGTAATGGATAAAGGATGAGAGGAATGCAGCATTTGTATCTATTTCAAGAGAACTCTGCAATGTTACAGCCTAAGAACAAGAGGCAATTATCTACAAAACATCCACCACATCTGTTTGGTGCGAATCCACACTGGAAAGCACAAACAAACAAAATTCAAGAATGTTAGGGCAGAGAGTTCCAAAATTTACTGTATACAGGCATGATAGCCCATGATTGTGATACTTAATCTTGTTTATCAATTTGGTTGAATTGAGAAATAACTTGATGGATAAAACATCTCTTGATGCAACTCTGGTACTGGTCATGAAGTCTCTGAACTAATGATTAATGGATCCATTGTTGGACAGGAGGTGGTGGAACTGTGGGAAATGGAGCCTGGTTGGAGGAAGGGGTCCTTGGGGTGTTTGCTTGGGGTTCTTGGGAGTTCTAGCTTGCTCTAACCCTACTCCTTTACTATTACACGGTTTCCTGACAGCCAGGAAGTGAGCTATTGAATCACACCCAGACATACTTCGCGGGAGGCAGATACCTCTGAAACAGAGCAGAATAAATTGCGTCTTCTTTTAGCTTCTCGTAGGTTATTTTGTCACAGTAACACACAAGTAACCAGCAATAACTAAGTTGTTATGATTCTATCACCACACAGAAAAAAAAAAACAAGAATGATATGATTTTTTTAAAGAGCTGTCTTTATTTTGAAATTAAGTTCTTCCTGTGTTTTACTGTTAAATTTTTCCTTTTCAGAAAATAATGGTGATTGATACTTACCTGGCAGGGGAAATACCGCGATCACGAAGGCGGTTTTCTCAGGGTGAGGCTCATCCATTGCACTCCGGACGTGCTGACCCCTGCGATTTCCCCAAATGTGGGAAACTCGACTGCATAATTTGTGGTAGTGGGGGACTGCGTGCGCGCTTTCCCCTGTGAAAAAAAAAAAAAAAGAAAATAATGGTGATCGTAGGCATGATTATTTTTAATTTTCATTATTTTATATTTCTATACAATAAAGATTAAATAGCTTTGATATATATTCTAGCACATATCATTTGAAAATGATTGTATGTATGCTTTACATTAGAGTTGGCATCTTCTTTCCATTGCCAGTATTTTAGTGTAATTCTGTTGCTTTAGTCCATACTTAGGCAGTAATTCCAACTTCGACATTTATAAACAAAGAAAGTGAGATAGTGAAATTGGCACAAAGTATGTTCATCATCATTTGAACAAACCATTTGTGCATCAGTAAAGGCCATTCCATTCACAAGGACTCTGGCATATATTTGGACATTCTGTGACTTTAATAACATTAATTATAATAAGAGGTTGAAAGGCTTGCACTGTCCAGAGCAAAGCAGTGTTTTGTGAACTGGTGGAAATTAGAACCAGCAGAAAAGCTCCACACATCCACTTCAGAATTTTGGTTCTAGGCAAATTCAGACAGTACTTGATTGATTATGATTAATTGTGTTTACTTACATAGTCTCTTTGTGGCTATTTCCATCTGTGCTGGAAAGGGGAAAATGTAAGCAGACACCTGGGAATTGCTCAAGCTCATGGCTAAATATTCCCATTAATCTTTAGATTCCCTCAGTTCATCTCTTTATAGGAAAGATTCTTCATATGAAAAAAACTGAAATGATTGGACTGAATTTTATGCTGAAGTCCTTCCAGCTATTCATTTCAAGGATTCCATGGTTCAGAACTAAACCGTAAATGAGTACCAATTAGTCTAAATGACCTCAGCTTTCTCCTGTTCTCGTGAATTGCAGATTGCCAAGATGAAATAGTGCTTAAGGGAGATCACGTACCTGTTTGGAGATGACAGAGAAGAGAGAACCCTGGAAACAATAGAGATTGCATCTATATACACTAAATACTATTTTCTTTAAATTCATCTATTAAGAACATATTGTGAGGAGAGATGTCAGCTTCATTTGCTTATTGAAACAGGATCTCATTATATAGTCCATTCTGGTCTAGAACTTTCTTTCATCATTCATTCATTCATTCAATCATTCATTCATTCATTTATTTTTACTCTTTCACACTTTCCTGTATTAATATAATTATTTTATATCATATAATTCTTACTTCCCTCCCTCCCTCCCTCTTTCACTACATACTTTACACTTCTAGTCATTCTTCCTCCTACTTTCACATCTTTCTGAGTATGGGACACCCATTGGATTTCATCTGAGATGCTTGTATCAGTATGCAAAGCATTGAGGAAAGCAGCTCCCCTTCCTCCTGTCTGGCATCAACTGTTAATAGGGAGGTGAAATGTTGCTTCAGATCTTCCGTGGTGAAATGTTGACTGACCAAATATTGTGCAGGTCTTGTGGAAGCAGACATCGAGTGAGCAAATGCTTGGATACAGCATCTCTGTCTTGACCAGAGGATACTGTCTGACGGCACCCTTCCCCTCCCTCAAACTCTAACATTCTTACCACCTGCCCCTACTCAAAGATTCCTGGAAAATCAACTTAAAACACCGTTCTGTAACTCAAGGCTTGAGACTCAGTGTACACAGCCTGATACAACTCTCCTTATGCTACAAGGTCTTAAAAAGTAATTGTCAGACTTCCAGTTGCTTGGAAAATCCTGGAAGTGCCTATGCCTGGTAGAACTTTCCAGAAATTCAGATTATCCAGATATCTGGGCCCAGGGATATGCATTTTTAATAAATATTCCAATGACTTCCTATGTACAATTCAAATTACATTACTTTTCTAAAACTTCTACCTTTGTACTAGGGGCATGGTACATGCAGGTACCTCGCCAGTGATTACAGAAAAGGGTCAGAGACAACATCAGAGTAAGAAGAAGCTAGGATCACAGTAAGAAGACACTGCCTTTCATGAAGAAGGGCTTCATTGTAGCCAGAGGCAAGAGATTAGCGGCTAGCTCTCACCCCTTATATATTCTGAAAGGTTAAGCAACTTTCTACTTGGAGAAGTTTCTTTTTAGCAGTAGTTCCAAAGCTAATTCCTACCATGTTGGGGAAACAGTGAAGTTGGGGAGACTACAAGGGGATATAATGTTGATAATTAAATTGTGTATGAAGTTTGGCAAAACAAGGGCTTGCTAGTGCTTACTGTATAATGTGACCTTAGAGATCATAGTAAGAATAGCTTTCCAAGTAAGAGCTAGAGTGCAGAATGACCATGAAATTTATAACATGGACATTTGACTTGAAATGAGTGAAAGGAATTTGATATAATTTCAAAATCTTGCTTTCCCTACCTTCTTCTGCTTTTGAAGTTCACTGAATTCTTAATGTTGATTTTCTTCTCTTTTTGTGTTTTAAAATCCAGTTGGCTAATGTGTACGAAGCTCTGCTTTCTGCCTAAAGCTAAGAATGTTCTAGGTGAACTAATCAATCAATTTTTGCCCATTAAGAAAGAGCACTAAAATAAAAAGAATCCTAACTTTTGATGAACTTGGTAGGTTTTTGTGCAACATGTCTTTGTTTGGCAAAATACCAAAAGGAGAAATAATCATACATTTAAGAGAAAAAAAAAACTTTCAGGTCCCTAGGAATTGTGAAGCAATTGGGTTTGTTTGTTTGTTTGTTTGTTTGTTTCCTTCAAATCTGAATATCTGATCAAGCATAGCGCCATTTTGTAGTAAGGGAGTCTAGCTCAAATTGAACCACAGTAATACTTCACACGTGAAATAAATGCTTCTGCAAAACAAACTGGAAACAAGACATAAGGTTTGACTGAGCTACACATGGAACTCAGCAAGAAGGCTCTCAGGCCCTGGTGTTCAACATCTTGGTTACTCTGCAGCCTTGGCCTGCAGGGCTTTGTGGTAGGGCTTGGCATGCCCAGGCTCCTGACTGAACCTGTGGTAAGGTGAACACTTTCAACCCAACTGTCCCACTAGAGAAGTGATGGAGAGCAGGAGATATAGGGCTGCCTCTTGTGTGGCAGGATTTAGCACCCAGGAGTTTCTCTTCCAGCTGTAAAAGCAATGAATAAGGCATAGCTCACCAGGTAGCTTCAAGCTGTAAAAAGTTTTAGTCTCAAAACATGTCTACAACTACCATGCATTAGCCACCATAGGTTTCGCTCCTGTCTCTTGGCACATACTTCTTTCACTGAGTATATGCCCACTAGTGAAGTTAAACAGAGAAATTAGAGTCCAGCCGGATTCTTTTGAGTATGAGATGCTATTACTTCTAGCAGGGATATTAGACTTAGGGTATGACAAGTTGTCTTCCTTAAGTAGAGACAAATCACAGTTAGGTACAATTTGGCTTTGTTTCATAAAAGATCAGAATGAATTTCTTTTCTTTTTTCTCTTTTCTCTTTTCAGGTTTTGACTAGACAAAGATAATCTTCTCCAAGGTATGTAAAATCATACTATTTCCCAGATGGTTGGCAAAACTCAGCATGGTGAATCAGATATGTTTTTGCTGTGTCATGAGCGGAGCCTTTAAATGGCGGCCAGAGTTAATTATGGGTCCTGGTATTGGTGATGGTGGCAAGACCACCATAAAAATACAATATGGTTTGAGTAAGATGCAGACTAGAGCAAGAGGGAGGGAGGGAGTCTTGCTTGCTTGATTAGCCCTTTTCTGTGGCAGGAGACTCTTTGTCTCTGACATTCAAAAAGGAAAGACAGTTTCTTTGTGAGCAGCTGTGGCCAGGCCCTGCACCTCCACTGGAGCCTGTTTAAGAAGAATTGAAAGGCAGAAGCCCTTGGGCACAGCCTTGACTCCTCAGCTCTGTGAGGCTTCCTGTTCAACACGGCAGGACAGCTTTAGTCAAGTCATTGAGCTTCCAAAAGTAGCTCTTTAAAAAAAAAAAACAGCAATTGCGGATGTGTTAATCATATTAAAGGACACAATGGGAATCCTTTCTGATTTCATTGGAGAAGCAGGATGCATTGGATGTGGACCATCTGGTTCACGAATGCAGCGCTGAGTGTTTTCAGAAGGGCGCATTTCCAAGTTCTGTGTTTCATGGGCTTCAGAAGGAAAAGTCGTAAGCAGCTCTATTTTTAATGAGAACCATGCTGAAGCTAATAAGATTGGGGTGTGTTTCCAGAATGCACCATTTCTTTAGCTACATGTGTCTGTGGCATACTTGGCAGATTTGTCCTGTTTAGAGGCTGGGCTTCCGATTGAAAATTTGAAAGTTTTCCATGTGTTAATTGGAAAATAGAAAGAGGCGTCATTGTAGTAGAACATCTGGCTTCTTAGGTATTAATTATGCCTCCATCTACATGTAAAGAGTAATATTTTGAGCTTAATCTTCTGTTAGTCATTACTACTTTTAGAAACTAAATTTTATACTCACAGGGGGAAAGCCAGCTAAATTTTAACTGGGTATTGCTTGCTTTTCAAAATTTTGAAGTATCTTTTATGCCTGGAATGGTAGCCCTAGCATTCAGGAGGTAGAGGCAAGAACAACTGCAAGTTTGAGGCTAGTCTGAGTTAAGTAGTAAGATGCTGTCTGAAACAAACAAACAAAACCCAGAAAATGTCTCTTAGATTCATTCACCCTGTGGTTACAAACAACAAATAGTAGTAACAAGGGAACAAAATGTCAGACTTGGTATCACTGCAGTTCATTAAATCCTTAAACCATGGTTTTATTTAAATAATAATATAGTCCTTGAAGGTAGTCTTTCTGTTTTTGTAATATGATCTAAATAAGAGCATCTTCAGACCAGAAACTACTTCCAGGGAATAATTCCTTCAGCTTCCTATAGAAGTTTTCAGGTCCTAAATGGCAAACACCATTTGTGAGGCTATCAAATATTTTCCCAGCCGCTCCATGATAGGAGACTTTTACATGCTGTGTGTATTTCATAAGTCCGGCTCAGGCTGATGGAGGAAGTATAATTATAGCACAGGCACTGTCTTCGAAGGTAATTGCAATCGTCACCATCCATCCAATTACACAGAGTAGCTGAGTCTAGAGAGGCAGTAATACTCAAAGCTTTCTGACTCAATCCAGGATTTAAGATAAAGAGTAAGAGTGTGGATCTTAAGGATTTTTATTTGCTGAGATACTGTTGCTTATAAAATAGATAATGCTGGGGAGATGGTGAGTTAGAAGAACTTGGATCATTGTACTTTTAATCCTCACTTACTGATCAATTTCTCATTTCTGAATTCTGAAATGAACAACATAGTGGTGTGATGTTCAGTCCTCACTCTGGTCATTCCACTGTCTTGATTCCCTTGCAGCTTAAAGTGTGCTTAAGGCGCCCCATTTTAATGCCCTGTGGTCTTCTTCCTGTATCCCAGCTCATGAGGACTGGCTACTGTACTTCAAGGCTGCTCTGTCATCACAGTCAGACTCTCCTTTGCTGTTGCTGTGCTAACAGCCCATGAGACAAAGGTGTATCTGTCTTGTTACTTTAGAGGTTTTAGTCAACCATGATAAAGAGGGTGCGAGAGCAAACAGCTCACATGCAGATGCTGTGAGACATCTGTTGCTGTGAGACAATACTCAAAGTCAAGTCACTTAATGGGAAAAAGGTAGATTTGTTCAGCTTACAGTTCCAAAGAGGAGATGGTAAAAATGGCATGGCTAGTTGGCAGACGCTGGAGGAAGGCTAGATCACTGCAGGCATCATGGAGGCTGAGAAATGCTGCAAGCTCAAAAGCAAACTCACTCATTCAAGCAGGGCAGGGCTAACCAACCTCAAGGCCACCCTCTGTGACTATCTTCTTCCAGCAAGGCTCCACCTCTTTAGTGTGTCATGACTTTCCAAATACTGGCAGTTGCTGAGGATTCAAATTCGTGAGTCCGTGGGGGAATAACTCACATTTTAAACCATGACACTGGTATAGTTTTCCCATGCTTCATTTCACTTGTGCCTTGAGCTTATGGGATGATGCACTTTAGTCAGTATTTTCTGGAAGCCCTCTTAGAGACAACCACATTACTTACTTTTTTTCCTAACTTTCTATCAAGTGCTGAGTCCTTAATCAGAGCCATAGGCACCCTGGACCACTACTCTTCTAATGAGAAGCAGTCCAGCTCAGTCTTTCCTAAGATTAGATTTGGGCTCTGATTCACTCAATAAGAGATGTGTTAAGACATGATAATGTGTTTATTCTCTCTTCTGTCTTCTCCCACCATTGGAAGCATGTAGCCCAGCTTGTCTTAAAGAACCCAGGCTGCAATATTGGAAAGTGACCACTAAGCATGATGGGGTGTAGATTGATGGCCTTTTGACAGCAATTAAGCCCATGACCCTGACCAGGGAGCTGAAGAAGTAAAAAATCACAATGAAAATTAAGATTAAATTTCTTATCTTTTTGGTCGGCAAAAGAGAGCAGAATGCAGGCGAATTTGCTTTAAAGAAGAAAAGAAAGATATTTCTTGAGAACTTAACTTTATGAACTAAAGCTTTACACAAAGTTTTCCTGTAGCTTTTATTACAAATGCTAATTCCTAAAAGACTCAGGATTTATCTGAACAGATAACCTTAAGAAAAAAAGTTGAACCTAGAAAACTTGGAGCCACTTCCTAGAAGTTGGGATGGGTTCTTAATCCTCTGCTTGCTTAACAATAGGGACATGCTAATGCTCCCCCATGAAAATCATGGGAGAAAATAGTCCAGGGGAGATATTGAAATTCAACGAAACTAAATTAACTACTGTGAAAACTTGGAGTTTGCTATATAATGTGAATTATATTTTACAGTTTGTGTCCGCTTTATTAAAATTTGGAGGTTCTTTTCCAAAACTCCAGGAGAGATCTTCCAATGGATGTGGCGATAGAGCCTTAAACATGCTACAAGAAATTACAGGCTGATAATGTAGTTCAGTGGTAGAGTATTATCTATCATGTGCAAGGCACTGGGTTCAAATCCCAGCACTGGAGGGAAAGTAAGAGTAAGAAGAAAACAAATAACCAAAGTTGTCAGTTGCTGAACAATAAATCACTTGAACGTGGACAAGCATGAGGGAACCACAGCATTTCTGAGCATTGCAGCTCTAAGCCAGGTCTCTCATAAGGCAAATCAAAGTGTTAGTCCTTCAGATACCAGTGCTTGGAAGATTCTTTCCATAGAGACTCATCTCAAAGCTGTTAGAGGCTCAATTCCTTGCATGTGGGCCAGCAAATAGGCTGCTCATGCATCCTCAAAACATGACATGAGACTTCGCCACGGGGCGTGATGGAGTGAAAGAAGAAGAGATCAAAGAGTGACTAAGAAGCCTGAGAGGTGAAGGCTCCACCAGCCGATTCTCACACCAACTAATTGTCTAAAATTTCACTTTGGCTCTCATGCCAGCTCCCATAACTCCTGGCCGCGTGCTCAGCCCCATAAGACTAGTGCTAGTTCAGATTCCAGTCATCCGTGACTTACCAGGCTCCTTTCTCTCGCCCCCAAGTTGCTCTCAATGGTTTGCTGAAATTGCACACAGAGACCCACTGTGGTTTGAGGGCTGGGAAAGGAATATCCATGCGTCTTCAGATACGCCATCTCTCTAGTAATTCCTAATGTTTGTCTTCCTACATGCTCACTGAACACTTACTGCATCTGGCCTTTTTTAAATGGATGCTCTATCACGTTGGCGTGAATGATTAAATCACTGGTCCATGGTGATTAACTCATTCTCTAATTCCCTTACTGAAGGTTGATGATGAGGCTGAAAGTTTTAAGCTCTTAATCAAGGCTGAGCCTTTTTTCAAAACTAGTTCTCATCATAGATGGCCCAGGACCTTACAGATATCTCCTGTTCAGGGGAGAATTTGATTTGCGTAGTAGATACCCAGAAACCATTCTGTCTAGGCAAAGGGGAGCAGTGTAACCCCAGAGGGAATCTTGGTCTCATTCCCCAATTCAGTGATCTAATACCTTGAATGGGGCTCACTGGACTGTGTAGATGGTGCTTTGGGTGAAAGAAAGATTTATAAATAAGGAGGTCTACCTGGAACTAGGCCAGCCTAATCTCTCCCCATCCTGAAATTTGCGGAACAGGGGGCGGTGAGATTTTAAGAGCACAAGGATGGGAGGAGCAATGATATGCAAGATACTCCACACAAGTTAGGGCTGAAGCAATCATAATTGGACTTTGCATGTTCTGTGCAATGTCCAACACACTATTGACCCCACAAAGTCTAGCATTTGCTAAAGGCACTAGGATCCTTGGAGGCAAGGGATTGACAGCCACAGTAGTGTTCCTATGCTTAACGGGAACACAGGAAAGGGTTCTGGGAAATGCCACTGGGTCCTTGCACCTCATCAGAGAGGAGGACCCAGAGGAGAGTCTGGCATGCACATTAAAGGATGCTCCAGGGATGGGAGGAAGAGGCACTGGGGGATGGGGAAGGAAGGGAGAGGGCAGGGGAGGGGGGCACTGGGGGATAGGGAGTTGGAGGGAGGGGGGGACCGGTGTACCTGTCAAGTTTGAATGAGTGGAAATAAAAAAATAAAGAAAAAAAGGAGGTCTGTGTCCTGGAGTTGTCTGCCCACATGGGACACGGGCTCTGAGAAACCAGGAAGCTCCAAGAGGTTGGAGCTCTGTGCCAGGATCTGGTGACAAACCATGGTATCTTTCTTCTTGAACCTCCAAACTACCATACCTTTTATGACATGACTTGAGGAGTGGTGCGCCATCACTTCTGTTGGTTATAAAACCTAAGTCTGACCCAAAGTAGGAAGGGCCTGTACAAGGACACAATTACCAAGAGGCTGGAGGCTTGAAGCCTTGAAAGGTGGCCATGAATTTTTTTCCTTTGTTTGCAGATATTTTGTGAATATCTGGTATCTTCTTGAGAATGTTTTGAATGTAACTAAGTAGGAAATATTTGGTTAGCTGATAACATGCCATCTCATTCCATCACTGAAATCTTAAGAGAACCCTTGAATGTGTGAGCTATTGAAAAAAACTTACTCTTGGAATTCCCAAGGCCTAACTCAGACTTCTGAATGGAGCCTCAGCAGTGGCAGATTCACTGGATACAAGCCACAGAGGCATTCTTGGGTCGTGGCTTTCTTCTGCCAGGATTTCAGTTTTCCCCTTATTAAAACCCCCAAAAAGAGGATAATCTATGCCGTGCCATCTTGAGTTAAAATGCATATGAGTCCAAAAAGATGCGAAGAAAGTTGGTACATCGTTTTTAAAAGATTTTATTGAATATCCTTGGTGAACAGAGGTCAAAGGCCTGGTACTCTGCCGAGTTGATTTATGAAAAGAAAAGGCTAATGTTTTCTTTTCATTAAAGAAACTGCAATGCCCCCTCCTATATCCGCCTTGTCACGTGAGGGTGTGTGCATGTTTATGTGTCTGTGTATCTGTACATGTGTGTATGTGTGTGTACGTGCATGTGTGTACAGTTTCAAATATCCACAAGCAACCACGGTCCCCAAATATTAAATTGAAAATTTAAGGAATGAATAATTCACAGCAGCTCTGTTGTGCAGTGCTCTGAGTGGCATGATGAAGTCATGTCCAACGCGTGCATTATATACACTACTTCCCCTTTAAGCAGTGAGCAGCCCTGCCACTTTCACATCGTAGTTGTAGTGTTTGTGTTCAGCAAATCCTTATTTTACTTAGTGATGTCCCCAAGCACAAGAGCAGCAGCAGCAGCAGCAATTGAGGGATGTCAGAAGAAGATGTTTAAGCAAAAGGGCAAGCATTCTCAACCGTATGAGGAAAGCAAAGCAAGTGTATGGTGAAGTATTAAACTGCAATAAGCTCTTCTTACTCTCTTACTGGGCCTAGCTTATAAGGTAAGCTTTGCCAAAAGCGTATGTGTACATGGAAAAAAGGTAATATGAAACCTTTAATACTATGTGGGACAGCACATGTCCACTCAGATCTTGGAATATATACTCCGAAGACAAGTGTATTGAAATCATCCTAGGCTCTTTCACTTAAGTACATTCTGTATGCTCAGACTGGTATCTGTTGAATAACTGTTTAAAGAGCTCACAGATCCTCCAACCAAAAGGCAGTCATGGAAATTTCCTATTTACATACAGAGAAACTGAAGCCTTATAAGGTAAGTGACTACCCCATGGTGACAAAATAAGAAAGTCGCAGAAGCACACTGGACTCTAAGTCTCCTGAATCTGTCTCATTTTACCTGCTGCTACGTGTGATGGGTATAACTTTTCTTTATCACTCTGGATATGTAACTGCTTATTTTTTGTTTAAAACAAGCAAGCACATAGCTCAAGAAGTAGCACAGTTTTGTTTTATAGGGGAAAGTGGCAAGGTTCTCAAGGAAATATTTTCATTGAGTAGAACATGCTTAATTAGGCTGTCATTATTCCCTGTTTAGCATACCCTGCAAATGAATTACATTCTTGCCGGGAGATGCTTTGCAGAAGAGATGAAGTGCAGGCCTGTGGCCTGCTTATGTTACACTCTGACCTGCCAGGTACTGATGAAGGGCGGGAAGAGGGTCACTAGTATTTGTATGAGAAGGAAACTAGTAGATAAGTGATCATTCTGCCGGCAGGCAGAAGCTTAGGGAAGCAATGCCAAGCACATGCTGAACTCCTGCCAGACATTTCTCTGGCTGCTGTTTTCCTATCTTTTTTTCTTTTTCCCATTTTATCCCTTCTCAGGGTTCTTTGTACTGTCATAATTTGGCCTCAGAGAATGTAGTATATTCTCTACCCTCAAGATTATTTAAAAATTTCCAGTTTACATGTAAACAAAGACTGTTCTTTTTGCAGTCAAGATAATATTATTATGGAAAGGCTCATTTGTGTGCCAAATGGGAGTAGACTTGGATTCTCTGCCACTTCCTTAAAGGGACACTGCAATACAGTGACTTTAGTCTGTAAGACACACATTACTAATTCATAAGCTTCCTCCCCTCATGCTTTGTTACTGGTAATCATCTTTCCTAGATTAGCAAGTGTGACCTTTTAATTACCAAGAGCTAGACTAATTGCTGTGGCGGAAGTGGTCTTCCTTGCAGAGAAATTTTCATTCATAGGTCTCCACATCAGAAAATGAATTTCTCCCTTACCTCTTCAGATAAACAAAAACAGTTCTATTAGTCATGTACCATATTTGTTAGATTTCAATTTAAATTGCAAAGCTACTAACTATTAAATGGGATGGAGCTTGAGCCACATTTATTTTATTTTTCTCTATTTTTGTCTTCATAATCTATTTTTAAATGAACAGTGTGCCAAGAAACCATAAACTTCAAACTCCTACGTTTGTTTGTATGTCACTACTTCCTATGAGCGAGTATTACTTGCAGTCATAGATGTACAATCCTTTATGCAATGCTTTTTTTTTGTACATATTTAGAGAAACCATTTAGTTTTCACCAGTAACCACTTATTTGGAGAACATACGTCTGAATCATGCTTTTAACAACCGTGCGTTTCTGTACAACTGAAATAACTTCTTTATATTGAACCTGATAATTTTCCCTTTGAAATTCTATTATCATTTCTAATAATCTCCTATAAGCAAAACTGCAGATTATATGGCAGCAAGCACAAAATAGTATTATTAAAGATCACTATGTTTTGCTAGTCTCTAGCCATGTATTTTATTTTAGCTCACACATTTCCAGGAAAAAATTAGGTAAATAGGTCAGGATCTGACCTTTCTTCCTATATTCATCAGAATCACATAATCCCATATGTTATTATCTTAAAACTGTACTATAAATTTTCACTGTGGATGTTCAGGTGGGCTCTTCAAAGACACTGCTAACTGGGATCATGTAAGAAACAGATTGGAGTAGCCATAAGGTTTTCAACCATACCTATGTATTTTTTATTATCTGCATAGTCCATCCCAAAGAGCTTAATAAAGTAAATATTTAAAAATAAGTAAACAGACGCAGAGGTAAAGAGAGTGACACACCATGTTGAAGCATTAAACAAGCAAGCAAACAAACAAAAACATGGTTAAGACTCATGTTTGGGACAGAATCTACCAGTTCGTTGTTAACATCATATTCCTCTGCATGTGGAGTTTGGTATGTTGCAAAAAATTGATTAACCACTTTCCCGGTCAAAACATGGGAAGCACACCTCTTTTGGAGGTCTTGTTTCAAGCTTTTTCCAGCTCAGGCATGAGTTAGCTGGGACACACCATCCATTGATAAGCATCTCTCTTAAACATTAGAAGGAACTTTTTCAGGTTTTAATTGACCCCAAAAGAGGTCTTTGAGCCTCACTGCTTCTAAAATTTATTTAAAATTTAAGCCTTTCTGCACTAAAATGGCAAACGCATGTGATATCAAATCATAAGACTTACTAAATCTTAATACCTGCAACCAATTATCCCAGCTTCAGTTCCTGCCTGCTTTCTGTCCTGGAAATTTGACCAGGCCGTGCGGGAAGAGAGAGCATGTACCATGGTCAATGCCATAGAAATGACATCAGTGACATGGAAATGATGTCAATGCCAAGGTATTAAGAAGTGGAGCCTTTGAGCGGTGGCCAGCGAGCACAGCTCCCTTGTGAAGGGATGAGGCCTCTTGAAGGAAGAAGGCTTTGGGAACGGTTGTCCCTCGGTCTCCACAGGTAGAAGACCAAATACTGATATCTTGCTCTAGGACCACCTAGTCTCCAGAACTGTGAGAAAACAAATGTGGGTTCGGTCCCAGAGATTCCCATCATTAAAGCACATGACAGACTATCTGTAAGCCCCAGTACTGCAGCTCCCCATCCCCAAGTCTCCAGGACATTCCCAAGTGATGAGATATGCTCAGGACCAACACTCATCTCATGTGCAACACTTTAATCTCCCAACAGAGGTGATCCGCTCGCCCACTGCATTCGCTCTTCCTAGACTTCCCATTGCCTAGTGCACCCAGGTCCATATTTTACATTAGGAAATGTATTATGTTGTCACAATATTGAAGCTATTTAAACTTTAGTAGACTGCAATAGAGTGAAGATAATTGATTTCTTCTAGGGTTGCAAAGGGGTCCTAAGGAAGCATTTCTTTCTGGATATGCAGCTCCTTTGGTAGAATATTCACTTAGTGTGCCCCAAGTTCTGGGTTCGACCTTCCTCCATCTTATACAATCGGGTATTGAGGCACTTATATATAATTGGGAGATGGAAGCAAAAGGATCAGGAATTCAATGTCATCTTCCTTGGATATATATATAGCAGGTTCCAGCCCTCTTCTTGATCTAAGTTAGCCTTAATAATCGAGACTGGTCACCACATAAGTTCCTCTACAGGCCAATTTTATTTAAATTCCAACAGTAGATTCACCTTTAACCAAACCCCATTCCAAAGAAAAACTTGAACTCCATATGAATACATTTCCCTAATACTCTTGCCATTTCTGTAATAAAATTCTACAAACATATCTAAATCTTAATTATGAAGAACAGAATGAAATTTAACCAAAATTCCTGCCATAAGCTTGTTCCATTGGAGTTTTTCACTCTTCTGAAAAAATCCTTTGCTCCTTTTCTAAATATATTATTATCTTACTCCTAGCATAATTTATCTTTGGCATAATTCTTTGAAATATTTAAAAGTAAGTAACAATTTTCTGTCCTAAAATAATAAAGAGATTTCTCTGCCTTTACCCATTTTTTCTACTGCTGAAAAATATAACTAATAAGCCATAGATATGTTTGACCTGGTTGTTTCCAAATAAATAGCACAAAAAACAGGACCAGAAAAGGAAGCAAGCTCCTGGGCCCCTGCCAAGTGGATTGGCTGTGATGGTTGCACAGGACTGCCAGTTGGACTGACTTAAGCTATGTCTCAGATTAGTAAAAAGCACACCTGAGTGTGTCACCAAAGACAATTGGATTACTGACTTAGTTTCTTTTCCTGTTACTGTGGTAAAATATCCTTAGAAAAGCAACTTAGGCAAGAAAAGGCTGTTTGTAGCTCTCTATTCAGTGGTCTAGTCATCGTGGTGGAATGGAGACAGAAGGAGCCTGAAGCAGCTGGTCACATTGCATCAATGGTCAGGAAGCAGAGAAGGAATGAATGCATGCCTGCTGGCTTACTTTCTCCATTTTATACAATTCAGAGAATGGTCCTGCCCACAATTAAGATGAAGCCTCACAATTAAGTTAATCAATGTAATTCAATTAAGTTACACAAGACATTCTCAGATACTAACTTTGCCTTCTGGTGGTCAGTTGACAATACTAACCCTAACAATATGAATCCATTGACAGAGTCACATGATTAGGAGGTGGTGAATTCATTAGGTGATATGATACAGTCATATGATTAAGAGCTAGTGAAGGTGGAGGCTGAGGCTGGTTGAAGGAAGTAGGTCTTTAGGAGTGTGTCCTTGGAGACTGGCTGCCGCCCTGGTTCCTTCTTCATACCCTTCCTCCTGCTTCCTGTCTGTAATAAGTGAACAGTTTTATTCCACCATACCATGAGATTCTGTCACAACTTACAGGGCCAAGTGGCCACAGACTAAACCACGGGCTCAAATAAATATTTCTTTTCCTTAAGTTGTTTCTTTCAGATATTTTAATCACTGAGTTATTTAAGAAATGATTATATATTAAAGGCAGTTCAAAAATGTGAAGACAACTAGATTTATTTGAAAATATGTTGGTATGGAAAATGGTTCAAAGGTAACAGAGGTTCTGCCATTATGTTCAAAGTGTAAAATTTTGCCTATGAATGAAAGAATGCAATTCCTTCATAGTGGGATCAATGGTGAAAACCACTGTTGTTAGGATGGCACATATCTAATCATTATGTGCACTGTCCACGTCCTTCATACATTCATGCAAACGTGCACAAAAAAAACCACACATGCACACGCACACACACAGATACATACACACACCATGAAGGGCCTAGAACTTTGCCTCAGAATTTACAAAATACCAAAAATTCTAAGCAATTACTCTTCTCTGCCTTTCAGTTGCAAGATATCATGCCATTTTATTATGAAAATCTAATGATCAATGAATAATTTTATAAAAACAGGCTATTTTGTGAAAAAATATTAGGTTTTTTATTAACGTTATAGTGACATGGAAAATATTCAAACTAAAACCTCATGTGTAAAGGAGATTATAAGACATATATACATTCATTTTTTTCAAAATGCTTATCTTTTTTTAAGCTGATAAAAAGATAGGGAATTTTTTGGTATATTTTTCTACATGGGTCCATATTTCCATAATACGTACGTGTCAATTTGATAAGAGAAAATAGAACACTATATATCCTAGAATAAGGATTAGATTGGTAAGAACCTAAGTTTTGCATCTGTCCCTGTCCTGAGTACTAAACAAGCATGAAGTTCACAGGGCAGGAAAGCTCCCGAAGAAAGAGTGTAAGGTGAGAAAAGACAAAGCAACAGTTTTCAGTTAGAAAACTGTGGTGTTCATTAGGCTAAGGCATGGTGGCCATTTCTGAGCCTATGCAAAGCATGCTGTATGGATATACGTGGATATCTATGAAATATAAGTAAGTGGCACTGAGACACAGGGAAAGTACAAAGTCTGTTGTAGTTTCTCTCCATGTTGCTGAAAAACTACCAAATGACTTAAGGGTAAGCAAGACATTTGATTCTGGCTTATAGTCTGATTATTTGTCAAAACCAGGAGGTAATGGAACTAGACACACCATATCCACAGGACTGCTAAGAGTAAGGAGCCTGAAGCAGCTGGTCACAAACCTCACTTGCCAGAGAACATGTCTGTCCAAGTATGCTTAAGAATGCCAGCTCCCTGAGTCAGTTCCTTCCATCTTATCTACTTGTCCAGGAGCCACACATCATGAGCTAGGTCTTCCCATCAATTGAACAGTCTGCAGGTTTGTTCAGGGCTTAACTCAACTACTTATTCTTTACAACTGTGCCCAGAGCTTCAGCCCTCAACTGTCAAGTCAATAGCTATCAAAGAAGGAAATCAAAATATAAAGGAGTATTTTCACCCCTTAAGTTTCTTAAGTTCAGATGATCATATCTGTGGGAGCAGAGGTTGCTGGCTGAGAGTCAAAGCTGACCATTGAGCACTGAGTTGGAATGTTTTTGAGAAGATAGTATACAAAAATCACAAACTTTACAGTGGAACACTAGCCTTTTTGCTTTCCCTGGAGCCAAACCCCTCTCTGCATGTTTGAATATATCAGTGACTCTTTAAAAGAAATGAACTCATGGTCATGGTGGTTAAACTGAGGCTTTGTGGTGACTAAAACAGAACTTTCCAGTGAGAAAATAAGCAATTAGAAAATGCAATATATATGCATCACAATCATCAGTCCCTTGCCTAACTAAACAGATTTCTCCTTCTGGGGCAAAGTTAACACAATAAATTATTGCACTGGAAAGTAATTCACTTAAAATTGGTGTAGTATACAAAATTCTTAATGACTCCAGGAACATAAAGCCTGTGGTTGCTTGCGTTCTTTTGCATAGACATGACTTCTTTTCTCTTATTTCTTGCACCTCATCTATGATTTCTCACTGTCCTAAATAGTCATCAAACCTCTTTGCCAGACCCTTTTATAGTGTAGAGGTCAGTGGCCCAAGGATTTTTCTGGTGAGTGAAAGTTATAGACTTGTACCATAAACTTTTTTTTAAACTGTTCTTCTTGATCCCTTTTGCTTTATTATTCTATTCTGGGTTATTATTGACAAACTAGTCATTTCTTATGAATGAGTTGATATCAAAACATTATGCTTTTGGTAACTTCATGCAGAGCTTTCACAACTTCTTTCTTAGATTTTGGAATTGTAATGACCTCACATGAATTCAGAATGCGGAACATGTTTTAGAACTATTACAAATGTGTTTATAGAAAATACAGATAATGCACAATGGGGGTGACTATTAACACACATGAAGCCTACAACTATAGATTATCTTGCCTATTTTTTAAAGAAAGAAAAAACCCATTTGCTCTGAAATGCATGAATTCTAAAAAAAATACATTTAAGGAGCTAGGGCTCAGCAGTTAAAGCACTTCGTGTGCAAGCAAAAGGTCCGGAGTCTGATCCCCAGATGCCAGATAAAAGTATGACAGGAGAGTACAGTGGTTCTCTGTAAATCTAGTCCCAGAAAGCAGATACTGGCAGATGCCCAGCTTTAAAAAGGAATAAGGTGGAAGAGTGATGAATAATGAAAAAGGATTCCCAATATCACTTTGGGTCTCCATGTACATACAAGTACATGAGTGTTTGTGTTTGTGTGTGTATATGTGTGTGCACACAAACGTGTATACATACATACACATACTCCCGTATACAAATAGCTGAAAATGGAAAGTGTGAAGAATGAAGTGTCACGAGTCTCAGGCAATGGCTTAGTCAGTAGATTGTCTATGATGAAAAATGTGAAGACCCAAGTTCAGCTCCCTAGCATCTATGTAATAGTTGAGGATGACAGGCACTTTATTAGAAAGGAGAGACAGGCAGATCCCTGGAGCTCATTGGCCAGTCAGCTTAGCTGAGACCATACTCTCCAGATTCAGCAAGAGACCTTGTCTCAAAAAATAAGATGAAAAACAATCAAGAAAGACTAATTTCACTCAGATTGCCTTTAATAGCATGTGTCAGTGGGTATACCCTTCAAGAAAGACTCCCCCCATCAGAGTTAACCTTCATCCATCATTCAGGGACGTTTGAATTCTCTGCTCTTTCCTCATGACAAATGCTGTACAGGTCTTAAGAAATATATAGCTGCTGTGTGCTCATGGATGCAACAGCTCCATGCCCAGAAGATAATGTCTGGCCTCACTCTTTCCACCTTTCAGGCTCTTACAGTCTTACTGCTCTGCCGCAGGCCAGAGCCGCAACCTCCAAACCAGGCCTCCCCTGCAACTAAGGTGAGCCAAGGAATCAGCGAATGGAGAACAAGCACACACAACTCTCTAGGCTGAGTGAATATGGACCCACTTTATTGAAACTTTGTGACAGCTTTTATACTAGAAAATTTGGGGGCAAAGAATGCTGCAACTGCAAACAGACAGGTATTCTCCTAGTCAGCAGAAATCATCTTCAGGATAGACATTTTTTCAAGAACCTAACCTATTGCTTGAGGGTAAAGGCACTTACAGAACCATTCTTCCAGTATTTCCAAATCTAGCTAATCTATAATGCTCCACCAAAATAGCCATAGGGTCTGAGTTCGCACAGTTGTCATTGTTTTAACAAAGACTGCATTTTAAAAATACACAGAGGAGGTTTGAGCTCCTTTTGATTTCAATAAGGAACATATTTTTAATTATAATTAACTATACATCTGCCATATCTATTATATATTTCTGTAAGTAGTAAAGGTGAATCTGTTGGAGGGGGGCTATGCATTAATTTTTCCTTTTGGAGGATACCAGTTCTGGCTGCTGTCACATAAGCTGGCCCATACTAGGTCACTATGGTAGAAACTATATTAGGATTTATCTTATTACTATTTTCTATTAACTTATGTGCTTTATAAGAAATAGTTGAGTACTGATTCTAATGAACAGATGGCAGTCTCATATTTATAGAGTTTCTGAATTAGTTCAGCAAGAGTCATATTTTTAGGGAGTTTTACCCACCTATGTTTTCTCTAATTTCTTTAAAATCAATGTATACATTCTGGCTAACAAATCTATTTACTGTGTGTGACTAGACATGAAATCTCTATTTAGAATTTTATTTAAAGTTAATAGCAGGCTTTTTTTCTAGATCAGAGAGCAGGAAGCTAGTGCCAAAAAAACCTAAGAACAGGTAGAAGGCACACCCAATTCCCAGAAGAATTCCTCCTGCCAGAGGCAAAACTTAAATTACATAGGGAGGAATCCCTAGCACCTGCTCATGGACATTACTGTGACACTCCCCAGCAAGCAGGCTTTAGGCTTGAACTAGGCAGAAACACCGAGGTCTGACAATTCCCATGTTTCACTTATTTCTCTTATTTATATCAAATTAATGCTATGTTCTTTTTCCAGAAATTGTTTCCTTAAAACAATATTCTGCCATGTTGGGACCTTGTCCACCAGGATGGTTGGATAAGGACGTGGCACTGCTCCCTCTTCCGCAATGTTCTCTGAGCCTTGGGGTGGGTGAGTAGCTTTGATGTCTTGTTTAGAGCCAATCAATCTTCCATCCTTTATTTTCTGTACTTTTTCCTGCTGTGACTTCCTTTAAAACACTTTCCATTGCAGAAGAAAGCTTCTTGGTTGAGTGCTGAGTGTTCCTCCACTTTAAGCTTACAATAGAAGATACTTCTTATAATAATTCTGTAGCAGTTAGCTTGCATGGATAAATCACCATCAAATGGCTTAGGGGAACAAGGGGTTTATTTTCTCTTATGATTACTGGTTACAGTTCTCAGTCCAGCTTGACAGGAGAGCTCACACCAACACCAGGGTAGAGGGAACCGGCCACACCATCACCACATAAGGCTGAGAGAGGGATGATCCTTACTTCCCAGACCAGCATGTCTGGCCAAGTGTATACAAGGATACCAACTTTCTCAATCAGTTCTCTGTATTTTATTCCAGGACCTCATCCCTCCCATGGGCTGGGCCTTCCACATCAACTAGACAAGCACCTGCAGGTTTGCTCTGGGTTTAACTCAACCATTAATTCTTTACAAATGTGCCTAGAGTTTAAATCCTCAACTGTCAAGTTGACATCCATGCCTAACTATGACCAAGGCCTTCTCATCTCTAGTTTTCATTCCTTAACAAAATACTGGCTAGTTCATAGGAAAATGAAGACTTTACAGAAACCTTAATGAAATTAAACCAAATAGAAAACAAATGTAGAGTGGATTCATGAAGAACATTCACACACACACACACACACACACACACACACACACACACGCACACATACATGCACACCTAGTTACAAAGTATAGTTTTGATTACTTCTTTGGACTTTCAGTGCCACACCAGCAGTACCAAGTCTTCCCCCTCCCTCTAGTCTCAGGGACTTATATATATTATATATGGATAGATAGATATAGATAGATATAGATATATCACCTGCTTTGCCATGATTTTTTGTACCAAGTGCCCAGCTCTTGCCTCAAGTCAACAACCTGAATTTAATTCTTTGCAGTTCATGCCATTTCTCAGTCCTAGTATGCCAACCACAATCCATTAGGGAATAAATTTAAAATGATCAAAATTGAAGCAAATTTCAGGTGCATCCATAAAAAGTTTTGGTCAGATATTTTCCAACTTTTACAACATCACTATAAGACAGCTTCTGCATAGTTTTCTTCTCTTTTTTTTTTTTTTTTTTTTTTTTACAATTTAACATTTAAGGCAACTTGTACACATAAAAGCCTTAATATTTTTTAACAAGATCTTGTAAGGAAGCTTTGGGGTTTGGCATTTCCATCTATTCAAACGAGTGCCTATAAAAGAGAATAAGAGGTCATGAATTCTAATGTGTTTGGATCCTTGCCTTCAAGATCTTTTATTGCCGCATCAGTCCAAGTGATTACAATAAAAAGAAAGAAAAGTCCATCCACGAGAAGGAAATTCTACTGTATTTGTCATGCATATGCACTCTGTATAGAAATGTTCTCTTTGTGAAAACATTAGCATTAACAAAGCAAAAATATGAAACCCACATTAGGCAGATTGCTAAAAATCTGAATGGAATATGCTTTGCATTCTAAACCAAAACATGTATGATCTCATGAGATATCTAATTTATTGAAGAGCATATTATTCTTCTTCATGTCTAAGAAGTTGAGCAGCTCAGATATCCAGATTGATATCTCTCTGTGGTTTTCCTGTGCAACAGGTATGCCCACTTGGAGCACCTTTTGCCCTCTGTACTCGTTCTTATGTGTTTATATCATTCTGGGTTCATTATTTACTAATCTCTTACCCACTTTCAGTGGTATTTCAAGTATATGGTCATTGACTTAAAAATCTACTACCAATGTTTGACTTGGCTGTTTCAATCTGGATGCTTCACAAACAACACACACACACACACACACACACACACCACACACACATATCCACACATATGTGAAGGTTTGCTATTGTATCCTAATGTGGAAGAAAATAAAGGTGATCGAGGTTATGGAGATAACTGTGAGGACATTTCTGTATGAGTGAATGACATATGAGTCAGAGGTCCGGCTAAGGATATTTGTGTGCTTTCTATCTTCTGGAACTCCTTGTATCTACAGTGGAAAGGGAAACATCAAAGATGAAAGAATCCAGCAGAGTCCACCTGACAGTATGACGTCACTCTTCAGTTCTCATTCCCTTCCCCCTTTATGGGAAGTCAAACCCACACATTGCCCTCTAAGCAGCAGCCCTCTGACTTCTCCATGGTGCACATAAATGCCAAACATTTTCAGTCTTTTCGGCTGCTTCAGGTGACCTGCTACAGAGCAGCCCATTTGAGCATACCCTCCTGCTCACACCTGAATTCTAGTCTCAGATGAATCCAGGCTGAAGATTGGCAGCAGCAAAGTCAGCTCCCAGGGCAGCATATTGGCAGGAGTCAGTCGCTGCCTTGTGTGAGCTCAGCAGTGAGACTCTGCCAAGATCATCAGCCACCTCCATCTCACGACTAGCTGACATCAGCCAAGGATCCCTTCAGACTCCGGGGCTCTCACTGCTTCCCCAGGCTCCTCCAAGGTTATTCTATAGTTGGTAGCAGAGAATGAGGGAGAATGCATCATCTTTCAAACTTTCAAATACATCATCTGTTGCTTGGAGGAAACTGGCGAAGAAAAATCAGTTCGTAGTTCTAACAGGCCAGTGACGGCTAGTGAGACTTCAGGGGCTTGTGAAAGACGGTGCTAGGAGGACAGAGTCTGTGTATTGTGAGGACAGTCACCCCTTGCTGCCTCTAGAAGTAGGTAAAAATTTCCATTATTTCCAAAGGTGCTACTGACTAATTTTTATGTTTGAAATTTAAAACTAATAAAAATAGGCTTTAAAGAAAGTGTAAAATGGTGAGTCCAAATGTTTGATTTGGTGGGTTTCCTTTCTATGGTTGATCTTTCAGAGGTAGAACGTTGCCTCTTTCTCACACTGAAAGACGGAAAATGACCCCCAAAACTCAGAGCCACACCAAATAGCTGCGAGATTCCTTTATTTTAGTGCCAGGGCTGCAGCCTGATGGGAAGCTACAGCAGCCAGGGGGGTGACAGGTGTGTTGGGGGGGTGCTCTTTATCTCTGTTGAGCTGACCATGGCGCCGTGATGTGGGATTGGCTGTGCTCATTGGGGGCGCATGTGTGTGGCTCACAGATTGGTCTGCTGTTCCGTGGCGCCAAGATTTTTGAGAAGACCTTTGAACCAGCTGCAACAGTCGCCATTCTGTGAGCATGGCAGCTGGGGTGGGACCCTCACATTCCTCCCTTTTGATTCTTCTGAAGGGAGCAGGGGAGAAGGCAGGCTGATTCTAGCTACTTCCTGCTGAGTGGGGTCTCAGCCTAAAAGGGGGAAAGGGAGGGGTCTGAGGCTAGTAAGGATTCCCAAGGAACAAGGCGCTGTAAGCAAAGGTTTCTTCTTTGGAAAATGAGAAGAAGGGTCCCTGCAGGATCAGGCCCTCTAGGGGGCTTCCAGCCATCCCAGCGGATTGCATCAGTCTGGGATGAGCCAGCAGTGCTCCAGACTCGACCCTGGGTGGGGCGGGTAGGCTCGGACTCATCCTGTGGATGTCCGGGTGGGTGAAGGTGAAATGCAGGCCTCCGGGAGCTTCTTCTTCTATCGTGGGCAGGGGGTGAGAGTCCCTGAGAAGAAACTGGTGGAAAACGGCAGAAACCCTTCGTAATTGAATTTGTAGGAATTTTAGTACACAGGGTAAAATGGAGAGGAACAGAAAGATGCCAGCGAGTGGTGCCAAGAGAGGCAATGCCCAAGTAAAAAAGGTTTTTAAAAAAGTCCCACGTGTCTGATCCCGAGGGGAGGGGGCTTGTGCTAGTAACCTGCGCTTTGTGTTTTGGAGATGATTAGTGTTAGTGTTGATTACTTGATTCATTAATGTAATAGCAGCGATTCTCTTGGAGGAATACACAATGCTCCCCTCTTCTGCGGTAAGCCTAGGGCCCTCAGGCTTTGGAGAGTCACGCCTGCCTGTTGGTGCTGGACGGACACTGGGATTGTGCTGTTTCCTTGATAACATCCTGGAGTTGGGTTTGGAATTCCTGTATGCGGGAACGCTGTATCCCAGCGCAGAAGCCCCCAGGCCAGACCCCAAGATGGAGATGGCCATGGAGATTCCCACCAACACGGGAAGATGTTTTGTCCGGAGGTTTTGGGTGAGATTATATAAGGATTTTCCCTCCCCAAACAAGGAGAGGTCAGTTGTGGAGCCAAAGTGACGGGAGTACAAGGGGCTACAGAGGAGGAATTAATGGTCTTCTATAAAGTATCATTACACCAATAAAAAGCACCTCAGAAAAATTTAGGGTCATGTTACATTGGAAGGGTGACCCAGACCCAGCGGATCCATAGCGTTTGGAAAGGACGGGGGTCGTGAATAGGGGGTTCCCCCTATGATTGAGAGCTGGAAAGGGTGGATGTCAGCGTGGGAAGAGAGGACCTATTAAAAGAACGGGGAGGGGAACCCCAACCAGGGAAGGCTTGTGCATATTGGCACAGAGGAAACAGTCCCTTGCTGGAATGTGTGAGGAATGAAGGAACCGCAGTCCCTGATTTAAGAGGCGATGCCAGGAGGTGGAGCCTTGGAGAGGAACAAATGCGAGAGGTTAAGGATCTTTCTCCATCCTTTATGAAATTGGTTGCTCTTCCTCAGGAAAGCGGTGAATCTGTTTTTAAGGTTCTGCGGATGGTGATGGTTCCAACTGGCCCAGAATAGAATTCACTAGGGTGTAGGCCACCAGTGAGGCCCTGGCCCCAAGATTTGTGCAAGAGGTTGGAGACGTGTATGAAGGTTTTATGGTCCTTAGCAACTCCGTCCCATGCATGGAAAGGAGGCTTGTCTGATGGGTATATTCTATTGGGCGCCAGGAGACCCATGGACCATATTGCATGTACTCCAAGGGCACCCATAATCCTGGGGCCATTCGTTCCAACATCCCTCTTTTGTCTGTTGGGATTTAAAACAGGATGTATGGATATATAACATTGGGGTGGAGCCTTTATCCGCTGGAGGTCAGCGACTTCCAGGTCTACAGAGGAGACATTTAAGGGGGCCTGCGTTGCGCTGACTATACGGTTGACCTAGCATCCATTGGTCCTGTAGGATCCTTGTATGGTAAACAAATAGTAGGGGTATGTTGGCAGTTCCCCCTTTGAGAAGGGGTTCAGGAAAGTGAGAGGAGCAGAGCAGGAAGGAGGGGGAATGGAACTGCCCTGTAAGGAAAGAAAATCGTTTTTCTGGGATTGAGGGGGTGTAATCGCCTAAGTGAAGTCTTAAGGGGGTGTGGGGAGAAGAATGACAGGAATACTTAATGGAGGATAATTTGTCATTGGGTCTGGAGAGGTCTTTGGCTCAACCCAGCTAGGTGCAGGTTTCAGTCTGGAGATGTGAATCCATGAGGTGGTTTTGTTGGAACTTTCCGATAGTTTGGCTGCTGTGGGAGTACACAGAATGATCTAGTAAGGACCCTGCCACTTTGGAGTCAAAGGGGTCTTTTCCCCCACAGTTAGGGGGTTGGAAAAATATCCATTGTCCAAGGGAAAAAGGGAACCAGATATGAATCCCAGAGGGATCTGGGAGCAAGTGTTCCTGGTGTTTCTATAATGAGGTCTAAATATATGAGAGAAGAGAGAAAGTGAGGTCATTAGGAAGTTGTCCTGATGTGGAAGAAACACGGGTGTGGGGGATCTGTCATAGTCAAACACAGGTGTCAACTTGACTATTGAGGGTTTGAGCTCTGGGAACATTTATTGAGAATTAGTGGTTGAGTTGAGCCCAGAGCAAACCTGCAGGAGATTGTCTTGCTGATGGGGAAGATCCAGCCCATGGCCAGTAGGACTAGACCCTGGAATAAATCACGGAGAGCTGGTTAAGAGAGTTGGCATTCTTGTTTTCACTTGTCTAGACATGCTGGCCTGGGAAGTAAGGATTGTTCCTCTCTCAGCCTTATGTGGTGATGGTGTGGCCAGTTCCCTTGGCCCTGGTGTTGGTGCGTGCTCTCCCATCAAGCTGGACTATGAACTGTAACCAGAAATCGTAAGAGAAGAGTAAACCCTGTTCCCTTAAGCCGTTGGATGGTCTGTAACAGTTACTCTTTACTATTGCTGTATAATTTATTATAATTTTTCAAGATTAATGGGTTTTTGAGCAGCTTGTTTTAGACCCACGATTAGGCAGGTGACAAATCTGGTCACAAGGGGTCAAGCCTTTGGCTGTATATTAATCCCACTTGAAGTCTACATCTAGACCGACTGCCTGTGCTCCTAGGGGATGGGCGGGGGGTGGGGGGCGCGGTCTGGTGAACTTCATAGGTGTGTACTCTAGCCTATTCCCAGGTCTGCCTACCTTCCTGGGAGGCGGGGAAAGAGTGTTGTGGCTATAGTGTAGGTATCATGGAGGTTAGGCTGTATGCTTGAGCCAAGTATTGGAATTCTTTGATGTATAAAACAGGGTTAGTGGTAAAGAATCCTAATCTCTTTTCGAGATGAGATAAATCGGCCATTGAAAAAGGGACACGTATATGGATAATGCCCTCAGCCCCAGCCACCTCTCCTAGAGGCAGAAGAAACAAGCGGGGAATCAGAGCAGGTAGAAGGGGGGCTGAAGTCATTCTAAGGCTGAGGCAGAGTAGGTGAGGGTAAAAGGGGTGTGATTGTGGTGGAGCAGGATGGTGGTAGAGAAGGGGGGGCTCATCTGCAGGACTGAAATCAGTCAAGGGGGCTCATCTGCAGGACTGAAATCAGTCAAGGGGGGCTCAAGGAGGGGATGCAGAAGCCAGCCAAGTGGAGGCTGTTTTAAAGCTAGCATGAGGTGTTGAGGCGACCAGGAAGTGCATAAGTCGGGACATTGGCGGAGATCAGTAAAAGCCCCAACATATGGAATCACTATCCATTTTCTGGTCGGAAATGAGGGAGCCAGATCCGAGTTATGGCATCATTGAAAGACAGAAAGCAGTGCCCAAAACTCAGAGCCACACCCAACAGCCGAGAGATTCCTTTATTTTAGCAGGGAAGCAAGCAGCCGGGCTGCAGCCTGATCAGGAAGCCTGATCAGCCAGTGAGGGAAAAGGGGATGCTCTTTATCTCTGTTGGGGTGGCATGGTCGCACGGGATTGGTTGTGCTCATCAGGGAGTGTGCATGGCTCACAGATTGGTCTGCTGTTCTGCATGCGCCAAGATGTTTTAGAAGAACCTGGAATCAGCTAGAACAGTCACCATTTTGCAAGCATGGCAGCCCTAACACATCCTACCCATACCTTGCAGAGTTGCATCACATGGGCCCAATCCCAGGTCTATTAACTGTAACAGGACTTGGGCTGACTCAATCTGCACATTGGAATGGCCACTTGCTCTCAAGGCTGAGCTCCAGATAGACTGAGTTCAGCCGGTGAACTGGCAGGATGCGAAAGTTTGTTCTGGTTTGAGTTCCTTCCCTTCGTCAGAGATTTCAGGAAATACCTGTTTGGTACAGTATGATAAGATGTCCATTCTAATTCTTGTCTTTCTTCCTTAATTAAACTGATTGTCAAGGTTAATGCATCTTCATTGATGAATTTTCCCTAAGGCAAAAACAGCCAGAAAAAAAAAATCTTCAAACTGAGAGAAACAACCCTGGAAGGATCTAGCTTGTTGGGTGACCGTGTCTCTCTCTGTAGAATGTACCTCTTTCTGTACTTGGGTTGCTAACAAAAGGAACCTAAGATTGTAATTTGCAAATGCGAAGAGTCAAGAGGTACTTAATAATTGAAACGAGTCTGTCCTAAACAGGAGTGAAGCTCAGAAAGTGACCTAGGCAAGCAGACCTCTGACCAGGGAGTTCTCCCAGGCCTGGCCCAGCAGTAGAGGAGTGTGTGGGAGCAGACCATTGGCTGCTGCCATGGCAACCCTTTCAGAAGAGACTTGCCTGCGGCTATGTCTATACAAGCCTCTGAAAAGTAAAACATTCAATCAATGAGTGGCATTGTCCACTCCACACTTGGCCGATCAATGTGGCAGATCTCGTCACTGAATTAATTGGGTCACTTCTCTGCGATACAGCTATAGGGACTTTGTGTGTGTTTCCTATTATAGAAAAGCAGAGTTAATCTCCAGTCTGTATTTAGCTTCACGTTTGACCTCTGCCACCTTTCTGTGTTGGAAAGGGCAGGAAGAGAAACCCGGCAGAGCAAGAATAATCTCTAAAATAAGTATGTGGTGTGCTGCTGCCATACAAAACAGCTTGGGAGGCAGCATTGAGCAAGCCCACGCAGTGTAAACACCAATTTATTCATCTACAGAATGGGGCAAATGATCAGTTCTTGTTAGGTTTGTTTTCAAAACCAAGAAGGCACAATATACTCCAAAATAACATAAGTCAAACCAACCGCTGTTTTTGCCCAGCACCCCTTCCGGGAGAGATAAAAGCACATTTCTGAAGACAGATCTGGTGTGGGCCTTTGTGGTGAAAGTGGTCAGAGGGACACTCTGGACAGTTCCACAGGTCAGGTGGTTTCCAAGACAGTGAGGTCCTTGCAGAAAGAGGCAGGCCACCAAGGAGAGATGTTCTCATCACCCACGGGCCATCGAGGGGAGACATGCTCCTCACCCACCAGGGCAGAGGGGAAACTTGCTCATCACCAGTCAGGCTTCCGGTCCTAGTCCGTCCCTCTTGGTTACTTCTTCTCTCTTCAGGGAATTAAGCTCCATTGGCTAGAGTGGAAGGCAGTATCACATCTGTCTTTAAGACTTTACTTAAAGCTATGTAGCAGCAGTGGGACTCTTCAGCCCTTGGATAATGCATGCTTTGGTGTAAGTGAGTAAGAATGTGGCGGATCAGGTAACAAGTTTCACCTGGCCCAGTGGGTCTGCAGACCAAAGTCCAGGTCTGAGGAGGCGCTGTCTGGTCCTGGATACAGTAGGTGCTTGAGAATGATTGTCTTTTCTTCAGTGGTATGCCTTGAAGTGTGGTCCACTCACGAGAAGGGACTCAAGGCCCTGCGTAAATTGGTCAGGATTCTTTAAAGGAACAGATTGGCCTACAAGACAAATTCTAGGGAGTCTAAAATCAATGGCTACCTGGAGCGGCTCAGTTTAGCAGTCAAGTACCTCAGCACTCACAGTCTGGTACTGAAGGACAGAGGCTTCCTGGAGAGGCTCTGCACTTGAGTTACATTGGTGGTTAAAGAAGCTGGGTTCTGATGGCGGCAGCAGGGAAGACGGGCTGCCAGCACAGGGTGAGAGAGACAGTGAGCTCTTCTTTCTTGAAGTTCCTTTTATCTGGTCTGCTACTGGAAGATGTCCACCACATTAAGGGTGGGTCTTCATATTTTAAATATCTTACCAGACAATCTCTTCAAGCCATCTGATGACTGATCTTTTAGTGAATCCCAGGATCAGTCAAATGTTCAACTAAGATTAGCTATCTTAACTGTCATACCATTTTGGGCCTGTAGGAATGAGCATCTGGGACAAGGCCTATAAGTCTCTTTCTAGCGAGGGGTCCTATCCCAATCATGTCACTGTTCACTGAAGTCTAAGACACACCTACTTAACTGCCCTTTGCTCACGATGCTTCTATATTAATAAAAATGAATGAATATTTTGAGTCTGTGGTAGATACGATATTCTTTTTTTTTAAATATACAGGATTAGAATCTGCATCTGCCCACAGCCTAGACGCATTATTTCCGTGCCTGGCGTGTCCCATTCCTGCGGCATCTGCTGCAGAGCTCCCGCCGCCATGATAGTGAACACGACACCTCAGTAGAGGGGCGGGCAGCAGGCAGTGCAGGGGATTTCTGCATGACTCCCAGTTCTGACTCAGCACTTGGGCCATAGTTCCAGCAGACAACAGCACCGTGACATCCATGCTTAGCCCAGACACCATTATGGAAGTGTTGCGGAGTTCTTGTGTTCAGAGCCAAAGATTGAAACCAGAATATAGTGTAGAGGATTAAGGCAGAGTTTATTAGAGGAGAGAAAGAACAGAACTCATGGACTCCAGACGTGGAGGATCACAGGGGCCGCAGCGACCTGCAGAACTCAAGGACTCCAGGGATGGAATCCATGAGGGGTGGGGAGATAGAAAAGAACTCATGGACTCCAGATGTGGAGTGCCACAGGGGCAGGCTTCAAAGATGGCTGCCAAGGAAAAATGGCTTTTCCTCATTGGTTATCTCACGTTGGGCCCAACCCAGTTGATCTTGTGCCCACCTTGAGGTAGGGCTATTCACCAAGGAGAACTAATCTCCGTATCTTTTCAGAGGCAGAGGCTTGGGGAAAGTTGACCACCTTATTTCCAGGAGGACTGAAGTCAGTTCTCCCTACCCCCATGTGGTATTCCTCTAGAGTAATCCCAGCCATGGGAGATGATCTTCCAAGACCTTCAGAGACCCTCCCAGAACAGCAGCTCTAAAACTGCCTGCACCAACTTTCCAAAGGGCTCTCTCCCAAGGTCAGTGCCTCCTGCCTACTTGCCTGTCACAATGCAGGGATTCTGTTGGAATTGCTTTGGTGCGTAGGGCCTTTGGCAAGATTCTGACCCCTGCCCAGGCTTGGCCGGAAGTGTCCCTCAGTGGAGGTGTGCCTGGCCTGGGCTGCACACCCTCTGGAGGCACAGGGGTAGGACCATCATCTATCAGCCCCCAACTCGCTCTGTGCTTTGCAACAAGGCAACAGGACTTCTTGCAATTTCAGGACACAGGGGAGAAGAAGAGTCAATATTTAAGGTTTGGAAATTAAGATAAAGATGCAGCCTCTGGTTACTTATTGATTTGATTATAGGTTATTTTTAAAAAGCAAATCAGGCAGCTGGGCTGATACTCAGTGTGTTCATCTTCCCTTTGTTGCTAAAGGCAGTAAAATTAGTTGGGGATGAGGGGTGTGGCTGAGTGTCCGTATTGCTCCCCTTTCATTATTGTTGTATATTAAAAGATGATTTCATTATAAGCATATGTCATTTGCTTAATCTGTTTGTTTAGCATTCAAGGAATGTATTTTAGCTACCCACCTTTCCATGTGCCAAAGGAAAACTGACCAAAGTCTAACATGACTTCAGGCTAGATGTTTAGTAACCCGGGTTGAAAGTCCCTTTCCATTTGTTACAACAAAATGCCTAAGGCTTGGCACTTTATAATGATTACAGGTTCACTTAGCCCATGGATTTGGAGAGGGATAGTCCAGAGACCGGGCAACTCCATTTGTGTGGACTCTGGTGACAACTCTTCTGTGGCATCACAAGACTATGCATGGCAGGTACTGCACAGGCAGCTTGCAGAAGATACATGAGGCAGAAAGCCAGAGCAACATAAGTCTTATGCCCTCTCTTTCTAGTGGCCACACTCAAGGGCATTAACTAGAGTTCTAAGGGATCTCCCCCAGCCCCAGGGAACCAATTGCTTCTCACTAGAACCCACCTCTTAGCAGTTGTCCCACCTCTCAATCTTCCCTCACTGTGATGGGGAGAGGGGCAAACTTCTAGCGCAGAAACCCTTAGGGGACATGTTCAGACCATTCTGAACCACACCATGGAGAGTCCAGGGACTACACTGTGACAGTTCCTGGCAGCATGTTGTCCTACATGAAATAGGATGGGTGCTACAAAACAGGGGGATGTACACACAGGGTGATGTGGGGTAAGTTTGTGGGGCAGATAGAATCAAGACCAGGTCATTGGTGGGAAAATATCCCAGAACTAAGTCAGCCTGTCTCAGGTACAGATAGCACTTCCTAGAACCTCTACTGGGAGAATACATGTGCACGCACACGTGCTTCTGTGCCCACGACGAAAGCAGGTGGAATCTGCAATATCCGCTTGCATCACAGATCACTATCTCTGACTTTTACTAAATACAACAAAAGGATTGCCAAATGTCATAAACCACATTCAGGAACAGAAATAGAAATGTGAGTGTTACAACCTCAGCATGTCCAAATTTTTCCCCCAAGGACATATTTTTTATGTTATTTTATTTAGCTGAATTTGCTAAATACACAAGCCCAGTGAATCAGCGACTATGACTCATTTTCAGTCTTCCTTGGCAAAGAAGTCCAAACCTGGATCCACTCCCCCAGTGTCATATAGATTTTTTTTCAGATGCCTGGAAGAGACGTGATCTGCCTGTCTCGCTTTCAGACCACTGCAGCTTATCTGGAGTATATTCTGCATCTCTTCCCCTTACTACAGCTTCATCTCTACTTTCCCTTCCATCTGCATAGTAGCCAGTGGTTTCTGGACAACATCCTGATTCCCTGCACTGAATTCCAGCATGTCCCTCCATCTCCAGACATGGTCATTCCTGGTGTCCATGTGGGTTTAATTTGCAAAGTCTGCAAATGTCCAAGTCCTTTAGTTAAAATAGTATAATATTTGCACACAATTTATAAACCTTCTGCATATTTTAAATCATCTTTGAATTACTTATAATGTCTGGACTGATGGAAGCACTAGGCAAATAGTTACGACTCGACATTGTTTAGAATATACAGCAAGAGAAAGTTGGTACGTATTCAGTACAGACTCACTTTTTGAAGTGACATCTGATGTGTGGTTGATTGAACAGAGTCCACAGGTAGGAGAAGCAGCCAACTTTGCCCACGTTACTGCATTTGCTCCATCTCCTGGCATGATTTTAGCTTAAAGATACAAGATTAAAAAACAGAAGAACATCATGGAAAGTGTCCTATCAACATTTCACCAGGAAAGGGAACAGGTCTCAAGAAGCTTCACACCTCCCTAATTCTGATAGGGAAGAAAAGGATGCTTTCCTCAATAGTATGCCCACTGGTCTGCGATGCTCGCAGAAGCATGAATCATGACAAGCAGATGTCAACAAGGGCAAACTAGATAAAGCACATAAGTGAAAGCGGGCTACATAAGTGAAAAATAGGAAGGAGTTTGACAGAGGAAATGAAGGGTTGAATAGGAAAAAAGAGGGAAGAATGAAATGAGGATCAAGGGGAGACATAAAAGAAAAATTTTAAAAAGAATAAGTAAATAAATAGAATTTTTTTAAAAGGAGTTATTAATGACCCTGTCTGAGGAAGCTGCACCAACCACTGTCTGAGGACTGTGTCCATTTTTTCAGCACTATGATAAAAAATAGATATATAGTCATAATATACAGAATATTGTACAGAATATTGAATTATAAGAGGCTACCAGAAATCTAGATATGAAGGGAAACTAAAAAGTGCTCCTGAAAGATTAGGAATGATTTCATCAAAAAGCTGGAATATAATATGGCAAATGCCAGGCCACCCTCCAAAGAACACAAATCTAGTAATGCAAATGCAGGGCACTGAGCAGAATGTGCTGGAAAAACACTCAGGATGCATAACCAACCATGAGACAAATATGAGTAAGCAAAGAAGCACTATTACAGGAGAAAATGCTGAACAAATTCATATTTCCCAGGTACATTAAATGAGTTTTGATATATACAGCTGGAAGGACATGCCTCTACTGTGGCCTGAGAAGATTAGGGCATCTACTTTCCATCACCAAGTCTGAAGCTAATGAAATATATTTTCAGGGAAATGTTGAAGAAAATGAGACAATTTAACATAGATGAAGAAGGAAATTACAGTTTGTAGAATCAAACGGTGATTACATCATGCTACTGGGCTGTGTTTCAATTAATGACATGCTACACTAGTGAGCATTGTCTCATTCAAATTCTTAGAATTCTGGCTAACAGGTCACTTTTCTCCCAAAGATTGTTTCAGAGGGGGAAAAAATCCTTTTCATAAAGAGGAAAAAATGATCCCCAGCCAAAGCTTAGGACTAGCAAATATCAATTGTTTTGTGTCATAACAGTTTAGTGATTGGCGTGAATGCACTTACAATGCAGGCAGTGAGAAAATGTTTAGATTTGAGTTATCAGTGAAGGTCACGAAATTTCTCTCCTTAAGAAGAAAGTAGACAACCATCTGCCATGCATAACTTAGACAAGAGATTCTATAGTTTTGATATTTTCAGCCTTTATCTGTGTAATATCTATTAGGACACAAAGAAATGGAGATGAAAAATTTCTGTCTCATTGAGATATCTTAGCCATCATGATGTCATAGCATGTGTTCTTTAAGTGTTTGTGGTGTCAGTAGACCTACTTGCTGCCATGTCTACAAAAAGACAGTGTCCAGTACGTAACACCAGATGTGTTGATGAATGACAGTTGCTAGTATACAACTTTACCATAATATTATTGTCATTTTATAGTATTTTCTTTGTGTTTCTCATATTTACTATGAAGCAGTGTGCATGCTACATCAGCAGCAACCAGATACATCTCATGTTTGCACATCTCTTGATATAGTCTTCCCTTAGGCTTGTTATAATCACATGTCACATTGTCCCTCAATGCTTTGTGAGCAATGGACTATGCCATATATGCATACATACATTCATACATACATACATACGTACATATATACATCTACTTTACATGTGTTTCAAATGCCACATAGCTCACATTCATACTAGGTTTTACCATGTAGGTTTATGAAAATATACTTTCTGATGTTTAAGCAAAATCACTTGAGGATGTGTTTTTCAAAACATTTTTCATCATTTAGCAGCACATAGCTGTACTGGGCTCATAGACATGTTCTGCGAAAATATGCCAGGTCCACTAGACCTCTAGGACAGGGCTGTTAAAGATCGTGTGAGAATACTGACTCTGTCATGTGTTTTGTCTATAGCAAATGCTAATCTTATCCTCACTCCAATTGATTTATTAATTAAACTTTCCACTTTGAGATTATTTTAGTTTCACATGCAGTTATAAGAAGTACCAGGAAGATTCCCATCAAAGGCAGATGGGAATTCTATTAAACATGGATCATCAATATTCTCATTCACAGAGTCGGTGCCTGACATGGTATGGGTCTTCATTTGCTCAGATTTTCTTAGATTTCTTTCATGAACATTTTTTGTTCTTAGTATGCAGACCTTACATACGTGAAGTTAGATTTCTCATTTTTATTTCCTTAGAATGACTGTAAATGATAGTCTTTCATTCTCACTGTCCACATGTCTGTTTTTGTTATGCAGCAGTGAGATCTGCTGTTGTTATCGTGTGACTTGGTTAAATCCTTTTTCTCAGTTTCAGATATTTTGTAGGCGCTCCGATTTCGATGTAGACCTTTCTCTGTTCTGCAGTGGAGGCATTTTGTTTCTTCCGGTCCAGATGATTTTTGCCTTGCTTTTTTTTTTTTTTCTGGCCTTACTGGAGTTGGATGCTCAGTTCCATAACAAATAAGACAAGTGAGAGATGCTTTGTTCCCACTACCATGGGAATAGTGTTTAGTATTTCACTAGCATGTACATTACCTGTTGGGCTTTTCAGATGTTCCATGCCAGATTTAGGAAGCTCCCCTCCATTCTTACTTTACTGAAAATTTCTGAAATCATAAATTGGTGCTAGACTTTGTCAAATGTGTCTTCTATATTTGTTGATATGATTATGTGATTTTTTTCTTTAGCCTTATGGTATAGTATATTCCACTGGTTTATTTTTGAAATGTAACCAGATTTGCATACCTAGAATAAACTTCACTTAGCCATGAAGCATAATTTGCTTATAAATCTCTGCTTTGGATTTGCTGGATATTTTTGCAAATTTTATAGCTGAGTCTATGAAAGATACCAGTCTGTAGCTTTAGCTTTTTTTTTTTTTTGTATCTTCTCTGTCTGTTTAGGACCATTCACTAGTATTAACCTCACAAATTACTAGTGCTATATTTTTCTGTATGACTTTCCACAAGAGACTATAAAAATTGGTGTTAACTCATCTCTAAAGTTTGGTATTATTCCTTAGTGATAACTTCCACACTGAAATTTTCTTTCAGAAGCAATTTAATTAAATATTCAGTTTCTTTAATACAAGAACTATTCTGTGCATTTCATTTTTATTGAGTTTTGATAGCTTATAGTTTTTGAAATCCATTCATTCTAAATGCTTATATTATGAGCATAAAGTTATTTGATTTTTCTATGGTAGACTGAATAATGGCCCCTGAATTTACCTATCATGGATCCTGTAAACAATATGATTATGTGTACAATGAGAGATCTTACAGATGTGATAAGGCTGGAGACATTGATATAGTAAGGCTATCATAGAGCATAGGACATACAGTCATAGGTGTCCTAAAAATTGGAAGGATGTATAAGAGTTGGCCAAATAAGGGAGAAAAAAACAGCATGATACCAACACAAGATGCTAAACTCCTCCAATGCATGATGAAAGAAGTGACCATGAGCCAAGAAATGCAGGAAATAATGGCAGAGAAGTTAAAAACTGCAAGGAAATTAATCCTTCAATGACTGAACCAGTGAAACCAGTTAAGGCTTTGGATGCCCAGATTGTAGGAGAATGAATATTGCTGTCTTAAATCTCAAGATTCATGATAATTTATTAGCATCAGGCATAGGAAATGAATAAACCCTCCTCATTCTAATATATCTTGGCATGAATTTCAGTTTTAGTGGTAGCCAGATTTTGAAACTGTGTATTGACAATATTGATTATGATTTGTAAGTTTTCTCTTTATCTTTGTCAATCTTGCTAAAGTCTTATCAAATGTATAGATTTTTTAGAAAACATTTTTGTATAATTGATTTTCTGTATTATTTTCCTACTTTCAATTACATTGATTTCCATTCATTCTGTTATGATCGTCTTGTGATTATTTGAGATATTTTGCTTGTTTCCTCATTTCTTAAGGTCATGTCTGAGATTGTTAATTTTAGATATTTTTCCAGTTATAATGTGAAAAATTAGTGTTAAACATTTCTTGTTTTCTCTATATTACGCATATTTTGATAAGCTGTCATTTTTATTGAGTTCTGTACCTTTAAGATTTTTCTTTGTCACTTCCTCTTTGGCCATGAATTATTTAGAAGTTTGTTGTTTAATTTTCTAGTATTGGAGTTTTCCTGTTGCCTTTCTTTTATTGACTGCTGGTTTAATTCCATTATAGTAAGAGAAACCACTATGTATGATTTCAATCCCTTTGAATTTGTTGAGGTTTGTGTTATAACACAAGATTTAGTCTATATTGAGGTGAAAGCTATCAGCGCTTATTTTGAAGTGGAGCCTGTACTGCCACACCCAAGAACTCAATACAGTGAAACCTGCCTCAGATAGACTCCCACAAATCTAACCTATGAAAACCTCACCACAGAGAAATGAGACTCTAAAGAGATACAGCACTATCCAGAGAGACTACGTGTGACTGGTACAAGTCATGAGAAGAGGAGATTATTAATTTGATAGTTAGACCACTAATGGGCCAGTCATGCCCCAGAAAGTACCCAGGCACATGCAAAAGCAGACTATCATAGATGGGGCCAATGGATCTCACAAGCAGGGGGAGGGGAGAGTAGGAGGGAGACTGGGTAGAATGAATGGAGTGAGATGGGGGGAATAATAGAAGACAAAAAACATAAACTCATTGCACCTGGGTATGAAAACTCAAAAAATAAAAATGAAAAGGTTGTACTTTTTGCTTTGTTCAGAGTGCTGACTTTTGGTTGAGAACCCACAGAACCTTGTCTAGCACAAATAAAGCTGCTTCCTGGAAAACAAATATGGAAGCCACTATCACGGAGTAGGGCCTTCTACATACCTTAGATCCTGCTCTTTGATCTGTACTTTGATCTTGTATGACTTTCCTCATACTCTGGGTGTCCTGCTATATAATGATGAGAGGTGAAGAAGTCTTACAGCTCTGTCAGTTTCAGGCTTGTAAGCTTTTTGATATGATCATTATAACTTCTTAGCAACTAATTCCTCGCTGTCTCTAGAAAGCCATGTGTGCATATATTCCTGCAACCATGTGTATATGTGTCTATTTGTGTGTGTGATGTGTAAGTGTATGTATGTGTGGCATATATGTGTGTGTGTGTGTGATGAATGTGTGTTTATGTGTGCTATTTGTAAGTGAATTGTGGTGTGTGTTCATGCATGCGTTCGTGCGTGCGTGCATGCATGCTTGCGTGCGTGCGTGCGTGCGTGCGTGTGTGTGTGTGTGTGTGTGTGTGTGTGTGTGTGTGTGCTTGGAATACAACCTTTGGGTGGTATTCCTTCTGACCTTGCTTAAAACTGGGTCCCTTTTCTGCTGCCTGTCATCTCGCATTTCACATACATGCACTACAATTACATCTCCACACACAGGTGGAGATGACTTGATTTTATTTACTACATTAACTATTCTTTTAACATTCTTTCATACACTTTTGTGTTCTTTCTTTGGGGGAACTTCCAAACTTTCATCTGGAATTGTTTTTAAACTATTCCTTAAGAGGAGGTTTTCCAGTAACAAGTCCTCTTAACTTACCCCTGTCACCTTTGTCTGGGACCATCAACTGTCTTGATAAAGGAAGTCTACTGTATAGAGAATTGCAGGTGACATTTCCCTGAGTACTTGAAAGGCAGTGGCCCCATCTTCTGATGGCTACAGTTTCAGATAAGAAATCTGATGTCCTCATAGTGGTTCCTTATGTGTTATGTGTCATTTCTCTGTGGCTACTTTCAAAACATTGTTCTTTGTCTTTCAGAGTTATGGTCTATGTGGTTGTAGATTTCATCATGTCCCTTCTCTATAGGGTTCATCGGCTTGTTGGAGAAGTGTATGTCATTTGTAAAACTAGAAACTTTCATCTTTAGTCAATTAACTCCTTTTTCATAACATGGTGTATTTTCCTTCCAGTGTCTAAAGACACACATGCCACATTTACCTACTTCACACATATTCATAGTTCCTGAGACACAGTGGCTATTTCCAGTTTGTTTTCTCTTGGCCATTTCAGAATAAGCAAATTCTGCTGAATTGTCCTTAAGTAAATTCATTCTCCCTTTTGTCATCTCTGCTCCACTGATGAGTGTACACAGCAAATTTTCATTTCATATTTTACATTTCTCAATTCTATAATTTCCATTTTTTATATTTTTATAGCTTCTGTTTGTTGGTGGTAATTTCTTTCTTTTTGTTTATTTTGAAAGAATCTGTAATTACACAATAAAGTATTTCTATGATGGCACTTTTAAGTCCTCATTAGATAGTTCCAGTATGATTATTAGTATGATGAATGATATTCAGTTACTCCTGAAACTTTTTGAGTTGCGAGTCCTATCAAATCTTAATTTTTAGCAAGAATTCAGCTCATTGTCAAGCATCATGGATCCAGGTAGATGGGTGTTTAAATTCATGTTGGACTCTACTACTCCACCGTCACTGAACAATGTGATAAAAGCTCATGCCACCTTTCTGCAGGAGCAAGAGGCGAGCACTTAGCTCTCCTTTTGGTCCTAGCAAAAGTCAGTACCAACTTGTGCTCCTTATTGTTCCCAACTGACCACATGATCACCTCCTGTCACTAGACGCAAGAGGAGCTGGCTCACACCTGTTGCTGCAGAAGGGAGGCAAAAGTGTGGCTGCCTGAAGGGTCCCACTAGCACCACAGATGGAGAAGGAGGAAAAACAGTGCCACTGCTCCTTGGTCAGGTCATTTTGCTCCAGCTCACAGATTGTGATGGACCAGAAGTCCTGCTTCCTGCAGCATCCTGTTGAAAAGTCGGGTGTAGTGAGTCTGGAGCCAGTTGGTTTAGTTCAGTCTCATGGCTGTATGTTTGGTGTGGAGCCCAGAGTCACCAGTGGACCCTGCTAACCTACCTGGGGCGGTGGGAAGCAAGCAGTGCCCATGCCCACCGGGAGGGTTAGAGGACCAGCTCCCTGCCCACACCAGTGTGAAGAGAGTCCTGCCTTCTTCATAGGTGAGAAGGAGGGGGAAGACCAGTTTCCTGCAAACCCCACTCCAGCAGCCAAGGTGACAGCACAGGTTTTCCCACTGGTATCTCACAGGAAGGTATTGCCAGCTTGTTGTTGCTGTGGTTTTTAGGCGGTGCGTGTGTGTGTCTGTTTTATTTGGTCTTGTTTTCTTTTATTTATTTTTGCTAAAGAAACAGGTTTTATGGGCAGTATTTTTGGTTCCCAGCTAGAGATTTCTGTAGTTCCCTGGGAAGAATAAACGAGAGACAACAAGAAAACTTGAGAGCTCTGAACTCAGAAATGCCAGCCCCCTTCTTACATCCTGCCAACCCCCTGGGAACAGACAGTGGAAGAGGCAGGAGGAGTGGACAGGGACAGTGCCTGAGCTGGAATAAACCATCTGCCAAGGATATGTTGCTTGGACAGATTTGAGAAGAATTGAAAGGCTGAGACTCTAACTCTAAACTTTATGTTACATTTATGTTAGCATAGATTTATGTTAAACTTTATGCCTATGGCTCCTGTTTTCCAATTTCGTCTTGCTGATAAAAGACAAGAAAAAAACAACTTCTCAGTTCCCAAAGCTCAAAAATGCCAATCTCTTTCTGGGATCCTTCAGAGAAATCTGATGGGACTGTAGAATTTTTTTCCCTTGGTATTGCCTGAAAAGCTGATTCCTGTTTTCAGGTTTTATACTAAAGGGAGACATTACATGACTTTTTGACTCACTGAGATGTTCCAGTGATAAATACATTTAAATTGGGACCATTGTAGTAACATAGTCTGGTATGGTTCAATAATCTTGATTAAACCTCAGATCTCTAGATTAATAAAACAGGTACCTTTTAACATCACAAGAAATGTGTATGAATCATTTATACAGTTTTTCTGTCAAATGATGTTTGACAATAATCAGATGATAATGAAATGTATAATTAATAATAAAATGCCAACATCTGTTAGCTTGTTACTGCAGACGATTTTTTAGTGTACCATTTCAAATGTGTCACCATTAACCTAATTTATATTAAAATCTGCTAAATACAATCTGCTGTCATTAGCTGTTAATTTGGGTTGGCATGTGACACCACAGAGACGCTCCCCTCTGTTCTCCTCCCCACTTCTTGCTCTGGCTAAACCAAAATCCACGCAAATGTGTTTTCGAGCCGACTGTTTCACATGTCCTGTGGGCAGATGGATCGGGCTGGCTGCCCGATGATCTCAGCTGTGAACCATCCGTCCTCAGAGCCTGAAGAAGAAGCACTTCAGGCAGAAGCCTGCTCTGTAGCAGCAGCCCCTTCTGGTGGTTCTGTACAGCCACCTGTCCGTCTGTAGCATCTCCCTCTTCTCTTTACGCAGTGCCAAGGAGAGCCAGGGCCACATTTCCTGCAAAGAGGACACGGGGCTCCACACACGAGAAAACCATCTTGCTTAGGTTTTCCAACCATGTCTGTTCTAAGGCTCACTCAAGCTCTGCAGGTAGACAGACATCCTCAAACTGACCCAACATTTTCACAAATGCAAAGCACATCTACTGTAGGAGCAACTTATCCAGCCAGGAAGTAAGGAAGTTCTTGAAGAAAACCAATGGCAGGGTGTGCCAAAGGAGCAAGAGTCTGATTGAAGAGCCCCAAGGAGCTGAGTTTGGAGGAAGTTAAGAAAGAAAACAGAATAGTGAATATCTATGAATTCATGCTGTTAGAAATAAAGAAGTGGATACAGCAATAAAATAAAAGCCAAAACGCCAGTAGAGAATACCTGAAAGTCATTTCCAAGACTCACCCCTTCTAGGAGACAAAGTGTAGCCCTCACTTCTTGCCTGTGGCTGGGCACTGTGCCCTCTTTTAAAGACTGCAAGATGGAAGGGAGAAGAATAACTTGACAGTGGAGAAACCTGACAAACGCTACCTCAAGTAGGTGATCAAGGACAACTGCAACGGCAACACATCACGTTGATAGTGTGTAACTGACACAACACGCTGAAAATTGCCATTTCTCTGTGCGGGCTTTCTCCCTGTCTTAGCACGAAATAAAAAATATAAATTCCAAGGAAGGGGCATTGTTCAATAGTTCCTTGATGAGAACACCTCAAAAACTATTAAGGTCATCAAAACAAGGACAGTCTAAGAAAACGACACAGCCCATAGGAGGCCTGAAATGCAACAATTGCATGCCATGTGCTGTCGGGGACAAGGGCCTAGCACAGAAAGGAAATAGGATGTGAAGATACACTAGACATGCTGGTTGATGCTCATGTGTCAGCGTTGGTCATTACCAGTAGGAAATGGCAGGCTAGCATAAATAGTTACTGCTGTGGAAATGGTACAGGGCTACCTTGGAAGTCTCTGCAACTGTCTTCTGGATTTCCTAGATTTCAAAAACCGTTCTGAAAATGAAGTGTGATTTCATAAGAACATGCAATTTTTCTCTTTTAAGAAATATTGAACAATATTCAGATGTGAAGTGAGATTTGCATGCCTGGGTCCTAACACCATCTGCAGGGAAGACCCTATACATGGGTGGGATGGTCCCAGGTAGCTTGGGAAAAGAACTGGTGAGGAGCTGGCCTGACTTTTAATGCATGTAAATAGATCAGTGTGTTATCTGCAGAAAGTTGTGGTATTTCGAGTAACCTTGACTCCCTACCTATCTTTCCCCAGAGCGGGTTGCAAAATAGTCTGTACGTAGAGGGAGCTCAAAATGAGCGTAGTGATGTTTCAGGGATCACCAAGAAGAAAGGTGGTTATTGATGGATTATAATGAATTTCCCACATCTATGACATTCAGTTGAAACTTTGGAGTTTTTTCCCCTCTGTTATAAACTGAGGGTCATTACAGCCATGATCCTCCTTGCTCAGTAGAGCATAATACATAATAAACATAAATATAACACACTTCTCAGTCAGAGGTAACTGGACACACAGCATCCTGATCATGTACACTCAGAAGAATATGATATTAATAATGTTAAATGTGGCCACAAGCCAGTCACAGAGGAAAGCTGAAAATTACACACCTTCCTCTCTTACGAAGATCATTTCTGGAACAGAAAGTGATGAGAACAATATTACACACCTACACGGTCCTTTATATTCAAGAAAACTCAACGCATTTCACCAATTATCTGGTATCTCCACAGGGTTCACATTTCATGGGAAAATAAGTCACTGGTGATGAAAGAAGGAGATCAAAAGATAAATATAGAGAAAAAGGAAGGAAGGAAGGAAGGAAGGAAGGAAGGAAGGAAGGAAGGAAGGAAGGAAGGAAGGAAGGAAGGAAGGAAGGAAGGAAGGAAGGAAGGAAGGAAGGAAGGAAGGAAGGAAGGACTCTGCCCAGTGGTCTCCCACGTGTTGTGCCAGCTGGGATTAGCGAGAGGTGGTCATGGGTCAAAAGGGCCAGCAGGGACAAGGACCACTTCCAGAAATGTCATGACTTGGGCAGGCATTAAGAGATGTGGAAAAGTTTCATGACAGAACTGAGAACAAACAAGAACTGGTTCACAAAAGACCTAACAGAGAAGCACCTTTAGTTTAGAAGAACTAAACCTGTGTTTAGCTGTTGCTTCTTGTGGCCTCGGGACTCCTCTCCCATCTTCCTCTTCTGTCTGTCTTTCTGTCTTCTTTGCTTTTTCTCACTCCAGTCTTCTAATATTTCCAATTGCTGCTTGTGACAGTACTAGGGCTGGTGGTGCCTAGAGTCCTTGGTGAGGACCGTGTTGATATGTAATATTATTATTACCGCTTTTTGTTTCAGAAATGAAGCACTGTGCTTCATTGTGCCCACTGGTACTGCTCACTGTAAGCCGTTCTCCCCAAGCCACACGTCCCTCCAGTAATCCCAAGAAGGGACGAAGGGTTAAGGCACTCTTGCCTCTCTAGATAGTGCTCTGTGTGTGTCGTGTAATGTTCTGTGCCTTGGTGGTGTTCTTTGTCTGCCTCGTTGGCTAGCCTGGAGTGCTCTCTCCCCAGGCTGGGCAGTTACTCAGCAAATACTTGCTTAAGGAGACATGATTGGTTTGCAGTCTCATCAGTGTCCACCTCAGATCTTCTGTAACTTACAGAATATTTGCTTGCTGTCAATCATAATATAAAGATGTGTCATTTCCCCAGCAGGTAGGGTCTAAAGAGGGCTGGTGAATGCATTGGCCATTGAAAACTAATGGAGCAAGTCTGGGCTAGAAAGAAATCCAGAGACCACTAGTTCTGGTGCCTTCCATTAGAGATGAGTAAAATAAAGTATAGTTCAAAGGGCTACGCATGCTCAGTGCACAGTGGTTTGTTGTATTTTACTCTGAACCCAGTGTCTGTCTCCTGTCATGCAACATGGATGGTGTTGGAGACACGTGTGCACACTCCGCTGATTGCACAGCCCCTACTGTGCACGCTGCCAGGCGCAGGCCGTGCTCCAAAGCTAGCTTGTGCAGTTAGAGAAGCAAGGCCTGTCAGATAGAAGTAATGAGCCATCCAAGGGGCACAGGTATCAAAAGGCAAGAGTGACTGAATCTGTGAAAAGTACAAAGGAAGAAAGGCAGGGGCAGAAAGCTTGCAGAAGAGGCAAGGATGGCCTAGAGGAGAAGGCGCCCCAACAAAGGAAGAAGGGGGCTGGATGGCAGATGCTGCTGGGAACACGACGTGGTTTCACCTGTGCTTTTATTTTGAACCACTCCAAAGATGTTGTGGGAAATGCTGAGGTAGCAGAGAGAATAAGGAAAAAACGAGGTGAAGGAGAAGGAGGGGCAAGGGGAGCAATGGAAATGAACTAGAAACAGAGGAGATAGGAACAGAGAGGAGGAGAGACAGGATCTATTGCACTGTTCAACTGCCAGAAGGAAGACCGGAACCATCCAGTTTTCCAGGTCCTGCATGCAGGGTCTCTTTCTACAGTTACCACACTCGCATGGGCAGGAAGTCAGTCTGCGGTGGATGCAGCATGCCCAGGAAGTGCCGAGTCTCAGATCTGTTCCTTTGCAGATGTGACTGCTGGTCTCTGATGGAGAACATATTGTGACTACTTACTTCAATGAAGCTTCTTCTCTAGTTGAACAACGTTTCTAGGGCCCATGTTTCCATGCCCTGGAAAATCTGAAAGACGGGGAAAATGTGTCCTGGTGCAGTGGGTGGCACCTCCAGCACAGCTCCCGGTTTGGTTGAAAAGGAGGAGGTGAGACTCAGCTGTAGACATCCTATGAAAACCCTGAAAACCAGGCTGCTGGAGTGCAACATGACAGAGCAGGTCTTCTCAAAGCTGCTAATCCTCTGGGGACCTTGTTGAAATGCAGATTCTGAATCAGGTGGCTTTGCGTTCATAAAAAACTTGGAAGGAATGTTGACAGTGGCCTGCTGCAAGCAGGATCATAAAGCATGGCTTTGAGGATAGCCCATTAATCCCTCTTTGTCTAGAGTAGTGAACCATATCCCAATGTACACCTGGAGAGTTTTTAAAAAATACCCGTGCCAGGTCTCACCCTAGTGTTCCCGGTTTAAATGTGGTGAAGTCATAAAACAAAAATTTCCAAGATCAAAATATTTGTACCATTCCTTCTTCTACTTAATATGTACATCTTCAAATTTGTTATACTGAAAAAGTCATGGTACAGGCTCCAAATATATGGTTGATAAATGAGTAAAACATTAGATATTAAGAGACACATTTCTCAGAGGGTGCCTATTCATTATGTGGATCTGTTTAATTGTAATCGAGTCAGGTTGCCTGACCTCTACAATTGTGATCACCATAGTTCTACGTTTCCTCTCACTTCCCGTGAGTGTGTGCTTTGCTTTGGACGTGGTTCCCTCTAAAATTCAGGTGTTGCCAAAAGAGAGAGCACTAAGTGTCAGAGGTGTTAAGAGGTAGCCATGAGGGCTCCTCCATTGCAGGAGGGTCTTGGTGCCATTTGAAGGAGCTTGCTGGAGGGAGAACCTTGCTCTCTTACCAGTCTGCATTCTTCTCTGCCAAGCACTACTGGCAACTTGCTCTTGAACTTCCCAGTTTCCAGAACTATGAGAAAATAGAGCTCATAAATTACAGTTCTCAGGTGTGACGTCATAACCTCACACAGTATGTTACTGGGGTCCCAAGGCAATGCAGTGGGTTCGAGAACCCTTTGCTTGCCATGACTGTAGCTATTTCTTTTGGAGAACTGAATGTGTCTCATAGGACCAAGATACTTAGAACCATTAGCGCAAGGACTAAAATTAGCATAGTGGAGATTTTTTTCAGGGACACAGTGTTCTGATCTGCATGTCTTTAAAAGGACAAACATCTGTTTCCAAGACAACAAAGGAACATCCCTCTGGAGACACTGATGTGAGCCTGACTACGGGACAGCAAGCATGAGGGTGTTGGAGTTCTATCTGAGAACTGGTTGACTGCCAAATCTGGTTCCTTACAGATGGCTTTGAAAATCCAAAGAAGGAGACACAGAGAACTGAGCCATATCTTCTGATGCCTTGCTCTTGTTGGGAGCATCTTTGAGAAAAGAGGAGAAAATGGGCATCTTTCCTTCCTTTTCATCCTCTTCTTCTCCTCATGTTTTTTATGATCTTGCTGTTGTCCTCACAATTACTAAGTGAAAGAAGTCCCCCGCCCCCTCTCAGCAGAAGAGTGAATGCAGGCCACAGTGTGTGCTCTACAAAAACACTTAAGGAGCAATAGCATCTTCTACTACTGCTTTGTGTCCCATCCACTTGCCAGTGTCCTGATCTAAACCTACCTGCCCAAACACACACGACTGCACGTGACAGCAGATGTCAGTGTCAGCTGTCTACCCCATTGCTTTCCATCTGATCTTGAGAAAGGATGTCTCGCTGAACCTAGAGCTCACCAACCGGCTGACCTGACTGGTCAGTGAGATCTGAGAGTTCACTGCTTCTACCTCAACTTTCTAGCACTAGAGTTACAATGTAAATGCCTGACTCTTCATGGGTGCTGGCGATCCGAACCCAGCTCCTCATGCCTGCATGAGGACTCCCGAGCCGTCTTCAAGCCTAAAGCTTTTCTTCACAAATCTAGTCCAGTGCTCTTCAAAACAGGGATTTTTTTCACAGTATAATTTTCCTTTTGGAGCAGCAGCAATCACAACATTTCTAACAGTGAATTCATGGAATATAGCACCCCCACACCCATACTCCAGCCAGTTCCCCAGTGGACACCAGTAGAGTTGCCTATATTCCAGTTCCACCTACCAGGAGATAGTATCATTTCCCACAAGTGAATTGCTCAGTCCCACAAGACTCTACCTATGTGAGATGTTGATCACAGGCTCCAGGCTGTGCCATGCTTCTGACCAACTGGCCATGAATTACACATCTCACAGCCTATTCCTAAGGCTCGATAATATTGCTAAATCAGACCACATAGCCAGGAAAATACTTTATGTGTGTTTGTTCATTTGTCATACAGTGTGTTCCAATGATAGAGATGAGCAGCCAGCTGGAAGAAATGTTCCACGAGCCAAGGCACCTGGAAGACACAGCTTCCAGACCTCTGCACGGGCCCTGCTTCAGGAACCTCCTTGTGAACCCAGTATGTTTGCAGAGGATTTTATGGAAGATGTACGCGTGATTGTCACCTCACCGGCTGTGGGCCATCAACTTGATTGTAGCCTCCCCTTCTCCTCTCCAGAGGTGGAGATGAATTAAAAACTCCCAACCTGTCAGTTCCATCTTTGGCCTCTCGAGGGAAAAGCACTATCCTGTCCCAAGTCCCCAGCCACCCCTCACTGCAGTCCTTTCATTAGTAAACAGAATACACTCTGGTCACTCCAGAGAGCCCAAGAGCTTTAAAATGAAAAGCCATGAAAAAGATGGGGACCACATGTGTTTATTCCACAACTTCACCACTGTGAGCCAGGTCGTATAAAGAACCTCTGAGGTCATAGGACCTACTTAGACATGGGGACTAACTGAGCACATTCAGGGAGATCTACAACTTTAAGAACAAGGTACTTATGCAGAAGGAAACAGTAGCAGAATTCTTTGGAGATCTAGACAATCTCTAGAGGATAGTTTCAGGATGTATGGAATGGAAAGAAAAAAATCTAAAGGGTGGGAAAGAAGCAGTGAGAGAGGTCTGGGCCTCTGTGTTTCTTTCCAGCCCCAAGGCCTGAGTATATTTCTCCACTCAGGCCAGGAGCCCTTTGATCAAAACCTAATCAGGAAAAGAAAGACTACATGTTCATTCTTGCTAGGCAAATCTGTCCCCTTTGGCCAAATTTGTACCTAGATAAAATTGTATCTCTATTCCCCAGGAAGATAAAGGTGTGGTAAACAAATCTCTCAAAAGAACAGGATTTTCAGAGATTAGCAAGATTAGCCTTTAGTTTACATGCAGTTCTGCAGCTGTGGCTAGAAACAATCACTGAGCCGCTGTTAATTGTGCAGCAACTGTGCCCTGTATAGTCAGCTAAGTCTCCCCTTCCTCCTGTTCATCCCATGACAGCGACGATTTCAGCTTGATAGGTGTTTTCCAAAGACAAGACACAGGAATATATGATGGTATGGCTATGTAATTCAAATGCTGTGATTCTAATTTTTCTATGAGAACAACATTTGGGATATAAAGTGTACTTTACCACATGAACCACCAAATAGATGCACCTTTTTAAGTAGGCCCTTAATTGCAAACAATTTAATAGTATGTCACAAATACCAATGTATGTGTAACAACAGAATCCCATGGCGTGTTTCTTTGCAGAGAACTACTTTTGGAGGGGTCTATCAGATGTCACTTTGAATTAACATAGTCATTAATGATTAAGCAGGAAAAGAGTTGAAAATATTTGCAGTTATTTTAAAATAAAACAAAGCAAAAAAACCCGATATACTAGGTGTGGGTTGGGAATCTGGGCAGCCTCTACGAGCTGACGTCCCTTTGAAGGTAGACTTGGAGGTGGACAGGTAGCCACCACACAGCCAAGGAGTTAGAGTCTTTGGAGAACCAGCAAAAAAAAAAAAAAAAAAAAAAAAAAAAAAAAAAAAAAAAAAAAAAGCTCCAAATATCAGGAAAAGCATGTTTAGACTTTGGAATCAAAAGTATATGAGCAAAAAGGTAGAGTTTCTGTCTCCGTGTTAATACTCAAAGAGCTTCCGATTGCCATGATGGAACCACTTTAGCTCTTGTCTAAACTCCCACCCTGGAGGGGAAGAGGAAGACAGAGACTGAGGGGTAGGAGTTTGGAACAAGAATACATAGGCTCCACTACTCAGCAAAGCTCTAGGTGGACCCTGTTTCCTAGAAGGAGGGGTGGGTTCTTGACCAGGTGATTGACAGACCCAGTGAATTAACATAAGGGTGGAGTCCGTGCTTTCAGTGCTCAGAGGGAAATGGTGCAAGGAGGCTTTAGCAATCCAAATATCCTGAATTATTGTGTGCATGCTGAACGATGGCGGGCGCTGGTCACACAGCACAGCACCATGCAAAGCTGTGGGGTGTGTGAACAGTAGGGAGGAGAAGCATCTCACGCAGCCAGGACAGGTTCAGTGTCTCAATGATTCTTCTCCACACATGCACTCTAGACAGCTTGGGGGGGCAGGGTGTTCACGTTCTGGATAGTGAGAATATATGAAATTGAAAAGAAGAGCATAAACTTGTATAATTATATAAAACATATTTATAGATAACATATACCCACCTTATGTTCATATAGCAATAAAGATATACCTTTTTGGTACCTACGTGAACAGCTAATATTATGTTGATTAAACAAAGTAACCTATCATATACATGTTGCATATGTATAGCTGAATGTGAGTATGCATGCTTTCAAAGGCCTTCTTTTAATATGTAACACTGAAGTCAAGATCATAGAGAACCCACTGAACAATGTGACTAAAGTCATCCTTCTTGTAGCTCTGTGTGGCTGTTTTAATAGTACTAGAGAAAAACTACTGGAAGGTTTAGCCATAAAGCATCGGGTACAAGACTTTATGTGTCACTTAAACAGAAGCATGAGCCACACAGACAGATGGAAAAGCTGCATCTCAGAGATGTATCTGTGGGGCAAAACGTACTAAAAATAAATGCCTGACACAGATGTCACTGAGTCATTCAAAGCCAAGCTGCACGCACCATCTGAACACTGTTGGCTGACAGGAGAACAACACAGCACCAATCCTACAGCCTGTCTAGAAAGGGGCTTTCCTTGGAGACTTTGGCAAACATAGAAGGGGAGTGAATCGCCAGCTCCAAGTCCGCAAGGGAAAGGTCTATAAGTCTTATTTTCACAACTTATTTTCAAATACATTCAGATGCCAACAACTCTTAAAGAGATTGGCGCAGAACAGCTCGTGCCAGTGGTTTCCCAAAGAAGAGTGAGGGCCAACAGTATTATCTTAAAGCTTCTCTGACCAGCTCAGTCTTAGTGGAAGGAATGCTTCAAGAAAAGTTAAGGGCTGCACAGAGGGTATTTCTAGAGAATGCATCTGCTTGTCACACAGAGGAAATAAAGAGGTTGGAAGCAGAATGATTGTTCCCAGGTGCCCCTTTCTCTACCACCATAAGTAGCACCACCAGCAGCAGCATTACCATCAATGATAACATTTATCAAGCACTTGTACATCCCAGAAATGTGCATTTCCCTTCCCAACAGTCCTCAAAAGAAAGTTCTAGCACTGAGTGAACTGACTTGTTGCAGGTGGCATTGCTAGTTAAGGATTCAGGGGTAAACCTAGCTTTGCCTTTCTCTGGAGAGAGATCTAGCCCATGAGAGATCGAGTACGTTGCCTTATCCAGCACTTTTATATATGGAGTCATCAATAAGATGCCTACATGGACCAAAGAAGGTCATGTAATGCAAAACATCTCAACATTCTAAGAAACTACTAGGACTATGTCAGTGACGTTTGCCTAATTTGGGTTTGAGAATACATTGCTACATTGCTTAGTATATGGAAAACATCAGAATAAACACTGTAAATATTAAGCAGAGAGAGAGAGAAGGAAGAGAGAAAGGAAATGCAATGTATATGAAGGTACCAGTTGCTACCTTCCTTGTCAACAAATGCATTCATATAATGGTTTACTGCTTAGGAATTGTGTATTTTCTGACTCATTTTCTCTTCATATCCATTTTGTAACACAAGAAGAACAATTATTTTATTCTTATTGACAGTTTTGCTTTTGCTTTTGCTTTTGAGACAAAGTCTAACCATAGCTCAGCTAGCCTGAGACTTTCTATGTAGTCTAGGTTGGTCTAGGACTTATGACCTTCCTGCCTACTTCTAAGTGCTAGGATGATTGGCGTATACCACTGCACCCAGCCTGGAGCAGCTATTTTAGTCCATAATATAGTAGATAGACAAAAAAGGCTTAAAGACACTTTGTGGTCACTAAAACCATAGAAAATACCATGTGAACTGGGGCAAAGTCCTGGCTGGCATTTCTAACTCTGCCGCATCTCCTGTTTGTCCCTGAGGGTTCCTCTCACTTAAGAATGAAATTCATAATGATGTGGAGGCACGAGGCTGGTCGGGGCTGGCATCTGCCCCCTGGTCCTCACTGTTAAGGGACGTGTTCGTGGTTGCCGGCATGTCCTCTGCCCTTGCACCTGTTCTTGTTCATTTTTTTTCATACGGAACTTTAATTAATGGCAAGAACTGTCAAAGATGCACTTTCCTTTTCCTCTGTTGAAAGAAAGGAGCTTCTCACAAAAGTGCTGAGCTTCAATTACTAGGGACCCGAACATGAAACAAACGTGGTTCCTGTCCTCCCAGTGCCCTGCTGGTGGAAACTTTTCTGGTTGCAGATCCACTCGTGCCAACCTGGTTGAAGAACTTAAGTCAGAGGAAATCCACACTTGCATTATTGGTCATGACACGAGGAAACTTCTAGAGAAGGAATTCACTCAGGGTCCTTTCAGGCCTGGCCCCATACTCATTTTTCAATCTTAATTTATTTCCAGTGACTGTGTAAACCATATCTACTCATTCTATGTCAGACATTGATCATGGTCCCCAGTGGATCTGGTGTCTGTTGAGCTGTTGATTTTAGGAGCTATGTTTCTGTGGCCAGTGAAATTCTTTTGAAATATTATGGCTATTAGCATATATGTCTTATATAAGAAGGGCTTCATTGAAAATGTGTGATATTTTCATTCACAAATGAATACTTTGATCATACTCCCCTTTACTCTCCTGGCCTCTTTCTTCTTTCCCCTGATCCCCTTCCCCTTACAAAATAATCTCCCTTCTACTTTTATGTTCTATTATTTTTTAATCTAGAGTTCACACATAAATGAAAACCTGTGATATTTGTTTTTCTGAACTGGTTTATTCCCCTTAATAAAATAGTCTCCAGTTGCAGTCATTTTCCTGAAAGTGACATCATTACAATTTTATTTATGATTTGAATAAAACTCCTTTTTGTGCTATATGCCACATTCTCCTACCTATTCACCTGTTGCTGGCCATCTGGGATAGAGCCATCCTTTGGCTATTGTGAATAGTGTGGCAATAAAAAGGGCGTGCAAGTCTCTCTGTGGTGTGCTGACTTAAATTCTTCTAATACATACCCAGAAGTGTTGCATCTGCATCATATAATAGTTTCAATTTTAGTTTTTTGAGAAGCTGATATCTCTAGTGGTTGTCCCAATTTACTAAGACACCATGAGCAGTAATGCTGCCAACCTGTTTTACCCTAGGAAGGGACCAGCCTTGATATCTGCCCTTGGAACATTCCTCTGCCCATATGAATAGGACTCATTACCTTACAAAGGGCCTTCTTGCCAGTACTCGAATAGTACTTTCTTCACAAGCTCACCCACTAAAGATTTTTAAATGAATAAATGACTATATTCCAAATTAGATCGCAACATCAGACTTCTAGAACAGAAAAAGCTAATTTTCACCTTCATTTCCTCCGGGAAATGAAACTATAAAATACTGGTGGATGAATGGATAGTATTTGAACATTAACACCTTTAGATGTTGAAAATCACAGTATGCTAACATTTATGAACCCAATATTAATCCATATTGTGAGTTTGCATGTTTCCCCTCCCAAGATACACATGATCGTCTAAATTATTGTTCAAAGAAGCTATGTTTGAAACATCTGATAAAGCATTATCCAGTAACACTGTATGTTCTCTCAGCACTAGTCTAGTTGAAGGGGAATGTAATGGAATAAAACAATGCCTTTTTCTGCAAGCACTTCCAGACTTACAAACAAGAGACCAACACCCAAGAAATAATTTGCAACATGTTGATAAGCAATAAATTGAGTGCTGTGCTATGTATGAATAGTGGATCCCAGGACCAGAAAAGGGAGATTTGTCACTAAAGCTTCACAGAGGTCAATGCTTGACCAATACTCAGTATTGGTCTAGAGTCTTCTCTTCTCCCCATCCCCCCATCGTCCCTGCCATGCCCTGCAGATTAGTCACCAAGAACTGGGGGCTTCCTTTACAATTTCATTCTATTCATTCTTTCTTTCCTCATGACTACTATCTATCTAATAAAACATCTGCGACTGTAAAACCAACATTCAATCCCTGAAGACTGGTCAGAGCAGTAAGAGTAACAGTTGAGTTGAGCTGAGCAAGAGGTGAAATTCTTAGAACCTCAGTTTCCTTGCTTGCTGTATGCAAGGAGCTGTGAAAGCCCACAAGGTTCTCTGTGATTGTTTTCCCTCTCGCATGCACACACAATGCCACAGAATATGTGATGGTCACGCACTAAGACACTGTCACGGGCACGTGCTTCCTACTGAGAAGTCTTCGTGCTATCACACTGCATCAGGTCTGGCTTCCCCATGCAGCTTTGCACACTAGCAAATGTTCTGCCTGATGGGAAGCTCCCTTGGGCCTGGCTGTATTGGTCAATCCCTTCTGCTCTGCAGTTAGAACGTTCTTTCTTCACCTGAAGACATCTTGGAAATTAGGGATGTGTCCTTCAAGAATGGCCAGCTTAGAGAGAGGAACACACCTAAGGTGGTGCTGATTTTCTCTTATTCTTCTTATGCACCTTTTTACTGAATCTTTTTTTTTTTTTTTTTTTTTGGTACATTTAAGGCTTTGGCTTTACGAGAATAACAACTTTTAGGTGGTTAGGAAATATTTCTCATAGCACGTAGAATTCCTTGCTCTCTTCACACAGTGCTTCACATGATGGGAGTTCCACTTCAGATTAAAATTGAGTGAGCAAGCTCTATGAAAAGATAAAAGAGAGAAGGAGTGGGGGAAGCCATTGTGTCCGAGAGACCTTGTCGTCTGCTCTTTCGATAGTCTCTGAGTTGGCCGAGGACTAGCCTACTAAGGGTTAAGTAGGTTTTACTTACAAGTACAGCAGCTGGTGAAGGAGCTCAAGGACATCATAAGATAAGCAGGAGTGGGACTTTGAAGTCTTTGCTAGTATCTGGAATTCCCCAACCCCTCTTCCTTGCCGCCACCTCCCCTTCTTCTATTTCACCCCCCCCCTCGTTCTACAGAGTGGAAAAATGCAATTGTAGAATTACTAGCTAGATAACTGGGAGCTTTTTGGTCCAGCACAAAGCATTCTTTGGTCTATCTCAAGTAGAGACCATGTTCCAGTTATGCTCAACATTTCTTAGTAAGACCTAAAGACTAATAAGTGTTATTGCAACCAGTTAATATTGAAACAAAACACAGTCAAATGAAGAATCACATATTGACTTGTTGCTATAATTGGCTGATTGAGCTTCAGCTATTCAAAGAAGTGGTCTTTTTTAACTCTATTTTACATCATATACGTGTGTGTGTGTGTGTGTGTGTGTGTGTGTGTGTGTGTAAAGCTGTTTCCCCATAAATAAGTAGAAGAATTTTTGAAGGACTCTCACTCCAGTTGCACTAAAGGTCAGTTTATATTAATTCATTGTTTAGTGTCAGAATTCATGGTAGCCCGGTACGCAGTACTCTCTTACCTGGAGTTTGTGGTGCCCAGAGCTCAAGAGCACTGATAGACGTATTCACTTTGCATACTTATTATCCCAATTCTCCTTAGTTAGGAAAGGGTATGATAAAAATACTTCTGTCTTCCTAGCAGATAAACATGCCTTGCACCTGGCAAGGTATAATTGAGGAGGATCCGTTTACAAGGAAAATGCCTGATAATGAGAAATTTTCTTAAATCAAGGCTGAATCACTCCTTACATAGAAAAACTTCAAATAGAACTGTAACCTGAAGCTATTCCATATAAGCATGCTTAATGTGCGACAGAATCTGCACATTAAAAGAAACTTGACTCCACAGGAAATAATAGAGACTCTTCAATGTGCAATGAAAATAAAAATCACAGAAAGCAGAGAAAATTGACTGCTGGTGCTCATTTGCTCATACCCATGCGTTTGCCCAACATGGAGAGAGGCCTACCCTAGCCGAGCAACCTGCAGAGGATAGAGTGGATGCTACTGGTGCTTCCTTCATGTGTGGAACGTTTCTTTGACTGATTCGCACCTCTCTCCCTAGACAGAACAGAATGGTTCTCTGGAAGCTACTTACAAATCTAGTGCCTTTGAGAGCTTTGTCTAAGTACTCACCCAAGGGCAATACTTCTTATCCTTATGATTCAATGCAGGGTTTGTCCAGTAATTATTTAGCATGGGTTGTCAGTATTTCACGGGCCCACATATGCAACAATATTACAAATTCGTCATGACACACATCTTCTGTTTCTCTTGCATGCTGCATAGTAAACAACTGTTCAGAAGACATATACACAGAAGGTAGGTTTATCATACCCATGAGCAGATGCATGGAGAATTATCCAAGGATGCAAATCCTGCATTGTCCACCCCAGAATCAGTGCAGTGTCTCATGAATATATCCAACACAGATTTGATGAGGACTCCTGCCTTCAAGGCACTGTCCTGGGTACTCGGTGGACTCGTTCAAGAATAAATGAAGAACTATCCCTGCCCTTGGAAGTTTTGGTAATGAGAAACATGATCCAAAGTTCTTCCTTTTTCAGTTTAGTTGAAGGGGGCTAGGTTACCATTTGCACAACTCTTCAACCAATTTTGTAAGTGCATGATGTATCCTTACTCTGCTCTGCATACCTTTCATGATTTCCTACAGAAGACAGAATGGTTGTAGCTTCTTCTGCAAGCATGAATACCATAATTAAGGTCCCCAGAGTCCATGTACAAGCCTGGGAAGGTGTGCTAGCGGCCTGTAATCGCAGTACTCAGGAGGCAGAGACAGAGAATGCCCAAGGGCAAGGAGGCTCGCTAGTCTAGTTGAATGATGAGTGCTGAGTTCAACTGTGAGATTCACGTTTCATAATATAAGAGGGAAGGAATCAAAGAATGTGCCCAGCATCAACCTTGGGCACACATACATACACGTCAACACACATATGAGTATGCATGCACACACACATATACACCATACACACAAAAATAAATAAAGTAAAATAAAAGTGGTAAGTTGTCTGAGATGGTTTCATTATCCTGCAATTCAGTGATTTTCAGTTATGCAACCTGATCAACTCGGATGTTGGTGCAGAGATTCTGATTGGCTGAGGTAGATGAGGATCAGACATTCTTACTTTTTATTTTAACTTGCCAGGTTGTTTTGATATGAAAGGCAAGCTCAAGAATCCCACATCTTACAAGTATCATTATTTCTGAACTGAAAATCAAGAAGCTAAGACAAAACAGTGTCTGTGTTTTTTGTGCAGTAAATATTTAACATATGTTGAAAATAAGATTGTAAGAAGTCCTAGAAAATTGCATCTTGTTTTACAGCATCATGCATCTTCTTTTAAATATTGTAGCCATATTCAGTTCCTTTACAAAACACAACTTACATGTCTGTTATTACTGTTTGGAACACTTGTGAAGAGAACAAAATCTTAGAATTAAGCATATTATGCTCTCCACATGATTAATATGTTCTTGAAGCTAATGACTTAAAAACTCCTGTACCTTAGCTTTTCATGTGTAATCTGGGATGTTGAAATGAAAATTCGTATATATTTGATCTTCATTAGTCACACTCATTTAGTGCCTGAGAATTCACCCACCTGGCAAAATTTACTTGTAACTTCCAACAACGTTCCTGCCATTGAGTTTTATTGGTGGTCTTATAGAGAGCATTTGAGCTGTCTCAGGCCTGCGTCCCCATTTGGGACACAGTCCACAGTTTTCTTCAGCTCTTGTACTGTAGCATGCTATTTCATGTTCTAAGTGCTACTTCTTCATGAATTTTTGTTGTTGATGGTTTCACTGTTTCGAGTGGCTCAACATAGTATAGTGCTGCCTTGTGCCTGTTGTTCCTAAGCATAGAAGTCTATGGCTTGTCCTCTGAAGAAAATACTGTCACTGGCAACATCCTTGAGAAGTCTTTGATGTCATCTGCTCATTCTCCCTGTATCTCTGTTTCCCTTTCTGTCTCTCTCTCTATGTCTCTCTTCACCTTTCCTTCTACTTTTAATCTAACTTTGCTTAAAAAACTGCATATGTTAAAAAAGCTTTACTCTGGTGTCACTCAACCGAGTAGCCCTATTTTCTCAAGTTCAATGTTAACAAATTAAAAATACATATCAGATAAGATTTTCTTAAAGAAAAATCACGAAGCAAGATTGGTTTATTAACTAATATGTGACCAGCGCTCAAACAACATTTGTCCTGTGAACCTCTCACCTCCCTAGGAGCAGTGGTTTGGCATTCGCAACTATGAGCAGCAAACATCAGCTATAGAAAGAGCCCTGCTTAGTGCCTGGCAATACGCTTGCTAGAAAACCCCTTGTCATCCATTACTAGGATTGTTACTCTAAAATTGTCTTACAAAGAAGTCTACATGTCAGTAGACACACCAATTTTGTTTATATTCAATTTTCCATTGCTTCCTTATTTGTAAGGTCATTGCTACAGCTGAACTTCTGCTGTCCAAACTGAGGCTTCAGATTGGCTAGACTTTTAGACAGCTTCACAGTAGGTAGAAAAACAGCTAAAAACACTTAATCAGATGCCCAGCCCAGAGGTAATAGATTGACGCATGCTGCATGAGACACTTGTTGGTTTCGCCATGATGGTAGCAATAGCCTCTTGAGAAACGCCCTAAACCCGCCTCTTGTAAACTGCTCCAATATATGTAGAAAAAGGCAGGTTGCCAACGTGGAAGAACCAGAAGCAAAGTGAGGAATGCAAATCAGCACTAACTCTGAGGATGAAAATCATCATGTGCATCAGTGCACATTGTAGGGAATAGTAATGTCCAGGTCAGTGTCCACAGTCCCAGAGCCCTGTTCAGTGGTCCCATCCACAGAGCCCAGCACAGTGTCTGTATTCCTAGAGGATCTGAGGCTGCCCTATTGAAAAGTTATCAAATGCTGGTCTGTACCAAATGTGTTCCTCTGAATATTGGAAGCATAGAGTCTCTGCAGCAGATCAGAGCAAGAGAGGAATTGCACAATATCATTTGTCTGTGTGCTGTAAAGGCGAAGGCAGAAGCAAACAGTTATGCTAGCATTTGCAGGAAAACGCGCTCACCGACAAAAAGTAATGAGTTGATCGAGAAGCAAATGTTGAACCCTGACATCAAAATTTTAAAAGGAAGATTGTTAAAATATCTGTACAATCTCAGTGCCTTGATAATTAGGACTTCTGTGGAAAGAACTAGTAAGATCCCCTGTGTATTTGTAATTGTATGTATTTTAGCAGACTTTTTTGATAATCTTGAATTCAATTCTATCCTTTCTTAATTTTTTAAAGATGTTAAATATTATTCATGTTATCATAAAAGAGTTCTTCTCACTTTAATTTTTGAATTAGGGATTACAAGTATGTGAGTTAATTTCCGCATTTTCCAATTTTCCTATTCTATTCATTAGAGTTTAATTCAGAGACAGTGTATGTAGAAACATCAGTTCCTGCTCTCTTCCTTCTCAATGCTGATGTCTCTTTTTGATTTAAGAGAGCTTATATTAAATTTTTCATATAAAAGCCTTAAAACCACATAGTGACAGAGGGATTTCATTTCTTCACATGTTGACAGAGGAGCTTCATTACTTCATTAGTGACAGATTAAATTTCTTTACATAGTGACAAGAGGACGTCATTTCTTCATTAGGTAAAGAGGTACTTCATTTCTTCACATACCGACAGAGGGATTGCATTTCTTAATCATGGCTCTAATACAGTATCTGTGGAGCCCTTTTGTAACAGTGATAGTGGTACCTCATTTTAGACGTTTCTGTGATTCAAATGAAGTGCAAAAAGAAGCTGATAAGACTAATTTATGTACAAAACATAAATATTAAAAGGCAATCTATCAGGCACAATCCATTTAGCAAAATAATAGTAATAGCTCTCCTATGAGAGACAGTGACATCCCCAGGCTACCAGTACCAGGGTTAATTCCCTTTTGTGGAATGGGCTCAAATCTAACCAGAAATCACTTGGTTACCCATAACAGCCATGCCACCATCACATCAGGTGGGCACATATTGCCTGACAGGTAGGTAGTATAGCATATGGGGGCCATAGTTGAGTAAGATCAGTCAATGCTCTCCTCCATCATCTTGCATAGCACCTTCTGACACTGTGAAAACTGGTCAGCAGGGAGTAAATTTCCCAGACAGTTCTCTGTGTCCTGCAAACAGAACATATTCTGTCTTCAACAATAAGATCGTAGTTTTAATGGACAACTGAAAAAAAATTTTTTAATCTTGAAGGATTGAGGCAGGAATTTGACCCACCAAGACAAAATTCCAGATTTTAAAACTTAAAAAGAAAGAATAGTTGTTGACTAGCCCATTAAAAGATTGTTTTTCCCACTTAGTAAATAAGGAAACAGAAGCTGTTCTTGAAAGAAACATGTTTATTGAAAGGTTATAGTGAACACCTGGAAATAATCTAAAAGTATACAAATAGAGGAGGATGATTAATAAATTATGGCCAGTGAACTGATGTGAATGGGAAGAGTCACAGCATATACTTAAGCCTGGAAAACAGAAATTGCTAGTTATAAAAAATAGTACATGGGATGTGTGCTAACTGAGACCTACACTGACCCTCACACTATGTGATAAATAATGAGGAGTCCCATAGTGGGGTGGGATTTGAGAAAATGTCTTGGGGAAAGTTATGTTTCAGCAAACTGCTGCTTACAATATATGAAAATTTGCCATATTAATTGATAAGCCATAAGTTTTTCAGTTAAGCTGTTTTTGACATTCATCTGTATCTGAGTGTTTCACAAATTTCCAAAGATCTCAAAGAGTGAAGCTTTCACTACATTTCTCAGGACTTATCTGGACAGTAAAGAGAACCTGTCTTCAAAGGCAAATTTACGTCCTTTAAAAGGCAGACTCTCCAATTTCCCTTCTCTTAATAAAGTTAGATTTTAGATAAAGAAGCACAGTAACGTTTGCCAAAGATCTTCTTGAATCAAAAGTGATCTGTCCAGTTTTGAACTCTCAAGCATGGATACTGGTTCCTGTCCGTATTCACTTTTGGCTTCTCATATTTTCTTCTGGTGGGAGGAAATAGGAGAGAAAAATGTTACTAGTGAAAAGCTCGTTCCAGGAAGTGAACAGAGAAGCCGAAGTTGGCTGTGGGAAAATGGAGACTCTGAAGATAACCACGCTTGTGTGTCCAAGAAGAATAGGATCAGCCTGTGTCCCGAGAAGGTGCATGGAGCGTCCTTTTGTTCAGAGCAAAGCCATGTTGCCTAGCTTCACAGAGATTTTTTTCTCTGAATGTCAACATCCAGTCAAATTAGAATCCATATCCTAAAAAAAGTAGCTGTTTTCTCAAATGTGCACACTCAGAATTTTACATCACTCAAAGGCCTCTTTCCCCATTGGAGAATGAGCCTCACAAATCAGTTAAGGTTGCTCAGTCGCTTCTGGTCCTTCTGACAACGGGAAAATGGAACTTAGCCATCCTATATATCTGACTTGCCTCACTGAAAGCACAAATAGAGCCAAGTGCAGGTGTATGTTACAGTGTGTCCATGTTAGTCTGCAACGCTTGTACAAACAAGTATAGACCACACTGAGCTGCAGAATTTCCAATAAGCTTGCTGCATGCTAAAGAGAACCAGGACTTCTGCCTTTACCATTGCCTGAACTGGCACTTAAAATAGTAGGTGTGTGATTGTGTTGCAGCCTCATAGTTTTTGTGTGACGCCCACAAGAACAGAGCTATTATACCAACACCAGTATCATGGTGGCACATTTATTTCTTTGAACACATCCACGAAACCTAAAATAAGAGGAGTTTTTATGGAACAGTGTTCTCAGTTTTATCTGCCAATGGTGTGTTGCAAAGTCAGAAAAACCAAGCTATTTTGTTTTCAGTTCACCACTCTGCAAGTGCCTTTCTTAGAATGTGTCCTCCTCTCTCTTTATCATGACTCCCAGATGTGCATGAAACTTACACATTCTCCATTGTGTCCATATTTAGATCTCTTTTAAGAATCAATATTTTTCAAACCTATATTTTAAATGATGCTTGAGTGTAACATTAAGGGCATGCATTTGGGCATAGTAAATATTTCCAACAGGATGAGGCAGTCCTGTTTTAAGTGACAAGTAGGAACTAGAACTCAAAGATAAGTTAACACCATATCCAGAAGATGCTGTGAAAACCAAGTATTCAATTATTTTAAAGCAAAAATGTGATCAAAAAAGATATAAAATGTTTAGCAGTGTACCATAGGTGCCTAATAATCATTATCTTCTTTAATTCAGGGCTCCGGGAGCCCCAGAAATGACACAGGACAAACTTTCACAAGAACTACTTCAAGAACATTGTTCACTCTGCAAAAGGCTAATCATGTTCAATAATGGAAAATTATTTTTCTGTGGGTAGGGAGCTGTTTGAAATCTATAATTCTTTTCGTCCAACTAACTGTTTACTCTGGTCCATTTTAATAGTTGCTGACACCTCATTTCCTGATCCTGAGTTAATCATAGACTGATCTCTGAAGGAACAAATTTAGGATTTGGTAATTAGGATTTCTGTAATAGCAATGCGACTGGGAGTTTTGAACAGAGATATTACTTGCATGTAGAAACCAGGCCTAAAGACATCTGGAAATAAACACATGAAATTTAGATGCATAAGTTATTAGAATTAGGAGTAACATTTGGTAATATGATGCTCATAGCTCTTCACCAAAACTCAGGAAATGATAAAATCAAGACATTTCAGTGCTTCATTCAATTCAAGACATTCTGTGATCAGTAACATGAAAAGTGAACTGAAAGAATTTCCAAGGTATTTTAGGAGCTTAGACAAAAAAAGACAGTGTAAAAATCCCAGTCTCATTCAGAAAAACAGGTGCATGCATGGATCTTAAGCTCTCCAGCATAGTTCTTTTGTTCAGATATGGGAAGTGGTCAGCCACAGACACTTAGACAATAGGAGTCCTCATAGACCAGAATCTGAGTCTTTCAACTTCTGGGTCTGTTCTTGCTTTATTATATCAGATTTCATTCTTATGAATGAAAATATAGAAATCAGTGCTACAGCAAATCTGAAGGTAAATGATATTGGATGTATTAACAACATTTCAAAGGAAAACAATTTTTGTGCAGTTATATAATATTATTGCAGATGTCAACATGTGACAGTTATTTCTATTCAACTAATACATTTTTGCAGACTTGCACATAAAACAATGATACTTGTTTTGAATTAATAACGCTCTGCTTTGTGCTTTCAAAAATACAGGTACAGATGGCCACGACCATGCTGTCTGGTAGGCAGATGCTAAGAGTATGAGGCAGAAGGATCCTGAGTTCAAGGTCAACTGAGGCTATACATTTTTTCCTTTGGTACAGGGATATAACTCTGTGATAGAATGCTTGCTTAGCTTACATATAAGACTTTGGTTGAACACACACACACGCACACACACACGTACACACAAGTATAGAGGAACTTTATTAGAATATTTATCACTTAATGCTTGAGATCTATTAGAGTAATGTACATTCTTATGGATTATTTAGTGCGCAGCCAACTGTAGGTGCCAGGACAGTAGGGATAGCAACGATTCTACTGTGCCATGATTACCACTTTACTTTGGTTCTATTTTCTGCCTCCGTCCTTTCACTGTACCCCATGTGGACCTCTTCTGTCCTCTTCATCTGAACCACCAATATGAGGTGACTAACGACTTCCTACAACGGACTTGAGCTTCTCATTGCAGAGCTCCCAAGGTTTCTCTCTATGCAGTTGTTCATAGCTTATCTGTCAAGCTGAATTACCATCAATTCCATCTGCTTTCATTAATGGAACAGATAGACAACAAAGGCTAGAGAGGCTCAGTGGGTTCAGCAAGCACAGAAGCTTCCTGACCCCTGCTGCTATTGCCAGAGAAGGATTTTATTCAGCTGTCTGGCGTCGGTGGAGTAAAGAGACCATGTAGCAATTCCGAGGCAGGCGTTACTTGGAGATCTTCTATGCCTTTTCTCTGTCAGGAAGCCTTTAGGCTTCCTAATTCAATATCTTCTTTTGTCAGACATACCTACCCTTGCTGTAGCATGTGTCTGCTGACTTGGTGAAGTTTAAAATTTGGCATTTTTTTTCTGTAAGTCAAGATATGAACAACTCTCACCAGGTATCACTGCTTGAGAGGCAAGAAAGTAGAGACCAAGAGAAACTGTTCTCTGTTCTCACAGCTTTATATCATCTCCTGTGCTCTTCCGTGTTCAAAATTATTACTTGCCCATCCTTTCCACTCCAGATGCGATCTTTTTCCTCTCCTATCTTTATTTATGTTTTTATGTTTTATGTCCTACAATTCCTCTGAGCGCTTTAGGAATCCAGGGAGGCAGAACGAGAACAGGACTTGAGATGTCCCAGGCAACCTTAGGCTGGGAAATACCTTTGGTCCCTTGTGAGGAAACTGACCTAGAAGCATGGGCATTTGGTCACTGAGAGCACCTGTATTCCCGTGGACAAAGGCTTTAGCTGAAACACAGGTGTGACCAGAACAAATCCAGAGATCCATATTTTTTTCCTATCATTAAATTTCCCTCTCTCAATTCCTAGATTGCAGAACAATTGTTATCCTAAAATCAGGTACTTGCCAAAAATGATTATCTGGCAACAGCACCAGAAGTCAGATCTCCAATGCTTTTCCGGTGACATTGTGTGCTAGTAGTTAAAGGAAATTCTGAATGACACCTTTTTCTATACCCACAGAAATGCTTTGTCTACAAATTCTTACTCATATTTCCTGCACTACCAGGAACTCCCCAATGCTAGGAGAGGAATAAATAGAATTCCCTTCCTGCTTGAGGAAGTTGGATCCAGATAAGTGTCTTTAGGACAAGGCAATAGTGCCCTATGAAACCCCTGAAAGTTCACTAGGAATTATATTAATGGACAGCCCAGTTTATGGCATAATTGAGAAGGCTGAAAAACAAATAATGCTTCTGAAAGAGACAAATCCTACTGTTTTGATGGTGTGATGGTTAATCCTGGGTGTCAACTTAACCACACCTGGCATTAACTAGGATCAACTGAGACAACCAGAACAGATTATCTGGATCAATACATTTACAATACAAAGACCAGCCCTAGATATGATTGGAACCTCCCCACAGTAGATCAGATAAAAGGAACCAGAACAGAAGACTGGAAAGAAAGAAGACTCTCCAGGAATCCTCCAGCCTTCAGCCGTCACCCACTAGCCTCCTGGATGGATGTTTGCATGACTTAGCCTGCCTCCAGCTTCTGCCACCAACCATGTCCCCTCTGCCATGAAAGACCGTTTCTACCCTCTGGAACCATAAGCTGAATAAATTTCTTTTTCTCCCTTAAGTTGTTCGACTTTGGGTGTTCTCTCACAGCAATAGTTAAGAGTAACTGTTATAGATGGCATCTGTTCATAACGGGGGGAGAGAGACAGAGGCAACAGCTGTACATGTATACACCAAGAATGCACAAGTACAAAATTCAGCTAAATTAGTCTTTCCATGACCACTGTGAGAATTCCCCACACCATTTCTTTTTTCTCCTTGTTCTTTATGTAAGAGTTCTATGTGCATTACATAAACAGAACATTAACCTTCTAGATATGAATGCACTTTAAGTGTTGGAAAGGCAAATATTTAGAAATTTAGTATCATTTTCATAGCCCTGCTATGGTTTTACATGGCCCTAAGTAAACTGCAGTGGAAGATGGCAGATTACTCTGAGATAGCCTTCTGGCACCTAAGGTACACAAGCCAGTGGATGAGTTGCTCCCGGGAGATCCAGCCAGCAGTCTCTGAGTCCTTCAACCCAGCTGCTCAGTGTGTGTGTGAAGATGCAGCCACTTGATCCAGCTTTCCAGTCTCCTCCAGTCTTTACATCCTTCTAGCTGAAGCACCAGGGAGTCTGGAACACAGAAGCCACCTTTGCTGTGGCCGGTTAAAATCCTTGAACGACAAAGTCCGTAAGCCTAGCAGAGTGCGAGCTGGTTTGTTACGAAGCAAGAATGATTGGAATGGCCCAGAGTTTGAAACAATAAGTAGTGATGCAGAATGATTTACAAGTGCCACTCAAGTCCAGAGGGATCGTGGTTCCTGTGGGCCTGTGAGGACAATCAAGCAGGTCAGACCTCACACTCCCTACAAGGCTACATGAAGGGGCCTAAACCTTCAGAGAAGATACTGGTCCATCAGATTTCTTAACAAAATTCCATATACTTTGTGCCTTATGCACAACAGAAAATTATGCTCAGAGATCTGGAAACTAGAAAGTTCAGGATCTAGGACTAGGATATTTGGTGAGTAGTGAGGCCCACTTCCTGACTCATAGATGGCCACCATCTCACTAGTCATCACGAGTGGATGGTCTGAGGGAGTTCTTTGAAAACTTAGTGAGTTCATTGGGACTCCACCATCAGGACCTAATGTCTTCTTAGAGCCCCACCTCCAAGTCCTTCAGGGACGCGCTTCATGAGTCCATTCATTCTGCAGCGCTTGGCGTCATGCCTGCGTAGCTCAAGCAGTTTACAAACCACAACACTAAGGCATGTTTCAAGGCCACGACTATCTGCGCAGGCTTTGGAATCAGTCAGTCCTTTTCCACTTACTCCCTGCTACTTATTCTTATTGCTGTTCATGTATTTCCTTAAAAATTTTAGTTTTCTCCAAGTTTTCTTAAAATAAATCTGTAAAGGTGAATATCATAACCGTGTAGTGCTGCCTTATTTCCATCTAAAACATCACCACACAGAATTCTAGTCACTTCTTTTCCCCATTCAAGTATTTTGTGGCACTAACTGTTCAAAACAATCTAAAATAATGCATTGTTTCTAATTTCCAGGTTTCTAATAACTTTGGTCAGCTTGTACTTTGCTGCACTATAAAGGCTAGTAGACCTAACAGAAAAAAAAAAAAAAAACATTAAGACCTAAAACAAAAGTCTGATCTATTCTAGCTTGGACTTGGCAACTAATTTCCACTTAGCTGTTTATAATGTACACGCAATTCCGACATCTAAGGTATAAAGAGCCGGATAATATATGGGCTCTTTTTTGCTCCTAGCTATTTGCTCTGGTTTCATACATCTCAGAAACTGCAAAATCAATGAGATAAAAGTCACTTGCCTCCCATCCCCCTTACTCTGCACATGATAGTTCAAGAGATTAAAAGCATGCTTTAATCCACAGGAGAAGTGCTCTGGGTTGGGAAAAGTCTCCTCCAACACTTTAATATCCTAGCTCCTTGACCTACTGAATAGGTCCTCCTTGGATCCTCTTTCCCACACCCCTTCATATCCAAGGTTCCGCCCACTGTGACTGCTGCTGCTGCTAGTTCTGCCTGCCAATGAGGCTGTGGTCCACTCCCCTCTGCTCTCGTCTGTCAGCAGAAACAAATCTCTGACCGTACTCATGTTACTTTTCTCCCTTGATTCTCTATCACCCATTTTTTTTTTTGAAAATTAAAACTTACATAAAAGTTTGGAAATATTACATCAAACAGCCTTATAGATTCCTTGATTGTTATCATTTTGCTGTTTCTCCCTTTTTCCCCTTCTCGCCACCCTTCTTTCTTATCTTTCTTGTTCCCTCTCAATGGTCCAACAGTAGGTTATGATGAGCCTTTTGGTTCAAACATTTTTTAATATTTATTTATTTATGTGTGTGTGTATGTGTGCACACACGTGCATGTATGTGTGTGTGTCAGAGGGTACTGTATGTCCCTGTGGAGGACCGAGGGTGACTTTGGGAATCATCTTGGATTGCTTCTACCTACATTTTTGCTTCCTCTGTTATTTCCCACCTTGACCAGAAGTGCAGGCCACAGCTATTTTCTACCTGGCATTTTTACGTGGAACCTGGGATCCAAACTCAGGACCTTTTGTTTGAGAGGCAGAGTCTTAACACATGAGCCATGTCTCCAGCCCATGGTTCAAACATTTTTGAAGGACTGTTTTCAGAGGCCTTCTGGAATTCTCTCTCTCTCCATACATGTAAATCCTGACTTCTTCCTCTGAGCCACATGGGATCCCATGTGTTCTTTTATTTAGCATTTGTAATACTCATTTGCATGTTGTGGCTTGGAAGTCTTCAAAGGCTGCATCTTCTTATCCTGCTGTAAGCTTATCAAGGAGAGATGGCATCTATTGTTCTCTACATCCTCAGCGCCCAACAGTGTTTGGCACAAGATATGTGCTGGGAAACTGTTTAGTCACATGATAGGTGAGTGGCTGAGAGAGGACAGGCCCTCTCTGTTTTTAATCCCAAAACTTCTAAGCTCCTCATTCCCTTGTCCATCTGCTACGTTTGCCTCAATAATAGGCAGGCTCTGGTATCATTTCCCATGATTTCCACTTAGATTTCTCTTACCATTCTCAGATGACATGACCCCTTTCTTCCACACATAAAGTTCTGTTAAATTTATCTTTTTTTTCTCCATATCCATATTGGTCCTTGCTGCTTCAATTTTTTGCTTTGTAAATTTCCCTCTTTCTCTCTCTCTCTTTTTAAAATCATTCATGTTATTTAAAGTTTACTCTACTTTATACCTCTCCTCTCACTGCAGACTTCTTTCTTGGAGCCATATTTCCATCCTACCCCAATGCCCCTTCTAGTATATTTGCTCCATCAAGTCCCAAAAGTGATATTTCTTCCTTTAGTGTCTGGGTGCCTTCAATAGGTATACCCTTGATGTATGAAGGCTCTCTTCTTGTGACTAGCTTTGACCATCAATCATCTGTATAGGATGGTGTGACCACTTGAATTTCTCCTTCATCATTGTGAGATGTTGGGCCTAGTCTTGCATAGGTCTTGTGCAGGTGAGCTCGGTAGTAGTGTGTCCCTGGCTGTATTGGTTTTATATATAGAGGGAATTCGTTGGTGCTCTTCCCCCTGACCTGGCTTTCACCATCTTCTGCCACGTCCTCTGTGGTGTACCTTTGGTTTTGGCATGGGGGAACAGGGGCATGCTGGGTATCTTGGTTCTGTTTGATTACTTCTCAGCTGTTTGCTTTCTGCCCTTAGATCAGTTGTGGTTCTTTTTATTGACTAATTTCAGTTGAGAGAAGTTCTCATGGTTGCAGGCTGAGAGCTGCACTATTCTGTAGGCTTAAAGATAAGTGCTTAGAAGGAGGTATGTTCATCATGTCTGGTGGCAAGACAACAACCATGGATTCTCCTCTAACTCCTGGGCCTACTCGAGCCAAGGACTCTCAGCCAGACTTCTAAGGACCAGGTATATATTTCTCCTGATGAGTGAGCCTTAAATTCAGAACAGTTGATTGTTTCTATATCACTCATGCCATTACTGCACCAAACACTCTTCTTGTTTGCTGTGATCAACATTGTTAATTGCAGGGTTTCTATATGAGTAAAACTGTTAATTTTTTTCTCCTTCAGCAGCTTTCATATTATCTTTCAACAGGATGTCAGCTAGACTGAAAGGAATAAATTTTTAGGTCACTCCCAGTGTCATGGTTTCAAATGTGTGCCCCACAGTCTCATGTGTTTGTCAAGGTCATGGCACCTTGGTAGGTGGAGCCTTGCTGGAGGAAGGCAGTCACAAGGGGTGAGACTTGAGGTGGATTAGACCCACCCTACCTCCAAAAGAGGTCTGCCTTTGCAGCAAACAGTCTGGCATCTCTCAGCCTCCATGTCTGTAGTGACGTAGCCTCCTCCAGCTTCAGCCAGCCAGCTATGCCGCCTCCACCGTGGAGATTGTATCACCCCTCTGGAACCGTAAGCTGAATAAATCTCTCTTTCTCCCTTAAGTTGATTGACTTTGAATGCTCTCTCACAGCAACAGTTAAGAGTAACTGTTAAACCCAGCTTTGTTCCTTCATTTCCTATGGTAAAATGTATGTTATCTTCACTCTTTCTGTTTAGTGGGCAACTAAGAGATGTGGCAATAGCCTATGTTGTTTTGAGGATCTCTACTAGACCTTTGTGAGTGACTGCTCCTTCAGAAATATTTCACACTTGGTACTGAGGGTTTTTTGTGGCCATCTTATTAGTCAGATTTCTCTAGAGGCACAGAACTAACAGAATATATATATATATATATACACACACATATATATATATATGTAATTAATCACAAAATAAAACCAGTGTCCTCCAACAGTAGGCACCTATAGCTGCTCAGTTTTTGAGCAGAGTGTCTCATGAGACTAAAGGATCCTGGGAAAGTCTCGAGCCTCAATCATATTGGAGGGCTGAAGAGACTCTGCTCCAATGTCAGCAAGGAACAACAGCAAACCTGAAGAGGCTGGACTCTGATGGCAGCTATGAACAGCAGCAAATGAGACTAGACCTTCAGAACAGATATCAGCCAAGAATAATAGCAGCAGTAGCAACAGCAGTGGTGGGGAAAGCAGCAACAGACCATGGTGGACTCACACAGTTAATCCACACAGGGTAAGGGAAAAGCAAGTCCCTTCCCTGTGTATGGTCCACCACTGGAAGTCACCACCCACTCTGGGCTGGGTCTTACATGTTAATTAAACAATCACCTGCAGGCTTGTTCAAGGGCCTGTTCCTACCATTGATTCTTTACAGCTGTACCCCAAATAGCCTGCAACTGTCAAGCTGACACCAGAATCTAACTATCATACCATCTATAGGGTAGAACATCTCTAGGTAGTAACTGCTATCTCTGGCTCTCTCTCTCTCTCTTGCTCTCTCTCTCTCTCTTTATATCACCATGTAGGGTATTTGATTTTCTTGCTTTTTATTCTTTTTGTTATTGTTGTTGCTGCTGTTTTGTTTTGTGTCATATTTTTTGAGTAGGATTTTGGTGACATCAGTTTCTTGGTGATTCTATCAAAGGTTTTCAGAGTCTATTTTCCCTCCCCTACACCCTTTTCCCCTAAGTTATCCTCTTTTTCACCCTTCAACCTCTCCTCCTGTTGAACCTTCATACAGTTTGTGTTCTTCTACTTCCTCTCCCTCCACACCTCCCCAATACCCTTTTCTAAGTGATTCTCTTTTGTTTTCTTGACTTAACCTACATAAAAAGAGATCAAGGAAGTAATCAAAAATTTCCCAACCTAAAAAAGTCCAGAGCAGGTCAATTGAATATAGAATTCTACCAGACATTCAAAGATCAAATACTGTCAATATTTTTCAAATTGTTTAATAAAGTAGAAAATAAAATAACACTTTCAAATTCCTTCTAAGAAGTCAGCATTATGGTGACATATAAACCAAAGACACCTCAAAACAAAAAAGAGAGAATTATAAGTCATTGTCCCCAATGAATATAGAAGCAAAAGCCCTTAATAAATACTTGAAAATCAAACAAAAATATATAAAAATATTATTCACAACAACCAACTTGGATTCATCCCAGACATGCAAGGATTGTTGAACATAGCAAATTGATCATCATGTAACTCAACTAAAGTAGGGAAACAATATGATCATCTCAAGAGACTCAAAAAAGACTTTCAGCAAAACTCAATGATCCTTCATAATAAAAGTCCCAAAGAGTATAAGCCCAGAGGGAACGTATCTCAATATAATAAAAGTCATACATTACAAACTTATGATAAACATCATTCTATATGGAAAAAACTAGAATCATTCCCACTGAGATCAGAAACAAGACAAGGATGTCCATTCTCATCACTCCTATTCAATATAGTGTTTGAAGTTCTTACCAGAGCACTAAGGTAAGAGAAAGAAATAAAAGAGCTGCAAATGGGAAAAGAGGAAACTAAGATATCGCTATTTGCAGGTGATATGATTCCATATATCAGAGACCCCAAAGCCTGAACTAAAAGTCTCCTAGAAGTGATCAATATATTCAGTAAGGTGACAGGCTACAGAATCAACATATAAAAAGCAGTAACCTTCCTGTACACCAAGGGAAAAAAAACAGAGAAACAAATAAAGAAAGAAATGAGGAAATCAATCCCATTCTCCATAGCCCCCTAAAATAAAACAGCCTGGAATAAGCCTAACTGAAGAAATAAAAGATATATACAATAAACTTTAAAACATTGAGGAAAGAAATTGAAGAAGACACCATAAAATGGGAAGATCTCCCAGGCTTATGAAGCGGTAGGATCAGTATTGTGAAAACGATCATCTTTCCAAAAGCAATTTCCCAATTCAGTGCAAGCTTTCTCATTCTCACTAGGAATCATCTCCCTTCCTAACTGAGCAATACTAATATAGGCTGCGTATGACAAAATGTCTTGAACTCTGACCAGAGCTAAATATTAATATGTGCACTGACCAGCTATGACTAAACTTTCTCCTTGCAGAAAATGGAGTTTGTGTCATTCTAAGAATATGGCTTTGATCTTTTTTTGAAACATATTCTGTGATGTAGTAGCAGGTTAATTTGCCTCAACAACCTTCCTTGTCCACGGTGTACACCAAGTCCTTTCAGTCCTTATGTTCCCTTGGACCTGCTGCCTACAGTGCACAGTATGACTTGCACTCTCTAGCTGCAGACATTCAGGATGTACTTCAGGCCCTTACTCCCATGACTACAAAGCACTCCTGGAGACCCATCCCTCTTGATCTCCTCTGGACAAAAGTCATTTGATCTCACACACAGGATTTAACCAAAAGCAAACTGAGAGAGAGAGAGAGAGAGAGAGAGAGTATGGCAGCTGGACATCATCCTTTTGTTGTGCCCTCTTAATCTTTCTTAAGTATTGCTAGAAAATATTTATCATGCTATACCGTGAACTCTTAAGAAAGATCTGTGATAACCTCAGCATATCTCCTTCATCCAGGACAGGGTGTTAGGGCATCTATCTTGCATGCTGAGTGATGTATCTGATGGTAGAACCAGGGTGAATTCCCTGAGGGGTTCTGGGTCAATGCACAGCAGAGAGCAAACAGAACATGAAAAGAGAGCCCATGGAGGAATCACCACATCTATGACATCTTCTGAAATGTAGGGTTCCTGGAAATAAGGTCTGGGAAGGTTCTGGTGCCTTTCTATGAGGCTAAACTCATTAAGTAATGGAGGAACAAAAGGAATCAGCAGCGCCTCCTACTCGTGCTCACCAGGGTTTCCAAGTTCATTTGCCTCCCTCTAACCTCTCTCCTTACCTTGTAAAGAGCTGCTATTAAACTCCCAAATCCAGTGACTTCATGGTAAATATCAGCATTTTCCTTCTGTGCTATTAGTTACTCTGCATTAGCCAATCCTATTTATTGTTGCAGGAAATATTATGCAGTAGTGCTTTATAAAGACTTTGTTTTCCATTTAATTACCTTCAATAAGTACATTTCCTAAACTAAACACAATCTTGAGAAAACAATGATATTGTTGAGATGATAACTTTGAATTTAGATTATATTTTGATAATAGAATATAGGAAAAATATCTTTGTGTCTTTATTCCATTTTCAAAGAAATTGGTGGTGGGTTTTCACTTTCTAATTTAAACATTCCCCTGCAGTGTTGATAACTCAGAACAAATCTCATTATATACTGTGCATAAGAACCAGAAAATGATGCTGAATTGAGGTGAAAAATGAAACAGAACAGTTTCAGCTGGATGGGATAGCTGTTCTAAGAATTTTCAAAATGCTTTCCTTTTTTCTTTGTCACTGTACTACAACACAAAGGGCAATGCGAAGCATTCAAGAGAACTGTATTAAGTGGTCTCTGACCTTGAGGGCTTTTGCAAAATACAGACACAATTAAATTATGGAATAACATAATACATTATGTTCTCATTGCTAAATATAGATGGTATACATGAACCTGCAGGAATCAGCATGGTTACAAAGGTCTAAGGTCCAGGAAGAAAAACTTAAGTGGGAACACATTGAACCTTCAAATGAGTATGGAGAATGTACACAAAGGAAGGCAACCATGACCACAGCTGGTAGGAAGCTGTCTTCATCAATAATCTCATTGCTGCAACAGATACCCAACAAAAGCGAACTAGGGATAGGAAGGGGTTTATTCCAGATTATATTCCTTGGTGACAAGGAAGTCATACATAGCAACAGGAGTTTCAGACAGCATCACTTCCAAAGCCAAGATCAGGAAGAAAGACAAATGCCTTCCAGCTTTTGCTCAGCTCCATTTCTCCATTTATTTGGAACCCTGCTCCTGCCTGCAATAGACAGAGTACTGAATTCAGCCATAGAGAGCTTAGATTGACAAACAATGAATCAGGAAATCAGGGGTTCAGGTAGTCGGCAGTCTTCTGTTTAGAAGAAAAAACAATCATGGCTTGTAATAGCGCAAAGGATGGATTAGAATGGGAAGAGACTATAAGCAGGAATAACGGTTGAGCAGGGACAAGGCTTTTTGTTTTAGAAACTTGGTAGCAACCAAACAGAATAAAAATGTGAGAGAAACTGTGACAGGCTGGAAAATAGGAACAAGATGAGAACTAGCAAGTCAGAAAGAACTTGAATGATGGAGAGAAGCAAGGTGCCCATGGTGCCAGCAGACAGGATTGAGCACATGTTGCCCTGCACTGTGCAAATGAGACAGCACTGCTGCTCCTCATTCAGAGTTTGCCATGTGCCCAATGGCATGACAATGATAATAACATTTACATTATGAGAACAATGTGCCAAACACTGCTCTAAAACATGAGTTGTACACAGAAGACTTTATCACATGTGAGTCTTCTACTGTCCCATATGATATATTTGTTCCTGTTTCAAACATAAAGGAAGCAAAGCACAAAGAAGTTATGTGACTTAAATAAAGGTCACCCACAAAGCCAGGGTTCAAGCCCAGGGAGCCTCCAGGGCCAAGCACTCTGCATGGTTCAATCCTCCTGCCACAGGAGAACCCACCGGCAGCTAGCAGGGGCTTCTTGATGATCCCCTCTGTGCACACCAGACGCTGGTGCCTCCCAAAGGCGGGTGGGAACATCTCAGCCTTCACTGATACTTGACCACAGAAGGTGGAGAAAGAGGGCAGCACGCAAGCTGTGCACAGAAGTCCGTCCCACGGAGTTGAAAGCCCTGCAGGCGAGGTAAACAGAGAGACGTGCAGGGCTACCACCCCAGGAAAAATGTTATCTCCAGAACATTTTAATTAACTTGAAATAATTATATTGCTGCTATAATTTATTCTATCACCATGTTGCATTGAAGTTTTTATTGGCAATCCTGAGTATGTGTATTAATGATGTTAATAAAAACATTTGGACTATGTTTTATTTTCCTAATTGCTTCAATTTCTTTTTCTGGTTCAATACTGATAATTATATAACATCAAAATGAAAACTTCACTGAATTTGAGGTGCTTCTTTTTTATTTTCCAATCTAGACAGTGCATTAATAATTATCATAATAATCCAGTGCAACATAATAAATAAGGCCTAATAATACTTCATCATATTAATCATGTAAGTGGCAAAAATTAAATGACATCTGAAAACATTTCTAAATATTTTATATATATTTTTAGAATTGATTATCAGAAGGACAAGAAACTTGTTCCAATGAGATTTTCATAGCAAGCCAAGCTCCTTTAGCTTCGGAGGCCAGGAGCAAGAGGCAGAAAGAGCCGTCGCTTCCCTGGCTGCCATCTAAAACCCAGGACTACCACTTTTTGTGTGTCGCCAAGACCCTAAATGACTGGCGCCCCAGGCTTGGTATCTCCTCTCCTGCCAAGTATCTCCAGTGGCTTGTGATCACTTGAGCCACGTCCCTGCGATTATTCTTCACAAAGGGGGTGAAAAAGAACTAAATTATTTGCGAGAGAAAAATCTGTACCAAATCATGAGATGCCCAAGGCTAAAAATCTGCTGTATACTTTCTTTCTCTGTGAAATAATATTAAGCTCAGGCATATATAATTATACAGGAACCACGAAGCTGTGAAGGATGAGGAAATATAACACAATTATCTCTTCGCAGACCTCAGCTGAAATCTGACAGAAATCAACAAGAGAAGGGAACTGCTTGCTCCTTCCTTCTCTACCTTTACCCCGGCCTTCAAATGGCTGCCTACCAGGATTATCAGTGAGGATGCTGCCTACGTGTGCGCCGGAGGATACCTGGTGCGGTCTAGAAGCCTTCTGTGGGGGGGTTCTCATTCTATCTTGGGAGAGGTTTTGCAGGGAAGCCTGCTTATTTTGATGTACTGAAAACACTGAGCTCACACTCAGCTGCAAACCAGCCCAGTTTATGAAGCAACAGCAGCCTTGCTCAGGAGCTGGAAGCAAAGCAAGAATAGGCAAGGAGCTATTTCCTGGAGGTGGGAGTTAAGCCGAGATGACCACCTGGTGAACTGGAAGGAAGATAATGAGGAGGCAACAGGTAATTCCAAACCTTATAGACACACTGGATAAGGTTTGCTGTAGGAAGACTGTGCTTCCATGCCCAGAAAACAGAGTGTCCTGTCCCAAACCAGTATTTTTATGCCAATACTTCTATTTCTTACCTCTGTGTCTCACATCTGGTTCACTTTTTGTATTCTGTCCTTTGGCATCTCAGTTGATGTCAAACTGGACAAACTCTAAGTCTGTCTTCACTGCGTGCAGCCTTGGCGACTGCTCCACAACACAGTGAGTGGTGACTCCTGAGTCCTAGAGATGGAGAGCTGCATCCCTATTGGACTGAGCTCATTCAAGTGGGAGAGAAGATGTCATTGATGGTGGGCTTGCTTCCAAACAACAACTGAGTGTCTAAATTGCAAGTCTTTGTCCATTATCAAGTCAGACTTTGCCCTGATCAAAGGGTAAAGGGAAGAAAGCAGAAGATCCAGGAAAAGAATATCTGACCCTCAGCTACCATCCTTATCATCGCAAGTCATGCTAAATCTTAGTAATCCAATGTGAATAAAGCACAAAACTTTGTAAGACCAACGGACTCAGATCAACAGCAAGTAAGAGAAGCAAAAGAAAGAGAGAGAGAAAAAGAGAGAGAGAGAGAGAGAGAGAGTTGCATCACTCTGCATGAACAGCTAGAGTATGTGCATTCTTGTGGGATCTACACAAAACCTGGATCTCTCTGACTGTGATATAGAATATCCTATGTTCAAAATCATTTATCATAGAAAAAAGATATGGGGAGGTTACACTTCAGGGCCTTACTTTAAACACAATCAGCATCACACAACTATTCAATACCCTCAGACATGGTGTTCAGAAGAAAGCCACTTATCTAAGAAGGTTATCACATGAGAATAGTAGAAGTGTTTGTAGAGCTTCACATAGAAACACAAGAAATATGGAAAGGCAGGTAATGCAACATCTCTGGAAAATCATAACTATAGTAACAGATTCCAAAAAAGGATGAAATGCCTGTAAAGGAACTTTTAAAATGATTTTTAAAAAGCTGACTGAAATCCAACAGAATGTGGAAAATTAAATGGCATTATTAAGTCAGTAAAAGACAAAAATGAGAAGTTCAACAAAGAGAAATCTTAGAAATGAAAATTTCAAGTAATCAAATTGCATTGGAAAGATTCAATAACAAAGACAAACTAGGTCAAGTGGAAGAGTATGCTAGCTTATACATAGAACTTTGTGGGTTAGTTCTTTCTCTTCTCTCTCTCTCTTTCTCTCTCTCTCTGTATGTGTGTATGTGTATTGTGTGTTTGGTTTCGATATGACAGGTATTTAATGCAAGGACTTATACATGTTATAGAAATGTTCTACAACTGAACTACACACCCAGCCCTTAAATATCTATGAAGCTCAGACTGGTCTTGAGCTAACAATCTCCTGCTTCTGCCTCCCAGGTCTGGGATTATAGGCATGTAGCACTATACTCATAAAGAAGATTCTCTGTGTTTATCCCATTCAGAAAAAAAGGAACAAAAAGGACAACAAATAAATAATGAAGACAGTGTTCAAGGTCTTTGGAACATTGAATGGACAAATATCCACATCATCGTGATATCCAAAGACCAAGGGGATAAAAGTTCAGAACATAGAAAGCCTGTTCGGAGATATGACAGCAGAAATGGACATTCATGTAGAGTATTTATGGAATTACAAAAATTCATCACCAGAAAAAAATCTTCGATATGGCATACTATAGTCAAACTTTTAAAAATAAAGGACATAAAAAAGAATTTTCAAATCTGCAAAAGAAAAATAAGTCACTATTAAGGGAAACCTCATTAGAGTTACAGAAGTATTTTCAGTAAAAACTCTATAGATCAGGACTCTGTGAAATGGTATATTTCAAGTCCTATAAGGAAGTAACTACTGATCAAGTTTTCTATAGCCAGCAAGATGATCCTTTATATCTGAGAGATAAATGAAAATCTTCAAAGACAGGCAAAAATCTAAGGGAACTCATAATCGCCTGACCAGCTCTTCAAAAGACACTTCAGCATGCCCTGCACCCAGAAATAAAGAAAGATAAATGCCATCATAATAGCATGTGAAAGTATCTAGTGGAAGGCTACATAGAACAAACAAAAACAGACAAGAATAAAAAACATTAGTAGACCACCAAATCAAAAAGATAAACATGAAGAATGAAGTATTCAAAACAACTAGAAGAGAATCAACAAAATTACAGACATGAAGTCATACCTGCAAAAGTCTTGAAGGTAAATGGATTAGATTCTCCATCTAGAAAATAAAGATTAGTTCGATACATTTTAAAGCCCCCAAAATGTTACCTTGAGGAAACTCACTGTAGTTCAGCCACATTAGAAAATGTCCCTGAGATTTGGGTTGCCTGGCATTACCAATGTGATCATTCCACAGTTGTCATTATAACTAATTCTCCAATTTTCTGATTTTTTTTATCCTATGCCATGCCATGGGGAGAATTGGCACACAGACTGCAACTTCAAAGGATGATACTATAAGCAAATGATATTCTGAAGAGAGCAGGAGTAACTACCCTTACATCTCTCAAAAAGACTTTAAGACAAAAGATGTGTGAAAAGACAAAGAAAGTTTCCATGTCATAAGAACAGGATCATTTTATGACAGAGGCACAATGGAAATACTATGCATATAGTGTCAGACTAATGTCAATTTCTATAAAGCAGACACAATTAGATCTGAGAAGGCAGATGGGTTCCACTACAATGATACTGGAGTTCTGAAGTACCCTATTTTCATTAATGGACAGATCACCCAGACCAAAAAAATCAACACATATGAATTAAACTACACTATAGATTCAATGGAATTGACAGACATTTACAGAGAATTCCACCCAGCAATTGCAGAATTCAATTTCTCTTCATGAGCACATGGAACAAACCATATATTAGCCTCATAAACATCTTCACATTGAACAAGACTGGAAATTACATACTACATCCTTCCTGATCACAAAGTAATGAAGGAAGAAGTCAATACCCAAAGAAAGTTCAGAAATTATACAAATCTATGGGACTGGCACACTTTTGAATGGCAAGGATCACTGAAGAAGTCAAAGGGTAACTTTTAAAACTTGTTGAAATAGCTGAAAATGGAAACATTACATATCAAAGCCTATAGAATACAACAGAAGTAGTCCTAAGAGGATATTTATAGCAATGAGAGCCTGTTTGGTGTGTGTGTGTGTATGCCTGTGTGTGTGTGTGTGTGTGTGTGTGTGTATGTGTGTGTCTGTGTGTGAAAGAGAGAGAGAAAGAGAGAGAGAGAGAGAGAGATTTCCAATGAACAACTTAACATTTTGATAGCCTAGAAAAGCAAGACAAAACAAATATTAGTGGAAGAAATTATGAAGTCCAGAGCAGAAAACAAAAGAAACTCAAAAATATAAAGATCAATGAAACAAAGAGGTGACTCTTGAAAAAAGATAAATATATTTAGCAAACTAGACTAGATTAGAATTTAAATGAAGAGATACAGAATTAAGATCTCCTCTCAAAATAATAAAATTAGAGGCAAAAAGGGAAACATAATAACTAAGAGCATCAGAAATCTGAAAATCTTTAATATTTTGAAAAAAGGAAAAACTCTAGAAGAAATGAAGGAAGTTCTGGATACATATTCCCTACCAAATTTGAACAAGGAAGATATTTTAAACACATATATAGACCAATAAGAAGTAACGGTGCAGAATCAGCAATTGAAGGCTCCCAACAACAAAAGCCCAAGACTAGATGTCTTCACTACTCATTTTGCCAAACTTTTAAAGAGCTAATGCTTAGTTTCCCATGTAAGCTGGCCTAGTCACTATAGAGAACAGTATGGTTCTCCCTAACAAAGCTAGAAGTACGACTACCACACGTTCCAACCATCCCACTCCTATGTATCCTCCAAAGACAGAGAAATCAGTCTATAAGAGAGCGAGCTCCATTCCACATTTTCTTCAGTGCTATTCCCAGTGGCTGAAATTTGGAATCAGTATAGGTGCCCGTGGACAGATGCATGGCAAGAGGAAAGAAGGTCATGTACACATGGATCACTTTTCAACCATCAAGAAAAACTGCAATTCTGTTATTGGCAGAAATGTAGGTTTAATTGGAACATATCATGACAAATGGAAAAAGCCAGACCCAAAATCAGGTCCACCATGTGGTCTTACATGTGGAAGGAGAGTCAATTTTAAAGTGAAATATTGATTATGAGAGATTAGGAAAGATTGGGGAAGGCTAGATGGGTATGATCAGGACATGCTGCATACAGAGGGGTATCACATTGACCCCCATTACGTGACTATTTCAAGAGTTAGGAGAAAGAAAACTGTTAATAAACTGTACTTTGGCTAAAAGCCTACCTTGAAGTTCTAACTGCTGAGTCAGTCTTCTTTGGAGACATTCTGTCAATCTCTGCTTTCTTGCCCTGTCTACTGCCACTATGGTTGGAAGGGTGAGGGCTGTGTTTATAATCATCCAGAATCGCTTATTAGACTGCTTTGTAAATCTAAATGCTAGATTACTTCTTGAGAGCAGCACTGTTTACCCAAAAGCAAATTGAGAGGGAGTGTGGCAGCTAGACAAGCAGAAGGTACGCTAATCTCAGAAGTAATAAGGTACAAACCGTGGAAATGGCAACTTTTGCTGCCTTCTTTATTGAAGAGTCATGATGGATCTTCATGACTTCTCCAGCACAGGTGGGAATCCCTGCTAGTTGAGGAGCTAGCCAATAATTAGCACCTTAGGTCTGTTGGAAGATCTGGTTCAGTAGTCTCAGTGGAAAGTAATGATTAGCAAACAAAGCTGACTGAAGACACACTATTTCAGCCTATATGTATATGAATATATGCAAACATTCAGTATTTTATGATGTATAATGTTAGAAAGAAAGATAATTTACAGACGATCTACACATGCGTTGTGTGGCAGTTCTATGATCTCAGGGCCCTTCCTATCTTCGGTCTCACCACACAAAGCTTTGCTCTGGAAAGTGTCCCTGAGCTTCCTACTGAGTTCAGGCACTGAAAGGTATTGGCCAGATCTGAGGATGGGAAGAAAGGAGGAACCTTCTATATGCTGTTTCCCAGCAGTCTCTGTGTTTGCCGGGAGATCCAACTACTATGGACAGATCACTTGTGGTACAGCTTCCATACGGTGATGCAAGTGGGGTCTTCCTTCCCATTCTCAAGGCTCCAGAAATATTGCCTCTCTCTTCTACCTCTCACTTTGGCACTGGGAGTGACTAGGAACTATTTCAAACTCTAGGTGTCCCATGATTCTGTTGCTTCCCTAACAAAGGCAATACCCTTGGAACTAGTTCATGGTTCAAATTCAGTCAGTTTTAAACATAAGACATGGCTTTCTTTTTCCTAGTGAGCCCTGTTTGATGACATTTCTGTCCTCAAGATCCAAGTTTGCTGCTAAACTAGTGACTAGCTTTCTACCCATCATGTCTAGTTCTAGTGCATACAGAAAAGTGGAGTGCATTGGAAAGATCTTACACCTTGGCCTGTTCATTTCCTTTAAATAGCCTTTTGGACAATCACCCACATTTCCGCTTTGGCCTGCTCATTACTCATTGGCCAGCATTTAGTAACAGCCTGGTAACAACAAACAGGGCAAGTTTCTATGCCAGTAAAAGATGGGAAGTTACAATTTGTGCAATTTTAGAAATTCTGGCATGAAGAATTCCTCCAGGCAAATGCAGATTAATGACTCTCACTTTCAGATTTGTGTAACCATTGAAATGAGCGTGCTAATTGACTTACCCTGCTAATTCAAATAGCTTCCTCAGAAAGAAACAGTGGACTCCGACAGCCAGGGAAGGATAGACACACTGCAACAAAGCAAAGCAAAGCGGTACAATCCATATGGGTAGAAACACATTTGTGATCTATAATGGTGGTGCAGATGGGCTGGGTTCTACAAAGTTCTAGATAATAAGTGGGTTTTCATTCTTCTGAACGATTAGCTGTATTGGATGTCCAAGAAAATCTCCTCCCTGTACCTGGCTGTGGGCTAGAGGCTCAGTACAGACTAGTGATGCCGTTACCTAAACATGGTTTTACCATGTGAGATTTCTTGCTACACTTGGGGCTGACCTTGGCAGAAGCACTGAAGCCCCCTCTGACTTAGCCTTGCCGTTTGTCACCATTACATTTGCCACATGCTACTTAGTCAATCAAGAGTAGAGAAGTCTCTTCCATATTTTTGTTTTGATTATTTTCTTTTTATATGAAAGAGATTAAAATATGAGATATCTTTATAGGAAAGCAATTGAATAGAGGTCTAAGGGAGGAAGCAGCATTAGCCAACTGCATGAAAGCCTCAAGCTCTAGGGCAAGAAGCTTGAGTAGATGTGGTGACAGTGTTAGAGCTGCGTGTGAAAGGTACACTTTGCCAGGGTTACTAGGAAACAGATCTGCGATCATCTCTGGTGTGACCTTGTTTAGATGTGTTCCTACTGAGATCCAAGATCTCCTATTGTTAAGAAAGAGAACTGAGCAAGACAGTTCTTGTGGCCCATACCTGCTAAAAATAGTCAGTATTTGGCTCCTACGAACAATGGTATCTGTGTCTCTCTAGCTGTTGGACCAGAAAACCAAATCCTAAAAGGAAAAGCCTAAATTGTTAGCAATTCTTAGGAAGCAGCTTTTAGACAGCAAATGTAAGAAATTATATGGGTAAAGACTTGCACAAAATTCTACCCATGTTTAAAAACTATCGAGCAGCAAAGGAGCATTCAGATGCTACTAAATTGAAAGTCTCAATAGCAAAAAGAGAGTGTGAACTGGGAGATTCCTTTCTCAACAAGAATCACCTGTGAACACAGACATCCTCCCGCAAATCTTGGAGCACATGACACATTTTAGGTCAGTTTACTATTTTCTTTCTATTAGAGAGGCAACCCTGACACAGAGAACATAATTTTACCATAACAAATTAGAACTGAAGGGCATCCCAAGGTTATATTATCCACGGTGACAAGAAACAGAAGATGTGGATTGTGCACCCCCACAGCATTAGTCATCCAGAGATGAGATAACTCCCCAGCACCCAGGCAGCAAGCTGCAGCAGAGGGGGACATTCTTGACATTCGGCCATCACCCAGCCCAGGCCCCTAGAAGTCTGCATAAACTGGAAATGCTTTTTAAATCTCCTTCTACTTTCCCTTCCCCCTTTTTTCTCTAGAAACACTTTCTTAGGGATATGTCTTATGTCAGGAAACAACTGCCAACTTTCATTGATTCTCACACCAACGCTGTGCTCTTCTAAGTATGAATGTTTGCATTCTGCAGGAGAGGGAAGTAGAGCCCTGCGAGTAAAGACAGACCAAGAAAGCAAACATCAAAGTGTCACAAAAGGCCAAAGCCAAAGTACATCATATTTGCCTTCTTAACCTGTTTTTCATCCAACAACAGCCCTTTTCTTTGTCTTTAATCATCGTGATGTGCTGATGATCAAGATTTATTGAGTTCTGTGTGGTGGACTCTGTTGGGCACTTTATTTGTACTTTGTATGTGGACATATTCAAGCAAAGGAGATGAACTAAACGTGTTAGAAACATGTTTGAACTCTCATGCTCACTGCAACAATATTCAAAATAGCTGTGAAACAGAAATATCCCAAATGTCACAGGGAAATGGATAAAGAAAATGTAGATACAGAGAAATACTATTCAGACAAAGAAAGAAGAAATTCTGTCCTATGCTATAACATGAATGGATTTGGAGGATGAATCTTATATTAGGTGAAACAGTTCAATTACAGGAGGACGAAGTACTGTGTTGATTCCACTTCCATAAGGTGGCTAGAGTAGCCAAACCCAGCTGATATTCTTTAAGTTACCCTCTCTGTTGTTATAAGACAGTATTCAGCTATACTTATGGTATAGTGGGAATCCCAAAACAAAAGGCACATTTACAAGCAGGAGCAGGAATCTGGTTTGAATCACTATAGACAGAGTTGGAGAGAGAAAACACAAACTGAGGAAGCAGAGCCAGGCCTGTCCCCTATAACTTGCCTTCCTAAAGGTGCCATGACCTTTCCAAACATTAACATCATATAAATACACGAGCAGACAACTCTCAATAAAATCATGTCAGGAATATAGCTCAGTGGTAGTGTTCTTGCTTACCATATGCCTTGAGTTCAGAATTGAAGAATAGTTAGATAGATGAGAGAGAGAGAGAGACAGAGAGACAGAGACAGAGAAACAGAGACAAAGAGACAAAGAGACAAAGAGACAAAGAGACAGAGGCAGAAGGAATCAAATCATAGCATCAGAAAGTACAATGGTATTTGTTGAAGGAAGAAATGCTCTTAAACGGGTTGTAGAGTTTCCGTAGTACAAGAAGAAAGAGTTTGGGAAATCTGCTGCTTTTACAGCTAATCTACTTCAGATGTGTGAAGGCAACAATTTCCCTTCAGTGTTACTATGAGGAAGCAAGAAAAAGAATTAGATGCCTGCTGTAAACCATGAGCTATCACTTACTACCATATGATAGTAACCTCTCCAGCCTCAAATAGTTAAGCCTTTATATGGTAGCAGTGGCAGAGAGAAGCAAGCTGCATATTAATTACAGAACATTATGAAAGAGAGAGGCAAATTTCTTTTTACTTTAAACTATACCTATACTTCTCTACCCGGGGCAGAAAAAAACACAAGATATGGTTGATATTGGTAAATTTTATCAAGTGTAATCAGTAATAAAAGCACTTGATCATAAAAATTACTCTCAAAGAAATGCTTTTAGTTTCAGTGGTCTAGTTGTTCCAAATAATGCTCCATTTTCGTGAAAGCCAAGTTTTAGCTCCATAACATTCATTTTACTAAATGTCACTGAGTAAGTCATAATGTCAGGGACATATAAGAACCTCTAACACATCAGCTCAGTGATTTTGTTCATTCTCCACTAGCTTTACATCAAAACAGAACTGTACTCTCTCCTGACCCAGGGCTACTGTATATCTCAACATTTTAAATGATGTCTTCAAATCATGAAAGAAAAGATGGCACAAGCCACATAATAAAACATCTCAAAAAGCTTCCCTCTTCATTCCCTTTCCAAGAGCTGGCTTACTCTCTCCAAATAACAAATCTGGGGTGGTTCTTTACCAGAGTGACTTTACTATAGTGCCACAAAAGCAAGGAGTAGCAAAGCAACCGAAATCACCTGGTGCCTTGCTTGCTGAGTGATGATGTCTTGGTTAACCTGACTACTGATACCATTTTCACATGATTTCATTTGGCCAGAGCAGCACATAGATGCCTGCTCACATGCTTACTGGTGAGAAAGGGATAGATACCCTGTGATCACACAGACACCAGGTGTAAGAAGGAGCACAGATTTTCCCCAGCAAGAGAACTCTTCAACACTATGCTAAGTCTGTTGATTGATTTCCTTGTCATAAGTGTATTAAGTCAGAAACAGATGGACACATTTGTGTCCTTGCCCAATGTCAGAAGGTATTGAATAACAATAAGTTCATGAGCTATGTGAGTTTTGTTGGCACCAGTTCACCCAGTTGCCTCAATTTCCCTTGATAGCTCCTTGAAGGTAAAATGCAGGTTCTTTCATTTCAAATTTAGCTATTAATACTCACAGATTACACATTACACAGAACAAAATATATATATATACATGTGTATATTTGTAAGTTACAGAATGACTGCAGAGTTAAAGAGCTCACTATAGAGTTTGAGGATTCAAAGAGGCCATATGGAGAGACAGAAATCAAAAGCTGACAGGGATTTGAAGGAGACCCCTGCAAGGGTTGGGGATTCAGACAACACTGAGTTGAAGGTCTGTTCAAGAAACTTCAGAACCAAACCATGAGGGCACAGACTTGAGCTGAGCCTCGGACTGAGTTCACTTATGAAAGCCAAGTGTGGGGCCTTGGAGGACTGAGTAGTGGAAGGCAAGCTGGTTCCACACAGATGAAAGGCTTGACTAACAGTGCTTTGATTAAACTTGTCCCTTGATAGACGCACATGATAGTCAGACAACAGAGAGTGGGGACCCCAGTCGTGGCAATGTTAGGTGCCCCCCTCTTTATGAGGTCTACATGAGAATGCTGCATCCTTACTCGGTACAGTGAGCCAATAAGCTCTCAGGTCTGATTTTTCTGATATGATCCTAACATGTCCACATGCTCACACAGTCCAAACTTATCTGGCTACATTGATAGGATGGAACCTGTTCTACTTTTAGGAATGAGTCATATATTAGTCCCTGTCATGTGGGTGGTCCACGCATGTCCACCAAGGTGCAGAATCATCTTCCATCCTCCATCGTCAAAATGAAGTTTAAAGATGTTTGTGAAGCAGTCTATCTGGACAAGGCATAGCCAGAAAAAAAGGAACAAACAAAAATAGAAATAAGTAGTCCACAGCCTATCCCAACACTGCTGAATAGAGTAAACACTCCATAGCCTAATTCCCATCCCTTTGTTGAGAAATCGAAGAGCAGCACAAAGAGGAAGCATTAGTCTGTTCACATATTTTTATTTCAAAATTTACACTTAAATGTGGGAATGTCAATATTATGAAGACTCAAGAAGTAATAGTCTATAAAAAAAGTATCCAAACCCTTAAATTTGCATCATATTATAAAGTCTGCAGTTGGAAAATGATAAACATTTAGTTTTAGAGCTTAAAGGAACTCTTTTAAGGAAGAATCAACTGTACATCTGATTTAGTACAAATTGATGCTGACTGCATTTGCAAGCAGGTATCCCATCTTATACACGGAAAGCAGTGCCTGCGATGTTTCTGGTAGAGATACAGCTCGATACAAACACGTTGGTGGTTTCCTCTTCCCCTGGCTCAGGCAGTGAGACCACAGCTGAGGGAAATATCAGCCGCATGAAGGCAGTGCACTGAGGCTCCATCCAGTTCTGATCTTGTGTAACTAATGCCCTCTTCTTCTGTTAACATGTGTTTTTCGTCCTTACTAAAGCTGAATACCTGGTAGTAGCAAAGCCCAAGAGCTGCTGCAGACACACAGTAATAGGGAGGAAACGTTGGCTTTATTCTGATTAACCAGCAGCAAGATTCAAAGATCATCGTGCCTAAGGTGTTGCGGCAGAAAGAAAGCAACATACACCCATTCCCCTCTTCCGATAGGGCCCATGCCACAGCGAGCACCGTCTGTTCCGGGCAAGGTGGCCATGCTCGTCTCGGCGTCGCTGCAGGTACATGGAATACCTCTCAACCTACTTCACCGCTGATGACAATGACTGAAAAATCAATAAGAAGAACTACTAACAGTTATTGAATACTAACTGCAAGCTTGGAAGCTTTACTTACATGTGCTCATTTGTGTCGCGTCACTTTTTCTTTAATGGTGATTTAGAGTCACTACTGAAGCACAGAAGTGCGACCTCGAATGTAAGCCCCAGGAAGACCAGAGCAGTCACCATCCTGTTCGAGACTCGATGATCACAGCTCCATGCCAGGAGTGTAATAGCAATCGTTAAATAAATACATGAACACAACTCAGCTAAAGTCTCTATTTTTGCATCCTTACAATAATAACACTCAAGTGCCATACTTTAAGTATGAAAACTTCCTTTTAAAATATTTGTGTGGGGGGCTGGAGAGGTGGCTCAGGGGTTCAGCCTCTGCCTTGCAGGCAGAAGGTCCTGAGTTCGGATCCTAGACCCCACGTATAGATGCCGCGCAGAAGCGGGGGCAGCCTGCGTTTCTGGTCCTGGTAGGGCAGAACCTGTGAATCCCTGGGCAGAGTAAGCAAGGAGGAGGTGGAGGCGGTCCAGTAGTGATTCCCAAATTCGTCTGTGGTTCTACACACACACACACACACACACACACACACACACACACATACACACACAGCACACATGCATACATGCACAATTGAATAAATAATAAATAATAAAAAAATTTTAAATATTTGTGTGAGTTGCAGGTGTAACAGTTACTCTTAACTACTGCTGTGGGAGAACACCCAAAGTCAATCAACTTAAGGGAGAAAGGGAGATTTATTCAGCTCATGGTTCCAGAGGGAAGATAGAGTCTTCACAGCAAGAGGCTGGCTGGCCGGCTGGCTAAAGCTAGAGTCAGGCTAAGTCACTCCCATCTTCGAGGTTGAGAGCTGTAAGACTCTTTGCTGCAAAGGCAGACTTCTCCTGGAGGTAGGGTGGGACTAATCCACCTCAAGGCCCACCCCTTGTGACTGCCTTTCTTCAGCAAGGCTCCATCTCTCAAGGTGCCGTGACCTTGTCAAACACATGTGACAAACTAAGACAGCAGGTTTACCACATTCGTTCTCGCTTTTAATCATTCAGTAACTACTAATTTTGATAGGAAAATTGAAAGACATTCCATTTATTCATTTGTTCACTCATCCATAAGTTGATTAAAATAATTATTATGTGGTCCAACAAGATGGCTCAGTGGGAAAAGTTGAATTCATATAAGGTAGAAAGAGAACTGGATCCTCAAGTGCCCCCTGGTATAAACACACACACACACACACACACACACACACACACACACACACACACACCCCACGAGCACACACACCATGCATGCAATATGTAAAAAAAAGAGAGAAAGAACTATCTCTACAAGTTGTCCTCTGATTTCCACACTTGTGCCACAGAACACACACATTAATCATCATTATAATAATAATTATAACAAAATAATAATTTATAAATATTATATAAATTAAAGAAAAGAAAAATCTTTAATTTTCACTACATGGCACTACAAGCTGGAATCGGTGCCACATGTCAGAAACACAAAACTGACCAAAACCAGCGTGAATATGAACAATGAAGTGGAGCAGTGCTTCATCATAAAAGAAGAAAGAAGAGGGAGAGGAAGAGGAAGAGGAAAAGGATATGCACTAAATTCAAGATTAACATGCCACTCAGTAGCGCTTTTCTCCCTTCCACTAAGGGGTCCCTGAGGGAGGGTGAGAGCGACCCTCTCCTTCCAGGAGTTCCTTGGGGCATCTTGAGGGTCATTGTGAACATTTAGTATCTTTAAAGAGTGATGTCTCCATAAAGTTTATGAACTTTTTAATGCAATGCTATCGCATATTGTTTCCCAGGATTCCTAGAGAACAGAACCTAAAGCAAATATAGTACCATCGTATTGAAGCAAGGGGGAAGCACAAAGGATGATCAGCCAAGCAGGAGGGATGGGAACGTGGGAGTCATCACTAAGTCCACACCCTCTGCAGCATTCAGAGCTGACTGCCTGGTCTGGCAGGAAGTCTTCGAAAAGACCATATGGGGATGATTGTGTCGCTGAACAGTCTGCTGAGGGAGTGAGCAAGGGGAAGTGGATGGATCACATCTGGGGACAGAGGCTTCCCAGAGGCTTTGGGACTAGCCACACCACGTGTCTGACACAGCCTGTGGGTAACGCTAACCCCGGGGGGATGTGTTATGTTCCTATGCTGGCTATGCATCTTGCGTGGGCTTCATTGATTGCTCCAAAGACATCTCAAGCCAGAGGAAGCACAGGCCTGATTTTTAAAAAACATTCCAAAACTCTGCTATAGCACCTCAACGACAGCTGCATTCCTAGACATGGCGGCTCACGGCTATGGTTAAAGCAACTTCAAACACTGCATAAGGGAAGAGCATACATGATTGGATGGGATAAAATTCTGCAGGAAAAGTCACCAGTCGCCACAGCACACTCAGGAAGTGTGCACTGACCTAAACTGCTGACATGATGGATGAGGCAAAGGCATCACATCCTGAGTCGCTCATCCCGTCCTCCGGGGCAGCCGCTTTCCCAACACCCCCAGCTCTCCAGTCACATGCCATGTGTGTTTCAGTACACAGTGCAAGTATGTTCACTTCCTTGAATGAAAACACACTAAAGGCAGTGTTCATGTTATCAACATTGCAAGTGAGCCAGGCATACTTAGGAGGCTAAGGCAAGGAGACGCAATGTTTGAGGCCAGTCTGGATTGTATACCACCACCCTATCAAATGCAAAAAAAAAAAAAAAAATGAAATGGAGGAACCAGCAAGACAGCTCAGAAGCTAAAAGCACCTCCCACCAAACCTCACAACCTGAGTTCCATCCTTGGCACCTACATGGTAGAACCAATTCATACAAGTTGTCCTGTGTAACGTGTAATGGCACATGTACCATACATGTGATGGCATACACACATACACACAGAGGCAAAAGGGGAGAGGGAGGAATCTAGTTAAGCTGTGAATCAATGCCATTCTCAGATTCAAGAAGCTCAATGTAATAGTTACTCTTAACTGTTGCTGTGAGAATGCATTCAAAGTCAAGTAACTTAAGGGAGGAAAGGAGATTTATTCAGCTTACCGTTCGAGAGGTGAGAAACAGTTGGCCGAAGCTGGAAGCAGGCTAAGTCAACTGCAAACATCCTGGAGGTTCAGTAGCTACTCAGAGCTACTCAGTGCAGACCAGTAGTGACAGTTAAAGGCTGGAGGATTCCCAGAGATTCTAAGAAGTGAAGAGTCCAGTCTTTCATGGTTCCTTTTATCTGGTTTGCTGCTGGGAAGTCCCAATTAAATCTAGGGCTGGTCTTTGCATTGTAAATGTATTGATCCAGATAATCTCTTCAGGTAGTCTGACAGCTGATCTTAGGTAATGCTAAGTGTGGTCACGTTGACACCAGGATGAACCATCACACTCAATCTGCCTTGATTTCCCTGATGATGGACTGAATTGTTGCTTTCATTAAAATACTGCATCCCAATAACTGGAAAAGTTCTTTCCAACCTGAGACTCTGTGATTCACAGTAGCAGTGTGGAAGAAACATTAGTGGGACAAAATTCCTCTTGCAGACTTCCTGGAAGAAGACTGATTCCTAGTCTGACTCTACCATTTCGCAGTGAAACTGGTAACACTCCCATATGTACTGAGATTCCTCACTGAGGGATCAGGGCTTAGCACCATGTTTGCTAAAGTCCCTGAAGGTATTGACGCTTCAGTAAATATTCCTGGGTAGAGTTTCTACTCACATGTAACCAATACACCTCAGCTCAGCAAATTTAGCATGTTCATATTTGGTCAACTGAAAGGACTTGGAAAACAAAATCAAGAGCTACTGAGGAAGCAAAGAAATGAGTCTTTGTTGTGGTGCACGCAGACAAAGGCTATGTAAACTCTTTTGAATCATTTACAGGTCTAATGGATTTCCTGTTCCTCCCATACTCTTGCAGGAAAAGGGGAGTCTGGGAGGCAGTAGCAGGCACCTGAATTACAGGATGCCCTTCCCATGGCCCAATGCAAAAGTTAACTAAGATTTTAAACTGTTGAATTTGTTGGTGATATCTGCTTACATTCTCAGTGCAGGAGAATACACACTTAAAGCTTTCAGGTGTATTCTGGTTGCAGTCATCCCTTTCAATTTCATTTTCGCAGGGATTATTTTGCTCTCTCTGGTTTTTGATGACCTATTCAGAAAAAAAATTTAAAATACAGGGAAACAGTCCTTGGATTCAATTCTATAATCAGGTGGTTTGATCCCTTCTCAAATGAAGACTTACAATATTATACCAGCCTGGTGTCAGTTCCTATAGAACTGTGTCACACTTGTAGCACTGGCTGTTTCTTAAGGCAAGGACCTGGCCTTATGGAGTTGGCTGATGGCTCAATAAGCAGTAGAGAGGGTCCCTGGCTGCTCTTCCAGTGTCTTCTCCTAAGGTCACTAGGAGTGAAAAAACATCCCCACCCCCATAATCTTCAGCCAAAAGCCCCAGGAAACATGAAGACACTTGCAATTGATGCAGGGATCTGTGCTCAGGAATCCTGCTTTGGAGGCTGAAGGCGTAGCTCCATGGCTTGATGGTATACAATGTGTGATTGACAGCCAAAAGTCCTAGCTTCAATTCTCAGAACATGCAACAACAAAAATGTTAGTTCTGGCACTGTCCCTGCCCACAGTTGCTCTGCCAAGTGACCGAGAGCCAGAATAAAGTACATGTGAGGCCTTTGCTCCTTCCCTGGCCCTCTCCTCGCACACCCAGCCTCATAGCCCTGACTTCAGTGGTACAGCACACACGACTGACTCACCATCATCTCTTCCCTAGTCACAGACCTTCGAGGGTTCAGCTGGCTTTGTCACGGGACAGGGAAAGTGGGGATTTAGAGCCACAGTAATTTAGACTGGCTCTCCTCTTCCAAAGCACCTTGACAGCCATGCACCTCCATACCCCTGTTAAGGGATGTGTTCTCCAGACAGACAGACGGGCTGTGTCTCTCTGCTCATTACACCCTGTGTTATCCAGCTTCAGATGGGGTAATTTACCACCTTGGAAGCTCCAGACCAGATGTAAGGGGGAGCAACATGTGATTGCAGCAAACTTAGCTGTCTCTAAGCCCTGGGATGCTCCTCCAGGCTTGTTTGTTTGTTTGCTTGACTGTCTCTCTCATGTCACCTAGCTTGGCCTTGAACTCATGGAGTAATCCTCCCAGTCGTGATCGCAGTTGTGCGTCATCAGACCTGGTTTCCTCTTCTGGCTTTGTATCTAGAGGCTAAATCATAAACTTTTTCTCAGTCTATTTCAGGAGTATGGTAAAGATAGAGAAGGGATAGTATTCATCTTAATTTTTTTTGACAGACACAAGCAACTATGTGGTTGGGGAAATGGCTTAGTTGTTAAAGCTCTTGACACACAATCGAAAGGATCCAAGTTCATATTTCCAGACTCCATGTGATAATGCCTGGTGAGTATGTTGGTATCCCTGTAATTCTAGCCCTGTAAGACAGAGTTTGGGAATCCCAGAGCAAGCTGGTTAGCCAGACTAGGCCTCAATGTGGGTCCTTGGTTTTATTACAGACTCAGACTCACAACAATAAGGTGGAGAGCAATTAAGGATGATTTCTGATGTTACTGTTCAGCTTCCACACATGTGCACCCACATGCACATATATCTGGAAACACACATGTACATCCAGACACACCTGTATGCCCATCTTGATGTGCATATGCATGTACCTCACACACACACATACACATGGAAAAGAGACAAGAAGCAAGTACGGCTCTAAGAAATCAATATCATCATCATTCCTTATCCATGGGAGGGCCATTTCAAGCCCCCCAATGAATGCTTGAAACAGTGGACTGACTCTACGAAGTATAACCTGTATATTTTTTTCTCTCTATACACACCTGTGATGAAACTTAATTTATAAATCAGGCCCAGTAAGATCAACAGTAATGAGTAACAAAATCAAGCCATCAAAGTAATGGACCATACCAACCGTTCTGTGAGTGTGATATGCTTTCTCTCACATATCTCACTGTATGTTCTCAATCCTATGCTTGTTAACCATGGAAACTGCAACAGCAAAAAGGAAGCAGTGGCTAATGGAGACAACTGCACCTACTTCCTTTCTTGATTTCAGATTTTGCTCAGTATTTATTCTCCACAAAGAATGCTTCATTTTCTCAAAACTGTTCTTGGAAATTGGGGTGAATGGAGTCAAAGATTGCCTGTTTCTATGTGTACAGACATATATAGATTTCTCAAAGATTTTTGATCCCTTCTTGAAGGAACAAAATCATAACTAAGCATTACCACACCACTGGTTCAGAACCCACTGCAAAGCCTTTGGCACCGCATGGTGACTCCCAGTGGCCCTGAATTTACAGAGTCATCAACTTACAAGCAGGCATTGCACTAAACTCCCTTTGGTCAGATTTTGCTTAAGCTTTCATCTTCAGAGACTGGATATTGTTTTTTGTAGAAACCATGCTGTTTTTATCATTACATTTTATAACAATTTTAAAATCAAGAATTACTAGAAATATACACAAGATGTCAAGATACCCTTGGCTAAACCTCTTCTCATGTTAGAATTTTACACAGCAACAAAATAAATTATCTAAAATAATAATAATCATTTTCTACATCTAAGTATTCACAATGGTACAGCACTACTGACTAATCTGCACCTCATACCAGAGCTTTGCCAGCAGCCTCCAACACGTTCCTGGCTAGGTTTGATACAGAACGCCCCTTGTATTTGCTTGCCATGTCTGCTTATGTTCTCTAATCTCCAGCTGTTTCTCATAAACACTGTGCATGAGACAAATACTGGTATGATATTTTTTATAATAGCCCTCAATTCGCATTGTCTAACTCCTGATAAAATGAGGTTATGCACTTTTTTCATGTGTATTTATGTGTGTGTGCATGTATGCATCCTTGCATATATATAGGTACACATATGTGTACAGTGCAAGTATACATATTTGTGTATACCCTAAGTTGATACTAAGTGTCTTCCTCAATTGCTCTCATATGTATATTCTGAGGCAGGGTTTCTGTGTATTCTGATCTAGCTGGCCAACCAGAGAGGCTAACTATCCAGCTTGCCATGGGAATCCCCTTCTTTGCCTCTTGAGAGCTGGAATTATAAGCAGTGCCCATACCTGCTCACATTTTATGTGAGTTCTGGAAATCTGGGGTCCTCACACTTGCATTGCAAAGGCTCTATCTGCTGAGCCATCTGCCTAGGCTTGCATTTGTGTTGCAAGTACCAAAGATGAAATATGGAGGCCACCTCAGAGCATTAGACTGGAAAGTACTGGGCATCAGTATGCCTTATTCTCAATGGTATAGCTCAATTTGAGCATTGTTATAAGTAGTATCTTCAGGTTTCTCTGCTAGAGTCACTACTTTTCTCATTGTAGCTAGGACATGAGTATAGTGAATTTAACATTTGTCATTTTAATCCCCAATCCCATCCACCCTCCTTTACCCATAACCCTTTTCATCTTTACCAGTCTCCTTCCAATTTTCATGTCTTTCCCCATGATGTTTTCAAGTCCAGGTTCCAGGCTGATAGCTAAAGTTCTGTGTAAAACATTACACTAATCACTCTGCACCTCTGAGGCTTAAAAAGTAAGAAGCGGAGATAAAGGAGTTGAGACGTGCTCCCTTCTGCAGTCGCCGCAGGTGACAGGCAAGGAAGCACCACTCTCCAGTCTCTGTCATAGGCACAGAGTTCAGTGACCTGAGGAACAACTGCTACTCAGTACTACACACATTTCTAAAAAGTGAAAAAAGAATACAAGTGGAAAATAGCCAAAGTGCAGAGGGCATGACATACTTAGTACATGTTGAAAGTCACGTGCATCTAACAGAATTCTTTAGAGGGTTTACTCGCATATTTTTTTCTCTTAGCTAATGACTGCCCACCTCTTGCTCAGTTTCAACATTTCCCCTAAGTTACTGGTGGAGCCCCTCTCACACATGCCAGCCTCTATCTCCATCCTGCTTGTGACTGACCGTGTTATTTCTTCATGGAGCCTTCCTTCTCCACTGAGAATACACTTGAGTGTTATGACGACAATGTTTCCACCACCTGAAATGATCTTGCTAAGGTCCAATTGCTGATAACACAATTTTCTCTGCCTTAAAACAAAAAAGAAGCCTAGTATGTTGCAAACATAGTGCTCCTTTATCACAGAGAATAAATTGTGAAAGTAAGATTACCTAGGACCTTAAATATTGCCATATTACCTTAAAAATACATATTTTTAAACATTCATTTTATCTCTAATAGATAATGCTCAGAACCAATCCAAGCATGTAAACTTTCTGGAAAGGGCATGCAGCTTTTCTTGAGGACTGCCTAAAAGAAACCCACTGAGTCCCTAAATTGGCTCATTGCAATGTACACCAATGATGGCTTTTGGCTGTGTACCCTTGACCTATGTAGGTGTTCATTCTGGTGTGTAGCTACTCTGCCTCAAAAGCAACATATAAAAAGTTGTAAGTCAGTATTATAAGCTGAAAGCCTAGTTACAAAAGGATGATTTTCTACAATGATTAGAAAAGCTTTGGTTTGATTTGGAAATCTATGTGAAGGAGTAGAGACTGTTCTTCTCCTATCCTTAAGTGTGCTCAGGTTCAGAAAGCACATGGTCAGGGTTAGGGGGTTGCAGAATCCTTTCTTCCCACACAAATAAACACAAAACCAAAAGAAACATAAGGACATGAATACTGCAGGAATGTTTGTCATGAATACTGGAAGAATAATGGAGGTATGTTTGTCAGGAAGGAGGAGTGGAAGACAGGTAAGGAAAGGTAAAGGGAAGAGTGATCAGAGTGTGTTATATACATGTATGAAGCTGTCAATAAGCAAAATTCACCAATAAAGAAAAGGGGGATCATTTGTCAAAGTGTTAACTCCCAATGTCTCACACTATGCCTTTATTTGGAGATAGATTCTTGGTAGAGGTAATTGAGCTGAGAATGTTGGAGTGAGCTCCAATCCAGTATGACTGTTGCCCATCACAAACAAAAGAAGCTTAAACATAGAGAGACCCACATAGAAGATACCATATAGAGACACGAAGAGCACATCTACGTGAAAAAGGGAGACCTAGAAAAGATCTTCCCTGAGGTCCTCAGAAGGAAATAACTTTACAGATACTTTGACTTTCGACTTCTGGCCCTGATACTCCGAGATTAGTTTCTATTGTTTAAGATACCTGATCTGTGGTACTTTGTTATGTCAGCCTTTCCAAATTACACAACTATTTATAGCTTGAGCTGGAAGGAGGAAAATCATTTGGGTAAACAATTGAAAAAAAGCAAATGAGTCTTCTGCCCCATCCATTCCCTGCCTCAGTAATGGCCATAGTAATAAAAAAATCATCATAAATCCCCTAATCCTAAGGCAGAGTCTCAGTCCTGCCTACATATTCTCAGGATCACCTGGAAACTTGTAAAATAACTGGAGACATGGGCATCCAGTATCAAGTTAAATAGGAATTTATTTTTTGTATTAACTATTTTTTAAAAAAATAGACATCTCTCAAGAGAAGATATATAAATTGCTAACAGGCACAGGAGAAGATGCCTAACATCCTTTAATAAGCAAGGGAAAGAAAATCAAAATTATAACAAAGCATTACTTTGCCACAATAACAATGGGTATTATCAAACACAGGTTCAAGCAAGGGTGTGAAGACAAAGGAACCTTTGAATACTGTTGATGGAAACGGAAATTAATGTGGGAAATATAAGGAAATTTCTCAAAACGTTAAAAATAGAATTAGGATATGATCCAGCAGTCGCATCACTGTACATCCAGAGGAAATGAAATCAGTGTGCCAAAGACATGTCTGCATCCTCGTGCAGCACTATTCACAGCAGCCAAGTTGTGGAATCATCTCGTTTATCCCTCAAGTGACTGAGAGTTAAGGGAAATATGGTCCCTATAACACAATATACAAGTGGGACAGTTTTCAGCCCTAAAAACAAATCAACCCTTGCCATTTGTGGAGATGTGAGTGAAACCCAAGTTCATTCTGTTAAATTAAATAAGTCAGGTCCAGGAAACAAGTATCACATACTCTTACTAGTGCTTAGAATATTAATATGTGGATCTCATAGAATAATGTATATGGAGCTTAGAGGAAATGTTAGGGAAGGAAAGAAGGGAAAAGATTGAGTAGAGGATACTATTACATGTAAACAGGAGTTCTGGAGTATATTGCATGGAGAGGTGACTGCAGATTTCAAATGGCAGAAGTGATAAATATTCGAAGAAATACATTCACAATTATTGAACACTATACTGTAGATGTATATATGAGTAGCACATCATCCCTAAATACATGCATCTAAATTTAACATAAAAAAACCTTAAGATCTGGGTATGGTGATTGTGCTTATGATCCCAATTCTGGGAGGCTGAGATAGAAGAAATGCCACAAGTTCCAGACCAGACTGGCTGTATAGTGAATTCTAGGTGACTCTATATAGAACATAAAAAGGTCTTTCTCCTTCTGTCTTCCAGCTCACCAAACCTTAATTTTTAAAAGGGCTTCTAACCCTTCCTTAATTGTGGAGTAATACACTTCTAGTGTCCTCCTCGTTCACTCACCTGATCCTAGACTCACAGGCATAGAAACTACCCAGCTGTGAGACGATCCATGTACGTGTCTGCTGTGGCCAATCAAGCACAAGCTATTTTATTTTAATTTTATATTTTTTACAGCAGGACACAGGAGGAGCTCAGCAGCTTTTCTCAAAATCAGAACCATTTTGTATGAAAGTGACAAAGAAGAAAGGTTTGTAATTAAAATACGTCTGTGTCCAATTAAAGATAGTGACATAGGCCAGCACCAAGGCCTGAATCCAGAGTCCCACATGTGGCGGACTTTAGAGCAGGACATTGCTCAAGGCAAAACTAAAGAGAATATTGATGGGGTTTGTTTAGTCATCGGATGACAGCTCTGTCTGTCACATGCCTCCCGGGCTTAAGACCTAAGTTACACAGACAGGCAGATTGTCTGTTTGTGAGTGTACCCGATGAGGCTCCTCATCTGTGTCCAAATGCAAACCAAAGTTTCAAGTTGAATTGGAATACCGATGCCAAACCTGAGCAGATATGAAAGGAGAAAAGTAATGTGTTTTTAGTTACCTTTAAGAGTCTTTCTGGAACAGCTACTCGGATCCACATCCTTTCAGTCAATCTGTATTTCAGGGCCTGAGGCTCAGGCTGAACAGCACAGGAACAGTTTGGACATCGACATTCCCTTACCGAGTGCCAAGAATTGCCTTAGCTACAGCATCTGGGAAGCCTGATGCTCTCCACTGAGCTTCACGGGTTTGACTTATGGACGCCCCGAGAATTCCCTGCAAGAGAGGGAGGGGCTGAACCCAGACACACATGTGTGCTCACACACAAAAAGATATAGGCCTCGTCTTATGGTAGCTTTAATTCCTATCATCATCTGATAATGCTCCTCCATTGTGAAAAGTCCAAATAAAGTAGAAATGAACACTTTGTTTCTATGTAACAAAATATAAAGGATATTCTAACCTCCAAGGCTAGTATAGGAAGGAAAGATGGAGTGTCACCTACCTGAAAGTCGTTGATGTCGGTGTGAGATTTAAGTGCTGGGATGTGACAGCAAGTTGATTCTTATTGGATTTTTGTATATTCTGGAGCATGTAATGAGTTATTGATCTGCAATGAACTAAGCTGACATTTTTTTGTAAGTAAACCATCAGTATCCAGTAAGCATGGGTTTCAATAATACACGGCTGTCCACAGGTCATGGGTAGTTTTCTGCAAACATTCACAAGCCACTGGTACAAGAGGGAAATGTGCATATTTGCAAATCCACGTTTCCTCACACTGCTTGCTTTCTCCTCTGCCAACCCAGATTTAAACTTTCCCCAAGCACTGAAGAAATCTTTTCATTCACCTCCAGTGTCTTCCCTAAATACCAGTGGATGCTGTTTTCAAGAAAGTTATTTAACGCCACTTCTTTCAGACTTTAATTAGGAATTTTAAATTTTGCTTTCACTCCAACATTTCTTTAGATGACCCAGACTGAAAATACACCACCCATCAGTATTATTTCAAGCTGTGGGTGGAAGTTCTATAATTTCTATCCCCAAAAAGTCAACAACCATACTGAAATTCTGCAGGTTTCTTAAGCAATGGGATTTCTTACTAAATTTCAGTGGGATGAGAGAACGCTTGAAGTTTCTGTCCACCTGAGCAGCTCGCTAAGGATATTGCTCTCAGAGATCAAACCTGAATTATTACAGAATTATTTACAGAAATCAAGTTTAAAATGGAGTGGGGAGGTTCCTCTGTATGGTACCAAATCACAAAATGATGGTGCTTGCCACCATGGGTGAAGATAGAGGGTGAAGGGGATGGCGAGGTTTTGGAGTCTGCTATGAGTTTCTAGGCAGCCAGACACTATTAAGGACCCTTCAAAACCAACAAGCCCATATGCAAATTTGTCCCCTTTTGAAGACAAGAATTTATTTCTTTTTCCTACGACACACAGATAGTGACAGAGTTGATACCTGAGCCTGTATTCTGGAGAACAGATGCATGTGTCATAGGCGTTGTGCCTGTGATGATGATCTGTCTTGGGATTTATTGTAACGTACCTAATTGAGCATTGGAATTAACAGGAACTTAATACGTGTCACTATCTAACACCATCACTATCTAACACATCACTATCATTCTGCCATTTCCTACAACGGTCTTTATGGCTAGAAGACAGTAAGTACACTTGGAATCTTTCAGGAAATCTTTGTAGAATGGTCAAAGAGGGGAAGTGATATACCTACCTCTCAGCTCACCCTCCCTATAGGTAGGTGCCAGGTCTTGAAGAACATAGTAGAAGGTGTCACCTGCATTCTTGCATTTCTCTTGTTTGGGAAGCTCTACAGTCATACAGATCTCTGAACTCATAAATGTGAGGAAGACCAAATTGTCTCCTCCCTCCAGAGTTGAGCACCGCTGGAGGGCTGGGTCTGTGTGCAGGTGATCCTCGGATGTGTTTCTGTTAGCTGTCCTTCCGCTCTTCTAGAAATGAAGGTCCCGCCTTGCTTCCTCTCTGCTGTTCCAAGTGAGCTTTTGGGGACATGCAGAGCACTCGCATGATGGCGGTGGCTCTAGTTTTCTTACTGCCTCTCCTCTCACTAGGAAAAGTTGTGAGATATTTTCCCTCCTTGGTTTATTAATGACTGATAGTCACTGAGTTCCCAGCTCCATTTATTTTTACTGTATCTCTAATTGCTTTCATACAATAATCCACGAAACTGTATTCTACAGAATTCAGCCCTCATTCTCATTAATCTAATTTCATCACCAATTAAAGCTTCCTAACTTTTCATCTCCACCTCACTCCTACTTAGTTCAACCCTGCAGCATCCCTGACACATGAAACATCTTCTCAGTCTCAGTTCTTCTGAGCACCGTTTGCTGAGGCATCCTGACGGCTGCAGGCTGGGGTTCTTCTGTTCCCTTGTTATTCACTAAGGGCCAAGGCTCTGCATCTTGGTGGTTACATCAGTGAGGCAGGAGACTTGCCTATAGATGATCTCCCCAAGTCTGCTCTGTCAGAAGTCATCTGATATCTAACACATGTTTATAGGAAACATGCTGTTAGGATGATCCATGACTTCATTTTTCCTCAAAATGACTTCTCATTATTAAAGCATGGGTGTAGTGAGATTCCCTTTAGGATTATATGTTATATAATCTGTGAAATTTAATATTTGAAAAGTGCTCCTACTGATGGAGGAACGGGCAGTAAATGTGAACAGTTTAGAAACTCTACTGCTATCTTTAAGTAAGAGGTGAGAACATGAGGGAAAGAAGGCCAGCGTGGGCTGAGGTGTTGCCTGACAAAAGATCAAGCTTCCCAGTGGGGAGAGCAAACTGCTATTAATGCTTTTTACTACTGCTGCAAAAACCTCTAGCAATAAACGTTAAAGTTCCCCTAAGACTTCTTCAAGGCAAGCTACTGAAGTCTTCCAATCAGGTAAACTTCTTGGGAGAGAAGCAAAAGATTTTCTTAAAAGATGGGTCCTGAAAATGTGATTTCATTGATTCAGAACCATTTACTAATGTGATGATTCCATTCTCATCTGAGTGTGACCTGTGGCTTTTTCCTGTGGTATAACCACATATGTGAAATAAGAGAGTCCACACATAAACTTCTAGTCTCTCTTTCTGTACCCATGGCAGGCATAAGTAATCAAGCATGCTGCTCTCTCCACATGGGCAGCCACAGCACCTTCACCATCTCATGTATTCAGTATCCGAGCTGGCATGACACACAATACGTACTGACTTCCACGAACTAAAGATACACCAGGTCTCAAGTTGGTCCATGTGCTGGCTATTAATTGTTTCTAACCCGGATCTTGAATTACATTAGAGGCGAGCCTCCAGGCATACTTGTGGGATGTTATCTTGTTATGCTAATTGAAGTAGGAAAACCCACCTACTGTGAGTGATGCTGTTTCTGGAGAAGGAACTTGGCAGCAGCATGTGCTCATCATTCTGTTTCCTGCCTATGGATGCCACGCGACCAGCTGCTTAAGCTCCTGTCCTCTTGACTTCCCTGCTCTCTGTGCCTTTGGCCGAGAGTTGAAATTGCTTTTTCTCCCTTGAGTCATGCATTGATCACTGCACTTGTAATCCTACTATGTACTGGTCACCATGCCAAGTATTTTCTCATTTAAGGCTTTAAACCCAGTAGAGACTGACAATGTCTCCATTTTATACAAAAGGAACTCAAAACTCATCAAATTAAGCCAATTTTTGTATGGCAAATCAGTTAGCACAGGTTTGGAGTTTGAAACAAATATATTAATATGATGAATCTATTCCTATCTGGACACCACTTGTTTGTTTGCTTTTTCTTTACTTTTTTCCTTTTGGTAAAGCTAATCAACCTGTAAGAAATATAATTGGTACAAAGAGATACCTGCTTTTGTCTATATATGATTCTCTTTTCATTATATTGCATTAAATTACATCTTTTCTTATATGTGTGTGTGCATGTGTGTGTATGTGTGTGTGTGTGTGTGTGTGTGTGTGTGTGTGTGTGTGTGTGTATCTTCTGAGTTTGTGCCTACAGGTGGCTACCATGGCTGCCTGGTTTTCATGTGAGTTCTGGGGTATTGAACTTTGGCTTTCATACTTATATGGAAAGTATTTTTTCCAATGAGTCATCTCCCCAGCTCTCGAAATTTCCTTTTGAAAAAAGAATTTAGACATTTGGCTCCGTTTAATGTAAAGATTAGCAACTTTGAAAATAAAGTCTTAGCAATTAGCAACAAGCACAAATTAGACACTGGTCTGTACTTTCATATCACATTTGAGCACTTACATTAAAATGCCCTTTTTCGGACTGGAAAGATGGCTCAGGGGTTAAGACTCTGCCTCACAATTAGAAAGTCCTGAGTTCGGATCCCAGGTGCCACATAAAAATACCAGGCAGAAATGGCAGCAGCCTGCACTTCTAGCCCTGGTGGGCAGAGCCTGGGAAATTACAGAGTGAAGCAAAATGGAGATATAAGCAATTCAGGATGATTCCCAAAGTCACCCTTGGTCCTCCAGAGGACACATGGTGACCTCTGATACACAAACATGCACACATACACACACACAAACACACACACACACACACACACACACACACACACACACACACACACACACAATGCCCTTTTGTCTTTAGTAGCAATTTTGTGAAGGAGAGAGAAATGTGTGAGGATGTATTTGAAGAAAAAATGAAAACAAAGTAAGACTTTTAAAAAAGTATTCAAGATATTCTACCTTCATCACTGAAAATAGAAAGAAGAAAAGGATGTCTTTATTCACTGTGACTTTTGGACATATAGTAGAAGTTTTAGTTAATACAATAAGAAATGTAAAGGAAATATAATTGTATCTGTTACAAAAATAACATGGTTGTTTATGCAGCAATTCTTAAAGGATTGACCAAAATTTCTGTAAATAGGCAAGGTTTAAGGATACAAGATTAATATGCAAAAGTCAGTGTTTTCTTATACGTTAGTAATGAACAAATGAAATTGAAACTCCACTAACATTGGTAGTCCCAAAATACAATATTTAAGTGTAAGGATGCAACATACGTACAATAACTATATTACAAAACAAAAAATATGATGTAAAGAAAAATGGAATTAAATGGAAGGTTATTCCATGTTTATGAACAGAGAGACTTACTCTTATTAACTGTCTGGACACCACTTGTGCATGACCTAGTGCATGATCCACAGTTTCAATGCGATTGAAATTGTAGCAAGCTATTTTATAGATATCAACAATTTGATTGTTTATATAAAGAGATAAAATATTCAGGATAGCTAACACTGTAAAAGGAGAATTACAATGTTGGAGAGCAGACATAAGCTGACACCAAAACTTACAACAGGGTTTGCAAAGTATTTCAGAGAGTAAAGATGCTTACCGACAAGCCAAACCTTGGTTTGCTCCCCAGGACCCACATTGAAGGAGGAAAGAACAGCCCCCTGAAAGTTACCCTCTGACCTCCACATATGTGCCTGTGGCATGCCTCCCCCTCCCCTCCCCACACATACACACACAAGACAAATAAATCTAAAAATGTTTTAAGGATACATAGAAAGTATGGATGCACAAATAATATAGGATACTACCGCAGATCTAATAGAATGGCTAAGATTCAGCTGTGATGACAACAAATGCTGGCAAAGAATATAAAACAACATGAAATTTTATTGATTGTTTGTAGCATTGTAAAGCGTGTAGTCCCTTTGAAAAACATTAGAGCTATTTTATTAAGTTAAACATATTCTTACTATTTATTTAACAATTTTCCTCCTTGGTATCCATCCAAAGGAAAAGAAAAATTTACATCTACACAAAATACCTACATGTGAATATTTTTACAGCTTTGTTCCTAATTGCCAAAACTTGGAAGCATTGAAGATATTCCGTAGGAGATAAATGGATTAATAATCATGGAAAAAACAAATGTACAAAATTAAATGAATTAAACCAATATGGAAAGATTTCACATTGTCTGACTCCATCTACATGGCATTCAGTAAGCTGGAAAACTATGGAGTTCCTTAAAAATCCCTGAAGTGAGAAACAATAATAATTTGTATAAAATTGATTTAGGGCTTATAACTTTTCATATGATTCTCTATTGGCAGAGAGAGGCCATTATGGTTTGAAATGTGTCCCCCATAGTCTCATTTGTTTGCAAAGGTCATGACACCTTCGAAAGGTGGAGTCTTACTGGAGGAAGACAGTCACAGGGGGTGGGCCTTGAAGCAGATTAGTCCCACCCTACCTCCAGAAGTCTGTTGGCGTTCTTAGCCCCCAATAAGTCTGCATGACCTAGGTTCCCCCAGCTTCTGCCAACCAGCCATTCCACATCCACACGAAAGACTATATCTCCCCACTGGAACCTTAAGCTGAGTAAATCTCCCTTTCTCCTTTAAGTTGCTTGACTTTGGATGTTCTCTCATAGCAACAGATAAGAGTAACTAATACAGAGACTATGATGAATTTGTCCAAGCCATAGAATATGTAGTAATAGTATCAGTAGTAGACATGAATGTCTATGCAATGATTGTACACGTTTAAAGAAAAGCACAATGGAAAAATTCTGAGTGTAGTTCTATATGCAAATTATCATTAAGAGCTATTAATTTAATATCTTAAGCTTACTTTAATAATAATTATGTCATTATTATTGTTCCTAAGAATAAAAATATTTTCTTTACTTTTAAAAGGCAAGTGTTCTATTAAAATATTGAAGTATTCCAAAATATTTTCTAAGTCCTGGCTTTTGTATGTGTGTGTGTGTGTGTCTGGTGTAGCACATGAGCAAATGTGTGCCCATGTGTTCATGTGGAGGCCCAAAAAGGACACGTGTCTCCTCATTCTCTGAACATGGAGCTATACTGGCTGTCAGCAAGCCATAGGAATCCCCATGTCTCAGCCCCTCGCCCCCAGCAATGGGGTTATAACAATGGGATGCACGTGAAAGCACATTTGGCTTTATACGCAAGTGCTGCAAATTTAAACTCAGGTTCTTGTGTTTGCGCAGCAAGCTCTCTTCCTCTCTGACTCATCTCCCACAATTGCTAAGTTCTAAATCAAAATGTTAATCAAGTGGCTAATTATTTCTGTAGCTTGCTCACTAAACTTTGGACAACTGCAATTTATGACATGGTGGAATTATATTTTTACAGGCTGTATGTTCATTTTAGAGTACTGAGGAGCAGTTTATATAATCAATAAAAATATTTTTGTGGTTTCCTCCCTTCAAGCTCCTCTCACTCTTGGGGATTTTTTCTCACTTTTCTTAATAAATCTGCCTTCTTTCTACTTGAGTATATTTTTCATCCTTTTTATAGAACAGTAAATGCAATTTTGTTATTTAAGTAGAATGGTGTATATTTACTTACTTAAATTTATGACAGGCTATAACTGCGATTTATATCACATACAAATAACAGAGCACATTTTCTCACAAATACAAACTTTTGTGTATATTATGCATCAACTTGTTTTATTAAGGAAGTCATAAAATTAATACAATTACCTAGATAATTCTGGCATTGAAACTCCACACAAATACACACACACACACACTACTAACTCTCACAGAAACATATAAACACACACATACAGACACCTTTGCATATATATACATACACACCACTCCATGAAGTAATCAAGATTAAAAATAATATTCTATATAATGGCCTACTTCTCACTCTTTTTAGGGCAAGGAGAGATAAAAAGTATATGTGTGTGCATTGTGTTTGTGTGTGGTGTCTGTGTCTGTGTGTCTGTATGTGCCTCTGTATATGTGTTCATGCGTGCACCTGTGTGTGTTGTGTATGTGTATGTATTTGAATCAAGTATCATAACATTTTGGAAGTCTTTAAAAAGTTTTGGAAGTTTTCTTGCCAACAGAATTAAATGGTATTTGGGCTGGCGAGATGATTCAGTTAAAGTTCTTAAAAGGATCTGAGCTTGGATCACCAGATAAAATAAAATTCCATGTGAGAGCGTACCTACAATTTCAGTTTTGGAAGGCAAAGATTGGGAATTCAAAGATTGGGAATTCCCAGAGCAAGCTGACAAACCAGACTAGCCCTATCAGTGAGTTCTGGGTTTGATTAGAGACCCTGTCTCAGAAGAATAAGTTGGAAGAATGATTGAGGATGATTCCCAACATCAATTTCAGACCTCCATATGCACATATGTACACACAAACAGTCATGAAATGCCTACAATACATGCACATGAAAATTTAAAAAATTAATTGCTTCTTGATCAAAGAGAAAAAAAGGTTTTCATAGTACATAATGGAATACATAAAAATGAATTTACAGACTTCCAGATGTAGTTAATGCATGTGTGTGGCACCTATACACACTTCAGTTGACTTTGGTTTTGAAAAATGGATTCATATAAAATAACATCATCTTGGTATCCTATTTTTGTCTCAGTGGATGTCTTTCTATGAACAAAATTTAAATACATAACATTTTTTAAAGAGTTTAAGTATATATGGTTTGTCAATGGGGAGTTTCTGTTGCCAACTTTTCTGAAAGTAGATGATAACTCATTATTTTAATTTGCATTTTGATTGCTATCTTAGTTAATGCCATTTTACAGATCAGTTGACTGAAATTACCTGTTCAACATCATTTGTGCACTTTATTAATGAGTCTGTATTTTTCTTATTATAATGTTCTAAAGGCATCAGGAATATTAATCTTTTCACATGGAAGAGAATGGATTTAAGCCTCGATCTCACATCATATGAAAATCTAACTTAAAATAGATTACACCAATATGTAAGAGCTATGCGTTCCTGTTAGGAAACTGGGAGGAATGCTTGTATCCTCATGTTAAGCAACAGTTCTTAGCTGTGACAACTAAAGTACAAACAGCAAGCCAGCACTGTGGTGCAGGTTTGTAATCCCAGACTATTTGTAAACCCAGGAGGTAAAGGCAAAAGGATCAGGAGTTAAAATTCACCCTCAGTTATATAGATAGATCCAGGTCAGAAGACACAGAAACAAAAAAAAAAGAGAGAGAGAAAAGTACAAATAACCACCTGAAAATAGAGAAACTGAACTTAGAAAATCTTTGGTGCTTCAAGGCATCTTTAAGGGGAACTGACTTGGCTAGAAAAGCACTTGCCCTCCTAGTCTGATAACTTGAGTTTGAACCCTCAGATTCCATGTAAGAGCCATAGAGGAGATTTTACACTCTCCAGAATCTCCTGGTCATATAGCCTGGCTGTGCAGCAGTGGTAAAGAGACTCAGTCTCCAGAAAGGTGAAAAGGCAAGGAATAACAACCAAAGGTTGTCCTTTATCTCCATACCTCCACAATGACATGTGCACCTTTGTACACACACACACATACACACACACACACATAAATATCACATTCATCATACACATACAATACTCACCATCTGACAACCATTTGGACTGACACCCACATTGAGGATCAGTAATAGTCCTGATCCCAACTTGACTCACTTCACTGCAGCATGTTGCAGGGCAAGTCTGTAAGGCAGGATGATACTAAAGGCTTTTGAAAATTGCAGGAACTCAGGCAGAACAAATGCTGTGGGTAAGCAGGTTTGGTTTAAATTACAAAGAAATAATCAGTTCATTTGTATAAATTTAAATTTAAAACTATATTACATGCACAGTTTTTATTTATGAAAAATTTTAGAGGTAATTATAACTAGATGGTTCAAAAACTAGGATATTGCAAGAAAAGACACTAAGAAATATTGAGTCCTATATCCTGCACATCTTCCTCCAGGTTTGTCATTTTCTTACCTCTTTGGAGTTTATCCAACAAAAACATGTTTTTACATTTTGCAGTTATAAATAAAGTACATATTTTTATCTTTATCTCCATTTCCCTATCCAAAATACACAGGAGCTATGCATTGTTTTGTATATTTGATCTCTGAACAACATAGAATGAAATCTTTCTTTTTTTAAAAGAAGTCTTTTTTATTATTTATTCAATTGTGCATGTATAGTGTGTGTGTGTGTGTGTGCATGTATGTGTGTGTATGTAAAACCACGGACGAATTTGGGAACCACCATGGACCACCTCCAGCTCCTCCTCCTTTACTCTGCCCCAGGATTCACAGGCTGCGCCCTACCAGGACCAGAAACCCAGGCCGTCCCCGCTTCCATCCTATACATGGGGTCTAGGATCCCAACTCAGGACCTTCCACCTGCAAGGCAGAAGTTTAGCCCTTGAGCCACCTCTCCAGCTCCATAGAATGAAATCTTTCAAACAAAGGTAAAAGAAAGAATGTAAAAGTGGGGGAGAGAAAAGGGAAGAAAAAAGAAGAAAAATTAATAAAAAGTGCAGCACAAATAATGAAAACAAATACTTGCAAAGCATTCATAGAGTGAGAAACTTGTATACACTATGTATACAAGTACTTGTATACACAATCGAAACTTCATAAGATTCTACAATGAAAAGACAAATACTCCAAGTATAAAATAGGTACAGAACTCAATAGACATTTTGCCGAAGAAGATATTCAAAGGCCAACAAACATGGGAAAGATAAAAGGTGAGATTTCACTTTGTATCCAAATAGACAGTTTACAACAAAAGCATTGGCAGGATGTAGAGCAATTAGAGTCCCCTATACTCCATGGTTCTTCAAAGAGATGAACGGAAAGGTTATCCTAAGAATTTCACGCATGTGAGTAGGGAGATAGCTCAGTGGATGCAGAGCTTGCTGGGCCAGCATGAGGACTGGATTCAGATTCCCCACAGGTAATCTGGTGACTCACTTTCAGCCAGCCAGAGGTCTCTCATGACCTTGTCTCAAAAAATAAGCATAGAGGTGAGCATAGAGGAAGACGTGCAGTCATCCTCTGGCTTTCACTCATGTATGCAGAGATAAGCAACACACACACACACACACACACACACACACACAAACACACACGGACTTTCTACTCACAGATAGATATCCAAGAAAACACATAATATATATCTATGTAAAAGCTTAGGAACGTGTATGTTCAAAGGCCAGAAATGACCCAAAAGTTCATCAATTTGTGAATGAATAAATAAACATGGTATGTCCATTCAATGCAGGTTTACTTAATCTTAAAAAAAAAGTACTGACATAATACAATGTGGATGAAGTCTGTAAACTCTATGACAAGTAAAGGAGACATACAGCAATGACTATATATGATGTAATTCAATTCACATAAAATGTTCAGAATAAACGAATGTATGGATATACAAAATAGATAGAGAGGAGGAATGAGAAGGAAGTGTTAATGATTATCGATTTTCTTTTAGAGGCTATAAAAGCAGCCTGAAACTAGCTTGTAAAGACAGGTGCCCAAACTTAAACATACGAAAAAAAAAAAAACCCTTACATTTTGTATTTTTAAATTGTGCATGTGGGGCCGAAAAATGGCTATATGATGAGACACTTACCTAGACTGCATGAGACCAAGTTCAGTACCAGCACTGGAAAAATAATTAAGTATGAACTCTTTGATATACAAATTATATCTCAGTGTATTAAATCTTTTCTTCTTATGTGCAAATGGCTTCCAATTGGGATGGCAGTATTTGTATATATATTTTTATACTTTTAAAATAAAAACAATGGCCTTTTTCACTATGATTTTTGGTCCTATATCATATTTAGAAGCGTCTTTGCTACTCTAGACATGATAATATATTCACCTGGATTTTCTTATAATCTCTTTTTAAAAACCTATTTGAATCATAAACTTTTTCAAATAAAGAAGATTGAAAAGGGATGCCAATTTTTTCTCTCCTATGGAGAAATAAAGGTTGTCTCAACCTGGTTATTTAATAGTGCGTGTTCTTCCTGCTGCTTGACATCTATTATATTTTAATTAATATATTATAATCACATGTTATTAATCGATATCATAACCACATCTATTGTATTCTGTTCATCTGCTTTGCTTGCTCCCCCTGAAACACAACAGCACTATTTTAGTTGCTGTAGTTTCAAAATATGTAATTACTGGATTACTTAAGGATTACTTTCTTTAACCAGATGTTTTTCCCGTTTCATATGTGTATGTGTGTATGTATGTGCCTGTGAGCATGTGTACATGTCTGTTTTGCATATGGGTAGATGCACATATTTTTGCAGGGTTTTATACAAAAGAGTACTTGGCGGTATTCCTGTGGAGACCCAAAGGTGACATTAGAAATCATTATGGATTGTTCTTCCACTTTACTGCTTTGCTTTGGGTTTTCCCGGCTCCTCCAAGGCCAGAACTGCAAACTGCCACCATATCCTCTGGGTATTTTTACATGAAATCTAGGGATCTAAACTAATGTCCTTTTATTTGAAAAGTAAAAATTTGAACCATTAAGCTAACTCCCAATCCCTGAATGAATTTTTCAAACTGATGTTACAAAATTGAAATGTTTTTCAGAGAAGACTTTCATGTCCTCACACAAAAGCATTGATAATTTAATTATAATTACCTTGAACTTAGAGATTTAGAGATCATGAACATATGCATTATATATATATAATATATGCCTTAATTTGTTCTTCTACAAAAGATCATATCTTTCTTTTTTTATTTATTTATTCAATTGTGTGTGTGTGTGTGTGTGTGTGTGTAGAACCACGGGTGAATTCAGGAACCACCATGGACGCCTCCACCTCCTCCTTTACTCTGTCCTGGGATTCACAGGCTCCGCCCTACCAGGACCAGAAACGCAGGCCGCCCAGGCTTCTGCCCGGTGTCAATACATGAGGTCTAGGATCCGAACTCAGGACCTTCCACCTGCAAGGCAGAGGCTTAACCCCTGAGCCACCTCTCCAGCCCCCAAAAGGTCATATCTTTCATACAATTCATTCAAGGCATTTCTTTTCAAGTTTTTCCCTAGGTAATAAGTTTAATTTACACTCCTAAATATATTTTCCCCATTAAGTGTTATATTGATACTTGTGTGTTCATTAGACATAGGAGCAAGATAGTAGTTTTCACATTATTTTGTAAACTACTTGCATGTTCACTTCTTTCAAAAATATTTAAATTTGCCTTCTTTCTAATTACTCATTTTTGGTTGCATACATGACATAGTAAACTTATATTTTTGTCCCTCGTTCCTTTCCCCCTTAAAACTCTTCATATCCTCTGCCAAACTCTCTCCTGTTTTCAGGTCTTTTTACCTGTGTGACCCACTGTGCTTCATTTAGTTTACCTTTGATGACACATGCCTGACCTGATTCATCCTCCAGCAAGTATTATATATCAGTAGGTATACCACTGAGGAAATCATCTTCCTTCCCTCCCCCCTTGAGCATTAGTCTTCTTCAGACTTACAGGAAGAAGTGGGACTTCTTGAGATCTTTCTTTTTTCATGGTGAGATGTTGAAAAGATGGTTCCTGCATAATTCTATGAAAGTTTACATATCTGCCATTGTCATAGTTGGGCACAGGTGTCAACTTGACTGTTGAGGATTTGAGCTCTGGGCACATTTGTAGAGAATTAGTGGTTAAGGCCAGAGCACACCTGCAGGAGATTTGGCTGATGGGAAAGGCCCAGGTGGGTGGGATTAGGCCCTGGAATAAAATATGGAGAGCTGGTTGAGAGATTCAGCATCCTCGTGTACACTTAGCCAGACATGCTGGTCTGGCACATAAGGATCGTCCCTCTCTCAGGCGTTATATGGTGATGGTGTGGCCAGTTCCCTCAACCCTGATGTTGGTGTGAGCTCTCCCGTCAAGCTGGATTACAAACTATAACCAGTTTATTGTAAGAGAATAAACCCCTTGTTCCCTTAGGCCGTTTGATGGTCATTTATCAGCAACAATGCAGGTTAACTGCAACAGCCATGAAATCATGAATAAAACAGCCCAGTCATGTCTAGGAAATAAAGTCTGGCCCACTTCAGACTCTTACAGTCTAACCTGTCTGTCTTCTGTGATGTTTCCCAAGTCTTGGGGTGGGAGTCAAGCAGTCACACTAACTTATTTTGTGAATTTTGGCTAGTTAGTTTTTCTATAAACACCTTTTTGCAGAGGGAGGCCTTGAAGTTGAGTACTGAGTGCTCCTCCAATCTGTAGTACAGTAACAGCTGTCTAAAAGGCAGTTTGATGTAATGTCTTCATAGCTAAACAGTTATAGCTTGTTCTTCCCCTGGGATCTATGCCCTCTCCTTGCATAGATTTTTATTCTAGTTCACAGTAACAGGAACATGTTCCTTTCTGACAAGGGTCCTAATCCCCAGTTTTGGAGCATACCAGAGACTGTGCCTAAAGGATGCTGGGGGCGGGAGATTTGGGGGGCCGTGTGGAAAAAGGAGGGAGTTTTCCTCCTGCTTGCAATTTAAGGATATCAAAGAAAGGGAAGTGGAGTGGGCTCAGGAGGCCAGGCTGCCGATTCAGTCGGACCCAGATCTCAGCGCCGAAGTGGAATCTTGAGAGCTCTCCCACACATGAAATATTCATCAAAAAGCCCAAACACGATTTTTTCAACATTTGACTAAATAATAAAAGTATAGATTTGTCCCATCACTACTCTTGGATTGCTCAGTTACACGGAGCACTAAATTATATTTTTAATGAAGTCAGTTTAAACACAAGAGACGACTTCTTTGTAGTTTAGCCCTGCCTTTCATTTCCTCTTAATTTAACTATAAACTAAGCAGATTCATAAAATGTTTATAGAGGGTAATAAAATGATGGCTTCAATGCAAAGGTTGCTTATGTAATTAAGCAGACATTCTGTCACACTCTGTGTAACTCCAAGTGGGTTTCTATGAAATAAACAAATACTTATATCTATTTATTTCTTCTTTTATTAATAATAAATAGTAAAACAAACAGAAAGAAAAATGTAAGTTCTTATCAATGTATATACCCACAATTCAGAAATCAAAACTGTAGATGCCATGACTTCATCTTTTTCTTGGATGTGTGTCATTAAATTTAATTAGCTTTTTCATTTGCCTTCCTTTTCACTTTGCCTCTCTAACTCCCCCATATTAAAAGAACACCATGTAAATTGTTTTGAAGTGGCCTTTGCAATGCAAATGAAGAAACTAATCCTAAGAGGAAAGAGTTAGGCATAGTGACAAATCTCTGGTTGCAGTACTCATGGGGCTGAGGCAGGAGGGCACTTGCACGCAGGAGATGGAGAAGAACCTGAACATCGCTCTCTCAAAAAATGAAAATAGGGGCTGGAGAGGTAGCTCAGGGGTTAAGCCTCTGCCTTGTAGGCAGAAGGTCCTGAGTTCGGATCCTAGACCCCACATATAGACGCCAGGCGGAAGCGGGGACGGCCTGCGTTTCTGGTCCTGGTAGGGCGGAGCTTGTGAATCCCGGGCAGAGTAAACAAGGAGGAGGTGGAGGTGGTCCATGGTGGTTCCCGAATTTGCCCGTGGTTTTACACACACACACACATACATCATACATACACACATGCGCACACACATACATGCACAATTGAATAAAAATAAAAAAATGAAAATAATTCAGTGGCCATTCTGATGATACTATTAGCTATTATATTGCAAGCTCACCTTGACCAGTAAATATTACCCAACAGTCATGATATGTACCCTCTTTTATCACCAAAGTCAAAGTGTGATTCCTTTGTCTGAAGTGATCCACTGTCTGTTGATTTCATCTTAACTTTCAAAATTAGTCAAGGGATGATATTCCTGTTGTTTGAAAACACTCAGATGTCATTTTTCCAAGTTAATTGGGGCTTAGAAGCAAACATTGATGATCTAAGTCTAAGATGGCCTAATGCTACATGAATCATTTTGATTAAGTAAATTAATTGTCAACACGATTAACCCATACACACCATATTAATAAAGACCAAAGTCCCCTAAGTCTTTTTAGATTAATGATTCAGGATAGTTGCACAAAAAGTTTTGAAAGTAGTCATTGACTTTCTGTTAAGTGAACAGTCCGTTCAAAAGATACTAGATGAAATATGATCAGTTCCTCAGTCTGCTTTTCCTGTGTGTGAGCTTCGAGCAGAATGGGGATGGCTCATAGTTCTTCAGGGTTTCCATGTGGGCAGTGTCCAAACATTGAGAGAGGACCGCTTGCCTCCGTGTGCTCTAAGCATCCTGGGCATAGGTTCCCAAGAATGTAGACGGGCAAAACTGTGTGCCTGGGTGAAGATTGGATTTCTTTCCTTTCTGGTTTGTATTTGGCTTGAGATTTCCTTACTCCTCTGGAAGATTTGGTTTTCCTTGTCTTCTAGCTTTACTCATAATAACAATTTCCAGTTTTCTGCTGGGTATCCCTTCATGGATACCATGTTAGTACTTTAAGTTTCTAGTTTCTCAAAAATAAGCTCAAATATTCCCTTCTGCAAGTTTGTACCACCCCCTGTGTCTCTCTTTTTTAATTAATTAATTAATTAATTATTAAATTTTTTCCCGCAATCATACAAGCTCAATAGGTACCCCGGTCCTTTCCCTCCCTCCTCCCCTCTCCTAGAACCTCCTGGCACTACCCACTCTTTTTCCATTCCTTTCACTCCCCTCCCTCCCCTTCTTCCAATGTCTTCCCCTTCTCCTCTCCCATCCCCTGGAGCATCCTTTTATGTGAATGCCAAACCCTAAGGAGTTTATGGTATTTCAATTCTCTTATAATAATTCAATTTTTCTTAGATGTGTTGAGTGAGGCTAAGAAGCCCCTGGGAAGCATCACACACTGTACTTCCTGGTATCCTGATGCAGGACAGTTCTGGCTGTGTCTCCTAGTGTGTGTCCCTCATGTTTTATGGAATTCCACCTCCACTGTATCACTATCCTGACCAGCATCCTCACAGCTGACACCTCCTACTCCCAAGACTCTTCATCCCCCTGGTTTTAGTTCTACCTAAGGAACATTTTGATAACTCTTTCCTCAATGAACATCTCAAGATCATTTTGACAATCTATGTCCTCAAAAACATGTCTACCTTTTAAATATCCAAAGGGAGGGAGGAGAACCACTCTAACTCCAAAACAGTACCAATGAAGACATTCTATACAATGGTCTTATCCTGTCTGTTCTGTCCCAGTTAATACTATTTGCCTCTATAAACATTGATCATGCCCCAAACACACCTTTCACCTTTCCCTGCCTCCACCCCCCCATATCAGTTCCTCTGTTGCAATCTCCATTCTGGACACTTGTGCTGCACTGGTTCATAGGAGTTCTAACATAAACTCTCATGACCTGCATCATTACCCATTGGCCTGGTCTTCTTTATCCTCAACATTTCTCCTCTCCCTCTTGATTTAGTGCTTATAGCATTCTGCCATGTATGTTCCTAGTTCCTTGAATGTCTGTCCATTCAGTCAGGTTGCACAATCCCTCCATCATTATTCCAGCCTCAGAAAGACTCCAAAGCTCCTGTCTCAGTAATAACGCAAAGACCAAGTTATGCCTCTTAAAAGTCTAAGTGATAAAACATGTTTCAAGAAGCTAAAGGTGTGGCAAATAGAGAAACCATGGCCCACTTCAGACCTAGATTTAAAAGGCCCAGTTTCAAAATCTGGCTCTGCAGTGTAAGCCATTACAGTAAGCAGATATTCTAACTGTAGTTTTCTCATTTGCCAAGAAGATCTGTGCTACATGACTTTTCGTAAGGACCCAGATGAAATGAACTATGCTTTGCACTCAGATATGCTGGCAATTCTTTCCCACACTTTTTTTCCCTCAGAGATTGAGGTCAAAGGATGGCATCAGCAGCTCCCTTGCCTTCTGGTTTCTACTAAGGTTGAACCAGTGTGGATCACAGTGGGAGGATCTGAGAGAGAAAAGGCATGATACCTATTTCCTGAGTTTATCCTGTAAACCACCTCAGGCTAGCAGAGAACTCCTACAAAGCCTTTTCCCTTTGCCTACTCTCTGTGTCCCCAGACCCACTACCTGCTTTCTCCTCTGTGTCTTAGAACCAGGGGGTGGGAAGGCCCCAGGATCTTGGCCCCTGTGATCTCCTTGTACCCTGCTCTCACCTTCACAAACAGTTCTTCAAATTACACAAGTCAAGCATGCCATCTGTTCCCTGCCAGGATTCTGAATGATAAAACTGCTTTTCAAATTTCCAGTTGCTGTCTAAATGCAAGGTATTTCTCATTTATCTCGGCACTATGCTTTACACAAAGCAGATTGCTGCTATTAATAACAAATGGCAAAATGAATGTATGTAGGAATGAATGAGGGAAGAATCCTGCGTCTTTCCTGTCGCTACAGTCTTATCCTAGTGATGTCTCCTGGCAGCCTTAATTGCACTTTGCCCTGATTTCCTCTGGACAGTCCCTGGTTGCTTCCCTTGGAACTCTGGCTCTTGGCCTCTGTGTTTTCCAAATGGTTTCAAGCGAAAGGGTTAACTTTGCAGTTTCCCAAGACACCACATCTTTCTTCCACAAGCTGTACGTTTACCTGATATTAAAAATGGATTGTGGGTTTTTCGGTTGTTTATTTATATTATTTGTTCTTCAGCATAAAGGCTGGCAAATAAATCAAAAGCAAAAGGAGTGTTTCCTTACTAGGAAGCCCAGACTGGGGTCATGTTTTCAAAGCACACACAGTAGGAAAAATGAGGCCTATGAGTTCCTCTGCTGTCCTCTTGCACAGGAAAAGGCTTAGTCATAGGGTGGCGAGAGGACAGCCTAAAGCAAACAATCTAGCCTAAAGTAAGCCATGGAATTCAGCTGCGGGATATTCACAAGACATTGAATGCCTAGCTGATTAGCCCTTACTATTAAATTACCTCCAACCATCTAAGCTATTCTAGCCTCCATAGTCTACCAATTGTAATGATATAAGACAGAAACCATTTCTTTTAAAATGACAGCTACTGAGCTTGGTGGCTTACAAATGAGAAACTGACCCATGGGAACTGTCTTTAGAAAACTCACTTTTGAGTAAACATATTAAATACTATGCCTTGGTATTGAGTAGGTATTATTCATTAGCAAATAATTACATAACTGGAATTCTTAATTAAAATTTGTGATGAGAAATGAATCTGTTTATTTTGTAATTATGACCCAGAAATTTAAAGCATATTGGAGTAGTTTATGAGCATAATGCAAAAAAATTTAATATAGCATAAGAACTCATGAAGCCTTTAAACAGAACTCTTAGAGAGACAACATTTTCAGACAAGCACATGGCAAGTAACCACAGTCACATTCAGGAAGACTTGGAAAGTCAACCATTGATTCTACTGTAGCAGGGCCACAGGGAAATGCTTTCATGGAATGGTTCTTTGATACTGTTAAGCAAAAAATTTCCTAAAGCAACTCCCAGTCAGGTTTGTTCTTTTAGGTTTGTCCAGAAATGAAGAGTCAGTGGTCGATTCCATAAGGCCCCCCTTCTATGCTTTTCTTTACCACATAGTTCTAACGATGATTTCAGCACCCAAAGTCAAACTTCTAGAGACAGTTGCCACTGAGCTCACACAACAGTGGAATGAACCAGAGCATGTTTCAGTGGTGCTGGGTTGCTGAGAATAAATTGGTGCGGCAGTTTGTGGTAAAAATACATAGGTCTGAGATGTTTTTATTCATAGCACAGTGTTTTGTGATGGTAGGTTCAGTGGTCAGAGGTATTCTCAGAGAGGAACCAGAAAATGTAAGCCATGCGCTGTGTAGATCCAAAGGTTAGACAACCTGCACGTTTCTTCAGGACTCTTTTCAGACCTGGGTGAAGCAGGTAATGTGGCTGGTGCAGGATGCTGATGTCACTGTGACTGAACTCTTCCTGACCTAGTGCATTAATATCCTAGGCCAGCTTGGGATTTTAGACAGGCCCTACTCATAGCAAACTGTGCGTAGGGAACACTCACTTCTTCCCCTCCCCTCGTGTGACGCCCTCCTTCTCTTGCATATTAGCAGCGTAACTTTTAATAGTTCTTTTAATGGATTCGATATCAGAAAAATGTTTGTAGCAGTACACAGACCATCTAAGAGGGCAAGCAGAAAAGAGCCACAACAGTTACCCTTGATCTTACCTGGTTTTCTGTTTGTTCCATTGACTTGTTTGTTTTGTTTTGCCAGTAGGTGGCTGTAGTGGTTTCTGGCAATGAATCACATTTTGTACCTCTAAGGGCTGGAGATTTCTGTAGAGAATGTGGTGATTAAGATGTTGAGGAAATTTAGAGAAATATGATCAACCTAATCATTAATGAAAACTCTTGTGTCTTAACTAATGATGTTTATTTTAAGGTACATTTTCTTGGCGTTGAATAGGCCTTTCCTCCTGTAATTTATTCATTATCCCTAGCAGTCATAGAAGTGATAGTGTGCACATAATGTATAGATGAAATGGCCATAGCATCTTCTCTCTTCTGTTTTCAGAGGACCCAAAAGTATTAGAAACTATGTGCTGTTGTTCTCTCTGGTGGAAATCATGCTTTTAAAAACTGGTTCTTTTTTATTTTGGGTGGTTTGAGCACTTAGTAGCCACACAGTAGCACCTGTAAAGTCATTAGAAAATTAGATAAGTAACTGATTTATTACTTCATAAATGAATGGTGCATTTCCTTTGCAGAGTGAGCATCAGAAATTATTCATGCTAAGGTAGAGTAATCAAAATGAGTGAAAAAAGCCATTTTTATCACTCCAAACACAGGCATGGCTATGGTGCTGTATTATCATAGAACACAGTAATAGAAATGAATTATGTCAGTAAAATCTTGACGTTTAAGATTTACCATGATAAATATTTTTCATTAAAGTGAAATATCTTGGCAGAGTCACTTTCATATGCAGACTGTTGACACAAGGAGGCCAGCTGTGCCTATGCAGATGCCGAGATGTGGGTCTATATTATTAATGATTTATCATATCAAGGAGAGCTAAGATTAGTTTTGAAAGCAATCCCTTGCCACAAAAGCACTTTTTATAATGTGTGAATGCAAGAAATGCTGTACGTGCATTCCAAATTGGAGTAATCAGAGAAACTGCAGCTACCTTTGAAATTGCAATGCCTTTATCTTTTCATTTTGAAACACGAAATTCAACATCCTACACTGTGTTAGTCATTAAAATTCATGCAAATGTTTTTCCTATCAACTGAATAGTGAGTAGTCTGTGTACCTGAATTAAAAGACATACACATGGATAAGGCAATGAAGGAGAGAGAAATGAATAAAGCCTGTTGCACACCATGTACTGTTGTCCGAAGGCTCACATTGACTGTAAGTTTGAATTAAATTCCTGATACAATCCTATAGCATTCCAAGATCAAATTGCTTCCCTGAGCCTATGAAATCATTGTCTAATATTCATGCAGTGATTGCTGTGTCACAGGCAAGATGATAAACTTCTACTGTTTTATCACATCCACTCTTCATAAAACCCTTTTAAAGTATTATTTTTGTCCTTGTTTCACAAATAAGAAAATTGAAGCCCTATGTCATAATAAACTGTCACAAATCACTAATACACTGGGAGAAGATTAGATTTGAATCCAAGCTGTGTAATACTCCACAGATTTCACTATTAACTGTTGATGTTAAGACCTCACTAAGAGAAAGACCCAAATTCTGGTTAGTTACAACCAAGTGGCACTAACAATCTGAATGTCTTCCAGTGTCAGTTTCCTTTTCTTTAGAATATGATAATAATAATATCTACCTCCTAGAGTCAATGCGAGCTATTATTTGGAAATTGAATTACTACTTGTCATTTATGGGAAATATATATAGATAACACTAAAGCATAGTCACAAACCATATAGAGTCTAGCCATTCAAAAATTTTTAATCAATTAAGTGTGTGCTCTGTGTGTGTGTGTGTGTGCTGGTTCCCTCATGTATGGAGGTCAGAGAATTGGTTCTCTCATTCTGGCATGTGGGCTGTGAGAACAGAAGTCAGGGCCTCAGGTTTGCCTAGCAAACCTTTACCTGCTCAGTCATCCACTGATGCTCAAAGTTTCTTTTGAGATATGAAAAGAGCCCACGATTCCTATTCACTCATTTGCCCCATGTAACCAACACTGTCACACCAGTGGTATGGAGAAATATCAAGACATGGGGTGGCTCCTCGGTGCCGGAGGAGCATCCAACAGAGGGATGACTATGCTCTTTTACTTGACCCAGAGAAGAGAGTTTGAATCCACTGGCTCCAATGATCACACCTGTTCAGCAAGAACTTACTGAGGATGTTTCCCTGAGCTAGGCACTGGGGCTATCAGCAAGAAAGACAGGAATGGCCCAGACAAATGTTATCTTTTCAATTTGGTAATCACCTAACATTTCAAAGCACAGAAAGAGGCACGTAGGTCTATTCAAAGGGTTGGTGGGACGATGGAAATTTTGACGCATTAAGCAAATTGTTGTTGGAAGCTACATTGCAATATGGCGATGGTGGAAAGCAGCAGCCCCGTGAGCTTGCATGGTGTGTCAAAAAGGCAAGGCTTTGCTTCCAAGGCCAGAGACATGAGTTGGTAGGAAAAGCAAACAGAGTTCACAGGTTATAAGGTGAGCGCTCATGGATAAGACCAGGTGCCTGTGGATGGCACTGTGGCACCTGCGAGAAGTGAACAGCTTCCTCAGATGTTTCCACTGCAGCTCAGAAAAGGAGTGGCATTTTCCTGCTAACATTCCCAAGCACCGATGCGACAAATCCTCCAGAGCGGTATTTTGATCTTGATCAAAATGGAAAGGACACCGTTCCTCTCATCCTGTCTCTCTGCCTCTCTGATATTTACACAGAAAAATGTGACTAATGTATGGCTCCAAATGACCTATCAAGGCATCCTTTTGCAACCCAGAATGCTGTTGTTGCTGGATTTAAGAAGTCAGTGGAGAATAAACTGCCTTCTTAGGGTGTTTGATTTTGCAAAGCTGGGCCCTAGTGGGATTTCAACGAAGAATTCAAGAAAGTTATGCGTTGATCATGCCAGACTCCTGGAGGGGGCACAAGAAGATAGTGTCAAGTTCAAGATCAGTCTAGGCTACAGAGTGAATTCCAGTCCAGCATGCACTACAAAGCGAGAACTTGGGGGGGGGATGGAAGGGGGAGAGGAAGGCAGGTATCTAGAAAATGGAACCTTTTTCTTCTGCTGCTACTGCAAACAAGAGCCCTCCAGGTGCTCGAGGCTTGATTCCTCACCAAGCCAGTCATCACTCACCCGCTTTCCTCTTCAAGCAATGTGGAGTGCTCTCTACCCACGGTGCAGAAAACACTAGACGACTGGACACCAAAAAACAGGCACATTTTTCTGGGTCAGAAGTTGGCTAGGGAAGGGCCCTGACTGCCAAGCAATGATGTCAGAGGCCAGCACAACCAGAAAACAACTAGCGAGGCAACAAAAGACTTCCCAACACAAAAATCACCGAACTGTGTGGCCTAAGCCGTTCCTTCCGCCCCCTACCCTTCTCTTGCAATGGGAAGAACAGCCGGAAGGGACTTTTTAAAGCCCCCCTCCTCTGGCCGGCCTCCTTTGGCTGAGGTGCTGGGCCGAGCTGAAGTAGTTACTGGGGAGTCCTGGGCACTTCTTTTCTGAGTTCCTTTTCAAGCCTGTACATGAGTTTCAGAAGCAACTCCACCAGCGTGTTTTTCCCAAATGTAAACACGTAACTTTGTGTGCGGAAGAAAACTGGAATCATTAAAAAAAGAAACCGTATCCCTAGCCCCTTCTCAGTAATTAAGCCACACTCAAAGGAAAATTGAAACTTTGGTGAAATGACTCGTTTTTTTTCTTTCAACAGGAGCATCATGGTTTATTCCGGCCGGTTAAAGCCCTGGAAATTTTCAGATCTAACCTGTTCTTGGGAAATGAACTTTGCGTTTAAATCCTCCTGTTTTGAAATATATGGCTTTATTTCATTTACGACAAAGCTAAATGACGTCACCTCAAGGACATTTTCATCTCTTCCACAACGCATTTCACGAAACAGTTGCCTGAAAAGCTGTCTCATTAGCCTGCAAAAATTATACTGTATTGAATGGCTTTCATTCAATGTAGAAATAAGAATTTTAGCACGCAATTCCTGTGTTTATAAAGATAAAACGATGTTGGATTGCTTCTTTCCAGCTGTTTTGCTTAATGGTTATCAAGATAAATGGAAGGGCGGGGGCGAGGGCGGGCTTGTAAGGATACGATTAAAAATAAATCATGGACTAGAAAACTAAAGCGAACTTAAGAGTCGGACTGGGCTCGGGGTTCCACTGGGGTGCGATGATCTGTCCTCCGGCCTCAGGTCTGGGGAAAGCTCCGCGGAAAGAAGTAAAGGGGGGACGAGGCAGGCAGGGAGCGAGGCTGCTTTGCGGGCTGAACCGCGGCGAGCTGAAGGCTGAGGTGCAGGGAGCTGCTGGAAGGAGCGGCTCCCCCAAGGTGGGGAGAGGGAGGCGCGCGGCAGGGCAGGGGCGACGCCGAGGCCACCGAGGGGTCAGCGGGGCCACGGCGCCAGGGCGGGGGCCTGCGGGCGGCGCTGGCTGCGGGACTCCCGCGAGGGCGAGCGCGCCGGGCCGCCCGCGCCTCCTGCCGTCCGCGCCGGGGTGGGACGCGCGTCGTGAGCCGCGGATCGCGCGCGGGGAAGCGGCTCCCCCGATGGATTGACTTGGAGATGGATCGAATAACACCATTTGCCCAGCCTCGGTTTGTTTTGCTCCGGCTGGATCCCGCCGCGGCTGCAGCAAGGGCCGGTGGGGCGAGTTGCAGGACGCATCCAGCCCAGCCGAGACCTCAGGAGCCCCGGGGACATCTGTTTTCGCATTTCGTCTTTATTTGCTTTCTCCCTTGATCGTGACAAGCTCTTTTAAAAAGCCACCTTCCCTCATGAGGTAAGACCGTCTTTCGCAAATTGGGTAATGGTCTAGGCGTATGGCGAGGGTCTTGCCCAGACCCCAGAGCCTGGGTCGCAGCAAGTGTGTCGCGCGTGTGTTTGTGGGGTGCAGCGTCGTGTCGCTGGGCGCTGCATTTTTTCAAGCAGTCCTCTCGCCCAGCTCGCCAAAGGACGCCTAGAGCGGCTTGGCTGACCGGTCCAAACTGGCAGAGCGGGCGGACTGGGGGGAGGGGCAGTGGACTTCGCGGCCCTCCTCCTCCTCTTGCATCTCCCTCTCCCCTTAGGGAAGAAAAACAAAGCTGGGGGGCAGGGGGTTAAGAAAAAGTTTCTTGCCAGGCAGGGCGAGTTCGGAGCTCCCCCGCGCAGGGGCAGGGCGAGCCAGGGCTGCTCCGGTGCCGGGCACCGAGCCTCCTGCCCGCGGAGGAGGGTAACTGACGCCGCCCCCTCCAGCCTCTGGCCCCGGAGAGTGGACCTTAGGGCCGAGTGGGAGCGGGCGCTGGGGGAGCGGGGTACCTGTCAGTGCGCTCCGCAGGGGACCACCCCCGGACTGCGTCTGCGAACGAGGGCGGGGGCTGGAGCCCTCGGCCACCCCCAAGGTGGCCCGGCTCCGATCGCGCGGCTGCCCCCCAGCCTGCGCTCTCGGGCTGGCCCCAGCGCCCACCCAGCGCCCCCGCGGCTTCTCCGGGCAGCTCTCCTCGGCAACTTTCCGGGCTTTGTTCTCCGGCTGGAAATGCTGGTGCGGAAGCGTCTTGGACAGGGTCTCCGCCAGGCGGCCAAGGCTCGGCGCTGAGACGTGTTACGTTCTCATCTTCCCATCAATTATGGATGGAAACAAACAAGGAAGAGTCAGTTTTGCATGAGCCGCGTCTTCGGCGACCCGAGGGATCCTGCGGCCCCGGGAGGGAGCCACAGCTCGCGCCGCGGCTGCCGGCAGGGCCATGCCCAGTGCCAGGTAGGGAAACTTCTCTCCCGGGCTTGAGCGCCAAGGTGCAGCCGCCCGCCCCGGGTGGTTCGGGAGGGTTTGCAGCTTCCTTTGCCTTGTTCAACTGCTGGATCTAGACGGAAAGGTCAGGAAGGGTTTGGAGATGTGGAGAACAGGGGTTTGGAGATTTTCTGCGTCAACTACTACTGAGACCACTGCCTTCGGATGATGGTTTAAATCTTGAACTTGTCAAAAGATGATAGAAAGCTGGGGACAGTTGGGGTAGGGAAGTGCCAAGATCTAGGACAGCAGTCACTGCGCTGAGGTGCCCTCGGAAACCGATCTTCCTGCATTCTCTCCGAGGGACTGATCAGCATTGGAGATAAGTTCCCAGGACTATAAACAGGACCCGCTGTCCTCCAGTCTGGCTGCTTCTTTCCCTTGAACACAACCATAGTGTTTCCAGTTACTCGTGGGAAAAAAAAATGACTAGGGCAACTTCTCCCCCAAACTTCTGTCTGCTACAAATTGTAAGTCTGCAGTACAAAAATATGGGTGCTCTTTTTTTCCTGTCTTAAGTCAGTCCTTCCCTCTGCTTGACATTTGTGGCAATTACATAGTTTGTTGTTGTTTATTTAGATGCCAAGGCCCCAGAAAAATAAAAGGAACTTAAGTGATTTGATTTCTGTCCTTAAGAATGGGAGAAATAATGTATTTTAAGAAAATTTCTAAGATTTCTTTCATGTGGTTTTGTGAGCACATAGTTCGGGGAAAGAGTTTTTACTGTCTTTTTGATGCTGTAAAGCAAAAGGTTTCTGCACTGGCTTATTGTGTTAAGTGAATCCCTTCACTGCCTTGGGCATCTGACCCAGGAAATTAACTCCATGTAGTTGTGTTTAGTGTAATGAGTGACAAGCACATTCTGTCAAGCGGGCACATAATTGCACACAAACCTTTACTCTGGTTTCGATACTAAGAAACTGTCAGATAAGATCTGAGATGTGGTTTTATATTGCTACAAACCACCAGCCATCCAAAGGTAAATGAACTCTAGTTCAGCCATAGTTAAATTTCATCTTTAGAGTTTGTGCCAGTGCTTTTGATTAGTTCTCTAGAATGTGCTTCTGGAAGACTGTCAGATAGAAGACCCTAAGATTTCCTAAGTGTGTTGAGCAGTTTTCCATTGGCACAGGCGGTGATATCAACAACACACTACCATTTTTACTGGATCATACAGAATACTGATACCCGACCTCATCATTTCTACTTTTTTTTTGTAGAGCATTTCTGTGATTCATGAGTGGATGCCAGGAATATTGTGACTGCTCCATCACTAGACACCTGGTTAACTTGAATTTGATTTAGATCCGTGGGCATCTTGCCCTCTTTTTTGCCTTGCGCCCTCTAATAGCACCATCTGGTCCTGTCTTCCCTGGTTCGACAGATTTGAAAGATGGCTGTGATGTAAGCCTTAGTCTTCAGAGCGAGGACAACTTATGAAAAGTAAACTCTGACTTCTGTTCTCTCCTTTGCTGCCCAGAAAGGGCCTGTCCAGTGACTGTACTGTGCACAAATGTACCTCTGCCTCTGCTGAAGTGGTTTCTCTTCCTTGGCAGGGTCCTGATAAGTGACTAGGATTCAGCGCTTTGGTTCACAAAGATGCTGGTACTGATAGGGACTTACTCAATCTGGGGCAGCTCTTCACTTCTTGTTGCTCCCCCATAATGAACTATGGTAATTGGCTTAGTCATTGTTCTTACACATGAGTTTTGCCAAGAACCACAGAGAAAAATGCTTCTGAAATGGTCATTTTTCACTCTTCTGATGCAGTTTATGCAGTGCGAAAAGCCTGGCTGAATGCCTAACGGTTATTAGTGCAACCATGGGAGGTGCGTTCTTTCCCCAATTATTGGAGGATAAAATATTACCTTTTATGTCAATTAATGGTTTTTAAGCCTGTATTTTCTAAATTCATTTCTAGAGGAAGCAAGAGGCAGCTGGGGTATGCCCACCAGCCAGTGTTTTATTGAGTACCTGTCACTAGTGAGAAACAGTTCTAGCCAAGGTCCCAGCACTTTCTGGGCCAGGTATACTTTTGCATGTTTGTATGTATGAACAAGAATATTAAGCAGCAAACAATATCTTTGGAAAATAAATACATCTCTTTCAGAGTACATTAGTGTATCCCAAAAACTTTAAAGCAAAATTATCCATACAGTGTGGGCTTTTCTGCCTTTGGTATTAATGAATGGCACAGCGGCCATTAGTATAATCCATGTAGTGGATCTGCCATTGTTACAAGAGGTGGCTCTTTCTGTGGCTTTCATGAATGGAGTTCTAGAATTAAAATCTATCAAAGCCAGTGTCTTATGTTGCTAATCATTTTTGTGAACAGCTGCCAACTTCCAGTTTGGGGGGAAAGTGTGTCTTGTGCTGTGTTCCTGTGTCACATGGAAACGCTACGTCCTGTGACTCCAGGAGACAAGCCACGGCACATCAGCTGGGATGACTGTCGTCAAGCAGTTTTTCTCCTGACTGCGAGGACAGGGGCAGTGCAGCCAACACTAAGGCAGCTTTCATTTCTCCCAACAGGTTTGTCACTTTGACAAACCACCAGTAAGCAGCTGAGGCCGTTCAGATCTGTGGTGGGAACAGATACCACATGAGGTGTGCGTATTTCTCAAACTCTGCTTTCCTATCAGGCTCTGTTAACTCATCCAGATTAGCATTTTAACAACCCTGAAGTGAACTTCTGCCATTCTTTCCACTTGGGCACCGTGTGTAGATCATCCATCATCCTGTCCTTGGCTACAACAGACTGCTGGCTCCAACACCACTTGGAACTACCCAGAATCCATCCAACTGTGAACAGCACAGCTGGCTACAGCAACTTTTTCTCACACCACTGGAAGCACTGTCTGGCTGTGGTAACTACAGTTAACACCCAGAACAGGAAGTTTCCGTTGTTTCACAACCTGTGCCAGGCTCTTCATGGCATTCTGGGAGTACACCTGCCATTAGGTCTGCCAGCTTATTGGGGCATGCTATGCTACACCTCCAAGGGAGCTTATTCCAGTGGTCTGCAACCAGAATAGTAGCTCCCTAGAGCTAGTGCAATTGAGCCACATGAATTGGAGAATCAGAAAGAGCCACTCAGACCCCACTCATCCGGCACTTTCAGAACTGTCAGAAAAGGTGAAGAAAAGGGTGAAGTGCAGTCAGCCTGAGATCCCAAGCGACAGAAGACAGAAAAGACCTCTCTGGTTTTCTGATGACCCGCACATGCTCTTGGGTTGGACCTTTCTGCAAAAAGCTGTTTGATAGGTCTACACCAGCTCCAGGGTTACTTACAAACTATGATTTGGGGCCTCATTTTGCTGTTTCGCTCTCTTTAAGATATGTGTTTCAGTAACCACTGCATGTGAAGCAAAACTGTCCTGTCCTGGGGTAGGTAAGATTGTTCAGGTGAGGTTGCCAACCTTTTTATAGTTGTCAGAGCTTTCCTAATTAGGTATGCAATGGCAAGATTGTCCCATGTTTCAATATGAGGTATTTTCTCTTCGTCCTAAATTTTACTAAAGAAATCAAGCATAAATAGCAAGACAGTGACGGAGACAATGACCATGATGATGGAAGAGGAAGATGAAGAGAGCAAGCAGGGTCCCAGTCCTGAATGCAGTCTGTTCATTCGGCTAGTATACTCCTTTCTCTTGATGCTATCAATTGCATGAGGCTGGGTCTGTTATCACTGCTTGTCAGGTAAGAAACTCAGTACTGTAAAGGTTTCATTTTCTGGGGTCACCCAATGGAATCAGCTCATTTGGACTTAGACCTTTAAGCTTCTCAGTCCACATGTTTTTCACTGTATTAAATATTTTTGTCGTTTTTGCATTATTTAAATAAAAGAGTCAGACACAGGGAAAACATTTCTCTTGAAAGGAGTATACAAATGACTGTGAGCCTTCATCATGTCCCTCTTTCCTTAACTAAATCTTGTTCTTCAACTTTCGGTCCATTTTTTTTCCTGGTAGCCAGCTAATCAGGACACCTTGTCAAGCATTTAAGAACAGCTTCCTCTCCCACCATTACTCTCCAGGTTGGGTTTTCCTGTCTAGGGCTACAGTGCTGCAAAATAAATGACAATACTCACTCTCCATAACACGCCTAGAGTCTGGGCGCACTTGCCATTCATTCCAATGGGCTTGTCAAGTGAGGACATCCCTGTCCATTTCCCAGCAGTGGTTAGGGGACCTGTCTGCAAAGACAACATGAATGTGGCAGCTGGAACCTTCGCTATATGATAACAGAAGTTGCCATCTTGTGTCACAAAGTAGCACACACATTGTGGTTCATGTGTTCTTAGGACAGTCCCTAAGCTGTGTGCACAGCCGGGGGCACTGAGGAGAATCATATCTGTGCATTTACTTCCTTCATTTATTGTGCCTTTTATCCAGGATTCCTCTGAGAGGAAAACCATGAAACCAAATATGCATTGCCCCTACACACGCTGCTGAAATTCAGGGCTTTCAGCATATATTTCTGAGAAAGAAATAGGGGCTTTAAGAGTTCAAAATGTCAGTGTATGTATAATAAGGCCCCAGGAAGAGCTGTAATTACTTAACCTATTATTGGAGTCTGTACTTAGCAGGAGAGTCAGGAGTTTCTATTGAGAACCCGAAGAGTAGAAGAGGTTCTTGGAGAAAACTACTTTCCCTCATGGGAGTAGACTGACAGCAAGCCAGGTGCTCCGATTCCCTTCTTTCACCTACCTCCTGCTTTCTCGCTACTAAGCGTCTCTGCTTTCTGTGCTTGCTACTAAGAGTCTTTGGAGGACTTTTCTATCCTTAGCACTATCCTCATTGATCACTATGTCCTCAAATCCTCCCTGGGTAATTTGCAGATCAAATAAAGATTTAGCAAAAATAATAGAAGAAATAGAAGCCCAAGCAGTCATAAAGAATGTTGTGGGTTTTGTTGTAGTCATTCCTGGTATAAGCATTTGTCCATTCAGCTAACTGTGACCAAGTGTCTTCTCCGTACAAGTAGGTGCCAGAAGGTGGGAGGGGTTCAAACAGGAGCATCATACCATTCCAGAGCTCAAGGGTCTGCGGAGTGCTCTAGGGTGACAGAGGATAGCAAATAGCCTTAATAAAATGGGGCATGTTTTAAGTGCCAGAGGAGATTTATATACCCAGCCCTATGTAAACCGGGAAGATTGGGAGGCTATTTCTGGCTGAGATGGTCAGGGCAGGCTTTGTGGAGCCACTGATATTTGAGCCACTGGTCCTTGAACTAGGTAGGATTTAGACAGGTGGACAGTGAGAGGCGGTGGGGGAGGTATGAAAGAAGGCATTCCAGGCATATAGAACAGCTTAGGCAAAGGCCCTGGGGTGGTGTAACGGGTGCATGGGGGTAGGGGTGGGGTGTCCTAGGTCAGTTGTTCCCCAGTTGATTCCTTACTACCCCCGAATCTCATTTCAGGTGTAGAGTTGTTCATGCGACCTGCAGAGATACACTGAGTGTCTTTGGGCTACTATACTTAGCCAGTCAGCAGACAGCCCCACAGCTTAAGCCCTCAGAATGAATCAGTCTTGTGGCATTTCAGTAGATTGCTCTGTGAGCAGAACTAAAAGCTCTATGTCAGTCATCAAGTGTATCCGTGGTGTACGTGAACATCAGGAGCGAGGATCCAGCGAGAACCCGCTTGGTCTAACACTAGGCTGTCCATTCAGCTGCTCTGTCTTGTTTTAATGTGAAAAGACCTTAAAAGTAGACTCATTTTAAAAAAGAAAGATAAGGTTCATGTGTACATGGGCAATTTTGGAAGAGAGAGATGACGATGTGGTTATTGGAAGTAAAAAAGTAGAAGCATTGAAACCTCGGTGAGTCTGAGGATTGGTTCCACTTGGAATGCAGACCCCAGACTGTGGCCTTCTGCGTTAGCAGTGGAAGCAGACGTGCAGCCGACATTTCAGTGAATGTATCAAGGAATGAACCGTGTAGCTTGGGATAGGATGGATAGGATGGCCTTTTCCTAATAGAGGAAAATGTCTTGAGGTCATCACACATTCTCTGGAACCGAGCGCCCTTCTGAGGTCTAGCTCTTGGGAAGTATTAACCTGTCATCAGTGTCTCTCAACATTATCCCTCTCCCCCATCCCAAACTCTCCTCTAAACTAGGTTTGAGGGTGAGCATTTCCAAGCTGTTGTCAAGCCTGAGATTAACATCAGTTATAATCAACACACAGTTAAGTTCAATAGTGGAGGTGATGCACTTCATGGGAGGAAACACCAGACTGTAGTGTAAATGTGCATCTTAGAATGCACAATGAAGGAAAACCAAAATGAAAGCTGTTACATTTGGGAATGATGGAGTCAATTGCTTGGCCAAAAACTGCTCAGGAAGTTTAATTTTCCATGATATATTTAAGCCTCTCACAAGTTAATACTTACTTGCCGATCTTTGAGATGAACCACTGCCAATTAAACATCATTCACAAATTACAGAATAGGTCAGGGGGAAGGTCCAACAGAAACAACTCCGGTATGGGGAGCTTTTCAGGAATATTCTGGTGACTTATAATGGAGAACCTGTTTAGTCTAGTAAACCAGTGGCTTATCGAGGTGAAAGGCACACTGATCCTACGCCCAGCACAGTGGCCTCTAGACCCGACCTAAAATAAACTGGCCTGGCTCAGCAAGGCTAATAATACCACCAGCACTCACTGTGCCCGCCATGTGCCATGGCACTGAGCCGAATACTTCAAATACGTGGCCCCATTTAATCCTTACACACCCCACAGAATTTGAGGACCTAATGCAATTTGAGTCCTCACTTTGTACCTGACATGCAAGTAAATACACTAGATCACTTGGTCAGCATTCTTTATGACATTCACAAATAATCGTTGTATACAGGAAGAAGTGAGACATGGAAGAATAGCTACTCAGGAGTGGGTGAAGGGGACTAGGAACCCTGGCCACTAAGGTACGTGCTCCACTACCCTTTCGGAATGAGTTTTGCCCTGTGGTGGGTGAGCCGTGTGACCTCGGGCAAGTTAACTTGTCTGAGCCTCAGTTTCCCCTTACAAAAGGAGGACCGTGGTGATAGTACCCAGCTCTGGCGATGGTTGTGAGACATGAATGGATTAATATTTGAAGAGCACTTAGAATAGTGCTTGGCATATGGGGAATGTTTTAAATATATCACCGTCTGTTAAGTAAAAATAAATTCTGCCTGGCTCCAGAGCCTGCGCTTTTAGTCCTTTCACTGTGCCGCTTTTCAGGGTAATCCGAGTTGCTCTTTTGGTCCACAGGACTTGAGGTCAGCTCCTGGGCAGCCACTCTGCACTCACGCTCTTACACTGGCCACACTTGGCCAAGCTAGTGACCTCAGACTTTCATGCCTAGGCAAAGCTGCCCAGCACACACGCCCACAGCTTCAGACTTCCAGTGTGGTTGTGTCAAAGGGCAAATGCTGGTGTGTTCTCTGCTGGTAGTTCTGGCTTGGTGAAACCTGAATACCACTGTAAAAACTTCCTAACAGACCAGCGCATCTGACCACTACTAATGGGCCTCGAACTTAAATTCAATCAGCATCATACAAAGTTGGAATGCAGATTTACAAGACTTTGGCCCTCAGGGTCTGAGGTAGAGCCCAGAAGAACTTGCAACATTGGAATTAGCACCAGGTAATAACTCATTGCTCTCTGTCACCCTTTGAGGAAAGATGCTCCAGTGTAGTTCTTTTGCTAGAGCACCATGCAGGCTGACGTGACGAGGCTAGGCCATTAGATGGTTCAGACACTTTTCCCACACAGCACAGGGAGAAGAAGTACACAACCAGGACAGGAAGAGTGGACACTAATAAAAATCAACTCCCAGATAAAGAGGCTTAAAAAAAAATCCAGTCGGTAAAAGATCTTCACACTGAGCAGAAATAATGAAGAAAAGGGGTGTCGCTCATTTCTGCTGAATGGCCTGCACCATTTCATAGATGGAGTCCTGACCAGTCTTCCTATCAACTGTTCTTGATTTAATGATAAATGGAGATAAGTGTAATCACGCTTCATGCTTCAGGGAATAAGGTGATTGCCTACTGCAGTCAGGATGGAATTTTTCCCTTCTGCGTTTTGCACAATTGACTAGATTCATGGAGAGATTTTCTGGGCCACATTTGGGGGAATAGGAACTGGAGACCCTGGTTGGAAACTCCCTGACTGGGCTCTTTTGGGAAATGGCCTGGCTTACAGTGAACCACCTGATATCATTGGGGTGCAGGTTTATTATTTTTTGGTGCTTACTCTGATTCAGGAGCCATATCACGAGTGAAGCAGGTGCCGTGTGTCCCAGCTCCAGCCAGCAAACCCAGTTTTCTCTCTTTGGATGCTCTACTGCCCTCAGGCCATTCTAACAAGCATCCCATAAGACAATACATGTCAAAGCACTTCATGAAAGTCAGAGAAGAGCTGCTTAAATATAAGGTGTCATTATGGTGCAATGAAAAAGACTTGTGGAATCACTGCTTATTGTAATCAGCAGTCTACAATTTATATGCAGTGATAATATCATATACACAATGAACAAGCACTTAGTTCTTAATCCATGCCATGCACTAAAGAGTTTTATTTGTCTTTGCTCTGGCTCCCTATAGCCTGTTGAACACCTGCTTCTTTTCTTCCTACTTTGCAGAAGAGGACATGAAATCTCAAGCAGCACTGCCTGCCGCCGACCACTAAAAACCAGTAGCCTGGGATGACTCAGATTTGTAATTTCACTGTCAAAGAAGGACACAAATTCAAGATGGCTGTCAGTGGCCTAAGAAGAGGGTTGGCTCTAGGAGAGAAGCTCTGAACTAAGATGAGGGTACATGGGCTTGGGGAGGGGTTCTCACTAGGGTTCCCTTTTTCCAGCCTCACATCCACCAACAGACAACATCTGCTTCCAGAGTTTCATCTTTTTCTTTTGCATGTTTCGTGTGTGTGTGTGTGTGTGTGTGTGTGTGTGTGTGTGTGTGTGTATGCGTGCGTGCAGATGCGTACACACGCCTGTTAAAGTCAGAACTTGATATTCGGTATCTTTCTTCATTGCTTTCTGGATTTCTGCTTTACTCTCAGGGGCATGTAACTTGGTGAAGCCAGAGCTTACAAGTTCCAGCTAGTCTCACTGGCCAGCTAGCCCTGCAGCCCCCTGCCTCTGTCTGCTGCATGCTGGGATTACAGGAGGCACCAAGGCTGCCTGCTTTCCCATAGGTTCGGGGATCTGAACTGTGGTCATCATCCCCAAGTGGCAAGCACTTTGACTATTGACTATTATCCAGTCCCCAGAATTATACTTTTGAGTTATCTGCCTCTCTCTTCTGTGTTTCATAGACCATTGTGATCATGTTGGGTACCCACCCAGAAAATTCAGAATAACCCCCATTTTCAAGTTGTTTAGCATATATTGCTCGTGGCACAAGAAGTATCTTCTTTTTGGGTCCTAGCCGTATTCAGGGATTCCAGCATGGACATCTTTAAGGAGTGGGTCATCCTTTGTCTGCCGTGGTTAAGTTCCACCTAGAGTGTGAAGTGCTAAGTCAGAATCCTTGATCACGAAAAGTCCTCGATCACAGCCACTTGCTGTCAGCCTCCTCATCTTAATCGTGGAGGAAATAATAAAACCATAAAGCATCAGTGGGATGAAGAGCTCTGTCGCTTTTAGAATAATCAATTAGAGGCTTTTAAATATAATCGTGGTAGTTAGTAACAATACGGGGATTAACCATGTTGATCTTTGGTCCTACTCTGTACTAAGTAAGTTATTAATGCACAATCATTCATTCATTTTTTCCCCTGGGGGTAGATATTTTTTTAACCAGGTTGCTTGAGTTTACAGGAGTCCACGAATCCACTTGTCGCTCTCTGACCATACTGGCTGGATGAACAAGATGAATGTTGGGGCCAAGGACCATTTTGAGGTCTGAGATTGTAGGGAAGCATTGCTGGGTGGGAGTGGGGTCTGCAACTTGGACAAGGATGGTGAAGAAAGCTGATAAAGCAGCTATCTACCTGCCTGCGGACGTTAGCACTGCTTCTTGGTCAAGTAGATGGGGCTCTTCAGGCAAGACTCTTGCACCCTATTCCCAAAGGCCATGGCTGCCTCCAGCTTGTGAGGGTTAATGTCTGTAAAGGCTAGTATTGATCAGAAGCCTGCGTGCTTCTGGATCTGCTAAGAACAGTCCAAAGTTATCAGGGCCTCTCCCTCGCTTGTACCCATCTCTTTTTCCATCTCTTTTTCCTTCTTTTTTTCTCTTATCTTGCCTCTGAGGTCAATGTAATTTTAAAGTTCAGATATCTCCCATCATTAAAAAGGGAGTCAGAACAATTTGAAAAGGAATAAGAACTCAAAGCCGGTATTTGAAAGTATAGCCTTGTTAACCGAACACTGTGGATAGGCTGGCTACCCATTGATCTTTTTCCTTCAGAATAAATGGGGAGTAGCGATTCCAAAATTCTAGTAATAGGATTCCTTTGTATGTGGTGTGTGTGTTTCAGTGTGTGTTCCATGCACATGAATATACAGGGGCATATGCTCCTGGGCATGTGAATGTGGAGGCTATAGCCGGATGTCCAATGTCTTCCTCTCTCACTGTCCACCTTACTGACTTGAGACAGGGTCTCACTGAACCAAAAGCTTTGGCTGACTGGCCAGTGAGCTCTAGGGATCTGCCTGTCTGTGCCACTCTCCCCATGCTGGAGGTACAGGCACAGACAGCCATGCCCAATGATTGGCACCAATAATCCTTTGCGTGGTAGGCAAGAACCCTACTACTAAGCTACCAACAGAGGCCCATGCCAAATTTTTTTTGGGTGCTGGAGATTTGAACTCATTTCCTCTGCTTGGACAGCAAATGCTCTTAGCCACAGAGCCACCTGCCCAGCTCCAGTAATCGGATTCTTTAATCTATATTTATCTGCATATTTTATCCACCTTGGGAGAAGGATCAAATGTGGTGGTGATTTTAAAGACTGTGAATCCACTTTGTGAATGCGGAGGTAGTTATCTATATAAAGAGGAGAGGCAGACACACAGATAATCCAACATCTCAAATTTATTATTGTCATTTACATTTTACAACACCTTGCCCTTTTCTTTTGGGATCACTTAAGCATCATTGCTGTTAATATAGTTTTTAGACTCAATTTTCAAAAGTGCATAGATAATATTTTCAGTTAGCAGTATTCAGCTCTTGGGGGCCGCCACATTACCACTGCACGATTTCTCTCTAATCTTCAGTGATATCCCTGAAGAGTCATCCCTGTTCAACATGCAGAACTGTGAGGGCAGACAAGCTTCAAAATGCAGAGCCAAACTGAACTTATTGCTCAGAGCTGTTTGAACTTGTGCGGCAGCAATCTGTAGGCTCACATCCAAATTCAGGGAGAAGAATGCTGCCATTTACTAGCAAAATCTTTTAGGGAAGAGGAGGGTGGTTGCCCCCCAAAACAAATGTGCTGCCTTTGACAGAATATCACAGTGCCTTTTATTCATAGGTGATTCATTCCAGAACGCCTAGTGGATGCCTCAAACCTCAGCACTGACCCTTCTGCTTAACTGTGTTTCTCCTTGTACAGACATCACAGACTTTTAAAAAATGTTTAAATGTCTAATGTCTAAACCAGAAGCAGTAAGCAATTAATAACAGTAGCATAACCATAGAAACATCATAGCAGTGCAGATTACTAAAGGTTACCTTGTTGGACTTCTGCTATTTCATTCATAAGTGATCATTGATGATTTCCCTCAGACAACTTTTTTTTTCATTTTCATGTGTGGAGGTAAAGAGAGGAAAAAAACAAGAGAGAAAGGTGTACATGAATATGAATATGTGATTTTGCATGCATGTGGTTTCACCCCCATGTGCCAATACGCTTGGGTATATATGTGGGCATATGGAAAAGCTGAAGGCTAATATCAGGAATTATTCAAATTGCTCTTCCATCTTTTTCCTTCAGACCATGACTGTCAGTGAAACCCAGAAGCTAGTCTCACAGCTCTGGGATCTCTTGTGTCTGCCTTCCGAGACTGGAATTATAGGCAGGTCACTCTGCCCACTATAGCAGTTGTTCTGTATGGTGGCTGATAAAATCAGGATGAAATAGCTTAAAGCAATAAGGGGGTTTTATTCTGGCTTATAATTCTTGCTTACAGTTCTTTGTCCAGTTGACGGGAAAGCCCACACCAAGAGCTGAACGATCTGGCCAAATCATATCCACATAACTGTTAAGAGAGCAACAATCCTTACTTGCCAGACTGTTATGTCCGGCCAAGTCCAGCCGAGGATACCAACTTTCTCAACCAGCTCCGCCATCTTATTCACCTGCCCAGGAACTAATCCCACCCACCAAGGGCTGGGCCTTTCCCATCAACTGGACAATCTCCTGCAAGTTAGCTCTAAGATTACGTCAACTACTAATTCCCTGCAAATGCACCAGAGCTGGAACCCTCAGCCGTCAAGTTGACAGCTGTTACCACCCAGCACTTACATGGGTTCTGAGGGTCCAAACTCTGGTCCTCTTGCTTGTGTGGCAAGTGCTTTAATTGTCTGCATCCCCATCATGATGTGATGCTCTGGGGCGAGGGTTTCTTGTATCAGAGAACCGCCATGCCGCAGCAGTGTTTCTGCTCATTGAAACAGCTGTTAAGTGGCGATAGGTGAGTGGCATGTACAGCGTGGACATTTCCAGGCGACAAGGCAAGACTGGCCAGGATGAGTGAGGCTTCCTCATGTTACTGAAAATGGTGCTTGATTGAAAACTTATGGATTGTTTGTGTGTGAAACTTTCGAGTTACTATTTTGAGATCACACTTGACCCTAGATAACTGGAACCATGGGAAAGCAGTGGATAAGAGGGAACCACTCTGTTTCCTCTCTCTTAAAAGCAGCCTCAACGTGCTGTGCTCATTGCCATGTATTTAATGTAGGAGTCTCCCCAAGTCTCCACTGTCTGCACTGTCCCACTCATGAAAAGGAGGACGAGTAACTCCCAGCACAGGTGCCACATTGTGATGGTAGCTGCCCTTGGACATTGTTGCCAAGTCCCCCAATGATTCTATCTTTATCACACTCAAAACATGCAGAGAAATTATGTTGCTAAGGATGGTCCCTGTACCACAGTGCTTGCATGCATGGGCCCTGCAGTCCTACAGGGCTCTAACACTGCCACACATTTGTATGTTCACACTCCCAGACAGAGGATTTCCAGGACAGCCTAGGTCGGGTGGCTTAGACTGAACTCCTGTCCTGTGTGTTTGATCCATGGGTGGAATGGGGTAAGTCACTAGTTTTCTGCATCTCTTTTTTCACATTCTGTGGAGTGGAACAAGCATTCTTAGAGAGATGTATCACGCATGGAAATTGGCTCTCTCGCTGTCTTTGGAACATTAAGGTGCTCAGACAAGTTGGGTTTTCTATCATTACAATATTTGAGGATGAAAACACAGCAAATCCATTTCAAAGTTGTTTAAACACTTGGGATCTCATTGAGGCACATGACAAAAAGTCCCACTAAGTTGTGGGGCTGAGTGGTTGAGTAATTCCTCAGTTAGACAAAGTCATCAAAGACGTGGCTGCTGCCCATGATCTTTTCTACCATCGCTGGTCTTTTGGCCTTTTCCTGTTCTAAGACTGGTGCATTCCAGGAGAGAATCCTGCAGATGGGGGCAACTCTTTCAAGAAGACCTTTCCGAGTGACAGCCTTCTAGGTCTATTTGAAGAGAGAATCGTGGCTCCTGCTCAAGTATACTCAAGTATAGAGTTTAAAACTCTTGTGGACACAAGCGTGGAGCCACCCTATTTATTTCCAGGTCAGGGATGTCGGCTTACTCTTAGGTATATGAATAAATCCAGCATTTGTTTACACAGTATTTGAGTCTAGACATTGACATATGTGGACATTTTGTGTATGCACTATACATTAAAGCAGGTATTTGGATGTATATTCAAACTGTAAAAGTTTGACATTTGGCCAGAAATATTTCTCCATTGTTTAAAATTTTACAAAAATTACTTTTAATTAACCACTTTAAAAATATATATAAGAGACAGTATTAAAAATTTGCTACTAGGAATGGATAGATGGCTCAGCGGTTTAGACTCTGTCTCTAAACCAGAAGGTCCTGAGTTCAGATCCCAGGTCCCATGTAAAAACGCCAGGTGGAAATGGAGGCAGCCTGTACTTCTGGCCCGGGTGGGTAGAGCCTGGGGAATCCCAAAGTAAAGCAAAAAGAAGGTAAAAGCAATCCAGAATGATTTCTGAAGTCACCCTTGATCCTCCACAGGGACACAGTGCTCTCTGACACACACACACACACACACACACACACACACACACACACACACACTAAAATATTTTTTAAAAATCCCACTGAAGTGTGAACACTATATAAAACATAAGTTTTATTTGTCCATGTTTGCCTCTTTTCCTAATAACTTCTTTATAATAATAAACTAGATCCCCACAGATAGGTGGAAGCATAATAATAAATACACACCACAATTATAAAGATGTTCATATCTATGTAGAGGCATGGAATCTCTGAAACTCTGAGAGAGTTAATGATCAAAAATTCACATTTTCTCCTGTTCCTACTTTAAAAAAAGCTGTTGACCCTTGAAACTCTGAAGTAAAGTTTCATGAGTCTCTTATTACCTGTGATAAATCTTGTATCTGTACAGGAAAGTGACCACTTCTTGGTGACCACAGTGCCAGTCAGTCTGGCTGAGTCTTCTTGTACTCTGTCCTGTCTAATCTCTTTTTGTGGCACAGTAAAACAATACATCAGGTTCAAGGCACCATAAAATCCAGAGAAGGAGCTCCTCCTCCACGTCTCTTCCTACAGATGATGTTCTTTTGCATGAAGCCATAAAAATTAACTGCCTAGATTTTCAATATCTGAAATTTCTACTTTCAGTGTTTTATAGTTGCATTTTTGTTCACCAAGGTGAAACATCAGTCAAACTTTATCAAGAAAAAGGCTCGTTTCTTAAAGGAAACGCTAGCTGTTCACTCTCATTCAGCTTGCAGTTTTCCTTCCCAACTCTTTTACTCCCCACTAGTCCAAATGGTCCCAGGTTCAAGTTCTGGCCCTGCCATTAAATCTCTTGGAGACTTTTCTCTCCCCTGATAAGTCAGGACAATATTTCTCCCTCACAGGAATGCTGTGAGATCCACCAGATGAAATGGATGGAAACAGCATAGCATGGAATATGACATAAACACCCAGTACACTGTAATGGTTTTGTTGTTATATTATTCCTGTCATTTTCAACTCAAAGGTATCTGGCAATATATGAAACATTCACATATGAAAGACTTCTAGATTTTGTACATAGATTGGCTTCAAAAAGGGCATTTAGATGGCTACTTTAAAATGAATAACGAATCAGAAACAAAGAACAGAGCATTTCTGGTACAAAGGCAGCAGTCCTGAAGACTGTCAAGGCAGAAGATGGGCTGTGTACTTCGCTGCTGAGTGTTGGATATTTCCAGCCACACAGAAGGCATAATGGCAATGTGTGCAGATTATGATGAGATACAAATAGTGGAGCAGGTATGTATGACTCCTGGGTTAGCTCTACAACCCGTGGATGTTAGCACTAGTTTTCTAGATGCTTCTAGACCCTTCACACCTTCATTATCCACACAATAGTTTTTGAACATTTTTATCTTTCACAAAACCTTCCTCAAGCTTTCGCCTTAAAAGCAAAGTCTAACACGTAGTGGAGTGACTGTGTGAAGGGTCAGTTTCATGGCCTTGTGAGTGACCTGGGCATGGCCCTTGGTCCCTGCTAAGGATGCTTTGATGCCGCCATCTTGAAATTCTTAACCCGTTAGATCAAGGGGCCCTATTTTTCCATTGTGTCTGGGCCCTGGTCAATATGGTGCCTAGTGCTGATGCTCCTTTATCCTAAAGGCCTTTGCTCTGAGTTCATCCTAGGAGGAAGTCCTGAGTGGAAAGGACTGACACTGAGTAGGGCTCCTACTTTGACATGCATCAAAACCACTCCCTAGTTTCCCTCGACCTTGGATTCCTCAGTTGTAAATGGAGGCAAAATGTTCCTGATCTGGTGCCTTCACACCTCCGAAGAGAAAGATTCGAGCAAAATGTCAGAGCACAGTTTGGATGGTGACTGTAGTGACCATACTTTCTGCACTAACTCATGAAACAGGCATTAGGAGATCAAAAGTTGAAGTTAGGATTCCTGGAGACAGTTGAGCTATTTGAAAGCTTCGACTCCTAGTGAGGCACCCACTCTACTTGGTGATTTTACAAGAAGTCAAATTGATTGAGCATCAACGTAATTCTGACCATTTCATTTAGACCTGTCCTTTCCTCTCCATAGATTTTATGCTAATTTCCCAGAGGAGACATAGCTCACTTCTGCACTTTTGCCGTACTTAAAAAAAAAATCCATATTCAAGACTTTAAAACTCTCCTACACAAATATTGGCATCCCTGAGAATTGCTTTACTTCTGCCAGGTCTCCGTTATGGGCACTCACCAATCCAAACAGCCCAGATCAAATGCTGTCACCTGTGGACTTAGGCCTCCATGTTAACTTTCAGAACAGATACTGGCAGTGTTCTTCCTGGCCAAATTCTGCAGCATCTCTGTTCACAGCCAAGAAAGAAGTGTTGCCCCTGAAGTTTATTCAACAAGGGCACAAGGATCTGGCTGCCTCAATCATCCTGGACAAACTCTGTGGGCACAGTTCAGTGTTCCATGTTAAAAATTGGCAGTTTTTTCCTAGCAGACACAGTTTTTTAAATCAAACAGAGGCCACTAGAAAAGTGTAGTAAGAAAAGAAAACAGCTAACTTGACCCAGACTCGGCAATCACTTTGAGATACGCTACGCCAGCAATTCTACCTGGAACCTCTTACGGGAGTGAATGTGAGATATGGGAGAAGTCAATGCTTAGAGTGTTTCTGGTAACCCAGCTAAACATTAATACCTACAAGCTGTCTCTCTAGCTGGCAAGCAGGGGGGTTATCCTTCTCTAACAGCGAAATTGCCAGCTTTCATGGTGTCAAAGTTGTACATACCTCCAACTTAAGTCAGCTTTTGAGCCAAAGGGCCAAGTGATGTCCTTCAGCATTGCCAGTCACATAAGCATCAGGCATCTTCACTTGACACTAATGAGGAGAAGGTGCTATTTTCTTGAGCTTTAAGTATAGCAACATAAGTCTTGTACAGTTACACCATTTCAGGGTTTTATTTTTATTTGATTATTTACTGTACATTCATCTACTGAGATAGCATTTTACTACATAGCTGGGCTGTCTTGGAATCTGAGTTCTTCTGCCTCAAGCTCAAGAAAACCTTATTAATTTAGTCTTATTTTGGTAGAGAATGTGATTTCCTCCTCTTTTTGTGCGAGGGTAGAATGTTTAGCCTGCAAACCTTGGAACCAATTGGGAATTTACATTTCAATTCCCAAGACCTTTCTTCAGATCTCTTGAGAATTTTTTTTTTATTGGGAGGGAGGTTGGTATTTTTTAGGAAGGGACTTGTGTTGTAGCTTTAACTCATAGGTGCAAAAGTCACTATGCCAACTAAACTGGACTTGAACTTGCAGTGATTCTCCTGCCTCTGCCTCCCAGGTGTTGTAATACAATGCCATGAGCCACTCTGCCCAGCCTACCTCTTACTGGTTTCCTGAGACAGAGCTTTTAAAATTCTCATTGCATTCTTACACCTTTTGCTCAAGCTACTTTTATAAGACCCTGTATATAAGAGGTATACAGATCGAAATTTATTGATAATAAATCATAAATAAATTTATTCCAAAACACTTCCTTTATACATGTACAATTTTACCATTTATTAGCACAAAAGCAAATTTGCATACTAATGAAATGGATGTGCTTATTTGTTTTTATATGAAGAATTAAACCTCAGCTGATTTTGATACTGCAGGACACAGAACATCTTTAGCATTTTTCAGACTTGAAAACATTTTGATTTTAATAATGAGAACGTCATTTACATAGGACACAATGGCAAAAAAAATGTTTAGATCATTTCAGAAACTGCTTGAAATTCTGTCTTAATCTCAAGTCAAAATTCATGTAACCAATTCTTATGCAACTCCAGTTAACAACTCAGACAGCAGTTTTTAAATCAAATGTTAGAATACAATCCAGTCCAGCCCTCCACTAATTTGATAGTTACATGCTGAGGAATTACAATAGGAAAATACCCAAGGTTTTTGTTTTCTGTAATTAAGCCATGATGCTTCAGAAAGAGCAGGGAATTTTGTATGCATAGTGAAAACATTGCATAGCATACAACAGCCCCCCACCTGAGTCAGCATGTTTCCAGCTTTGTCGGTAGTGTGGGTGGTGGGAAATATCAAGACTCACAGGACACCATAACCATAATTGAAGCTGGGGTGAAGTTATGTGATTCAGCACTGCCTGGTGCCATAATCTCAGCTTCCTGGAAACCTACTGTTGCCAAATTGACATGACCCCACGTTCAAATACAGGACACCAGTGGTCTCAGGACCCATATAGTTTTAGAAGCTGGAGTCTAACTTACATGTGTATTAGCATTGAATGAATGATTAGAAATGGACTGAAGAGACAGCAGAAATCTATCTGATTTAGTGATTTAGCAACTATAAGCTGACTTATACTTAACCTTACCTGCTACAAATTTATTTCCTGTCTATGACAAAGGATTTGATGTGACCAATTCTGAAGTAGATTCAGCATTCCAGCACCTATTCATCGTGAAGCAACTGGAAACAGTTGAGTCTGTGAAAGCATGAAGCTGATGTCTTGTACTTTCAAATGCAAGTTAGTGCTCATACTGGCTTATCTGAGTGGTTGATGCAGGATGGTGGCTCCTGGGACCAGCTCCTGAGAAGACATCTTTCCTCTGCCACTCGAGACTTCTGGGAAGCAGTCTTCATTTATCAGAGGACAGAACGGAGTGGGTTGACAATGATTTTGGTTGCCAGTGTCCAGTACACAATTGTAGTCAGATTAAACCACCGAGATGTCTATGACAGGTTTTCTTTGCCTATGTGTTCATAATTCTTCATTTTTAATGCAAAGGACGATTCCATGTTACTAGCACCAAGAGAAGAGATTTTAAAATGGCATAGATCTTTGTAAAAATCAGATTAAAATAAAATCAGATTAAAAATAGAAGCAGTTCTTGTTGATTTTTCTTCAGCAGTTTATATTTGGAATCTTGGGCACTTAGGGAGGAAGAAGCAGCAGGTAAGAGGAAAGAGGCGCAAAGCCAACACGTCATATGTTAATGCAATGAAAGTTCTATCATTTACACCCTTACTGCACACCTGCACTCTAGATATGACAGGAGATAATAGAAGACTTGTTCCCCAGCAAGTCACTATCTAAAGTAAGGTGTACTCTTCAGGAAAAACATCTATCAGATTCAAATGGTAATTATTAGTTTATTCAACAGGCAGACAGTAACTGTCTTCTCCAAGAAATGCTTAGCTTGTCTGAGTGACAGCTAACTTGATCCATGTGTTTACATAACACAACATCTCTTCTCTTTCATGATTTTTTTCATATTTATTTATTTATTTTTGTATTTTGGAGACAGGATCTCCCTTTGCAGTCCAGGCTAATCTGGAACTCACTGTGCCTCTCAGACTAGTGGAACCTGCAGCGATTCTCCTGCCTTGGCCTCTGAGAACTGGCAGTATAGGAATAAGGCACTACGCCCGGCCTCTCCCTCTCCTTAAACACTAAAGAATTACAATGTGATTTTCTAGGAAGAATAAAATTCAAAATCACTTCCTTCTAGTGTATGTCTGTAGGTCCCTCTGTTTCTATAAAGTTGTGATCAGAAAGTTTATCACTTTATTATCTTATACTCTGATTCTCCCCATACATAAATTGAAGACTTGGTCTTTATCATTCATTAGTATTCTTCTTTTAAAAATTTACATAATATTTCACGAGTTGGGTGTAATATACTTTTGAGACCCTTTTACCTGACCTGAATTAAGTAGAACAGTAGACCTCTGATATGTTAGGCCATCACTGTATTGACTGGGCTATATGGCCCCAGTTGTAATATATTTTAACTTTCCATGTTTAGAAATGCAAATGTTCTTGAAGGGTTATTTTTACTATTATTGAACATCTTTTTATAATATTTTTCCTACTTCAGATTATTTGTCTAGCATAAATTATCAGAAGTAATGTCCAATCAAAAGGTATATATTGTACATGGCCAGATGACTGCGCTATTACCCTACCATATACAATGTAAATTTCACTCTGCTTCAACAGGGTCATTATAAGCAACAAAAAGGAGTCATATTGGTGGAAAAAGTACTTGCTGTGCATATGAAGACCTGAGTTGGATCCACAGCATCCAATAAAAGGGAGACACAGCAGCAAGTACCTATAATCCCAGCACTGGAAGGTACAGACAGGTGGACATTTGTGGGTTCATTGGCTACTCTCTCCATTCAATCGGTGAGCTCTCAGGCCAGTGAGGGATCCTGTTGCAAAAACAATAAAGACTAGGGAGAAGGTTCAGTGAATAAAGTAGTTGCCAGGTAAACTTTATGATCAGAGTTCAGACCTCCTAGTGTCTATGTAAAAAACTGGGCAGGTATGGAGGCCTCCTGTAATCTGAATTTGGGAGTCAGAGGCAGGGTTGCTCCAAAGCAAACAGACTGGCTGCACTATCTGCAAGCTGTGGATTCAACTGAGAAACTCTGTCTCAACACATAAAGAGCAGGACCATGGAGGAGACATGCAATATCAGCCTTGGACTTTTACACACATGCAAGCAAACGTGCATTTGCTCCCACACTATGTAAACATGTATTTCTGTGCATGAGCAACATACAAATACATACACACATGAGTGCACTCACAAAAAGAAACAAACTACTTCAGATTATTTGTCTAGCATAAATTATCAGAAGTAATGTCCAATCAAAAGGTGTATGTTGTACATGGCCAGATGACTGCGCTATTACCTACCCTACCATATACAATGTATATTTCAGAGTATAAAAGAGGAAAAGTGAAATGAGACCTAAGAAGATGACCAGCACCAACCTGTGGCCTTCCTATGAACACCACGTAGACTTTGACACACCTATCCTGTTCACACATTAAAATTTGCCTCAAGCAGTGTAAAATTATACATCCTTGCGTCAATATTCACTTCTGTGATTGCTAACAAGAAGCCTGATTTTTTCAAAGACTGGAATAAGACCAGAGACATTCTCTTGTATCTGAACTACAGAGCAGTGGGAAGGCCATAACAGGGCATTTGACCAATGCTGCTAATAATGTCTGCCACATGTCTCATTCCCACAGCTAGTTTCAACCTTATGCTGAGTGAAGAGGAGAGAACAAAGGGATTTCCTGGAATATTTTCCAGGAAAGAAAGAATACTGAAAAGAGCTAAAGAAGGTCCTCCCCCAACACAAAGTGGAGTGGACTGCTCTTTTAACCAGTGGAAGTCCATCCCATTGAAGCTATCATGGTGATTAGCTTGTGAGTTGTTTTGGGGAAGGGCTTGGCAAAGACTTAGAGTCATCAGCTAAGGTTGGAGGATGCAGCTTTCAAATGGCTCACGCTCTGTGTGGCCGTAAGGCACTGCCTACCTGCTGAGGGCTCAATCTAGGCTGTTCCTGTCCCCATTGTGCTTGACACCAATGCCTCTTCACAGCAACCTGGGCTTCTTTCTTATGCAGGTGACTGGCTCCCACAACAATTACTGCAAGTTGCAAGATGTGGGAGATGCCCCATTAGGTTAGACCAGAGCTGACATAAAGTCCCTTACACGTTGTACTAGTCCTATACTAGTCCTTGAGAAACTGAAAAGCTAAACAGCAACTAGGAAGTATTGAGTGCTCACCCACCCACCCTGTTTCCCAGAGTTCCAGAGAGAGAGTTTCTCCACATACCACATCCACCTTTTCCACAACAAGGAATTCGGCCCAGGCTCTGGTGCACCATGGAGAAGCCAGGTCTTAGAGCTGCCAGTCACTTGCATCATTGCTCTGTAAGTTGGGCCTGAGAGTGTGATAGAAGGATTGCATTGGGTATATTTGGTGAAGGTCTACTAGCAGATGCTGAGTATTGCTCTTTATTAATTCTCCTTTCTCTTTCTCTTCCTCTTTCTCTTTCTCTTTATTTTCTCTTTTCTCTTTCTCTTTCTATTCTCTCTCTCTAGTTGGTTGTTGAAAATGAAAGTTGCAGAAGTAGACAAGCTCCCAGGGTGGAGACTTCACATGTGCCTTCCCTTCACATCTGCTCTGTAAAACTAGGGAAGCATTTCAAAGAAAAGGTCTCAATATACATTGCTGAGCATTGGTTTAGGTTCATTTTACTGGTACCGGGAAAAAGGAAATGTTCTGATCTATAATTTCTTGACCCTGTCTTCCAAAGGATATTCCAGGGGAGAATTTAGGATGAAGAAAAAAATTGATGACATCGTCAGAGGTGGTCTTCACAGAACAATATTAGGGGAGTCACACTGATGTTAACACTGCCACCTCAGTGGATGTACTGGTTTCTTATACTTGCACATATGTTCAGGATTCTAAGGGCATTCCCTGTATTTAGTCTACTTCCTTAAACTACTGTTTAAGGAAATTCCAAATATTTTTATTTTTATCACATGCAAGGGAGGTGAAAGTGAAGGTGTTTTTCCAAAGTCACAAGGAGAACAAGAATTAGAACCTGATATTTTTTGAAGTAAAACACATCCCCTCTCAGAGTTATATAAGAGGGAGAGGTTAACCATCATCCCATAGCTCTTCCAAGAGTTTTATGCACATGCTTTTAAAAACTCTATTGTGGGGTAGGAATGAGAACTCTCTCTTTTCTCTTTCTCTTTATTCATTCTCCTTTCTCTTTCTCTCACTCTTTCTCTTTCTTTTTATTTTCTCTTTTTCTCTTTCTATTCTCTCTCTCTAGTTGGTTGTTGAAAATGAAAGTTGCAGAAGTAGACAAGCTCCCAGGGTGAAGACTTCACACGTGCCTTCCCCTCACATCTGCTCTGTAAAACTAAGGGAAGCATTTCAAAGAAAAGGTCTCAAAGGGAGTCGTTCTTTAACTTGGAAGGACCTGGGAGTCAAGGAGCCAAGTGAGCTTTTGACCCTCAGCTTGGCTGTGAGCAGGCGAACACATCTGTGCAGAGGTCTGAGAGCGCCACATCCCCTGCCTCTCCATTCTCACTCTGGAAACAGCAAAAAGGCTTTGATGTTGGCTCAGCGGTGATGGAGAGGAGGTCTCTGCCCATGGCTGACCTTCAGCCTCACAGGTGGAGGTGGGAGGAGGCAGTGAAACTGAACCGCTGAAGACTTAGAAAGATAAGATCTTGGGTTCCTTTTACCATGATTCTCTCTCCTTTTTTTCATAAAAAATCTTTTATTTATTTAATTCTCTGATAACTACCTGCTAGATCATTAGACCAGAGGAAAAATGTGGATAGTCTTTGTATCTTAAAATAATAGAATCATGCTAAAAGTAGAGCAGCACTTGAAGACTGAAATTGCGTAGTTCTCTTTTCCTTTTTATGGCGTTCACTTTTCCTGGTGAATTAACTATGTCCTCAGACAACGGAATCAGATTGAAAGTCAATGACCTCATTGTGTGACATCAGTCTCCTGTTTATTTCCTCATCTGTGAATCTGGGAAAAAAGCCCCATCTCCTAATGGGTCCTCTTAACACGGAGCCCAGAGATTCTGGTATCTAAGTCTGGCTGGTGGCAATAACTATTACCTCTATTACAGTATCTGCATATTTTACCTAATAACTCCAGGTGTTCATGTGAAAGAAGAATAAGACTGTGGGCAGCCAAACCCTCCTGTTTTAGTCGTGCAGCCTGAAGAAATGTTTCAGACATCTATCTGATGAACTTTACCCTGATGTTGGGCAAACAAATGGCCAGTTCTTCATACTCCCCATAGCAAATCCATTGTAGAAATGCATGAAGTGCTGTGAAGAGACCAGAGAGGACAGAAAAGTTATCAATGTAGTGATGGGTCTTAATGGATGGCTCGCTGGCTACAGGATTTTCGGGGTCCAAAGTGCTATGGGAACTGCATGCTGGAAGCCCCAGTGGACTGAAGACTTGCAGAGAGCTGCCTCCATGGAAATTGTGATAGCAGAGATTATTTGAGCACAGGTATAAGTCATTTTAGTCTACTGGGACGATCCAAACCATACTAAATAAAGTACTATTAATGAGGCCGCTTCTTCACACTTGGATTGCACCTTTATGATTTAAGAAGTATTTTTACTCACATTTTCTCACTTGTCCCTTTAAAAAGTCTTGGTGAGGCAGTCAGCAGAGATGGGCCCTTATCTCACCTCAGAGCAGGTGAGACAGAGGGAAGTGGGGCAGGGCGAGGGGGAAAGAAGCCTCCCACGTGCAGGTGGTGCGGCCCACAGAGGGCCTGTAGCATGGATGCTGTGGACAGACAGCCGGCAGACAGGGTGTAATGGGCGCTGTGCAGAGCATGGGACATGGGAGATGTGATTAGAGTACCTCAGCCCAGGCACCCCTACATGTGACAGATGGCCTTAGTTCTATGCCTTCCCACTGTCTATCAAAATGACCAGCTCTGCCATTCAGAGCTGACAGCCATTCAGCCACCCAGGGTGACACCCGCAACCTGCCGCAACACCCATAGTTGTCTTTAGTCCCCCACCCCAGATCTAGCTAAAGTTTTTTTTTTTTGTCTACTCTGACTGTAATTCTGCGCCCTTGCCTCTCCTGGCTTTGGGATCCTTTCTTTCATCAAAGCCCTGGGTGTGTAATTAGGCCAGAAGATGTAAAGGAAAGCCACTCGCTTTTCCCTCCGAAGGTAATTAGGTTAATTTCCCTCATTGTCCTTCCCATTGTATAGTCTGTTTTTGTGCTTATAGCTAAATTATTCTCTACTAGCGTTTGCCACCTGCCCACCTTGTGTGTTTTCTGTGACTAGGATAGAATTTGCAGTTCTGGTTCTCAAGCAATGGACATTGTAGGAGATAAGTCACAGTCTATCATTGGAACACTGTAGGCATCCTAGCAATTGCAAAATCAGCAGCAGCCCAAATCTTACCATGGACAGATCTGCAGCAATAAGAAAGAATGAACCTCACACATGATGGACCACAATTTGATATGTTGGTGTATGTCTGTTCATAACAGATAATCATGAATCATGTATCAGAAGCAATTTGCCATCATTGGGAAAAGTGTTCCTTGGATCTCCAGCTTCTTTTTTTGATAAGGTACAAGCCTGTCACAACTCATTCAACGAACTATAAAATTCCTGTAACAAAGACTCTTTCACGAATTCATTAATGAACATAAAAGATACAGCCTTCAGCACACAGAGAGCGCTCAGTAACTCATGGGATTGGGGACACATGAGAAAACTATATTACAGTAGCATATGCACTGTGGTAAAGGTAAGCCCAGATTTGGGTGTTAGTGAAAGGAGATCCAAGGCCACTCGCTAGCTTTGTAACCTTATGTAGGTTTTTTACTGAAGTTGAAAGATTCACTAACTCAGCAAACAGTTGTGAAATGTTAACACAGCCAGGTACCAGGCACTATTGTGGGTTATAAAGATAAAGTAGAAAACAACATAGACTTTTGGACTTGTGCAGCTGACGTGAATTTCATTGGAGATAATAATTCTGCCTAAACCTTTAAGAGCACGTCTAAGGATCCTTCTAGATAAAATATATTTCTTTGAAAGCCTAAGAATGGGAGAAGGTGGGGACCAGAGAAGAGAGAGTATTTGGGAAGTTTCTGCATGCAGATAGCAAAATGTCAAGATAAAAGTGGGGGATGTGTGTAAGATAACGTGAAAGTGTAAAGCTCATTTCTTGTTCCTTGGACCAGATCCACTGCAGATGGCAGTAGGACCCTGACCCCACCCTCAGATACATGGTAGTTTATAAAGACTTCTATCTGCTGAGAAGTGCAGTTTGAATAAAGGAGGGCTGTACTAAAAATCCTTGATGGAGTTTCTGAGTGCATGCAAATTGAGCTACCCGTGGTGCACTACACTAAATTAGGGGAGATAGTGCTACCTTATGGAGCCAGCAGCATCTTACTCCTAGGGCTAGGAATACTAGGGGTGGGGCCTACGGGTCATGTGTCCTAAGGCCACTTGTCTGTAGGGGACAAATGTTCTCTTCACTATCCCACCAGGGACCTCAGCAGAGTGTCAAGTCCATATTCTTAAGTGCTGGCGGGGACTCATTTGCACTACAAATCTCATTTGTGGTTTAACCTCACAAATCAGAGGCAGCTATGGCAGAACCGAGCTCTTCTGTCCCAGGGTTCAGAGTGAGCACCTGCTCTTTGTACCCTTGGCAATGCTGATGCTATAGGAGAAATTCAGAAATATGAATTGGAAATCATTTTGCTGAAGGAAAAGAGCCCTTTTCAACCAAGGCACCAAATTCACAGGTGTAAAATCTGAAAGTGGAAGGGTCTTGAAGGTCACCTAGAGTGGAGTTTCTGACTCTGGGGATGAGGAAAGCGAAGCTGCAGAAGGCCCTGTCTTCCTCCTGGCCTCTTCATTCCTTCAAAGCCTTTAAAGAGTTAAGAGGAGACTCCAGATTTCTTAGCTCCCCGTTTCCTCCAGGTGCATTTGATGTCTAAGTTAAGATTAACAACTTCTGGATGATTCATAAAAGGAAAGAAAGTGATTGTAGATAAGGCTGGTAAAATGTTTGAAGCATAATTATTTCCATCCTCGGAACCATACACCCTTCTTCTTTAATGCTGTGACTTCAGCATTAAATGAGCTTCCTGGTACCTAGGCCAGGAGCTTGCATAAGTACTTCAGGAAGCCTGTTCCTTCTGCACGGTAATTCCATGAGGTAACCATTCACGTCTCCCTCCAGTTTCCTAGTAGCAGAGGTACAAAGCAGCCAACCTGGTTGAGGTTAGATACCTGGTGCACAGCACAGCCAGGACTCCTACCTGGGCAGTCCTGCCCCAGAGCCTGCTGGGTTCTTTACTCACACTGCACACTGATGCAGCTGACAGAAGCAGCTTATTTTGCTCCCATAGGTGATTCAGTAAAAATCAGCAACTGGAATCAGAGGGGCCTGTGGGGTTTACTTATACTCCCAGTGTGCTCCTCTGGGCTTTCTTAAAGTTTGTAAATCTTGTATCTGTGAGACGGTGCAGTGGGCCAGTTGCCTGTGCCTGAGACCTCTGCTGGTCATGAAGCTCACCCTGTCCTCCTCCTTGATCATACTGAGCTGCTGGGCTGACCCTCATTCACCAGGAAGTTCATTTCCATCAGCAGGACAAACTCTTTCTGAAGAAACAGATTTACTTGGAGGTAACTACCAACTCGCAGAAGCTCCAGCAGCCATAGTGTCCTGAGGCCTCTGCCCAAGAAGACCATGTCTAAAACAAGTCAGAACTGGCTAAAGCAAGGCTGAGGATGAATGTGGACAGTGCTGCGGGTCATTCAGAGTAGTATTGTGTCTCTATGCCTGCCTCGGGCAAAAAGATAATATATTTCAAATGCAGGACAGATCCACAGGACGTTTTTTGGCAACTGAAAACCAAACAAGTTGGACCTGGCGATATCGGCTGAAAGAAGTTTCTTTTCAAACATCACTTTTGTTTCTCTGGGTCGTTCACTGTGTCCCCTAATCTAAACCTGCCAGCCATTCTTTAAACCTTGGTGTCATCTGGAGACCTCTGGTGATTGGTGCACAGTCCATGGAGGGTACAGACCTGAGCTCCTGAAAGTCAGCCAACTCCTACTGGAGAGTGGTACGCAGCCCCTGGCACGCACGGACATGAGCTCCTAAAGGTCAGCCGATGACCGTTGGTGGCAATGACACTAATACAAGTCCCTGGACTCCACTGTGGCTTCCAGATGTGCACTGGCCTCATCCTTCTTTGTCTGGATTTGACTCATGTTCTTTGAAAGCCTGAAAAGACACTGTGGGCAGCACTGAAAGTGACAGCCCCAGCCGTTGCATCAGACGTGTCTGCGGAATCAGAACACACATTCTCTACTTCTGTCACCCTGGCCCAGGCACAGACCCAGGCCCCATTACCCTGAGCAGAATGTGTCACGCAGGCCATATGGCAGTCGCAGCAGGTCACCTGACGGAGTTCCAAGGGCAGGCTGCGGCCTGTGGCATCCCTTAGAGCCCTGCCGCGCCTTGGTCTAGAGCAGCATTTTTTCCTAGACACCAAGAAGAGCACCTAACCCAGGCTGACTGATTTCGTGTGTAGAGCGGACAACAAAGGGACAACAAAGGACTTGCTTTAAATCTCTCCTCGCTAGTTAGTCTTGAAAACCCCTTAAACTTCTGGGGGAAAAGTCACTCTATTGTTCGTTTCACAGCTACAATCTCCAACCACATATTTTTTTTTCTTTTTTCTTTTCCAGAGTTTCACGTTTACACAGAGCGAGTCCTTGTCTTGATCTGCTATTTATTGTGTCCTGTTCTGGGTAGCAAATTCTTTCTGCTTAGATCCGAGATCATGCTTGTGTTTTTTTTTTTTTTTTCACCTTGAATGAGAACTTGTTGCTAACGCAGTTTAGCTTTAAAATGTATGTGGTTAGGTTGGGACAGACAGGCAGGAACCAGCAGGCGAGGTGTCGCTGGCGTGAGTGACTCTTCCCAAAGCAGCGGCTGCCATCACAGGGTGAATTCTGGGATCTCTGTTCAGATTCACTTAGAATTGGGCAGAGGCAGGTTAGATCCTGTTTTCTGTCCCTTCTTGCCCATTTTGTTTTCAGTTCAGTTCCTTTCTGAATTATTAAGAGGATTACAGCAGCATTACGGATCCCGACATTAGTATCCTTTGCTTGAGAAAGACCAGCACGGAGCAGAAGAGCTGTGTCACTTTTCACAAAGCTTTGGCCTGCCAGCTTTCTCATGCACGTAAAATAAAATGAAAGTCAACCAGGGCTCTATTTTTAGAAAAGCATAGATTTTTTGCATGCTGTGCATATATAAATGTGTGTATACATGTTCATATGTGTGCAGACACATGTGTGCACATGTTAATATGTGTTCACATAGAGGCCAGAGAAGTTAGTGTTGGTTCGGCTAGGCTAGCTGTAGCTAGTGCTGCCTCCCGGGTGCTGGGACTGCAGGCGGTAGCCAAGCCCAGCTTTTCCGTGAATTCTGAACTCAGGTCCTAGTGCTTGCAGCGCCATCCCCGCAGCCTGAAAGCGTTCATTTCTAAACAAGGCATTAATAATCAGCCAGCAGCAGGATGCTGCACCTGGCCTTCTTTCTTCCGTGGCATGATCTGCCTCCTTTCTTCTCTCTGTAAGAATCCAGCCCAAAGAAGAGAGGTTGTGAAGGCATTTGTGCTTATTTCTACTTTATGCCCTCTAGATTTAAGATACAGATATTTCTAGATTTATGTTCTAATACCACTTATTTTATAGCAGGAAGACAGGCTACCTACTAAAGAAAAGAATTTCCCGTTGCACAGGGCCAGGAATGACATCAGAGGACATTTGTTGCCTGGGTAGTGGGGAATCCCCTCCAGTGTGCTACCTCTGCGAGACCCGTGTTCACCGCTCTCCTCTCAGGAACCACCATTTTTCTCCCTTTGTTGCAGGAAAACTGCGGAGCAGAGGTAATTGCCTGGGGGAGAAGCAACAGGAAATCACTTAGTTCTTTGTCTTGAATTCCGCACTACTCTTGGATCCACAAGCAGTTTGCCAGTGATGGGCAGGTGTGAAGAGAGGCATCTGTTGCCATTTGTAGACAACCTCTTGGTTTCTCAGCCTAATTCTTATGACCTGAGGGCCCATGCAGATTGCTGCGTCTCTCGAGTATCTCTCGAGTATTCATTTCTTCCCATAGCTATGAAATCTTTACTAGCGTCCTTCTAAGATGTGGGCCCTGTGCCTGTTGCTGGGCTTGGGGAGGGTCATGCTACACACAGCTGCCACCTCTACTTGGGGAGACTGGATACAAGTAACTATATTTAAAAGCTACTTTTCTAACTTAATCGGGAAATGTGCATCATTGCAATGAAGTGATATATTCTACAGCAGAATATTCACATCGTGTTATAGTACAATTAGCCATGCTGAAGGGACCCTCCTGACAGTTAGGCAATGGAGTGGAAAAAAGAAGGAAGTTTGGATCTGGTGAGTATGCACATAAGTCCTGGGACCAGCATTTTAGAGGTTAAGGAACATGACTCAAGGTCACATGACTAGAAAGTGATTGAGATTGGATTTCAGTCTGAATAAGGTGAGCTCTGAGCTCCATAAGGGATTGCCCAGAAGAAGAAATCAAAGGGAAATGGGGTTTAATTTTAGGACCACAGCAACTTAAGTAGCAGCTAGTAGCGCTGTGCAGCTAGATCCCAAAGCAGTGGCATGTGCTGGACATGTAGATTTGAGGTTCAGTTAACGTGTGGGAATGGGGAAGGTTAGGTGTGGAGTGTACCCAGATACCCAGGAGACTTAACCAGGATGGATCCATCTAAGGAGCAGGCATGAGAGACTGAGCCGGGGAAGGTTTCTGAAATGTGGAGCATCCAGGAGGAATCTGTCAGTCAGAGACGGGGGTGTGGAGATGTGATAGAGCAATCGGTGTGATTCCATGTGTTACTGGTGTTCAGGGTCTGGGCCAAGTGTTTCCAGGCCTGGGACTTTTATTCAAAAAATGAAATGAAAGTCTACACCAACTTGCAAAAGTAGCAAAGAAAACTTGAAAAAATCAGGATACACTGCCAGAAAGTGGCAGACCATGTGAGGGATGAGACCGGAGGGCTGTTACCTGGGGTCTCCAGGACCATTTTCATTGATAGATTAGGTTATCTTTTTGTTTTTCCCACAATGCATCTGATTTTAATCTAGCTATGCATAGGGACTTTCCCCTAAAAGATTACTGAAAGGTTCATTTCAGACATATTATACATGCACCCAAAACCAGGTCAGATCAGATCTGGTCCTCTAATTTTTGTGCTGAATGCATGGGAAGACATATGACTAGAAACTACCTAAATGTGATTACTAAGAGAGGAGAAATCTATTCCATTGGTTGGTGAGTAGTACATGAGTGGTCAGTCTGATGAAGGTCTCAGGGGTTCAGGGATGCTTGGTGCATTGTCCACAGAAATGTATGAGTGCGTAGTACATGGCCCATAAAGAGCCTGAGCTCCCCAGGGTACTTCCAGGAGTACTGAACCCAAAACAAAAGGAGAGCCTAAGTTCCTAAGATATACCTTATGTATGCTTGCGTGCCTTGCATGGATGAAAGAGGATTTAAAATGAGAATTGCCTTGGATTTAGTGGTTGGTAAATGGAAGTTAAGTGAGGCTGAAGCAGGTTATAAGGAAGAGAAATGTGGGAAAATAGAGACTGTGGATTCAAACAGCTTATAATAGAAGCCTGACCATGAAAGCAGGTGGGAGAGGAGGAGATGCTGTTATGACGTCAGCCAAGTGAGACGCTTGTGGTGATGAGAGAGGGGAGCTCAGTGGGGGTTATACCAAGCAGGTGGGGAAAGTGAACACTTCCCTTCAAGTTCCTCTTGGTCTCCTGGAGAAATAAAAGTCCCTATGCTATCCACATACTGCATACCTGAGGAACTCAGGCCACAGAGAGCAAGTGACTTGTCTCTGACACACGAAGATCCTGGGACCCGAGGTCTCCAGACGCCATTTGTCACACATGTCACTGACAGTGCTAGAAGACATCCTGACTTGTCACTTGTGGTACCCAGCAGGCCAGAAATCAACATTTTCAGAGCTGCACTGTGGGGAAGAGAATCAGGCAGCTGCTGCATCATTCATTTCCTCAGTGTTAATTGTGAGCAGTGATTAACAGGGCAGTGCTGGAAGCCGCATCCTCTAATCTGGGCATCTGCGTCCCCAGGGGACTGAAGGGTTTCAGGGTCTTTCTGCCACTTCTCACTCCTACAGGGACCTTTGTCACAAGTCTAGTGTGCAAGAAGGGAATGGGTGGGGACAGTATGAGGATGAATAACTAGCAGAGATTCCTCCATTGAAGGAGCACTGTTCCAGACATATCAGTCGAGAGCCTGAGGGAAGGGGACTGCATGCCAAGAGGGGAGACCCCCGTGCTGTTCTGAAGGATACAGGGGGAACTCTCACAGTTCTACTCAGGGTCTCCTGAAATCTGAATACTTCTGGTGCTGTCCTGTTGTGTCACCACACATGATGGAATGACTCAAGATGTAGCCCTTTCTTATGCACCGAAGGTCATACCAATCACCATTCTGATTGCAAACTAATTTTGACCACTGATTAAAATCCGAAGTCTTACACGGAACACACTCCCCGGAATGGAGGCAAGTGGACGTGAATGCTGAATAAGCCTAGGCCTTTCTTACTTAGTTGATCTTCAGTTACCATCCCGTACCAGGATGACTCCCAGTAACTGCAACTAACCTTTGTTCTCAAACTTCCTGGAACCACCGCTCCTCTGTGTTCTGTTACACAAGGCTCCTTAGCAGTAGATAATTCACATTAAGTCAGAGATGGACCATGCTCCTGAAACTGCGTTGCAGACAAAACGGTACCCTCATGCTTCACCCCCCTCCCTTGTTCCTGTTCTGTACGACCACCTATGGGAGAAGTCAGTGCTGTCTGAGAGTGGACCCTTGTCCTTCCTCCAGAGGTCTGGTGCCTTCAGTTGTTGTCTAACAAGATAGTCATCTAAATCTTCAGGAGGCCTCAATGTTTCCCCTCTGGCCTTTAGAGATTCAGAAGTCTTGGATGATTCAGGATGGCCAATTAGTTCTTTTGTTTACTCCCCCATTCACAGCTCATTCACAGTTGCCTCCAGCCTTGATGACTAAGACTTACTCCCCAAGGCTGCAGAAGAAGCTTTTCTGAAATCTTACAGGTAACCAGGCCAAGAAGAGCAGTCAAGGAGCCTGTCTGTGCAGCGGGTGGTGGCCATGTGATGACCAGCATTAGAGAGCTCTGGTAGGGGCACTGTTGGCAGTGTAGGACCAGCCTGAGCTACATAGTAACTTCCGGGCCACCCAGAGACATTCCACTGTGGAGACACCACACACACACACACACAAAGAAAGAGAGAGAGAGAGAGAGAGAGAGAACAGAGTGAGGAAAGCAAGCGGCGAATAAATGGTCAGGAGAATGCAATCAGAGGAGAAGCACAGAAGCTGTGATTAGTGGAGCGTGGCAACTCACAATTCACACCTGTAACCCCAACTGTCAGGAAGCTGAGCAGGAGGAGGCAGTGATTCAAGGCCAGCCTGCACAGACGCAGTGAGCTCTAGGACATGTGTGTGACACCCTATCTCAATATAAAAGTCAATAAAGAAATAGAAGTAAAAGGTGCAAAGAGACTAATGCAACTGAAAGTACTGAATGTGCAGTGACCCAGGACTGCAAGATGTCCTCTGCATTTCAGTATCTGGAAGCCATCCGTATCTTCAATAGAGACATCAATAAGAGGAGGGTGGGGGTGTTTTCGATGAATGTGTGTGAGTTGAAGAAATGCCTGTGTGAGAGAGGATGATGTTGGGGTCAGAGTGCTGGAGCTGTTTTCCTTTTTTATGAGACAAGAGGTGCAAAGAGACCTAAGCTCTACCAGACAGTATTCGATCCTTTACAAGTTATGATGGAGAGAGAAAACTTTCATCGCTGTGGAAGAAAATACTGAAGGGGCTAGAGAAAAGGCTCAGTGTATAAAGCGCTTGCTGCACGAACATGAGGACCTACATAGAAGCCATTCATGGCAAAATTTATCTGTAATGTCAATGCTGGGGGGGTCACAGATATCAGTCTCTGCAGCTCATTGGCCAACCAACTTTGTCAAACCCTCCTCAGAAAATTATAAGATGGAGAGCAATGAAAACTCCTGACTTTCACATGTGTATACACCTGCATACACATGTGTACACGTACACTACACACACACATACACACACATGCACACACACACATATATGAAGAAAAAGAGAAAAGAAGAAGAAACAAGAGATTGAAGAAGGTTAAAAAACACAAGAAAGGGACCTATGTCTTGAGAAGGGGAGCTGTCGGTTTTTTTTCTGTGCTGCACTGTGATACAGGAAGGAAAGCAGTGGGAGTATTAAATGTCATCACACATGGTACCTTACATCCTTGAGCAAAATCAGAAAAGTTGAAGCTCATTAGGTGTTGGTTGAATTTAGCAGAGAAATCCAGGATATCTGTGGAGTTTCATGGTCATGGGGAGTTCTGTTCTGATACTATCCAAAACCTCAGAGATCTGGGACAGATATGGAGATGAACCGTTTAGCTCATCTAATGCAGGATCCTGCAAGGAAGGGGACAGGCAAACAGAAGTTGCGGGAGACTGAAACACAGGCAGACATTTCCAGGAATACTTGAGAATTGATTATAATGTCTAAGAAGGATAAAGTGGGATATCCAGATTGGAGAAGAAAGATGGGCTAGGACTGAAGGCCTGGTGAGAAGGAGGAATGGTCACTGTGGAAGAGGTCACCGGCAGACTGGAAAGACAGGAAGATCACAGCATTGCATGACTTTTGACTTAATGTTTCTGGGAGGAGCCACAGGGTGGAATGGGAGTGGGTGCTAGCAAAGTTTTGAAAAGATCCAGAATCTGCAGGAATGAGGAGGAAGGACAAAGACTCTGCAAGATAGTGAAGACTCAAGGGCTGGCGGAGACTCTGGGAAGCAACTCTACTTCTGGATTTCAGGCGGATGAAATCTGAGCGGCCGCACGGATCCCTTTGAGAAGCAGCATCTGCAGGAGAGAGTCAGAAAGACGCTGAATCAGTACTAGTGTCCAGGCTATCTTCATTCCTGTGTTCTTTGAACTCCTGTGGCTTTCAGAGGCCAGAGAGTAGGTACTAGTTTCTATATTTGGGAGTCCTGAATTATCAGTTTGGCCACTGTTTTATAATCATAAAAAGTTCAGTTAACTCTTGTGTAGATTTTCCTGCAAAGAACCCCTTGTTGGTTTGGGCCTAATAATAAATTTCTTAAGTCTTTATTTATATACAACTTTTTCTTCAAGAAAAATTCTTCACTGGTTACAGAATTCTAGGCTGGAAATTTGTTTTCTTTCAGCACTTTAAAATCTCATTCCATGGTGTGCTGCTCGCCATCTCTTCTCATCTTCATCTCAGTTGGCAGGGTAATTCTTGCTCCTTTGAAGGTAATATACCCCTTCTAACCCCTTTTAAATTTGTTTTTGTTTTCAGGATTTATAATATAATGCATCTCAGTGTGATGTTTTTCTTTGTATTTGAAAGTTCTTAAGTTTTTAGGGGTATAGTTTTCATAAATTTTGAAACAAGAATGCAAGCATTGTTTTGTTAAACATTCAAGTTCTTTTTCTCTCAAAAAATCACTTGTAATTCTTACTTTCTGGTCTCTTTTTTCCAGTCTTTTGGCTCCCTGTATTTCTGTTGGGTAACTTCTTTTAACATGTTTTCCAGTTCACTAATCTTTTCTTCAACTCTGCAAAGTACATTACTATGTACAATTTTAGGAGGTTTTAGCTTCTGTGTTTCTGGTAGCAACATTTGAGTTTCATTTTTTGTGTGTGTGTGGATTCTAGCTCTCTAGAATTCTCTATCTTTTCATCTGTTTGCTCAGGTAAAAAAATTACAGCAATGGGGGCTGGACAGGTGGCTCAGGGGTTAAGCCTCTGCCTTGCAGGCGGAAGGTCCTGAGTTTGGATCCTAGACCGCATGTATAGATGCCGGGCAGAAGCATGGGCGGCCTGTGTTTCTGGTCCTGGTAGGGCAGAAAGTGTGAATCCCAGGGCAGAGTAAACAAGGAGGAGGTGGAGACGTCCATGGTGGTTCCCGAATTCGCCTGTGGTTCTACATACACATACACACATACATATATGCGCACATACACACAACTGAATACATACATATACATGCACACACATGTACAACTGAATAAATTAAAAAAATAGTTATGTTGGGCACCTAATGTCCAGATGAGCCTAGCTGTATCTCATTGTTGTTTGCTGGTGGTAACAGAATGTCTACTTGCTGCTGTTTGAATATTGGACAAACCATGTGGACTTGTCCCTTACGAATGGTCTTATTTTATCTTTTCTTGAAAACAGATACACTGCAAGAACATCTGCCAGCCCAGAGCTTAGCTGGCTGGTGGTCAGTTTGGAATTGCTATAAGGCTTCTTTTCCCTCATGTCTTTCTCCTTTGCTGAAGTACAGCTCTTCAGAGATCCAAATGGTCACCTTTCATAGATCTTAACATTCAGGTCATCCAAACTTTGTTTTTTCTTTATAGCTGGGTTCTTGTGTAATAGACCTTAACAACTAGCCAATCCTGCAAGTTGAAATCAGGTATGAGTGTAGAGTTCAGTTCTAGTACCTTCCTCCTTTCAACAGTTCCATCACCAAGCTCTGCCAGCTGCCTTGGGAACTTAGGGCTCTTTTTATCCCCATTATCTTTTGGACTCATCCACAGCATATGTAAGAATACAAGATAAAACACATGCTTGCTCAGGTGGCATTCCTCTGACTGACCCCATTCACCTCCCAGAGGAATGCTCTTAGTAATCTTGTATATGGGCAGGTGTTCTCCCATGTGGAGGCATGGGACGCTGATGAAACTGTAGTATATCCTCCAGGAAGCCTGTCATTGTTGAGATGGCAGACATAACAATTTTGCAAACAGTCCTATAAGACAGAAGAATGAAATTGCTTCAGTGTCCTTGTTACCTAATGAGATGAAACAGAAAATTATAACATTCAGTAGAATTTGCTAGAGATTTGCTGCAAAGTAGGTTCTGTGTTGGATGTTTTTTATGGATTATTTCACTTAATCCTCAGAAGGGTTAGTGAAGTGGTAAAGATAATTATTCAATTTGTGGAAACTGAGTCTTGGATTAAGTCAACCTAAAGGTCGGAGCCAGGCAAGTTGCAGCTCCTTGTAATCCTCATGTCCACTTCTTTCCCAGGGCATTTCATCCTGCTTCCTGGCTTGCCCTCATCACCTGACTGGTTCTGGAGTCAGGCATAGTCATACCTCACATAGCACTTAGGAGGCTCAGGAGAGGGCCTATGCTATATAGCAAATTCAAGGCTCAAGACGCAAACAAAACAGTGGCTTGAAGGATTTACATGCAAGTAATTCCCTGACTTGGTACATCCCGTGAGATATTTCCCTGTCCTTCCTGCTCCCATGAAGCTCTAGCTTGATATATGTGTAACAGTAAATATACTTCCGTTTATAGCATCAACAGGAAAATTGCAGGTATTTTTTTTTAAATTAAGCTTTGTGTAGGACAGGAAATAGCAGCAGCCTTTATTTTTGGAGGATTAGGTTGCCGGGGGCTGGGTGTGGGAAATGCTCTGTGCAGTGTCACATGAATGAGTTAGAGGAAGCAGTGCTTCAGTGAGTCACTATGACCTGAGTGCTGGGATCTCTGAAAGACACTTGGGATTCAGATTGTCCCTTCTGCTCACTGGAGAAATGGAGATGCTGCCAGCCCGAGGTGAGCCATGGAAGAGACATCTCACAGGATATTATGAGTTCCTACACCTATTATGTTTCTTTAGAGATAATGGGTGTTTCTGATTCATTGTCCTGATCCATGCAGAGCCAATGACTTTCCATCTAGAAGGTGCATGTTGGGACTGAAGCCATAGCACATGCTGTTCTTTGGGTCACTATCCATTTGTCCTGTCATGCTGCTGCAACTGTCCAGGGTCCCTCTAAGCAGGAAGCACTATGGAAACAAACACAAGGCAGAGAAAGGTTGTCTCAGATGTCATGGCAGGAAAAGACATCACGTCACAGCCGCAGGTGTGGGATGCGGGAGCTCTTCATCAGACTAAAAATTACTGGACTGGGATGGTAGGATTCTTGAGAGAAGGGACCTAGTTACTGTTTTTCTACTTTTTTTACCAGGTATAATAGGTGGGCACAAGTTTATGATTTGTTCTAAAAGTAGACCTTTGATGTTCTCAAATAACTATCTGTGTGTGAAAAGAATCAAGGAAATTGCTGCTGTATTTTCCTCAGACCTTGTTTGGACTTCTAGAGTCATGTCCAGAACTATCTTAGCTCAGAATCTGCTAGGTGCCAGGCATTGAATTCATTTTTTTACCTTAATCATAGGAAATACTATTTTCCTGTTTTGTGGATAAGGAGATTAATGCTCAAAGAAAAAGTATTTTCAGGGTCCATTAGCTAGCAAGTGGTCGAGTTCCATCCAGCCCCATGTCAGATTGGTTTCAAAGTTCATGATCTTTCAACTTGAGTCCAGAATGATGTTACTGTTATTTCTTCCCACCACACAGTTTTCAGAAAAAAAAATTCATGAGTATTAACTTACTGCTGGATCGATCACCTATTTAAAATTGCATTGCAGTATTACCATTTTTTCCTTGCAAAACTAGATTTCTGCTACTCATATATTCTTGGCTTATACTTGAGTTAGAAAGAGAGATATTGTATAGTATGCATATTCACATATCTGTTGGTTAAGTAGTTTTTAAAGCAAAAGTGCTTGAAGGAAGGTTTGAATCCCCAGAATTTGAAATGGCTCTTTATGATTTCTTCAGCAGCTCCAAGGTCTGCAGAAGGAGAATAAATGAAATGAAATTGTTTGGCATAACAGCTGAAAGTGACAATTTCGGTTGTGGAAGGCATGTTAGTTGCTAACCAGAGGATTTAGAGTTTCACGAAATGCCTCTCTTATTGCCTAGTTAAGCTCTTATTTATTTCTCAGGAAGTTGATAACATTTACAGATCTTTTAGCTTCTTCGGTGTGACGATTAGGCCATGCAATGCTCTGTTCTGTTTTCACTTCTTGAGGTAGTTATTAACAGTAACTGTTCATATTTAATGTTCTATTTTAACACTTGAGAAACATCACTTCAATAAAGATGACAAACATCCACCCCTTCAAAAATCTCTTTGTAATGTAATATACTTGAAGGAAGATTACCCATTAGTTGTCTCTGTCTAGTTTAGAGCAGAGAACCCTGCCAGGCCCTCAGCTGATGTGACTGGACTCAATCTCATCCTCACCTAACCAGCCCCATGAAATTCATTGAGTGAATTCATTTTTCCACTCCATAGTTTTCTCATTTGAAAAATGAGGGGGTTGGACTTGATGGTTCCCAAGGTCTCCTAAAGCTCTAAAGTTCAGTAAAGCTAAGAGGAAGGAACACTTGGGGCATTAGCTTGTCTGAATGGTTTACAGGAGAATGTGGGTGTCCCCAGCGTCTGGGTCCCAGCTGGGCTGCTCGCTACCTTCCAGCTGATTGGTTGGCATTCCATCCAATTCGAGGTCACTTGTCCTTGTTTGCATGTGGGTCTTAGAAGCTTCAGGAAGCACTGTGTTTATGCATTGAGAGCGATGGCTGGAACAGTGCTGGGAACTTGACAGTTCCCAAGTCCAGAGCAGTGAGGAATGGCAGGGCCAGTGGCTCTCTGGATACTTTTGACGCAGCTGGGCCTTGCCTAGGAGGCCGAGACACTTTGTAGAGAATATATTTCAGGACTGAGGGGAAGAGATGCAGATTGGAGTTTAATTAAAATTCTGATCCCCACTTTGCCCAGTTTCCATGCCAAGTCAGCAGCCAGCGTTTCTGTTTGGGGTTCTGGCGATCTCGCTGTGCTGACATACAGTAACCTCAAAAACTGGCGCGTCTGCCTGGGTCATCAGGATGCTCACAGGGCTGGAGCCTGGCGTGGCCCCGGGCCATCTTTTGCCTGTGCTTTCGGACACGCCATTGTCAGGGTGTGGGTGGGAGCAGAGCTGGGAAAGGGTCGGCTGTGAAAGTGGAGCTGATTGTGAATGAGACATGGTTTCGGCAGATAAAGGTCTTTCCAAACGGCTTCTTCTTTGCAGGTAGTTAAGTGGGATTTCTGAGGAGGCCCCTGGCACCAACCCGGGCCCACCATGAAGTTGTTCCTGCTTTGGGCCAGCTTGCTGTGCCTCCTGGTCGCTCGGGTGAGAGCAGTCAGCTTTCCTGAGGATGATGAGCCTCTTAATACTGTTGACTCGCACTGTAAGTGTCCAAGAAGGATGCATCTGAAGAGAGCCATTTTCAGCACCTCAGAGAGATTTTCATGTGTCTTTAAAATGTTTTGCATAGTAAATGATGTGAAATCACTTCCTAGGCTTTGCAGAAACTGAAGCAATTTCTTTGGGTGCTTTGCTGCAGCAACCCACGCATAAAGGTCATACATTTTCGGGAAAAAGAAAAGACCATTTGCTGACATTCTCCGCCTTTTATTCATTTATATTCAAGACCCGACGAGAGGAGTTTAGTTAAAACCCTTCTACAACTAGTATATACAGCTAATCAATGCTCTATATTGATTCTTCAGCTCTGTAATCCTGACTGATGCTTTAGCCCATTTTTACTTGCAGATTCAAGGCAATATCCGGTTTTTAGAGGACGCCCTTCAGGCAATGAATCCCAACACAGGCTGGACTTTCAGCTGATGCTGAAAATTCGAGACACACTTTATATTGCTGGCAGGTAATTTTCCTCTCATTGGTTTATTAGATTAAAATTCTTTTCTCTTGTGGTGTTTGCATTAATGTGTCTAGTTCATGAAAAACTAATATGTGATTGTGATCAAGAATTGCAAATAGCCAAAAATATTCTCCCGAGAAGAATGGGTTGTATACCGGGAACAAAATGCAGGGCCAAAGCCTTAGCAGCACTTCAAGAAACCAAACAGCAAGTATTCTTCTGTCCTAAAGCAGCAGGAAAAAAAATTTCTTTATTCCATTTTAACTTAGAGTTATTCAAACTAATTAGAAATATGTCTATGCTAATACCAAGTCAGTCTGACCTGTCCCTGGAGAGAAGAGTTACTTGACTATCGTGCTATATAAAAGCATATAACTAATGAAAAAAGTCCTCTTTATTGACTTTGTTTGAGGCAGAGAAAACCGGGATGATCTTTGAAACACAATAATGGTAGACTGGAAGAAAAGAAAAAACAAAAGTAGAAAAAGAAGAAGTTTAACATTTTTATGCATTCACATGACCTGATTAGTTGCCTTGTTTCCAACAGGGATCAAGTATACACAGTAAATTTGAATGAAGTCCCCAAAACAGAAGTGTTACCAAGCAAGGTGAGCAAACGGAGATGGCACATTTATTCACGACACTCAGCACTTCCAAGTGCGTTCCCAGTTAAACACTGACCTTTGGTTGTGCTTGATTCATGCAGAGGTTGACATGGAGGTCAAGGCAACAGGATCGGGAAAACTGTGCCATGAAGGGCAAACACAAAGTAAGTGAGACAGACTGGGGCCCGCTGAGGTTCTTCTGTAGGCTTGGGGGCATAACCCTGCGCAGGAAATGTCTAACAGCAATGTCATTTTTCCTTTCTTCAGGATGAGTGTCACAACTTTATCAAAGTATTTGTCCCTAGAAACGATGAGATGGTTTTTGTCTGTGGTACCAATGCTTTCAACCCGATGTGTAGATACTATAGGGTGAGTATGTTTTGTAAGACATATTTTTTCCCATGCATGATGCTTTTACCTTCACTACTATGCTGTCAGAGTTATGCTTTCTGCGATGGCCCAATATGTTGTATTGTCTGTAATGCTACAAAAGAATAAAGACAGAATCCCTGAAATAGAATTTCAATGTAAACAAGCAATATTGCCTTCAAATAAGTATTTTGAACAGATGTGAGGGATGCCAGCTATGTATTTTTTTTCTCTTGCAGTTGAGTACCTTGGAATATGATGGGGAAGAAATTAGCGGCCTGGCAAGGTGCCCATTTGATGCCAGACAAACCAATGTTGCCCTCTTTGCTGGTAAGAACCCGTAATGTGGTGAATATAAATTATCAATGATATAGAAGGCAAAAAAGAGGTTAAAGAAAGAAAAAAGTTTATGGCCTTGATAAAGCTCTTGACATAAACATTTCAAAGACTAAAACCTAGGAACAAAAACTTTAAAAGAAGATAAGGAAGAAAAAGGATAATCAGGACATATTGTAAGTAATCGCACACCGGGCTCTGTGGTCAGCTAAGCCAGTGATCCAGAATTCATTGTTTAATTTTTGGTATTCAGGTTGTTCATCTGTAAAATTAAGTAATATCATAGAATAGCCTGTTAGGGTTGGCAGCTGAGCATATATCTATCTAGGTAATGATGATTGGTGAGAGGACTGCAGAGAGCTGTGTGTGTGTTACCCAGGCTAACACACTGTTGAATGATTATTGTCATTTCACCAAATTGTAAATTTGGTTTCAGATGGGAAGCTGTACTCTGCCACAGTGGCTGACTTCCTAGCCAGCGATGCAGTCATTTATCGAAGCATGGGTGATGGGTCTGCCCTCCGCACAATAAAGTATGATTCCAAGTGGATCAAAGGTACCTCCAAAGAGCATTGCTCAGCGTCCCTGGGGACAGTGGGATGACTCACAGGGGAAGAGCAGCCAGGTCATCAGTGCATGACTTCACAGTCCATCTAGAACAGACGAGTGCTTTGGTTATGAATACGTGCAATGATAGGAAACGAGAGAACTAGGAACATGTCAGGGGAGTAATTGCATCCAGGCAAACAGCCCAAAACAAAGCCAAAAGCCTAAAGAGATGTCCTGTCTTAGTGTATCACTTTGTTTCGAGCTCAAAGCGCGGAATGTTGCTTGCTAGTTCCTATCCAACTGTCCTGGAGAATCGAGAGTGGAAATTGATTAGTTTATGTCTACAGAGTAATTTTGTTCATTAGATTCTCTAAATCAAGTTTTTTTTTTTATTCTCAGGGTAAGAGGTTTTCTTCTCTAGTTAAACAGGTTAATGAACAAATCTGTTATAACAAAGGTTTTGCTGTGGTTCAGTTCCCTGTAGGCCTTTTCACAGTCCATTAGCTGACTTTAAAGATGGCAGACTCCCTGAAGCTTGAACGCACCCACATGGGGATCCCCGAAAGTCACTGCCTCAACTCTAACTGTGCAACATCTGTCCATCACAGCTGGCAGTTGGGGTATTCTGCTCACCAAGTTATCCTTTACAAACAGTTTGTTTTTGGTTTTTCTTTCAGAACCACACTTTCTTCACGCCATAGAATATGGAAACTATGTCTATTTCTTCTTCCGAGAAATTGCCGTGGAGCATAATAACTTAGGCAAGGCAAGTGTGTGGGCTCGATTGGTTTTGCAGACTTAAAATTCGTGGGAAGGTGACCAGTTGGGTGGAGTGGTGGACGCTCTCTTGGCATGTTTTCTAGTGATTGGTTCAACACATGAGGCCAAATGGAACACATGGGAAGCCCACACGGTAATAGCTAGCTGCCTTGGGCCTTCAGAAGTGTCTGTATGCCTTTTCTATCACCATAGAAAGTTTTCTGCAGGTACCTGGAGCTGTGGAGGCTTGTTTCGCGCCTTAGAAATCCACTGACGGCCTCCTCTGTTCAGTGTCAAAGACAGAATGCAGCATGGTTGTCCCCATTCAGTTCGAGTGTTTCAATAAAAGCTCATGTGGTTTTAAGATAGCACAGCCTCTTCTGTATTGGGTTCAAAGAATGCACATTTCACGGACAATGCAAAAAGCGGCCGGAAAAGCTAGAGATTATTTCGCGTTAGGGATGTGTCATTTAGACCAGAAGATAGGTAACTTGTATCTTGGGGAGCACACTTAGGGTGATGGGAAACTGGCACCTGCTGTTCCCACATGAGTCTTGTTTGCTGCCTTGCTGTGTGGAGCCATAGCCAGTGGACCAGGTATCTTCAGTATCCTTTTTGCCTCTTCCTCAAATAGTATTATCTTATTGTGTTCCTCTCCCATAACTCCATGGCTTTGCTTCTGCCTCTGGGCAGGCCGTGTACTCCCGCGTGGCTCGCATCTGTAAAAACGACATGGGTGGCTCCCAGCGGGTCCTGGAGAAGCACTGGACTTCCTTTCTGAAGGCCCGGCTGAATTGCTCTGTCCCTGGAGATTCGTTTTTCTACTTCGATGTGCTGCAGTCGATTACAGACATCATCCAGATCGATGGCATCCCCTCTGTCGTTGGGGTATTCACCACACAACTGAACAGGTGAGACTGGACCCCCGCCCTTCAGAAGGTGCCATGTGCCCACCGTCCCTCCCCTCTTCATGGCCCTCTCTCTTTTCAGCATCCCTGGGTCTGCAGTTTGTGCATTCAGCATGGACGACATTGAAAAAGTATTTAAAGGGCGGTTTAAAGAGCAAAAAACTCCAGACTCTGTCTGGACAGCAGTTCCTGAAGACAAAGTACCAAAACCAAGGTAAAGAGTCGAAAAGTGGTTTATCTTGACCAAAAAACCCGGTGGTCACTGGAAGCATCCATCTATCCATTCTCCAATCTCCCCACCCCAAGTTGGGGGCCACCTGTGACTTCCCCAGAAGAGCCAGTTACCCTATGATGGGCGAGCCCAGAGAATTATGGGAAATGAGATTCCTACCCTGGCTTCGCTGCCTCTTCTTCCCCTCGACCTCTTCTCGCAGAATGAGCACGCCTTCCTGGGGTAGAGTTTTTAAGGGTGAGAATGATGATTCTGTTCTTTTCAGGCCTGGCTGCTGTGCCAAGCACGGCCTTGCCCAAGCTTACAAAACTTCCATCGATTTCCCGGATGAGACCCTGGCCTTCATCAAGTTTCACCCCCTAATGGACTCTGCAGTGCCCCCCATTGCTGATGAGCCCTGGTTCACAAAGACGCGGGTCAGGTAAGTTGTGGGGGCACCCCACGGTCCCCCTGACACCAACCTAGCTCCCAGAGTGACCTCTGCCCCACCTCTCTTGGCAGGTACAGGCTGACAGCTATCGCGGTGGACCGTTTGGCAGGACCTCACCAGAACTACACCGTCATCTTTGTTGGCTCTGAAGCTGGTGTGGTGCTGAAAGTTTTGGCGAAGACCAGTATGGCTTTCTCCTTGAATGACAGCATCTTACTGGAAGAGATCGAAGCTTACAACCCGGCAAAGTAAGTGTGTTGCCAGAGATGCTCTTCACTCCTCTCACTGTTTCCCGCAAGTATCACATTTGTTTGACCTTCTCCTAAGCCTTTTCCCTAATGAGTGGTGGTTTGGACTATTAGCAGTCATGTTTGGGTATCTTTATCTATTTATTATTTCCTTCCTGCATTTTAGGTTTGCTTGTTTCCTAAGCCTCACTGTGGCAAATAGGATGAACAGATGATGAGTTTAAAAATAATTCAGCCCTTTTTTCACCTGTGGAAATTGGAAACATCTTAGCACCCCTCTTCCCTTACAGATCATTTCGGGATGCTCATATAGCAGCTGGCTACAAGCATGCGCACCCGCAGTACATGTGGAGTGTAGCATTTTCTTCCAGTGAAACATCCAGAAATCAACACACGGTATTAGGAGTAGTAGGCAGGAGAGATGGAAGAGAGGAGCTATCCAGAAACACATGCAAGGGGAGATTTAGATACATTCATCCTTACCTCTGCCTGCCCCAGAGTCCAGCATCTTCTGTGCAAGTGCAGTCCCCTTGACTGTCCTGACAGGAAGGCAACATTTATAAACCTTTTGTCCAGCTTGAAATTTAGCCAGACATGCAAAGATGTATCCCATAATTTTAATTTCTTGAACTATGTGCTTGTCTGGCTTGCTACCAAACCATACTTGTTTCATATCGTTTGACTAAATGTCTGGCTTCAAAATGTATCCACGCAATAGGTGCAATGCTGAGAATGAGGAAGACAAAAAGGTCATCTCGTTACAGTTGGATGAAGACCGACATGCTTTGTACGTGGCCTTCTCTAGCTGTGTTGTCCGCATCCCCCTCAGTCGCTGTGAGCGGTATGGATCGTGTAAAAAGTAAGCTCAAGTTTCTTGACTTACACCAGGCCTTGTGGTAGGATAACTCTCCTTGATAAGGAAATCCAAATCACGGTATGTTTGATTTTATTACAGGTCTTGTATCGCATCACGTGACCCATACTGTGCCTGGTTAAGTCAGGGCATTTGTGGCAGAGTAACTCCAGAGATGCTGTAAGTAGAACTTGGCTAAAAGTGTGTGTGTGTGTGTGTGTGTGTGTGTGTGTGTGTGTGTGTGTTTGCTGGTAAGGCAAAGGCTTTAACCACCTTGCCAGCCCAAAGCTAAAAATTTTTAAAACTTCTAATTATTCAACCTTCCTTCCTTCCTTCCTTCCTTCCTTCCTTCCTTCCTTCCTTCCTTCCTTCCTTCCTTCCTTCCTTCCTTCCTTCCTTCCTTCCTTCCTTCTTCCTAAAGGAAAGAATGATGAAAGAAAAAAAAGGAAGGAAGAGGAAGGAAGGAGGGAGGAAGGGAGGGAGGGAGGGAGGAACTGTGAAATGAAAAAGTGATTGTAGACACAAGGAAAGTGGATGCTGGAGAAAGAAACGGTTTATTGCCTCAAATATCCTAGTTAAGTTTTTAACAGAAATAGCTGGTTAACAGAAATAGACTAGTGTTAAAATGTCGATCCGCTCACTTAGTCCCCTCTCACTAATTGGTTGTGTCCTTGCCTCTGTCTTGATGGTCATTTGTGTTCCTGTGAAAGCTGATAAATGAAAACTTGCTTTCCCTAGCCACAGCCCTGAAGGATATGAACAAGACCCAGAATATGGCGAGACAGACCATCTAGGGGACTGTCATGGTAAGAGATCCTTCCCGTTCCTTCATCTGCTGCTTTTGACCACCTTTGCACGTAAACATTATTTTACATTCTGCCTTTTTAATGACTGGGGCACCTAACACCTTGCATTTAATTTAAACTTCGCAAAACCTGAGCTGTTTGGTCGTGGGGATCCATTTGAAAAGAATCTTACTTTTTCTTTTTCTTTTTCTTCGCCATTTGCAGTTCTGTAACAAATCTAGAGAAAGGTAGTCTAACCAGTAGGTTGATCTTTAATTTGCAGTCTTTTCTTTTGGCTTTTTCACTTAATCATAATTTTTTTTTTTTGCTTTCGGTTACTTTTCACTGATTACTTGTTCCTTTAATTCTTTTAGAAATTTTGCCTACTTCAACTACACCAGATTACAAAATATTTGGCGATCCAACATCTGGTTAGTTTTTTTAATTTTTCTGAATTAACGACCTTTTCTTTCCTTCAGTTCAGCATTGTCAGCCCCTTCTCCCTTCCTTTTACGCAGTCTGGCAGCCCCTCATTTTTCTGCTTTGACTCATAATCCCACTGAGGGTACCAAACACTTTTTCTTACTCAATACTTCACCCCTATATAGCATGTTAATGGTTCTTCATTGACCAAGGCACATCATTTAAGAAAAATCAAACCGGTTGACATATACTGCATTCCAGCTGCACGTGAGCGCATCCAAGCTTTCCTCTCTCAGCCTTTTGCCTTGCAAATGCTCTCTCGGGCCATCTCTCCTCGATGGATGGCACAATCACATAAGCATCCCTTCCTCTCCCCACCTTTCCTAAAACCAAGTAGTAAACCAATACACATTTCCCCAAAATGTGTATTTCTGTTTTGAAGACCTTTTATGAATGTATTGTGATAATCCTGGGGTTCTTGGAGTGTTGTCTGGGTGGTGTGAACGAGGCTCCAGCTGTATGAAACTGGATTTTGACGTATGAAGATGTTCATGATGGCGTCTCTGTGTACATCTGCCTGCGTTTGATTGGAAGCCTTCATCTGTAACTGTTACACAAGACTGAACCGTGGTCTTCAGTCTCAGCCTCAGAGTGAATGCTTACATGTTAACAGAAATCTCCTTGGTGAAAGTCAGTCATAGACACACTGAAAGGTTAAAGCACTGTTAGTCCTATGCCACTTCTAAAGCACACAGCAGTTTTATTCTTCAGAAAGAAGAGGTGGATGACAGGTATCTGAGCAATTTGTAAGCGCCATTGCTTTCACATGAGTTGCTGCTCACCCTCAGAAGCCACTCCCCAAGCATTTAGGAGAACACTGCAAGGCTTGTGTGGCACTGGGGACAGGAAGTTGTCAATGCAATGGAGAATGTGCAGATAGACAAGAAAGCAGAATGACCTCTTTGGGCTGGTGTATCAGATACAAATCAAGTGTTTACTTGAACTTATCCAGGGATTTTCTAAATGAAATTACATTGTTACGTCACCAGTGAGGGTTATAAACAGTCCAGCCTTCTATGAAAGCATTTTGTAAAATACACATAAAATGAAAATAAATTGAATAATTTTCCCAAGAGGATGAGACAGACATAATTAGTCTGCACTAGGCAGTCTCCATAGGATAGGCAAAGTGTCTTTAATTTTGAGGTGTGCTTCATGTGCCTTCACTGTTAATTTTTAGTACTTAGTCTTCTCTTGTAAGAAAGGAATTTGGGGTAGTCTCCCCAGGCATGTTTTCACAAAATCCTAGAACCAGTGCTCATGTAACAGTAGTTAAATTCTTCTTAAAAGTGCAACAAACCAGTCAGAAAGGCCTTCGATGCGCCCCCATATTAATGGACATCTGTTTGCCACCACAGACATGGAGGCATCTTCGTCTTCTCTTACCACAGTGGCAAGTATCCCAGCAATTACACCTAATGTGATTGATACCTGGAGACCTAAACTGACGAGCTCCCGGAAATTTGTAGTTCAAGATGACCCAAACACTTCTGATTTTACTGATACTTTATCAGGTATCCCAAAGGGTAAGGCTTCACCAGGCACCTCATCTCTAACTGCGTGGAAACCTGATTCCTGATGTGTGGGAGGAGTGCATGGCTCTGAAAGCAGCGTCTTCTGCTGCCTGTGCTGAGTCCCAGGGAGTGTCGCACTGGATGAAAAGGGCAGAAAGCTGTCTGAGACGTGGTGCCCAAACAGCCACTGACAGACTAATCTTTGTAGACTTCCGTCTGAAGAAGCCGGCTGGCGATCAGAGAACTTGGAGGGTCGCCCTCTCAATAGAAACAAAGTAAAACAAAACAAAAATAAAACAAACAAACAAACATAGACCAACTCACCACGGGAAGGTCCTGTGATGTTTTATCTGAGAGATGTTCTCAGTCTCTTGCTTAACTTCAATTCAGAATGCAATGTGGAAAGGTCATGAGAAATAACCAGTTGCTTAAATGCCATGGGCAGTAAAGCCTGACCGTGCTTGCCTGTGGCTCCTGCTCTCAGCCCTTAAAGGAAGCAGTTGTGGAACTCTTGACTGTTAAATTTGCCATTTAGATATGTCTCTACATACGGAAAAAAATATATTCTTTTGCACATACTAAACTTTGGTATCAGGTTTCCAATCAGTTTTTATGGCACTGCCTTATCATTTATGATTTACTTCTGTTGATTTTTTTGTGTATTTTCATTGCAAATCATTTCATAATCATTATTTTGTTTTGATTTCTTCATTAATATCTTTTGGGTCTACTTTTCTTTCTTGGTCTTTCATAATGCCACTGAATTCCATACTTCTGAACACTGAATAAAAACAACCAGTATTCAAAGGTCTTAATACTAACAATATCAGAGAATCATCTAGATTTCTCTCGATCACTTATTCTGGGACAGCTATATATAACATGTAACAGACTTGGATGCCTCTGAAACTAACATTTCTTTAATTGACTGTTAGATGTCTGTGGTTGCATTAAAACTCTCAATCATTAAAATTAACTCAGTCATTTCCTTCTATGACTAATTTAAATATTTCTTAAATACCGCCAGATTAACTTAGGGACACTACTTAACTAATATGTCAACTATTTCCTTAAACTGCCTGACTTTCTCACATAGTAGATAATTCGAGTGTTTTGTCCCAAGACGAAGTTTTAAAATTAAGACATAAAACAAACATAAAAGTCTACATTTGTATCTAACAACGACTAAGTAGATGCTTTTAGCTTGTGAATATAGTACACGTCTTTGTTCTAGTTAACATAGTTGCACTAGTATAATTACTTTAGCATGGTATATTTTCGCTAATTCCCACGCCTCCCTCATTGACAGTATCTGTTTTTTAATCCTGACTTATAAATTAGGTGAAAGTCACAAAGCACAACACTTCCTGAGAACTTCTAACTCTGTTTTTCAGCTAGAAACTGTTAAAAATTCTAACAACTACTTAAAAGGGATTGGAGGAAGGGGAAAATGTATTTGTCAATAAGAGATTAAAATTACCTCAATATTTGCAGCAATCATATTTGTCTCTGGGGATTGTACTGTGATTTCAGTAAAAAAAAAAAAAAAAAGTGTTAAATTTTTGACCTTCCAAGTTAAGCATACGGACCGTGTGAACTTTGTGTCGGCTCAGCGGGAGCCATTTTCTAATATTGTCTTTCAAAAGCACATTATTCAGACTTCCTGTGTCTATTGCAGGCGTGCGGTGGGAAGTCCAGTCCGGAGAGTCCAACCAGATGGTCCACATGAACGTCCTTATCACCTGTGTCTTTGCTGCTTTCGTTTTGGGGGCATTCATTGCAGGAGTGGCAGTATACTGCTATCGTGACATGTTTGTTCGGAAAAACAGAAAGATCCATAAAGATGCCGAATCGGCTCAGTCATGCACAGACTCCAGTGGAAGTTTTGCCAAACTCAATGGTCTCTTTGACAGCCCTGTCAAGGAATACCAACAGAACATAGATTCCCCCAAACTCTATAGCAACCTCCTGACCAGTCGCAAGGAGCTCCCACCCAGTGGTGATGCAAAATCCATGGTAATGGACCATCGAGGTCAGCCTCCGGAGCTAGCTGCTCTCCCCACCCCAGAGTCCACTCCCGTCCTCCACCAGAAAACCCTGCAGGCCATGAAAAGCCACTCCGACAAGGTCCATGGTCATGGCTCCTCAAGGAAAGAGACCCCCCAGTTTTTTCCTTCTAGTCCTCCACCCCATTCCCCATTAAGTCACGGGCATATCCCCAGCGCCATTGTACTTCCTAACGCTACCCATGACTATAATACATCCTTCTCAAACTCCAATGCTCACAAAGCTGAAAAGAGGCTTCAGAACATTGACCATCCTCTCACAAAGTCATCCAGTAAGAGGGATCATCGCCGCTCTGTGGAGTCCAGAAACACCCTCAATGATTTCCTGAAACATCTAAATGACCCAAATAGTAACCCCAAAGCCATCATGGGAGAAATTCAAGTGGGTCACCAACCCCTAATGCTGGATCCAGTGGGAACTATGTCTGAGGTCCCACCGAAGGTCCCCAACAGGGAGGCATCCCTATACTCCCCTCCTTCAACGCTCCCCAGAAATAGTCCAACCAAGAGAGTGGATGTCCCCACCACTCCTGGGGTCCCAATGACTTCTCTGGAAAGACAAAGGGGTTATCACAAAAATTCCTCTCAGAGGCACTCCATATCTGCTATGCCTAAAAACTTAAGCTCACCAAATGGTGTCTTGTTGTCCAGACAGCCTAGTATGAACCGCGGAGGATATATGGCCACCCCCACAGGGGCGAAGGTGGAGTATATTCAAGGGACCCCTGTGAGTGTCCCCCTTCAGCCTTCCCTCTCCAGACAGAGCAGCTATACCAGTAATGGCACCCTTCCGAGGACGGGACTAAAGAGGACACCGTCCTTAAAACCCGATGTGCCACCAAAGCCTTCCTTTGCTCCTCAGACTCCATCTGTCCGACCACTGAACAAATATACTTACTAGGCCTCAAGTGTGCTACTCCTGCGTGGCTTCATCCAGTCCATATTACCCAGAGGATGGTGTGGTGAGGGGACCTTAAGACAAGAAGCCTGCTTGCGTTTGAAGAGAATCAAGTAGCCAAAGAAACGCTTCACTTTGGCAACATCAAAACCTGCCACCTGTAGCCACTGCAGCAAGGCTTCTGGTACTTGCCTCAAAACAAAGGAAGGTGCTGGTCATTCCATTTCTTTTGTTTGAAGCTAAGGCAATGTGTAGCTCTGAAGGGCTACCATAAGCAGTATAAAGAGCTGATACAGTACTCAGAAGAATCTGTGAACAAATACTTGAAAATGGGTTCAGTTTAGACTGCCATTCTGTGTGGTCTTCCCATTAAATGTGAACATTTGAATATGTGTGCGTTCATCTTGCCTCTTGCACAAGTGTCAAAAGTTTAAAAAAAGATGGCAATGTCTAAAAAAAAAAAAAAAAAAGAGAACTTGTAGATTACCAAGCAGTTTGCTAAAAATTCAGTCTTTGACCCAAGCTGTAGCATTTTTTTTTCATGTGTGGCATTTTTATCATGCCACTAGCAACCTGTGTTGGAAGTGTGCGTGTGTATATGCATGTGAGCGCGCTGGTGTGTGTGTGTGTGTGTGTGTGTGTGTGTGTGTGTGTGTGTGTGTAAGAGAGATGGTTCTGTGTCCCCTAGGATTTATTTAGGCACCATGACGTCCTTTTGTACTACAGAGTTGTTTACATTAAGCATGACTGAACAAGAGCACTAACTTCTTCCCACATCAGTCCATTGGGTTCTGCTCAGAAGGAAAAGGCTGAGGCTCCTGTAACAGCTGAAGTGATAAATTTGGCCTGTAAGTTAGGTGATGCCGGGGTGGAAGAGCTCCCAGTAAAAATGTGCTGCTATTCTTTAAATGTCTCTTCCGGTTTTGCCAACTCAAGGAGCTAGAGCTGTGAGGAGGTATCCTTGCTAGATCCATCAGTATTCGAAGTAGGATTTACCTATCCACTGTGAATAGAAGCCTGAGGCATACTACTTAACCTTGGACACACTAATACTGTTTGAATGTGTTGTTTCGATTTTTTTCATATGGTAAACATTTTCTTTCTTTAACTCCTGCCATCCCCATGACAAAAGGAAAAACTAAAACAAAGGACAAAAGAAAGATGCAAAAGGAACAGTGATTGGCTGAACAGGGAGGGTCAGTGGTGCGTCTGTGTTGTGTTGTGTGAGGGTTTTCCTGAGTCATGCAGGTAATGACAGTGTACTGTAAATACCACATGTGAGTTTACCTGAATCTGTGCATTTTGTGCCTTATTCACGAGATTGATAGAAGAACTGAAGTATGTCAAGTGTCTTCAATATAGCACATCCTTTACTGAGTCAGTCAGTTGTGAAAGCTTCCCAGCCAGCACCCGAAGACTTTAAAAAAAAATCATAAAACAACCTAGAACAATTAATTGTTGAATGATCCACCCGAATCGGTAGCAGCATTGAGTCCTTTGCCATAAACATTCCACTCCTACTTTGCTGAGGATGCGTCAGCGATAATGTGAAGTCAAATGAGGTTCCCAAGGAGCGCTGCACCGGGAGGCTGTGTCTAGAGTCGTGTCTGCGTAGTTTGGCAGAGGCTGTGGATCCCTGATGATGCGCCCTGCTGTCTGCTGCAGTTCATACTCTGCACAGCACCCAATGGGTCACTGAACCTAATCTAGAAATTTCCACAGCCAGAGAAGGCTCCTGACCTAGTGAGATAAATAAATTCATGAGGTTTCCTGTGATAATGTTGATGGTATATCTTACTTGGAGGAGGATGGGATGCAGAAGGCCTGGTCGTTTTTATACAGAATGTAGAGTACTGATACAGTTGTTCTTTTCCTTTGAGAACATTGTTTTATAGAGAATATGATTTCCTGTGATCTCTTAGAAGCTCAGAAGCTAAAACATCTGTTCTCAAAACACTTCAGCTTTGCAACTAAAATATTACAGATTAATATAATAAATTAAACCAACCAATGACAAACACTACTCGGTCCACCAACAACAAGCGTGTTTGAATTACCTTACCAATATTAATCCCAGCGTGGTAACTCTGTGTGACCCCCTGATAACATTTTGTAACATTGTGCTGCCTTATAGTTGGTAATGTGAGTTCTATCAGTATTTATGTTGAAATTTCTAACATGGATTCTAGTCTCTATTTCTGTTAATTTAATTTTTAAATGCTTTATCCATTTGTGCAAAGGTAAACACAGATTGTATCTTTTTTAATGGTACGGCATAAAAAGTAACCCTAAAGTGAAGTGGCTCTATACTGTTTATAGAGTACTTTAACATGTATAGATATCTTGTAAACTTGTATTGTGGATGTGTAAATAATATGTACCTTGGGTTTTTAACACCGCATGTAAAATCAAAATAAAATATTCGAGTCATATATCCTGCCTTTTGATGTTGAAGAGATTGAACCTGTGGCATTTTTTTTGGTTAGTCAACACTCACTGTTTCTTTAAAAATCTGCTAACATATTCTTATCTGGAATATTTGTAACCAGGACAGGTACACTACAACTCTCTCCTTGGAAGCTGATATTGAGGCTAGAGCCTGAAATAAACAAATGTTTCTGAAAGTCAGATGAGCCCCAGCGCTGTTTGTAATAAACACTTCAGGCCAGCACAAGAGTGGCTTGCATTGACCCTAGATCTAATCCAATAGCTTTTCAGAAACTTCACGATTTGTGTTATCACATGAAAATTTGAATGCAATTTTAGCTCAAAATCATAACTTGCTAACTGTTTTTGCTACTGGGTTGACTGTCTGAAGCCTGTTTTAACTGAACAAAATGGCATAGAAATAAACAAACACTGAAGCAAAAGGTAAAAATACAATTCAATGGCATTTCCCTTGGCACAGAACTGGTTGGTGATGGCTGACGCTGGTCCCTGTGGATGCAAACAAGGCAGTAGTGGTCGTAGCCGACCTTGTTGGCTTGGTTCTCTCAGCCAAAGCCCACCTGCACCTCTATAGTCTCCTTTGTCAGAGAACCTCAGCAGTTTTTAGGTGAATTTCTATGGAATCACCTAGCCAGGTGAAATGGTTACTCTTACTGTTGCTGTGAGAAAACACCCAAAGTCAAGCAACTTAAGGGAGAAAGAGAGATTTATTCAGCTTACGGTTCCAGAGGGAAGGTTCAGTCTCTCAAAGCAGAGGCAGCATGGCTGGCTGGCCAAAGCTGAAGGAGGCTAAATCACCGCAGACATCTTGGAAGCTGAGAGCTGCAAGACCACTTGCAGCAAAAAGCCAACTTCTCTTGGAGGTAGGGTGGGACTAATCCACCTCAAGGCTCACCCCTTGTGACTGCCTTCCTCCAGTAAGACTCCACCTCTCAAGGTGCCATGACCTTGCAAAATACATGAGACTGTGGGGGACACATTTCAAACCATGACACCAGCAATGTTGCATCTGGGTGTAACTTGGGGATAGGGGGGGTCTCTGTTCGTTCCTATTATGGCATGTTACAGTCTAGAAGATGAAGAATTTACAGGAATACTTGCAAGAGGGGTTGGTGGAAGGTCTATTTGTTCCTTTTTGAAACTAGCAGCGCCACAGCTGCATATGAAGCAAGGAAGTCCCAAGGTTATCACATCCAAGCTCTTCCCCAGCACTGAGGGGCTAGAAGCCTGTCCCAAATGCCTACACACACCAGTGTTGCTGGGAGGAGGGAAGTATTGTCTCCCATCTCAGTAACATGCAAGATTCAATGTGTATCACTTGGAGAAATCCATGAAGAGACAAACAAGGGAACCATGTCACTAGCCCATTTCTTCCTGGACTGTTCTTAACAATGCATTATCTTTCACTCCTGCTGCGTGTTTCTGTGATATTGACACTTCTACAATAATCAGAGTAGGTTCTCTACGTTCAGTGATTTCTTTCTAGACAGCACATCTTTCCTCCTCTAATAGGTATTTTCTGCCTTTCTTCATCGTGAGCATCTGTGTTAGTTTCTCAGCTCCATTGTAGCAATCAGTACCTGACCCAATCCAGTCAGAACGAGCAGCTTATTCATGCTTACGATTCCAGGCTACAGCTGATCTGACTGTGGCAGCAAAGCTGCTGAGGAAACTGACCACGTCCTATCCCTAGCTGAGAACTGAGAGTGGCTGCCTGGTTGGCATCTGGTCAAACACCAGCCAATCTCTCCCATCTTACCCACCTACCCAGAGAATAGCCTACCCAACATGGGCCATGTCTTCACGTATCTGTGACATAATTAAGACAATATCCTATAGGCTTGCTCAGAAGTCTGCCTTAGTGAAATAATTCTTTGTAAGTGTGCCCCAAAACTTGCCTCTCAACTGTCAAATTGAGAGCTGAAACTAACCCCATAAACATCTTTGATAATTTGCTGAGGGCTGTGGACTGCAAGATGAAATTCCCTTGTCTTTTTTTTTTTAATTTATTTATTTTTTTTTCAGCTCATACAAACTTATTAGGTACACCAGTTCCCTCCCTTCCTCCTCCTCCCCCCGTACCCCCTGCTCCCCCTCCCCACCCCTCTCCCTCCCCATCCCCCAGTGCCTCCCGCCCCAATTCCCAGAGAGTCCTTTCTTGTGCATGTCTGATTTTCCTCTGGGCCCTCCTCTCCGATGACGTACAAGGACCCAGTGGCCTTTCCCTGAACCCTTTCCCGTGTTCCCCTTAGGTATAGGAACACTGCTGTGGCTGCCAATCCTTTACCTCCAAGGCTCTTGGTGCCTTTAGCAGATGCTAGACTTTGTGAGGTCAACAGTGGGTTGGACAATGCGCAGGGCATGCAAAGTCCAATTATGATTGCTTCAGCCCTAACTAGTATAGAGTATCTTATATATCATTGCTCCTCCCATCCTTTTGCTCTTACATTCTTACCGCCCCCTCTTCCGCAAATTTCCCTGAGCTTCAAGATGGGGAGAGACTAAGCTGGCCTAGTTCTAGGTGGTTGATATAGAGTCTCTGAAGTTCTGGATTGTGGTTTGTTGATTTTCTTTTGCAGTTTTGCTGCTCCTGCAATGCCCTTCACTCCATCCTGGTGGGCATTGTATGTTACCCCCTAGCCAGAGACAAAAAGCTGTTAGAGTCTTGTGATAAAAGCACATTCAAAGGTAGATGTAATAAAAGTGGGAAACCACAGTAAGGGAGGGGTCTATCACCCATTTGCAAAATGGTTACTTTTTATCTTCTTCCAGGCCCCTAAAACCACATCTACGAATCCTCGAGACAAAAAAAAAATTGCTTAGAGCTGATTTAGGAGCAGAGGGTAGAAGTACTTGGAGCTTTTCTCAGGGAATGCATTGTTAAGCTAGGGTGAAGTCACAAGCACGTTATTCAAGACAGAACACTTGTATACTCATACCAGAATCCCGTTGACAAGTCATTTAGGTTACTCTAGGAAGTGCAGCTTTGAAGTCTCAGAATACTTGAAATGCTGGCACATGCTAAGAAAGGGCATCTCCTACACCGTGCTATGATGTATTGACCCAGCTGCTGGTCTGCCACCAGGCTTCCCATCCTGCCATCTGAGAGAAGGCAGCTTCACTCCTCCCCCTCTGCCACCCTGCCTACATGGGGACAGAGGGTAAGTGTCCAAACAACTTTCCATTGAGGACTGGGTGCTGTGGGTATAATCCTAGCTCCATCAGGATCCAACGACAGGAACTCCACCTCTCTAACTTGAATTATCTCCTGCTTGAACAGAGATGGTTTGACATTCATTTCTCTGGTAATTCTATGGTCTCTGCCTACTCCATAATCCTATTACTTATTTTATGGATGCTATACTTAACTACCATTCATACAATAGCTTTGTTGTCTATTTACTGATGCACAAGGCCTGTTTCCCTCTTAATGTGCCATATATGTGAGATTGAGCAATAAAGCAAGACATGATAAACAATGTGCTTTATGTTACTTAGCTTGAATCTACATTTAATATTCATCCTTTTTACATATATAACATGTTGAACACATAAATCTCAACCAATATTGTATTTTTTACCAAACTGATGTAATACCATAAACATAGGAGAATGAATCTATAATAAAATCAGCCTGACTTCTGGGTGGTACAGGAAGATGATGAGGATAGAGGAGGAGAACATTCTGAACCTCAGACTATGAATCACCTGAAAATCACATGCAAAGGAAAACAGCATATTTCTAGCCTCTGCCCTATGATGTAATTTAAAATGAGGTATTGATTACTAGCTGATAAGTCTCTGGAACATGGGCTGAAGTGCATTGTACAGACCTATGACCTGTGTCCTGTTGGAGCTGTTCCTTGGAAGATGAATTTTCCCAGCCCTGCACAAAGGCTGCCATCAACTAGTTGAACAGATGTTCCACATCTGAGCTATCCAGTCAGGCTTCACATATATGTCTATGAGTAGCTGAGATATGACTACTGTCCCTGAAGTCTAGTATCAACCTAAAGGGAACTCACCATTGCTGCACAGAGTTCCGTGGGACACTCCCAATCCATCCTGAGCAACCACCTTGTGCCTCACCAAAAAGGACTCAGGTTGACTCAGATTGAGGTCAATTCACTGATACTCATGCCAGGTGCACAAACTTAACATTCTTCATGAAAGGTTTGGAAAGGGAGTCAGTGTTTCATCAGGGAGGATGGCTGCTCTCTCTCACCTCATCATAATGAGAAGCAAAAGCAGTGAATAATTATAGTACTCAGGGGTATGTGTCAGACCTTCAGTGCGAAAGGAAACACCCATTGAAAGCAGTCTCCTGCTGGGCCACACTGATGAGCATGCAAAATCCATTATTAGAAAAGAACCTGTGCACTGAGTTCACGTTGGATAGGTGGAACATGACCAAACAAGAGGATTTCAGTGATACTGCAAAGAATGAACCCAATGGCCAAATTGCACCCATCTAAGTTTCTAGACACCCAGCCAGGTTTGCATGTGTGGGCTGTCAGAGAGTCTCCAGGGGAAAGGAATTGATTTATCATTTTGAAAATTTTTCCTATTGACCTGAGGTTACACATCAGAAACTAAACATCATATTTTCGTTGCTCTCAATGACTTGTGAGTTGTAAGTCAGACTTTATTTTCGGAAGGGTGTTTTTGATCATGTGACCTACCTACCTAGCTTGATGGCAGACCAAGAATCTTGTTCTCAGATTACAAGACAGAGCTACCCAGTGTATCTTACTATCTTACATGCTAATAAGCATTGTGGAGGGATATACCTGTGTAGGGGGGACACAAGCAGATATCTCTTTTCAGCACTTGCAAGGTAGATTCCCGAATGAAAGGACTAGAACATTCTTTATTCTCGAAGGACCATCCGTGGAGAAAGGAAGGGAATGTCAGGAATCTCTTGCAAATTCCTATCTCTTGAGCATTAGAAATCTAACCAGTCACCAGAGGCCATAAAATGGTCATGGGGTCCACCAATCTGGATTTTTGTAGTCAATATATTCTTGGGGTGATCCTCACAATTAGGGTTCCAAGTGGCTTGATGATGTCCTATCCAGGCTGTGAAAGTTAAAGCTGATCCCTGAGAAATTCATCAGAGTTTCATAATATAATATATAATAGACTATTATTTCTAACTATGCATGCAACTTATCTCAATGGAGATGAGAATAATTGTGCTTATGATATTTCCTCAATTTATGAAAGTATACATAAAATAAAAGAGGAAAACACGAATGCCGAAAAATGTGATAGAATTCAAATTCTTTCAACACTGTTGAGCATACATAGGCGACAATATAGCAATCTAGAAAGAAATATAAAAATATTTAAAATTGAAATGGCATTTTGGAGTTTTATTCAAATATACATTTTTAAAAAATATTCTAAGTTTTTATTCTAAGTTTATTGTAAGAAAAGAGAAAGGGAAATTGTGGAAACAGCATACCCTTGTTTAGCTAACTGGTCTTATCAAAGGGCAAAGTCTCTGCTTGCCACAGAAAGAAAACTCCAGAAATACATTATCTGGTTACAGTAGTCACAATCAACTTAGGGCCATCAGGCAGTTAGTGTTTGAAGAAGGTGTTTCTCTTTAGCAGGCAGTGCTGAAATATGTGAAAATCCCAAAAGGCAGAAAAGAGATTGTGTGAACTTGAATGCGATTAGAACTCAGAGACACACCTGTAATCCCATGGTTCTAGATGTAGAGGCAGAAGGATCGCCACAAGTATAAGATCCACCTGGTCTACAAAGCAAGTTCAAGGCAGTTGTGTGCCCTCCACTTCTCCCAGTCTCCAAGGACAATAATTCAAAGAGCTGATATGTCCCGTTTTCTCCTTTGTCTATTCTTTCAGGATTCAAGAACGCAGAAAGCAAGGCAGCCATGAATAGAGAGCAGGTAGCTTTGAAGACAATGAGGTGATTATGGTAATGACAACTTGAGAAAATACGATGTAATTAGTAGAGCAAAATCCTCCTCAGCTGACAGCATGCCAGTTGAGGTTGTCAGGAAAACCACACCCCTCTGCAGAATTCCCAGGGGCTCCTCTCTCCCTGTACTTTTATTTTTAATTTATCTTTTTTTTTTTTTTTTTTCGGGAGTAACCCAGTTTATTTTTTTTTTTTTTATTAAAAATTTAATTATACATTTTAAAATTTTTTACCAGTTCCCTCCCTCCCCCCTCCCCTTCCCCCAGTGTCTCCCCCCCAATTCCCAGAGAGTCCTTTATTGTGTGCGCCTAACTCTCCACTGGGTCCTCCTCTCCGATGACATATAAGGACCCAGTGGCATTTCCATAAGCCCTTTCTCTTGTTCCCCTTAATCATAAGATTACTACTATGGCTGTCAATCCCTTGCCTCCAGGGGTCTCGGTGCCCTTAACAGATGCTAGACTTTATGAGGGCAACAGTGCGCTGGACATTGCGCAGGGCATGCAAAGTTCCATTATGTTTGCTTTGGCCCCAACTATTGTTGAGAATCTTGCAAATCGTTGCTCCTCCCATCCTTTTGCTCTTACAATCTTACCGCCCCCTCTTCCGCAAATGTCCCTGAGCTCCAGGATGGGGAGAGATTAGGCTGTCCTAGTTCTATGTGATTGATATAGAGTCTCTGAAGTTCTGGATTGTGGTTTGTTGATTTTCTTTTGCAGTTTTTCTGCTCCTGCAATTCCCTTCACTCCATTCTGCTGGGCACTGTATGTCACCCCCTGGCCAGAGACAAAAAGCTGTTAAACTGGAGTCTTGTTGTAATAGCACATTCAAGGGTAGATGTAATAGGAGTAGGAAACCTCACTGAGGGCGGGGTCCATTACCCATTTGCAAAATGATTACTTTTTATCTGCTAGACTATATGCCCTCCCCTTCTGGTGAGATCAGGAAAGAACGTCTGTGAACTTAACCAGGTTTCTCATTACTTACTTGCAGACCTTGATGGAGGCCTATTTCTCTGCTGTAACATGGTCTCCTCTCTCCTTGTTTCTGGTGTGGCCCTCCTAACCCATCTCTCTTGTTCATAATCCTTGCAATTACTGTGTTACATAGGTTTACTTTTGAGTGTCCCAATGTGGGCTGGGCGAGTTTGGTACTAGGAGCCACCTATTAGGGAGTACATACGGCGCTTAATTTTCTGGGTTTGGGATACTTCACTTAATATAATTCTTTCTAATGACATCCATTTCCCAGCAAATTCCAGTAATTCATCATTTTTGATGGCTGAGTAGTACTCCATTGTATAGATGTACCACAGTTTCCTTATCCACTCGTCAACTGTTGGACATTTAGGTTGATTCCATGACTTTGCTATTGTAAACAGTGCTGCTATGAACATGGTCGAGCTTGTGCTATCGAGGCGAACCTCTGCTGCTTGGGGGGTTATTCCCAAAAGTGGGATAGCAGGATCATATGGCATTTCAATCTTTAATTTCTTCAAGAATCTCCAGACGGCTCGCCAGAGTGGCTGTATGAGCCTGCATTCCCACCAACAATGTAGGAGAGTTCCCCTCTCCCCACATCCTCTCCAGCATTTGTCGTTGTTTGTACTGTGGATTTTTGCCATCCTGACCGGGGTGAGATGATATCTCAGGGAAGTTTTGATTTGCATTTCCCTGATGGCGAAGGAAGTGGAGCATTTTTTAAGATAATTGTTAGACATTTTAATTTCATCCCTGGTAAAGTTTCTTTGAAGTTCCAGGGCCCATTTTTTAATTGGGCCAGTGTTTTCCCTGGAGTTTAATTTTCTAAGTTCTTTGTGCACTCTGGACAGTAGAGCTCTGTCAGATATGTGGTTAGTGAAGATTTTCTCCCATTCTGTGGGTTGCCTTTGAGCTCGTGCGACAATCTCTTTATCTGAACAGAAGCTCTTTAATTTCACAAGATCCCAACTGTTGAGAGTTGGTAGCAGTGACTGTGCCATTGGATGTCTGTTTAGGAAGTGTTGGCCTAGCCCAATCAGCTCGAGGGAGTTCCCTATCCTTTCAACTATGGCTTTTAAAGTCTCTGGCCTGATATCAAGGTCCTTGATCCATTTGGAATTAAGTCTTGTACATGGTGACAAGTACGGGTCCAGCTTTAATCTTCTGCATGTGGAGATCCAGTTTTGCCAGCACCATTTGTTGAAGATGCTGTTCTTTTTCCATTGGATTCTTTGGGCCCCTTTGTCAAAGACCAAATGGCTGTAACTTTGTGGGCTTATATCTGGGTCTTCAATCCTTATCCATTGATCTGTGTGTCTATTTTGGAGCCTTTTATCCATGCATATAGTGAATGGATGACATTTTCACACCTTAATGTCTGGTCTTAGTCCCCCTTCCCTGCTCTTTACATTACAACCTTTGTTCTTCCCTTCCAGTCTCTCTCCTGTCCTCTCACATATGTGTCCCACTGGATTTCTGCTGGTTTGCTTTTGATGTCATGTGCCTAACTAAGTACTGGATGGAGCATGAATCATACATCAGTGGGTGTACCACTGAGGAAAGCATTTTCCATCCCGCCCCCAGTGGCATTAACCGTCTCTCAGGGAGATGTGGGACCTTTTGAGATCTTTCCCCTGCTATGGTGAACTGTTGATGGGACAAATCCTATGCAGGTCCTTTGGAAATATCCATAGCTGCTGTGAGTTCACGGTGATCAGCCCTGTCATGTCTAGGAGACGGACAGCACCCCTCCTGCTCTTTGGGCTCTTGACTTTAATCACTTCCTCTTTTACCATCCCTGAGCCCCAGAGTGAGTGAATGGCTTAGACATTCTGTTTAGCGATGAGCAATCTGCCGTCCCTTTTTTTCTGCGCTTTTTTCGCCAGTTGTGTTTTTCTTTAATAAGCATTTTCCCTTGCAGAAGGAAGCTTCTAGGTTGAGGGATGAGTGTTCCTCCAATCTGTAGGTATAATAGCTTCCCTTATTTTTAAACGGTATCTTCTCTATTCAACAAGACCTTCCTCGTCCTCTTGGAAAATCATTTTTTTTCTTTCTCTATTGAAGATATTCCTATCTTCTTTGTAAACCAGGAAACCTATAAGCCAGCAAAAGGGAATTGGCATTGGAGAGTCTTAACTGTGTAATGCGTGTGTGTGTGTGTGTGTGTGTGTGTGTGTGTCCATCCTGCATGTGTGTTTGGAGGTGAGAGTTCAACTTTAGAGGTCGATCCTAAGTAGTCATCCACCTTTTCTTTTTACTTTCATGTGTATGTGTGCATGTGGTACGCATGATGTGTGTACACTGCCTGTTATTTGTGTAAGTGGAGATGATGGAGTGTGAGTGCTTGTGTAAAGGTCTGAGGTTACCATCGGATGTCTTCCGTCACTGTTCACTGAGGCAGAACGTTTCACATGGAGTGACTCTAGCAGGCCGGCTTGTTCCAGGGATCCTCTGTCTCTGTCTTCCCACTAGTGGAACTGCAAGTGAGCACTACGCTCACTGCATATCTAGGTGGGTTCTGGGGATCCAAACTCCAGACCTCATGTTTTTAAGGGCTCTGTTTACCCTGTTTACCCGTTGTCCATTCCCCACCCTTGCATATCTTTTTATTGTTTGTTGCTTTGTTTTCTGAAGAGGACAAGCAGGGTCACTCATTGGACTGCAGGCACGGGATCAGCACTAGGGTTACAGCCTTTTGCTCCCGCATCCAACCTGATTTCCCACATGCGTTCTGGTGGTTGAATACAGGTTCACATGGTACGCACGAAGTGCTTTACCAAATGCATTTTGCCCCAGCCCCCACGGCATGTTTTTCCCAGTGGTGCTTCTACTGTCCTAACCTGTAACAGAATGTCGATAACCTAGAAAACTCAGGAAATTCTTGAGAGACTTGCACCCTGAAAATGAGCCTGAAGATGGTGCCGAAAAGAGAAAGCCACTATGAAAAAGTAACCCTTGCTACTGAAAAGACTTCAGCGATGAGACTAGATCAGTCTCTTGGTTTAGGTTGGTAGCCTACTGCCTGGGAACAAGCAGCTGTCTGAGGAGAAAAAGCATCCTCCACTATTTTATCTTCTACTTCCTCAACCTCTGCAACCTGAAGCAGACATGATGATTACAACATTCTGAAATCCCTGGCGCTCTGGGCCTTGAGCACACTGGGGGGTTCCTGATCTGACACAGCTCTTCCCAAGAGGCACATGATTTTGTTATCACATTCCTTTATGAAGATCTTGTGATATTTTTGTTTTCTTTCTTATCTACCTCGCTCAGATAGTCATATATTCAGGGAGTTACTTAGAAGAAACAGTTATTTAGATTAAGTATGTTAGCAGTAAATGTGTCTCACAACTAACTCTTTGGTTTTGACATCTCATTAAAATAAGACAAATCTATCTTTATCCCTAAAAAACGATCAACACAATACAACAAAAATCCTTGGCAGAATGGTCGGATTTTAGAGCTTGTGGAAAAAGGAAACTTTTTGAGATTGGGTTAGACACTGAAGAAAGTGTCTGTGCAAAATAAATTCCACCCCAACCCTCCATACTAGGCCTGAATGTCTTGGGAAACACAACATATTGAGAAAAGCAAAGAATCATTTCCAAGGTCTTGCATATGCCTCAGGGTACCTCACAAGTTCCAGGAACTTAGAGACATTTATAGGGAAGGAAGGAGGTAGAGAGGGAGGAAAGAAGGAAGGAAGGAAGGAAGGAAGGAAGGAAGGAAGGAAGGAAGGAAGGAAGGAAGGAAGGAAGGAAGGAAGGAAGGAAGGGAGGAAGGAAGGAAGGAGAGAAGGAAGGAAGGAAGGAGAGAAAGAAGGAAGGAGAGAAGGAGGGAGGGAGGGAGGGAGGGAGGGAGGGAGGGAGGGAGGGAGGACTCATTTCCATTAAATATCAAATGGAAAAACCAGGAGACCCAGAAAACACTCAGTGTGAGTCATGAGTTGAGACAGAAAAGTATTTAGAGAAATATCACTTTAGAGCTATGTAATCCTGACAACCAAAACAAAGAATGAGATAGGCTAGGAAAAACTTTAACTGGAATTTCTAATACACACTGATGGAAGTAGAAAAGGGTTGAATGAAAGGAAACACTGAGAGAAGTTAGGCAACTTGGCTTGAATGTACTGAAAAGAATTGGCTTCTAAATATTTATGTTTTTTTCCCATAGATTAGTGCTACTCTCGACTTGGTCAAAGAGGTTTCTATCTGCAGTGAGAAGAGGTTGATGTATACTCATAACTGGTCATAATGCTGATAATAAGTGACTTACTGCTCTGCCCTAAATGGGCATCTATATCAAACCCCCACTGAGGGATGGAAACATGGTGGAAGAAGGGTCAAGAAGAGCATAAGAGTTGGAAAATCTGGAGGAGTGAGGTGCAACTCTGCCTTCTGGACAGGACATGGCTATTGCCTTCGTGGACTTACAGTTGCTGTGGTGACCTGCATGAGTTCAGTCAGTCAACATTCCGGCATAGATGGCTGAGAGGTCTCACTCCACACATAGGATTGAGTGACAGTTAATGGCTGCTGGGGCAAGTAGACGCATTTTTGGTCTATGTGTGTGGCCATTGGTAGGTTGCACATACTTCAGTGGATGACCCCCCCAAGCCCATATGTATGCAGCAACACTAGTGGGATTCACTGTATTAGCAGAAAAAAATTGGAAGATGAACACATGGAATGGGATAGCAGTGTGTTGAGGGAATAGGAAGAGGAGTGTTGAGGGAATAGGAAGAGGAGTGTGGGATGAAGATGATTAAAATACATTATATACATGCATTAATCTATTGAATGATAAATAAAAATATTAAAATAATTGCCACGGTTTATGCAGGTGCTATTTGGATAAATAAGTAATGACATACCCCATTACATTACATATACATAAGTATTTTATGATTTATGTAAACACAGAAAGTTATTAAAGTACAAACACCTAGTGCTTATCATACCAGGTTCTCAGACATCAGGAACAAGGAGAGGAATTGGCCACAGTCCAACAGGTGTGACACAGTCTTACTCACGTGCAGCTCTGCATGTGTGCCTGCATGAGGCCCGAGAGATGCATGGGAACGCCCCTGTCAGCTCTCCATCCAACGCTGTCCACCCACCTTCCCTACTTCTAACTCGCTGAAGCAGCCTATTTCCCCTGCCGTTTACTAGGACATACTCAGAGGACATGGATGTACATCCATGTCCGACCCAGTTCTGACCAGTTGAATGTGAACAACCCTAGAGCAGTCTGAAAGAAGAACCTATGCAGAAAGCATGTGACATGTACAGCAAGGCTCAGCAGTCATGCTTGTGGTTGTGCATGCTCACATGTGTGTGCACATCTGTGTGAACATGTGTGCTTGCATGTATATGCATGAATACGTGTTAGTGTACGGTTTGTGCATGCATATATGTGAGGAATGCATGTGTACGTGTGTGTGTGTGTGTGTGTGTGTGTGTGTGTGTGTGTGTGTGTGTGTCTACAGATGCCAGAGGTCAATTTCAGTAATCTCCTTTTATCATTTCCACATCTCGGGTTTTCAGGTAAGGTCTCTCAGTGACCCTGTAGCTCATCTCTTCAGCTAGGCTGTTTGATCTTGGATCTGCCCATCTCTCCTTCCAGATCTGAGGTTACAACTACACGCAGCTGTGCCTGGCCTTTTACTTGTGGGCATCAGCAAACTGAGGTCCTTATGCTTGGGTGGCAGCCAGTTTATCAAGCGAGCCACCTCCACTGCACCTATATGGTTCTAGTGAGATACAATGGCAGAAGCGTTCACATGTTGAAGATAGCTCACAAAGACATGCAATACCTCCAGTCTCTGGACTATCTACAGCTGCCAAACTAACCGAAGACTTTGGGTCTGCACTTTCTATGTTCAAATGCTTTCTTCCAGTTGGCCAGCACAATGGCTGAACCAATGGGAACAGATGTCCCCCTCTGCCATCAATCTTTCTATACACGATTCGTTTCATGTCAGTGATTTCTCAAACTTGGTTAGACATTAGAATCAGGTGGGGAGCTTTTTAAAAATGCTAATGTCTGGCCCAGGTCCCAAAACACTTAAATCAAGTAAATCAGCAACCTGGGGTAGGGCAGGCACTGGGACAGTAAGGTGCCATCTGAAAGCAGTGGCAGAGCTGTGTTCCCTGCTCTGCACTGCACCCACCCCAAGTATACGTTCAGCACGTGTGCCTGGCAGCTCGTGTGAAATCCTTCTGTACCTGTTTTGCAGCTGTGCATCACATGTTAGCAGTAAGTTGGAAAAGTGACCATGCTCACTTTTGGAGTTCAGCATGTCAGAAGCATAGGCGAGCTGGGCTGGAGCGGGGGGAGGGGGGTACAGGTGACTATGAATGTGCTCCCTGGACCACACTGTGATCTGGAGACTCTCAGGAAGAACCTATTTCCATATTCTCGGACTGTTGGGGTAAAATTGGCTTTCATCTGGCTGTGGCACTGAAGCCCCGGTTCTTTTGGGGGTGATCAATTAGGGCTGCTCTGAGCTTCTAGAAGTCACCTGTCTCCTTTGTCACGAGCCCCCTCTCCCCTTTAAGCCAGCTAGAGTACTTGAAATCCTTTTCAGGCTTTGAATCTCTATGACTATCCCACCTGATAAGAAAACTCAATGCTTTTAAACACACTCGAGCATTTTGAATTATCACCTGAAACATGCAAAAATCATCTGGCTTGGAGTGTTAGTTGTATTCCATATGTTTCTTCATAGCAGTACTAGGTTAGATTTTGATTGAATAACTAGGGAACGGCACTTTAGCACATAGGATTCTGTCACCATAGTACCACAAATTGAATGGCTAACACCGTTGGTCAAGTATTTTCTCACAATCTTGCAGGTCGGCATTGTTCACCTCTGTTCTGGGAACAACAGCAGAACTGGCCACACAGCTGCTGTCCAGGATTGAGTTGTCTGAAAAGCTGGCCAGCTTCCAGTGACTTCGATTGCCTTAGATCTCACCTGGGACTCCTGGGCAGCGTGACCTGTCTCCCCAGCCTACCACCTCCAAGAGCGTGGCCTCTCTCTCCAAGTCTCCCTCTCTCCATGAGCTTGACCTCTTTCTCTGTACCTCCCTCTCTCCATGAGATCCTTCTTCATCCAAGAGACCACCTCATCTTCTTTCATGTGGAGCAGTCCAATTGGTATGTGGGAAAATTCCTCTTTAAGCAGCAGCTGGGAGGTTGCACAATTATCCTTGGTGTTGGAAAAGTAAGTCACAAGCAAGTGCAAATCAGATACTATGGGTCACAGAGTACTGTTTGATGGAGGAGTGTCTCTATAACAAATTTTTCAAAATATTTTATTTGGAAGGGGGATGAAGATGGCTAGTAATAGGTAGAAACACATAAAGCCATTGAATTTTTGTATAAAAGTATCAAAAAGTAAAAAAAATTAAATAAAACATATTGCATTTATATATTTGATGGTGATAGGAGAGCATATGTACAAATACACCGCAGAGGTCAAAAGATAACTTTTCAGAAAGTAGGCTTTCTCTTTCCACCATGTGAACCCCAGATATCCAATTCAGGTTTGCAACAGGTGTAGCTTTACTACTGAACAATCTTGTAGGTCGCATAATAGATTTGTATGATAGGATGATAACAGATTGGTGCTAAGATAGCCCTCAGGGCACAAAGTGCACCAGCAGGTGGACCTAGCCCAACGTAGTTCAAGCAGTTTTTACTGAGAATGTTTTAAGTGCTTGGCCGAATGTACATGTGGATATGGCCACCAGAGGCCAATTCTTTTCTTGACAGGTGAAAATGACACCAACCTCTATAGGTTTAACTTCTAAAATATTACAGTAGTCACAAAATCATACAATTTTGATGTCTACCACTTTAAAGACTACGAAGAATCAAGTAAGTCTCTTTCCCCGAGGGATGCTAAAAATGAAAATGGCAACATCTCCCTTTTGTGTTGGAGGGCAATGTCATCTGACATTTGGAACATGGGTGTTCCTTGTGACTTTATGTTTATTAAGATGTTAAATGATATAACACGTTGGCTTACACTAGCAAACTGTGTCTTCTAACACTGCACAATACCCTTTGCCTGTGTCAAGTGGCTACAGCATATTTATTTCCATTAATAAACAGTATTAAAATAGCCTCATCCAGGTGTGAACTTCAATGACATTTCTATTGTCAATTCTGAAAACTACGAAAGCTTAGAAAACCATCAAATTTGTTACCACAGCAATCTATCTTTTATACAACTATCAAAATGATCTTTATAAAGCAGCCTTGATCACTCCCTGATTAAAAATAAAAAAACTTCAGTTCCCTATGACAAAAAGAGTAAGTCGTAACAGACACCTACCACCACAGACCTGTGAACTAGAGCCTTCCCAGAGTGCACTCCGTGATGGCAGCTCATCCTCCCAACTGCATCTGCAAATCATGACTGTAAGATGGGATTGTTTGTTTATTAACTTAACTATCCATTGATTCAAACAAGTACACATCTGGGGCTCCTTATGGACCATTTATAGTCTGCCAGCAGCTGGAGATTCAGAAATGACAGCCTTGGTCTTTTGCTGCAGGAGTCCAAGGAGGAATCACAAGGGGCAAAGCCTGGTGGGATCCTTCGTACAAGGGCGTCTTATTCATCTCATGTGAGCATAGCTTTGGAGACCAGGGTCACAGGTAGTCCATGGCCACCAAGGCCTGTCTTATACAATGACTTCTGTGTCCTATGTCTCATGAACTCAAAGAACGAGTTTCACCGAGAACATGAGAGGTTTTTTTTTATTTTTCTTTTCCCAATAAAGGGATTTTAATGTACATTTAGAAGAATTTTGATTAACATACATCACTTTTTTCTACTTTTACAAGCATATTGAGTATTCATCCCAGCTTCCCTCCCTCCTCCTCCCCGTCATCCCCTCCCTTTCACCATTCCTTCCCTCTCCCTCTCATCCTTCTGCCTGTGCGCTTCTGTGGACCCCAGGGTTCACTCTGACCTGTCTACTCTTGTGGGTGCTCAGGCCTCCGTGGTATATCAAGTTACCTCTTTTCAGGTCACCCCACTGATATCTGCGTTTCCCTTCATCTAGCTCTAGACCCAAAGGGTTCCACTGTAAGTGCCCATTCTATAGGTATAATAACAGCTACCTACAAAGTGTGGCATACTGTCTTCCTACCTATAGATTTATTGTCTGTCTTCTCTACTAATTTTTTCCTTCCTTTTTTTAGGTTCTTATAAAGGAATTTTTTTCATATGATTATAGATGAGCACTTAAAAGATAATAAGCCAGGAGACTGCCATAGATTATTTCAAGAAAATGGCAGATACTTGCCAACAGGATGGGTCAGGTGGTAAAATGGGCTTCTTGCAAAATCCAGAAACTTGAGTTCAAATCCCGAAAGCCCATATGGTGGAAAGGAGAAAACCAGCTCTAAAAATGGTGCTCCGACCTCCCCTTTTACATCCAAGTGTGGGTACACCCAGGCTCTCTGCTCTGTCTTTCTCTCTTAAATAAATAAATAAGCAAATAAGTAAAAGAAAATGACCAACAAGATGGACCTGGGGGCAGTCTGCAGCGCTGGCAGGGCCCAGCTAAAGAAAATGCAGGTGCAGGAGAGGACTCTTCAGAAGGAACGCAGTTTGAAACTCCTCAAAAGTCTAGATGTGGTCACACTCTTCTTGCCAGGAACCCCAGCTCTAAAGCAGAAGGCAGGTCCACTGTACCCCAGGCCAGCACTCTGCACTGAGGCGTGACCTGTAGTCTCTCTGGTCCTGAACCGCTGAGTCTTCCATTCTGCCCTGAGATAGCACAGACAATAAGCAACCCACTTAACAAATATAAGACATACAAGAAAAAAAACGCTGAAAGTACTGTTTCTTCCTGCAGTGGGCTAGGCCAATGGTAGACGAGAACTGGACACTGGAGTACGTTGAGTGCAGGTACACTTACCAACAAACATTGCCTTCTTCGCATGGCACGAACGGAGCATCTGCTATGAGAATACCTGGAGAAACCAGCGAAAGAGCACTGAGGTCAAGTTTACTACTTTAACAGAGATTCTATGGTGAGTGAGAACTCAAGCTGGGCATAGAGTCGATGTAAAGCTTTTCCTGGTGTTAGCTGAATGCATAGCTCTGTGTCTAACACTTAACTAGCATGTGCTAGGCATAGAAACTCAGTTTACGGCACCTGCCTAGCATAGCTGGGCATATGCTAAGCATATAATCTGCGTAGCTGGGTGTGCAGCACCTGCTTTGTGTGAGCTGGGCATAGATGCTCTTGTTCAGTGCGGAGCGCTTATCTACCATGATTGAAGCCTAGGGTTTTTGCCCAAGCATTCAATAAACAAACTACAGCAACAACAAAATGAAAACTTTCCAAAAGAGCAGGAGACTGTTCCCATATTTCCTTAGGCTGGGTCATCCTGTAACCATTTCAAGGTAAAAGCATGGTTTCTAGCAGTCCCCCCAAAGGGAACTCACCCACTCACCTTTGACACAAGAAACCAGTGATGGTGAAGAACAGAGAAAGGCATTCTGAGTGTGGTCACATAAGGAAGAGAAACACATAAAGGGGCCTAAAGACCCAAGTCCATCTCCCAGGGCACTGGCATGATGCTTAGGTCTGAACAGAGGAAGACCTGGGGTGGGCAGGGGCAAGAGATTGCAATAAAGTCTTCTGCTCAAACCATGGTCTGGTTGCTCATCGTCTCTGTTCTGGCTTTTCAAGGTGGACCGGAGAAGTCCTTACTGCTGGCTTAAGGTGATCAGTTTGGTTCTGAGATTATTACTGCTTTGTTGTAAAGCTATTTGAGAGGTGTAGATGGGTTGAGGAAAAGGAGGGACTGGGAGGGATCCTGCCTTGTGTGGTTTTGCTTTTCCAGGAATACAACACAACTCAAGAGGAAAGGTTAAGGGCAGTGATGTATCCCTTGCCTTCAATGGAAGGAGACAGAAGAGTGAAGGTAGAGACTTTCTCTTGCTTTCAGTTACCTTGGGAGCCCAGGTGAGGAATCAATACATTTTAGCCCAAAGAGCTTCTAAAAGCAGGGCAAGGGCCTCTAGGCTAAGTAATTGAATGCCATTTGGACAGGGTTGTGTCTATAGACAGTGAAAAGGCAGCCACCGCTGGTACAAGCAGACCTCACATTGCTTGATTGGTTGATTAGTTTGTTTGTTGGTTGGAGATGGGTCTGCTATTCATTAACACTGGTAGCAGTAGATTGACTTATAGTCAAAGCAAGCTATATATCTTGGTTGGTTAGTTGGTTGGTTGGTTGGTTGGTTGGTTGGTTGGTTGGTTGGTTGGTTGGTTGGTTGTAGATGAGTAGCTTACACAGTGATATGGGTGGCAGTAGTCTATTTTCTGATATAAGCAGGACATGCACATTGATTGGAGATAAGTCAATTTCTTATTGATCGTTGCTAAAGACAGGCTTTCGATTTCTGAACTACAAAGGATAAGATTGTCTCAAAAATCTATCTCCTTCCTCTAGTCATGCTTTCTTCTCCATATTCTGGGGGAGGAGAAGGAAAAAGAAGCAAGGAAAGTGAGCTACAGGATAAAGGAAACAGGTTTTGATTTGAGATCATTTTGTTTCTTTTTCTGATTTTGTTTCTCCTGTCAAGTGATCCCTGGGCCAGGACAGAGCTGGGGCTTGTAAAATCTAGGCTTAGTACGTCTCTGTGATACTCTGCAGAACTCCAACCACTACCCTTGCCCTTGCGCCCAAACTCCCTCCTTCTTAAAGCACACAAAACAAATAATAAGCAGAAAAGAAAGACAGCAACAGAGAGAGAGAGGGTGACGGAGAAGAGGAAGAGGAGCCGGGATCCAACTCAGGACTCTCAGAGAGAGCCCGAATCTCTTCCAGGTCACAGACTGTTCCCGTGGTCAGCACACAATGGGCTTTGAGTTCTCGGGTTTGTGTCCCTTCCACTCAGCAGTCTCATCTTGTTTCCATCATGACCCCTCTTCCTCACAATCCAAAGCAAATAGCCTTCTCCTCTACACCAATTCTGCCCAGCGGCTATGGAGGGAAGCTTTAGATCCTGTCTTTTCTCTCTGAAGTTTTGAACACGTGAGTGTGTGAGTTTCATCTTCCTGTTGTTGAATGAATAGGATCCAAAACAATTTAGGGGAAAAAGGAATTCGTTCCAGTTTTATGATTCTCAGTTGTAGCTCATCAGCACAGCAGGAAAATTATTCTAACATGTTGAAACTGGACACACCATATTTGTAGGAATTGCCGAATAAAGAACACACTTCCTCTCTTGCCAATTCTCTCCCTCTTACCTACCTGCCTAGGAAATGGTCTCGGACACTCTGGACTGGGTCTTCCCACTCAATTGGATAATGACCCACAAGTTTGCTTAGAGCTTGCCTCAGTGCACTAGTTGATGAGAGAAAACACCCCAAGTCAAGCAACTTAAGGGAAAAAGGGAGATTTATTCAGCTTATGATTCCAGAAGGGAGATACAGTCTCTCATGGCCAAAGTGGCAGAGTGGACTGGTAGAAGCTGGAAGCAGACTCCTTGTGACATCCGTCCAGGATGCTGAGAGCTGCAAAAGCAGAGGTAGGGTGGGACTCATCCACCTCAAGGCTGTCTTCCACCCCCATGACTGTCTTCCTCCAGCAAGGCTCTACCTTTCAAAAGCGCCATGACCTTCCCAAACACATAAGCCTGTGGGGGGAGGGGACACATTGCAAACCATGACACTCAGTTAAACGATATTTCATTGATGGATCTAAAGGTTCAGACTTCTGTTGGCATTTGCAACCAAACTGTCTTGGACTATAAAATGACCTGGCAATGGACAGACTAGCAGGAGGAAAGTTGAACCACTTTATATACCATCTGTGTATATTCCTTGTATATACACAGATGCCTCGGACAAAGCATGCGCCTCAAAGACAGAGCAGAGCAGGAAGATTGAAGCCGATATGACAGTCTGCAGACTCAAAACAATAGAAGCTTGTGAGTCCCAGAGGCGGGTTGGGGGAGGGGTGACAGAAACCGGGAAGGTTAGAAGGGGATCAGCTTGGAATTCAAGGGCAATCTTAAGATGCAAAGTTTTGTAGGTAGCAGTCCTCACAAGTCCATGGGAAGACCAGGGGGCAAGCTTTCCTTGGGTCAGATGTCAGGTCCCAATCCTCCCTATGGACAGAGCTTTTTCCTGGGCAAGTAGGGCCCCCAGGGAGACATCTGCAGCCCTGGCTGTTTGCTTTGCTAATGCAGATAGATGTCAACTTCTTATAAAAGGGCAGACTTTTAGGGTCTTTCCTGTGTCTTCCGAGACTCATACACTCCCTCTGAAAAACTAATTGGAAATATGTCAAAACAGTATCTTTGGGTAGGATCTGTAACTCCCCGCTGTGTCTGGAAGCAATCTGCCACTTCCCACAGAACTTGGTAGTGTTTATCCAGCGTTCCCTATCTGCAACTCAGCAAATTCTGCATGCACACATTGTTCGCTTCACGCTGGCAAACCTATAAGCGGCAGACACAATGCCCAGCTGCAAAACTAGGCGGGCACTGCTTATTCTATGCTTTACCTAGGCCACAACAAAGATATCTCCCACCCTGTATCTTACACCCTGCATACAGCTAAACTACCTCAGTGGTGATCGGATAACAGTTTCTTATAATCATCCTAACTGATGTCATTTTGTCAATACCAACAATGATGGCAAACATTTTTATTAATGCGTTTTACAGAGCAGAGGGTTGTCTATGACAGTTGGACATGAGCATAGGATGTCGATAGTTCATATGATGCCTGTTCTGTTACTGAACCCCACATGCTGTTCTTTCCATGTCTCAGGTCCCTGACAGTCCCCACTTTATGTTCACATCCCCTTTCTCATCTAATTCTATTCACTGAGGCATAGAGAGTAAAAGGTGTTATACTCATAGGCCTGAGACTCGCTTTGTTTATCACGATCACCAGGCCCATCCATTTTCCTGCAAATGATATCATCTCCTTCTCTGCGGCTGAATGAAACTCCACTGGGCATAAATGTCATTCTTTCTTTCCCAATCTGTTCACTAATGGGCATCTGGGGAATTCATAACACGACTACTGGAATAGGACTAAGATAAGCATCGATTTCCAGAATCTCCATACCAAGTTGACTTGGCCTATTTGGGGGCATGTACAGGAATGGTATAACCGTCACTGTATATCAAACCACTTTTTTATGTTTTCCTGTTCTTGTCATCAGCATAAACTGTGAGATGAACATTTTTATTCTAGCCAAGTAGTTTATTTAACGCAGCACATCTTGGAAAGCCTCAATTCCAAGGGTACATGAGATGAGGGGCCCTCCCCACCCAAAACAATTCCTTATGCCCTCTTGGCACTCAGCCCCAGCAGCATGCTCCCCCGTGCTCCTGTGAGCCTCTGTGTTCTCCAGCCCCTATGTGCTCTGAGGGAGACCTTGCTTCACTCATAGCTTCAAACTCAGGGATCTGCTGGACACCCGGGAAGTATGTGTTGAATAAACAATAGGGTCTCTGTCTTCCATCCCCTGGTCCTTTTCACACTATCTTTCACAATAGTTGGGGTTGCTGCCTTTCTAACAGAACCTTCAATATAACCCTAAGTTAGTTCATCCTTCTCCATACGAACTGGTAGAGTGAAAAAAGAGGTCACAGTATTAGTTTTGATGCTTTAAAAGAAAAAAATAGAGAGAGAAAAAAGAGGAAGGGAAGAAATACTAATGCTGACTATTTTTAGAACTTAGGAGGCTGAAGCAGGAGGATGGTGAATTTGAGGCCAGTTTGGGCCACATAGAGAGAGCCTGTCTCAAAGAAGAATGAGAACAACGAAGCAAGGAAGGGTGAGGAAAAGACAGGGGAGAGGGAGTAAGGAAGTAAGAGAGTAGATTGACAGGAGAAAGTGAACTCTCAGGACCAGAGCATCACTGAGAGGCACTGTGGGCCCCTTGAAGGGGTCTATGCCACCCCCTTACAAATAAAACTGGATGATGAGTGTGCTCTGGTTTGCACTTAAGACTGGGGTCTTTTGGTAGCACACAAGGAATGACAAATGTTTCCAAGAGGGTCCTATGTCATACATTAAAGAAACAGCAAAGTAAAAATGGTCATCATTCAATAAATATATAACTTGTAACAGCATGATACTGAGCAACTGAATCTTTAAAAACACACATTGAATAAGCATATTGTATGCAGTTCCTATTCTATAAATGCTATATGATCTATTCCTTTTAGGGAAAAGGAATACTGCTTATAACTATGGTATATATCCAAAGAATTACAATTTTAAAATGTATTTAAATTGCAAATTATTTCACATAATTAATGTGTATTTTATACAAGGAGACATCATTTTAAAAAATTAATTTGGACTTAGTAAGTCCGTGTTTCCAAGCATGGGACTTGACCCTTTAGTGAAGAGGCTGTATGAGTCCTTGTGTTGAGTTTTCTGTTCAGAGAGGACAAGATTAAGTTAAATCATCTCCTCTGTACATACTTTGTTTCAGATTTGAATTGTCCATGCTCATCTTTGTGAGACATTCCTGGGAGTTTTCAAAATATTGACTGAAGATCCTAGGACTGCTCCAAGAAACTCAGTAAGGTAGTTGGCACATTGATTGAGCTCACAAATTATTAAGGGACAGACTGGGTAAGTTCAAGATTCCCTCAGGAAAATAACTGACTCACTTGTAGTGTGACTATCTTTTAAAAAATGTTTTATTTATTTAAAGATAGCACAGGAATGTCCACTAGGCATGTGGAAGTTAGAAGATAACTTTCAGAAGTCAGCTTTCTCCTGTCATTTGAGGATGGAACTCAGATCCCCAGGTTTGCACGAAGCTCCTTGAACCTCCTGAATAATCCCTGCTGAATTGTTCCTTCTGGTTGTCTTTTAACAAAAATGAAATGATATATTGGTATCCATTTCTGCAATATTGGTATATTAACTGCCCAGATGCAAGGACTTATTGCATCTTAGAAGCTGTTTGGGTGGATGCATAGAAGTCTCTAAGTTTGGAATTTACAGAAACAACACAAACAGCAGCTGAGTGAGAAGCACATGGCCCATAAAGCAGTAACAGGCCTGAGGGACAAGCTTAGGCTATTCTAGAGAATAAACAGCCACTGCTGAATCAGAGCAGAGGTCAGACACAGCTCCTGTGCAGGCCCTGGGTGACTATCACAGACCTAGATCATCTGTGTGAAGTGTTTTCATTCCTGTCAGATCATGTGACTGTATTTCAAGTACTTGTAAATTAGCTAAGTGTGTTTTGGAAGTTTCACCAGATCATATTCTCATTATTTCTGAAGGAACAAAACACCCATGCCAGATACGTCCCAAACATGGGCCTGAGTCTGACCATCATCCTGACATGAAGAAATAGCCTGAGAGAGATCCCAACGTACTGAGGCCACCCTGGGTTTTCTGGATGTCTGTGAAGCAGTGGTTTTGTGGTCACATATGGGTCCCTGCGGTTATAAAATGTGGACTTGCACACAGAGGCTCCAGAAAAAAAAAAAAGTCCATTGTCTAAACAACTTCTCATTTCTTGGGTCACTTTCATGCTTGCATTGGGGCAGCAAAATTTTCAACTCATGTATCAAAACAATTCAACACAGTGGCATGTTTTTATCTCCAACTTTATATATTATTTTAAGCACATGATCTCTAGAACTTGAGATGAATTTTTTTGTTGTTGTTGTTGGTAAAACAAAAGTCCCAAGAAAAAATGTACAAAAGGAACAAAACAGGAGTTCTACGTAGCAGGCATAGCTTAAAGAAGTTTTGTTTTGTAGCTTTTGTTGTTGACAACCAAACAGTGTGGCTTAGCTTGAAGTGCATAGGAACGGTGAGTATACCCTGAGCAACTGTAATTCCTGCACTTAGGGAGGCCGAGGTGGAGGATCGTGGTTTGAGGCCAACATGGGCTATGTGTTAAGGCCCTGTCTCAAAGCAAAATAGCAGAAGACTGGGACGAAGGAGACTCACAGCAGGTCCTGTCTGAAGAATTGCAGTTGAAGACTCAGTTTCCCAAAGGACAAGAAACTATATCAACCAAACATTAGTGTTCATTTCAAACTGTTGCTTTGGTGGTAGTTTTTATACCTCTTTGGTAATCTGCTGAGTTAACCAGCCGATGGGCCCATCAAGATCTGCCATGTAAAAACTACAAGCTCTCTGAGTTTGCTCTTTTACAAAGTAATAACAGTACTCATTTTTCTAAATATATTAAATGGGGCTGGTCATATAGAACCACTTTGGGGGCATTGTGGAGATTGGACAAGGTTTTAGGCAGCATTGACACTAATATTAATAAATGCCCTGCATACTTTAGCCAGGGTATTTTAATTATTATTTTGTCTTCATCAGGAAAGCTAAACCAATTCTTGTCATCGCGAAGGGAAATGCATGCGGAATGACTGTGTGAGTGGTCTAGGCACGGTTGGGAGTGGGAAGTCTTGGGTGGTGGCAGCAGAAGAATGGTGGAGACACAATGCTCTCAGATCTCAAGATCTGACTCAGGCTTCAGAAGTGCAGCCCTCTTCCAGAGAAGCCCCTTCCTCCCTGGTAACAAGTTAGGCCAGATTCAGTAGAATCACTCCAAATGAAGCCTCTTTTTGGTGTGATAGGAGTCTGAAATAAGCATTTCAATTAGATTCATTAAGACAGTTATTACTTGGTAATTGAATAGCAACAGATTGCAAAGGAACTCTTATTGAGGTCTAATAAGTATGTAGGAGAGAAATCTCCTTCTGTAATTCCATCAGCTATAAACCAGTGTAATTAGATTCTTACTAACACATTCAAATTGAAGGGAATGTCGAGGCATATAATTGGCACTTAGGAAGGTACCTGTATTATGTCGGGGTGCTTCCCATTTACATTCTTATTAAGTGTCAGCTTAAACTGTTAAATGACTGAGGCTGGTAGATAGCAGTAGGTCAAGTGGCTAAGCAAGTATTAAATTCTTAAACATGTTAATAAAGTAAGGGAAAATATATATATTTATACTACAAAATGGTACATCATTGTGTCCATAACTTTGTTTCAATACAAAATTTCTCCAACGAAACTGAATATGTCTTCACTGATTTTGGCAATGATGCTGGACTCATTCACTCATTGACAACCATTTATTGCACAACTACCATTCACAAAAAAGCATGCTGTTTGCCATCACCTGGATAATGAAGATGAGATCACTGTATAGGACAAAGCCCACAGTGGGCTTCACAAAGCTAAGTGTGCTAGTAAAGAAAAAACAGAAGAAAACCAAAATTTTTTCTTACTCATTTCAATTCATACCAGTGGCATAGCTACACAGCTGTACCTCTGAAATCAAGGTACAAACTTCATAGGTAGAACCTTGCTTTTATTATTTTCAATGCAAAAGTTTGCCAGGTACTGTGGGCATAGCAAGTGAAATTAAATACTTAACAAAACCTTCAGATAAATTTCTGCAATGAAAATGTAATCAATTGTTTGAGATTATTCCTTGATGGAGTCATGTTAATAAACAACCAGAGATTGTATAAACTGTCTTTTTTGAAACAAACAAGAAAAAAAATCTATCTCTTTAGTATCTGTCTGTTCATCTCTCATCTCTTTAGGTATATAGTTATGTATGTATTTATCTATGTATTATTTATCTTTTATTTATTATCTGTGAATGTATAAATATATTTATGTATCTATCATTTATTATTTATGAATGTAATATATATGTACCTAGGTATCTATATCTGTATCTATTTATTATCTATTATGTACATATGCAAAAATGTATCTATCAATCTATCTATGGATCTGACTATCTACCTGCCTACCAACCAACTTACCTACATGTGCTGTAGGTAAAGATTGGGAAAGTCTCAGAGACAGAGAGACTTCAGTGAAATCTCTACCTAGGTTCTTGTCTCTATCAGAGAAAGAAATGAGAGATGAAGCAAAGTAAGGAATTGGGATGACTTTTTTCAGGGTGAGGACATATCTCAGCAGGTAAATGTAGACCTCTTAAAGCAGGACAGGAGTCTGGACAACTTGTTTCATCAGCAAACACATGAGATGAATGATTCGAATGAGGAAAATTTAGGATTTCAGGAATGGGTCAGAATTCATTCAAAATTAGGTTTTTCTTTTCTTTCTTTAGAGTCAGATGAATGGTGGAAAGATGCAGTTTTGCAAAGCTGATAATCTGGAGACGCTCTTACAACAAAGCAAAGGACAGCTGGTTGTTTTATCAGTCTGCCATGTTTACAGTGGTCCCCTTGTGCTGGGCTCTCAACTGCAGCTTGCTTCTTGTTCTCCCTGTGTCCACTTAGCCCATGTGCGGTATGTGTGTGCTGAAAATATGAATCTATCAATATCTAGTTTTAAAATTCACAAAGAAACGCAGGAAAGCAAAATCTAAACTGTCCACATGTGTGGCAGTTGTGAAGGGTTCAGACTACCCTGATAAGGCGGAGAGCTCGTTTCATTGGTGATTAGTGCAAAAATTTAGCACTTTTTTATTCCACCAAAGAGACCTCAGAAGAAAAGAAACGCTGGCAGCCGTTACTGCTCTCTCATGCTCACACCATGAATGGATCTGATGGTTGCTAACGTTGATGTACTTCTAAGGAATAAATTTTGCCATGTATGTACAGATATCTAAATGTTTTCATTATTGTGGCTTTTTTCACTCTCTCTCTCTGCTCAGATATCCGTTTCCTTCTCATCCAGGAAAAGACAGAGAAGAAAGAAAATGTCTTCTTCATTCTGCTGGTATAATTTTCCCCCAAAACCCTGCTACGGCTACCACCGTGTGTTTACAAATACGATCCTTGTCTCACAGGCAACCTTTTCTTTCTCCCTCTTCTTCAGAGATACTCTTATGTCCCTGTCTCCCACATACTGTCACAGGTCCGCATCTGACACTCCTCTTTCCTTGTTTCTGAGACAGTATGTTACAGAGTCTTGTCACATTTCCTTTGCAACATCTCTAAAGCTCCCTCTCATTCCTCGGTATCTCTGAAATTTTTCCCATGTCTTATCCTGTGTGAAGACACAGAATGGCTTGTGTGAGACGCAGACACATCTTGAACATGAGGGAACTTCTTAGCCAGGAAGCTTTGGAAGAACCCCCTCTGTGGCACTGTTGTGAGGCCCAGGAGGGAGGGCTCACCTTGGACATGAGCCACCTTCAGTTTCCTGCCACTTGACGTTACTCATCTGCTGACTGAAAGCATTCTGTTCCTTTCTACACAGTCCTCATCCTGAGCTTTCCTTTGGCTCTTACACGGTCTTTGTTGTTTCCTCCTTAACCAAATAAATGAATTTCTGTACTGCTACTAACATCTCTGTGTGTGCCGGAGAAAGACACACACACACACACACATACACACACACACACACACACACACACACACACACACACACACACAGAAAGTTTTCCTATATATCCACACCATGATCAACACCAAGGTCTTCTGTGACCCCAAAAGGAATGGCTTTCTCCCTTCCTGCATGCAAGCAATCCTGCCACGAGTGAGGAGCCTGATCTTTTCATTCAATTCAATCTGATACGGTTTGGAATGAAGGTTTACTTTCCCTAACTGCACACACTTCAGCCCTGGTATCAAGTCTGGACAGGCTCCTTGGAACTTGGCCGACCCACTTAGAGGCTGAGTTTCCATGGTCCCTGCTTAGGTTTCATGTTTGTTGAAGTGCTCGAGAATACAAGGAAATGGCAGCTTACATCTCCTGACTGACGGTCAAGGAAACAGACTGGCAGCTGATGAAATCCCCAGGGGGACATGAAGGATGGTAAGCGCTGGTACTTGGGTCTGGGCAGCTGGGATGGCTCTACGCTCAGCTTTCTGTAAGTGTCCACTTGCTTACCTGTTCAGAAGCTGAAATCCTGTCTTAGGTGTTCATGAAGGCTCCACTACATCTCCAATGCTCACAGACGTGAAAAACCAGACAAGGCCCGTCGGATTCAGGCATTTTTCAGGCCCCCTCTGTAGCTTTCTTCTCTGTGGGAGAGGACCCTGAGATCTAAGATCAGATAAGAAGAGATTAGTGAATTTCTCTATTCCAAGGCAGAAGGAAAGGAAGTCTAGAGTTTCTATTAAGTTCCTTGAGGAAGAGAAATTAAGGTTTCTATGTCCTACCTCAGAGAGTAGGGGATACCAAAGCCCCTTTATGCAACCATTTAATGACAATTACAATGGAAAGTGACACACTTATTAGGTACATATTACATGGGGGTCACTGCCAGAATCATTCTGGGAGTATACTATCTATTAGTCCAATAACAGCTACATAAGGAAGTTGTTATCACTGTTCTCAGCTTCTGAATTGCAGAAGCACGATTTAGTTCAAACAATTTGCCCAGGGTGGCATGGGTGTGAAACACGAATCCCAGTTTCACTGTGAAACCTGATGACAGAGGCCCCCGTTAGCTATCATAGCTTAAATGAATCTCTCTGTTGGATATCAGGTTAGTCTTGAGAAAACACATATTATTCAGTATTCCTCCCCCTCCTTTTTCTTTTACATTACTCAGATATGAATGGGGGAAGGCGATTCCAACTTCTTGTGAGAAACTGAAGCCCTCGCAACTCTAACTTCGAGCTCTCATGAACAAAGTCAGTTGAGGCATTCCATCGTCTCAGCCATGTGTGCTATATAGTGTGGCAGTGGGCAGTGGGCATGTGACTTACAGCCTAGGCCTTCAGATTCTCTCTTCACATACTGGGGCATAAGCTGTCTCTTTTTGTTGCCCACTGGAAGAAGGAGCATAGTTAGTTTCTTACTATTGGCATTTGTCTTATAGCAGATAGATTATAGGACAGATTATAGTATGTGGCCACCACTTGGGAGGCAGAGGAGTGACCTTACAGCCGACAGGTCGTGCTGATTCAAAGCCCACTCAACGTTCTGTGAGGGAGAATCCCCTTCATTGCTTAAGCACACCTAACTTAGGAGATTTACTTATTAACTTACAGGTGTATGTGGAGAATATGTAACAGGGAGGGGGTGTTCACAGGTATGAGTGTACACGTCGTATACGTGTGCATGTGGAGTCCATACACTAACCTTGGGGTCTTTCCTCTGGAGTTGTTCATCTTGTCTGTTGAAACAGTATCTCTCACTGAGACCTTTAAATTCATACATTATATCAGGTTGATGGGACAAGTCCCAGGGATCCTCCTGTCTCCACCTCCCCAGTGCCCGGATGGCAAGGCTGTGCAGCCACACCCAGCTTTTTACATGTGTTCTGGGGATTGACACGGGTCACCATACTTGTGTAGCAAGAATGGTAGTGATCACCAGTCTCCCCAGCCCCTTGGAATGGGATATTTTAAACTTACCGTGGTACGTAAGATCATCCAAGTGTGTACTTGCTGTCTTGGTATAACTATTAGACGTATCTCCTTTCACCTTACTGCCCTAACTTTGAAAGTAAATTATATAGTTATCTTAATTTTCCTACAACTTAGAATGTGTTCTAGCTAACCCATTAATTCCTCAGTCTAGTCTGATTTCTTTTTGAGCTTTCAACGACTGTCCTACAACTTGATGTGAAGGAATCATAAAATAATTAACAACTACGTGGTAACTGAGATAGAGTTACCTGGTGTTGTGTGAAGACTTTTCCGGGACAGATGTCGCACAACCATCTTTGCACCCCAGGTAAGAGTTCCAGAACAGAGCAATATACTGTTAAATAAACCAGTTTGTCGGACTTGCTGACAGAAACAGGGACCAGGTTACTGACAGATCAGGACGATTCACAGGCAGCTCACCACAGCATTGACTGACAGCCTCTTCCTGGCTGTCCAGATGGAGTTCTCTCTCTTTTCTCTTCTTCTCTCTTCTCTCTTTATCTCTCTTCTCTCTTCTCTCTCTTTTCTTGACTGCTCTGGAATCTTCTAACTGAAGCACTTGGCTATTCAGCAGTCTTTTCCAGGCTTCTTCACTGTTGGGAAGGGTGTGGGGGGGGGGTCTTATACACACTTCCTCTGCAACTGCTGAGCAATCTGCCTGTTATCTGCGAGGCTGGGTGGAGAGGCTCCTCCCTGCAGCTGTTATTTCCATCCTGGAGGAAACCCCACCCAGTTGCAAGCTTGTCAGTTTCAGGGACCTCTCCAGCCACTTGAGTGGTTTACTAGCTGAGACTGGGGCAAAGTTCAAGATGGCTGCCCAGAGGAAGACATTCAAATGCTTCTTGCTTTTATCCAACTAAGAAGAGAGAGAGACAGAGACAGAGGCAGAGAGATAGAAATAAAAAAACATTTAGGGATCTGACATCCAATAAACTCTTACCTGCTATGCACACTCAGCTGGTCACTGCTCACAGGCATCAGTGTCATGAATTTAGAAGCATCCTGCCCACATTCCTTTTGTTAGCAAGTGAACACTAGCCCATCTCCTGCTGCTTGACAAACAGGCAAATATATCCCTTATTACAGAAATAACCACGCATCACTGAGCAACACGTTGATGGCGGGCACAGTATTTCCACGCACAACCTGGGGTCCAGGCTAGAACGATGTTTTTGGCATCTCACTCAGCACGGGAGCAGTGTGCTGAGTTAAGGACACATCCCAGCTAGCAATGCTAATTTTGGAGAAGTAAGAGAAATAAAGTAGGAGGGAAATACCTCTAACAGAGGCTAACGACTGGAGACTTTTGAATCAGTATTCTGAAATGTATGTGACATGCAACATGCATGCTGGGGAATAAAAGCAGAATGATTATAGAGAAAAAGAAGGATTATAACACCACAGCTATCTATATACTTGCCAGCCTGTCTTGAGTACTTCATGCCTCTCTAAGTTTAAGAACAAAATTTGGAACACATTTGCTTTTTCCTCCAGCTTAATCCTAATCTTCTGTTTTTCAAGCATGTGTGTGTATGTGTATGTGTGTGTATTTGTGTGCCTGCATGTATACAGGAGGATATGAGTATGCTCTGGGGTTTCTCAGACTATCAACATTTCTACCTGGTATTTTCACATGGGATAGGGGTCTAAACTTATGTCCTTTTGATTGTGAGGCAAGACTTTAACCCTTGAGTTATATCTCCAGAGTTTAATAAAACTTTTAGGTGGAAGGCACGAGGAACTCAGAAAATACTTGTTACACTCTGGACAGGCAGATGAGGGGGCTCCATTATTTTGAGTCTGTTCCTTCATGTGTAAGAATTTTGTCTATTAGATGAATGTTCAAAAATGTATTTAATAAGTCAACTTGGACCCAAAAAAGTATTCTTCCAAGATCCTAGAGACTCATGGTACAGAAGTCTGGTGGGGAGGGTCAGATGAGGAACAGAGCTGAAGTCTTGAGCAAATGAAGACATGACCACAGCTTTTACAGGCGGCCCACCCAGGACTCCAAGAGGCTATTGCTATACGACAGAGCATTCAGGGATCTGAAAAACTACCATTTTGTATAGTTTGAGAATTTGTTACCTTTATATGAATCAATAATTGAATCTCTTGCCTCTTATGGCACTGAGTGGGGTCACCATGATTCCGTCAGCGACTGAATAGGATGGAAGTTCCAAACTGGGCCTGGAAGGTATATTTGTACTGTTAGATCCCTGTGACAAAATTCATGACAGAAGCAACGTAAGGGAAAAGGGGTTTACTTCGGCTCGCTGACATGATGGGGAAGGTATGGTTGTATTCACAGCAGGGAAATGGATCATGGTCCGTGGCTTTGCTCATATCTTGGTGAATCAGGAAGCAAAAAGCTCAGGCTACAAGAACTGCTCCAGAACTGTGGCCCATTTCCTAAAGATACTACAATCTCCCTAAATGGTGCCTATCAGTTAGAACCAAGTGTTGAAACACAAGCACCTTAGGGAAATTACATATTTAAACGATAATAGCAACAAGGCCCATAGGTTGGGGAAGGAGGGGCTCTTCTCCAATAGCCTCTGGTCTCTTCTTACAGTTTAGCTATAGCAGCACAGCCAGCCCTGATGGTCAGACCCAGATGCCACAGACATTCACTTTCATCCTCCCATATTCTTTCAGTCATCACAGTCCAGGTCAGACTCACAGGAAGGGGGCTAAGGAACTCACCCCCATTTCTACTCTACCCCATCTAGAACCTCTAGAAATAGGAGAGGAGCACACTTGCAAGTGTGTCAAAAGAATAGATCTCTAAACACTAAGGACTGTTTCTACGATGGCACCTGGGAACTTCTTTCTGGGGTTGAAAATGAAGGCATTTTCTGCCTTTCATTTCACAAGCATCCCTTGAAGCATACCCGATCAACCCTGCAGACCTCGCCTGGTGAAGGCGATGCTTGCTGTTTAGCAAAGCAAGCAGACTTCCTGACTCAGAGCTACTGAGTTTCTGCTGGGTTAGATGTAGTAGTGAAGGTCACTAGATATGCTAAATGGACAGAGACAGGAGGATCAGGTCTTGAGGCTAATCCCAGCTACACCTTTAGAGCTGTTCACCCGCCACCTCCTTGCATCAGAGAGGCCCGGTCTTGTGGCTATTTGTTGGCCCCGCACTCACAGTCCACCTGGAAGCCCATTCCTCTGTGCAGCTGTTCTGAAGTCTTACAGGGAGATAGAAACTCAAGGGGTCTTCCACTTCTACTTGTTATGCACTTTCCAGAGAGCACTTTTCCAGTTCCACAGTTGATCCATTCTGGCCTTCCAGTTCCTCCTTTCTCTGCTTCTACCAGCTCACTCAGGGCCCAGAGCTCTATTCCTCTTGGCCACTGTTCCCTGGCTCCACAGCTGAGCTGCTCCTCTCTTCCCCTGTGCACCCTCTGCAGATGTACAGAGGCCCCTCCCCTTTCTACCACTGGCTCTGTGGGTGAGCCGTTCTTGTTTCTGCTTCCCCCCTCCACTAGTGCACACTAGCACGTGGCTGAGAGTTCCATCTTTTTGGCCATAGTCTCTCAACTCCACAGGTGAACCAACGAGGCCTCCTTGACTTTTCGCTCCACTTTTGCCTGAATGCACCGTTCAGAGGATCTTCTCTTTGTGTGCTCTACCAGGGCTCCACAGGTGAACCACACTGGCTTCCCAGTTACGCTCTGGAAATTGCGCTTAGCCCAATGGGTCTTCTCTACAACCTTCTGGTTTGTTTGAAAATACCACAGCAGTATACACCTACAGCCCCAAAACACAACAGACAACTTAAATAAAAAATGCGAGTCTCATGGAAAAAAAAAGCACACGCAACATGTGAAAAAGACAGCATGTGAAAAAGACAGACCCCATGATAAGCTTCCCAGCGGAGAAGCTGTGGAAATCTAAAGAGCATTATGAATTTGTTCACTGAGTTCAAATAGAACAACTTAGAAAACATTAGAATAAACAGATGGAATTCAATGAAAACACTCAAAAATGGCTAGATGTCATTAGTAAGATAATTCAAGATATGAAAACAGGCTGGAGAGGTGGCTCAGGGGTTAAGTCTCTGCCTTGCTGGCAGAAGGTCCTGAGTTTGGATCCTAGACTCCATGTATGGAAGCCGGGCGGAAGCAGGGGCGGCCTGCATTTCTCACACATACACATAGGACCACACATGCACAATTGAATAAAAAAACTTTAAAAAAAGATATGAAAACAGAAATAGAAACTAGAAACAATGAACAAAAGTCCAAAGCAAAGTTAAACTGGGGATGAAAAACTCAGACGAAAATAAGAAGCTTGGTGGAACACCTCACTAACAGAATGGATCATGTAGAAGACAGAATAACAGAAATAGAAAACAGGATAGAAGAATCAGATCGGATCACTCAGTTAAGGAAATCAACTAATTCAAGAGAAATACATGAATGCAATATACAGGAATTTTAGACACGAAAAAAAATAGAATCACAGGCATAGAAGGAAAAGAGAAAGTACAAGCCAAAACCATAAAAAAACATTTTTAATGGAATTATTCAAGACAACTTCCTAAACCTAAAGAATGAGATCCCTATCCAGATGCAGGAGGCCTATAGAACACATAGTAGACAGGGGCCAAAAAGACACTCCCTATTGCACACTATAGCAAAAGTGTGCACACTAAGGAAAGGTACTGAAGGCTGTGAGAGAGTAGGACAAAGTCACTTATAAAGGGAAGCCTATCATAATAGCAATTGATTGCTCAATGGAAACAATTAAAGACAGAGGGCTTAGAAAGATGCATTCCAAATGTTGAAAGTTTACAATTGCCAATCAACTCTACAATACTCTGTCCAGCTAAATTGTCCATAAAAATTGAAGAAGAAATTAAAACTTTCCATGATAAAGATATACTAAAGGCCTATATTACCACCAAGCCAGCTTTAGAGAGAATGCTGTCAGGAATAATAAAGGCTGAAGAGGAAGACAAATACATTCACAATAACACAAGGTGGGAAATAATACCAGGACAGATAATCTTGAGAAGGGAAACTAAACATGGCAAATCCCAAAAACAGAATGAACAATGTACATATTTCAATAATAACACTAAAGAGTAACATTCTTACCTTAATAAAAAGACATGATATTTTCTTTCCTTCGAGAAACATGCCTCACCTTTAAAGACGGATACAACCTTGAAGTAAAATGATGGAAAACTATATTTCCAAGCAAATGGAATCAGAAAACACACAGACATCAACATTCTAGTATGTGACAAAATAAATTTCAAGCTAATATTAGTGAAAAGACATAAAAGTGGTCACTTCATATTTTTCAAAGGAACAAGCCCTCAAGAAGTATCACAATTCTAACCACATAAACACCAAGCATAGGTGCACCCAGATTTATAAAGCAGACACTGCTATACATAAAAACACAAGTCGGCTCCAACACGGAAATACTGGAGTCTCCAGTGACTTCAAAACCCATTATCACCAATAGATAAGTCTTCTGAACCAAACTAAACAGAAATACAATGGAGCTAAATGAAACTATAAATCAAGTGGACCTACATCTACTGAGAGTGCCACCTAAGCACCAAGTAATATATATATATATTCTTTCCAGTACCATGAGGAACATTTCCCTAAAATAGATCACATGCTAAGACACAAAGCAATTCTTCAAAAATACAAGAATTGAAACAACATCCTGTATCTTATCAGAACACAATATAATAAAGCTGGAAGTTAACAACAAAGAAACCACAGAAACTATACCAGTAACTGGATACTAAATGAAACACTATTGATGATCCTCAGTTAGTATATTGGAATGCAATATACCAACATTGAAGGGACACATTGAAGACCATACCAAGAGAGAAATTTATAATGAAATAGGCTTACATCAATTACAGAAATCTCAAATAAATAACATAACCATGTTCCTCAAGAAATTGGAAAGGGTCGGGACGCCTGCGCGAGATCCAGCCGGGCCCTCAACGCGCGCTCTAGGACCCCCAGGTCAGCCCACGGGGACCCGGCTCCGACTCCCACCATCCAGCCGGAGCCGCGCGGGGGCCTAGGGACGAGGAGCACCTCCCCCCTGCGCCCGGGCCCCGCCCCAGCTGCCCTCGGGTTAAAATAGCTCCACGCCGACGCGCCCATCCTCCCTTTTCGCCCCACCCCGCTCCGCCGGTCAGGACACGCGCGCGGTCCACCCGGGCCTAACCCCGCGCCCTAGGTAAGTCCCCGTTCAGGACCTGCCCACCAGTACCCCAGGCCAAATAATTCAGTTTAGTGAAATTGAGAGATCTTAAGAGTTAAAATGACAATGCCAAAGTCAAAGTGCAAATCCATGAGAAGCAACACTCAAGTAAACAAATTTCCCACTGAAGAAATTAATCCCATAATGTTAGACTCCAACAAGAACAAACCCGCGGAAAAGGCCAAGAAAGCCCCACCCAGGATAAAAGACTTTCAAAATATGATCATTACCATGTTCAATACTATGAAAGAGGAAATCCGGGAGGAATTACATAATCGAATCAATCGCTTTGAAGAGCAACACAACAGACATCTGGAGGAGTTGAGAAAAACAGTGCAAGAAACAAAAAGTGGCATAGAACAGTTAAAAACAAACTCAAGCAGAGTTTAAAACTGAGCTAAAAGACAAGTTATCTTCAACCCAGAACGCCACAGAGAGTCTTATCAACAGAACTAATGAAGCAGAAAAACAGAATTTCAGACCTTGAAGATAAAGTGGGAGTACTAACCAGCTCAATGGAAGAGGTTGTTAAGCCAAAAAGATACTTGAGAGAAATATCCAAGAGATATGGGACACCCTGAAGAAGCCTAACATGCGTATTCATGGAATACCGGAGCAAGAATCTCAAAATACCACCCCTGAGGAAATTTTCAAACGATCATCAAGGAAAACTTTCCTCATCTAAAAAAAAGAGAGGCCCATTCATATACAAGAGGCATTCCGCACCCCCAAACAGATACGACCAAAATAGAAGCACACCGCGGCAAATAATAATTAAAACACTCCACATTCAAGATAAAGAACTGGTGATGAGAGCTTCAAGGGAGAAAAAAACAAGTCACTTTTAAAGGCAAACCTATTAAAATAAACTAATGACTTCTCAGTCGAAACAGTTAAAAGCAAGAAGAGCTTGGAGAGACATACTTCAGTATTGAATGAGCAAAATGTCAACCCAGGCTGATTTACCCTGCAAAACTATCAGTCATGATCGAGGGAGAAAGAAAAATTTTCCAGCACAAAGACAACTTTAAGGGATACATGGCCACCAAACCAGGCCTTCAAAAACTGCTAGAAATGATACTCAAGCGTGAAGAAAAAAACAGGCATATCCAGGAGAACAGAAGGCAATATAACACCATTAAAAGCGAAGCAATATACTTATAAAAGCTACTAAACATAATAAATGTCTGGAATTAACATAGTTTTTCCATTATAACACTAAATGTTAATGGACTTAATTCACCGATCAAGAGACACAGATTACAAACTTGGATTAAAAATCACAATCCATCAATCTGTTGCCTGCAGGAAACCCATCTCACCACAAAAGATAGGCACGCTCTAAAAATAAAAGGCTGGTCAACAATTCTACAAGCAAATGGAAGCAGAAAACAGGCAGGGGTAGCCATTATGCTATCAGACAAAGTGGATTTCAAACCAAAAAAATTATAAGAGACACGGATGGATACTACATTTAGTCAGAGGTACAATTCACCAGGAAGATTTCACAATACTGAACATATATGCACCCAATACGGGCCCCCCCCCACATTCATTAAGGAAACCCTACAGCGTCTAAAGCAAGAAATCAACCCCCAAACGATAATTCTTGGGGACTTCAACACCGCCCTCTCTACATGGGATAGATCAACAGGTCAAAAGCTTAACAGAGACACTTTGGAACTTAATCAAACCCTGAAAGAAATGGACCTCACAGATCTCTATCGAACTTTTCACCCACGCACCAAAGAATACACATTTTTCTCAGCAGCACATGGAACTTTCTCCAAAATAGATCACATATTGGGCCACAAAATGAATCTACACATATACAAGAAAGTTGAAATTCTAACCTGTGCCCTATCAGACCACCACGGCCTAAAGCTGGACATCCACAACACATCAACAAGAGAAAATGCACTAACTCCTGGAAACTTAACACTATGATGCTGAATGAGAACTGGATTCAGGAAGAAATTAAAAAGGAAATTCAAGATTTCCTGAAAGTGAATGATAACGAAAATACAACTTACCAAAATCTCTGGGACACAATGAAAGCTGTTCTAAGAGGTAAGTTCATAGCTCTTAATGCCCACGTCAAAAAAATGGAAACATCAGAAATAAACAACTTAACAATGCAGCTTAAAGCTTTAGAGAAACTAGAGCAATCTGATCCTAAAAGCAGTAGAAGAGAAGAGATTAGCAAAATAAGGGGAGAAATATCTGAAATCGAGACTAAGAAAACGATAGAAAAAATCAACCAATCAAAAAGCTGGTTCTTTGAAAAAATCAACAAGATTGATACACCCCTAGCTAAACTAACCAAAAGCAAGAGAGAGAAAACCCAAATTAAACAAAATTAGAAATGAACATGGAGTTATCACTACGGATACCCAAGAAATCCAGAGAATTATAACATCATATTTCAAAAACTTATACTCTGTGAAGTTTGACAACACAAAAGAGATGGATGAATTTCTAAGTAAACACAACTTACCTAAATTGAATCAGGAAGTTGTGAATTATTTAAATAGTCCCTATAACATATAAGGAAATTGAGGAAGTAATCTCGAATCTTCCCACCAAAAAATGTCCTGGACCAGATGGATTCAGCACAGAGTTCTACAAGACATTTAAGGAGTTAATAACACCAATACTCCTTAAACTGTTCCATCAAATAGCAAAGGAAGGAACACTACCAAATTCCTTCTATGAAGCTAATATCGTTTTAATCCCAAAACCTAATAAAGACTCACTTAAAAAAGAAAACTATAGGCCGATCTCCCTGATGAACACAGACGCAAAGATTCTCAACAAAGTCTTAGCAAATCGGATTCAAAAACATATTAAAAAGATCATTCATGGGGACCAAGTAGGCTTCATCCCCGGCACACAAGGTTGGTTCAACATACGCAAATCAATAAATGTAATTCATCATGTAAACCAGTCCAAAGTCCAAGACCACATGATACTCTCGATAGATGCAGAAAAAGCTTTTGACAAGATCCAACAGCCTTTTATGTTCAAAACGCTAGAGACAGTAGGAATGGAAGGAACCTTTATCAATATAATAAAAGCTGTATACAACAAGCCCACAGCAAGGATTATGCTCAATGGGGAACAATTGGAAGCATTCCCACTTCGATCAGGAACTAGACAAGGCTGTCCACTCTCACCACTTCTATTCAATATTGTACTTGAAGTCTTAGCCGAAGCCATAAGACAAGAAAGGGACATAAGAGGGATTCAAATTGGCAAGGAAGAAGTCAAGCTATCTCTATTTGCAGATGACATGATCTTATACCTGAGTGATCCCAAAAACTCCACCAGGAAGCTCCTGGAACTAATTGAGAAGTTCAGCAGGGTGGCAGGATACAAAATAAATGTGCAAAAATCAGAGGCCTTCCTATATGCCCAGAATGAAAGAAGTGAAAAAGCCTTGAGAGAAACCATGCCATTTACTATAACCCCTAAAAAAATGAAATACCTTGGTATAAACCTAACTAAGGAGGTAAAAGACCTTTACAATGAAAACTTTAAAACCCTAAAGAAAGAAATTGCAGAAGACACCAGAAGGTGGAAAGACCTCCCTTGTTCCTGGATTGGCAGAATCAACATTGTAAAAATGACCATCCTACCAAAGGCAATATACAGATTCAATGCTATACCAATCAAAATCCCAAAGCAATTCTTCAAAGAAGTTGACCAAACAATCTCAAAGTTCATTTGGAGGCACAAAAGACCCAGGATAGCCAAAACAATCCTGAGTAACAAAAACACAGCTGGAGGTATTACCATACCAAACCTAAGTCTATACTACAAATCCATAGTTATAAAGACAGCCTGGTACTGGCTCCAAAATAGACACACAGATCAATGGATAAGGATTGAAGACCCAGATATAAGCCCACAAAGTTACAGCCATTTGGTCTTTGACAAAGGGGCCCAAAGAATCCAATGGAAAAAGAACAGCATCTTCAACAAATGGTGCTGGCAAAACTGGATCTCCACATGCAGAAGATTAAAGCTGGACCCGTACTTGTCACCATGTACAAGACTTAATTCCAAATGGATCAAGGACCTTGATATCAGGCCAGAGACTTTAAAAACCATAGTTGAAAAGATAGGGAACTCCCTCGAGCTGGTTGGGCTAGGCCAACAGTTCCTAAACAGACATCCAATGGCACAGTCACTGCTACCAACTCTCAACAGTTGGGATCTTGTGAAATTAAAGAGCTTCTGTTCAGATAAAGAGATTGTAACACGAGCTCAAAGGCAACCCACAGAATGGGAGAAAATCTTCACTAACCACATATCTGACAGAGCTCTACTGTCCAGAGTGCACAAAGAACTTAGAAAATTAAACTCCAAGGAAAACACTGGCCCAATTAAAAAATGGGCCCTGGAACTTCAAAGAAACTTTACCAGGGATGAAATTAAAATGTCTAACAATTATCTTAAAAAATGCTCCACTTCCTTCGCCATCAGGGAAATGCAAATCAAAACTTCCCTGAGATATCATCTCACCCCGGTCAGGATGGCAAAAATCCACAATACAAACAACGACAAATGCTGGAGAGGATGTGGAGAGAGAGGAACTCTCCTACATTGTTGGTGGGAATGCAGGCTCATACAGCCACTCTGGCGAGCCGTCTGGAGATTCTTAAAGAAATTAAAGATTGAAATGCCATATGACCCTGCTATCCCACTTTTGGGAATAACCCCCCAAGCAGCAAAGGTTCGCCTCGATAGCACAAGCTCGACCATGTTCATAGCAGCACTGTTTACAATAGCAAAGTCATGGAATCAACCTAAATGTCCAACAGTTGACGAGTGGATAAGGAAACAGTGGTACATCTATACAATGGAGTACTACTCAGCCATCAAAAATGATGAATTACTGGAATTTGCTGGGAAATGGATGTCATTAGAAAGAATTATATTAAGTGAAGTATCCCAAACCCAGAAAATTAAGCGCCGTATGTACTCCCTAATAGGTGGCTCCTAGTACCAAACTCACCCAGCCCACATTGGGACACTCAAAAGTAAACCTATGTAACACAGTAATTGCAAGGATTATGAACAAGAGAGATGGGTTAGGAGGGCCACACCAGAAACAAAGAGAGAGGAGACCATGTTACAGCAGAGAAAATAGGCCTCCATGAAGGTCTGCAAGTAAGTAATGAGAAACCTGGTTAAGTTCACAGACGTTCTTTCCTGATCTCACCAGAAGGGGAGGGCATATAGTCTAGCAGATAAAAAGTAATCATTTTGCAAATGGGTGATGGACCCCTCTCTCAGTGAGGTTTCCTACTCTTATTACATCTACCCTTGAATGTGCTATTACAACAAGACTCCAGTTTAACAGCTTTTTGTCTCTGGCCAGGGGGTGACATACAGTGCCCAGCAGAATGGAGTGAAGGGAATTGCAGGAGCAGCAAAACTGCAAAAGAAAATCAACAAACCACAATCCAGAACTTCAGAGACTCTATATCAATCACATAGAACTAGGACAGCCTAATCTCTCCCCATCCTGGAGCTCAGGGACATTTGCGGAAGAGGGGGCGGTAAGATTGTAAGAGCAAAAGGATGGGAGGAGCAACGATTTGCAAGATTCTCAACAATAGTTGGGGCCAAAGCAATCATAATGGAACTTTGCATGCCCTGCGCAATGTCCAGCGCACTGTTGCCCTCATAAAGTCTAGCATCTGATAAGGGCACCGAGACCCCTGGAGGCAAGGGATTGACAGCCATAGTAGTGATCTTATGCTTAAGGGGAACAAGAGAAAGGGCTTATGGAAATGCCACTGGGTCCTTATATGTCATCGGAGAGGAGGACACAGTGGAGAGTTAGGCACACACAATAAAGAACTATCTGGGAATTGGGGGGGAGGCACTGGGGGAAGGGGAGGGTGAAGAGGGGGGAGGGAGGGAACTGGTAAAAAATTTTTAAAATGTATAATTAAATTTTTAATAAAAAAAAAAAAAAAAAGAAATTGGAAAGCAACAAGCCAACTTTCCCCTGACTCCCCTCCCCACTCAAAAAAAAAAAAAAAAAAAGAAAGAAAAAAAAACAGCAACAGCAGAATGGAAGAAATAGAGATCGGGGCAGAAATCAATAAAATAAAAATAAAGGACAATACGAAGAATCCATAAAACAGGAAGTTGGTTCTTTGAAAAGATAAATAATATTGACAAACCTCTATTCAAAAAACCATAAAAAGAGAGAAAGAATCTAATAAAATTAGAAGTGAAAAGGGAGACATTACAACAGACATTGAAGAAATTCATAGAATCATGAGGACGCATTTTTAAAATTTATACTCCACTAACCTGAGTAATCTAAAATAAATGGATGAATTCTTAAACACATATGACTCACCAAAGCTAAATCAAGAATGCATGAATAACTTAAAAAGACCAGTAGCTAGCAATGAAATTGAAATGGTAATTATAAATCTCTGAACTAAAAAAAGTCCAGGACCAGATGGATTCAGTGAAGAATTATACCAAACCTTCAAAGAAGATTTAACACCAGTACTGCTCAAATAATTTCGCAAGACTGAAAAGTAAGAAATACTTCCAAATTCTTTCTATAAAGCCAGTATTACTCTTATCCCAAACCAAATAAAGATTCATCAAAACAATGCTATAGATCAATCCACTGACAAATATTCATTAAAAATCCTGAACAAAGTATTTGTAAAACAAATACAAAAACATATTCTCCATGATCGAATTAAATTCATTCCAGACATGCAGGGATATTTCAGCATATGCAAATCAACAAATGGATTTGATTGTAGGAATCACATGATCCTCTCAATCAAGACAGAAAAAGTTTTTGATACAATCTCACATCCCTTCATGATTAAAAAAAAAAAAAAACTGTAGATAACAGAAATGGAGGGAACCTTTAAATTCTTTCTCCAAAACTCAATGACTTTCCAAGCATAAAGTCCAAGATTTTCCACATTACTTCCACAAAAAAAGTCTTTCTCATCTATATATCTGACAGAGGACTAATATCCTAAACATACAAAGAACTTAAAAAATTAAATACGCAGCAAGCAACCCAACTAAACAATGGACTTTGAAACTAAGCAGAAACTTTTCAAAAGGAGAAATTTAAATGTCTTAAATACCTTAAAATAGCTTAAAAATATTCGACATCACTGGCCATGAGGTAAATTCAAATTGCTTTGAGATTTAATCTTACCCCAATCAGAACAGCTAAAATTAGAATATAAATAACAAATGCTAGAGAAGAAATGGGAAATAAGAAACTTTCAGTAGAAAGATAAACTGACTCGATCACTTTGGAAATCAACATGGAATTTTTCAAAATGCTAAAAATCGAACTGTCATATCACCCAGCTATATTGCTTCTAATATACCTTAGAAATGTTCCCTAAGGACTTTATGTCTTATTACTGAGACACTTGCATATCCATATTCATTGTACCTCAGTTCACAATATCAAGAATTTTGAATCAGGGGGCTGGAGAGGTGGCTCAGGGGTTAAGCCTCTGCCTTGCAGGCTGAAGGTCCTGAGTTTGGGTCCTAGACCCCACATATAGACGCCAGACAGAAGCAGGGATAGCCTGCATTTCTGGTCCTGGTAGGGCGGAGCTTGTGAATCTCGGGGCAGAGTAAAAAAGGAGGAGGTGGAGGTGGTCCATGGTGGTTCCCAAATTCGCCCATGGTTCTACACACACACACACACACACACACACACACACACGCACAATTGAATAAATTTAAAAAATTAAAAAATTAAAAAAATTTTTTGAATCAGGCTAGTTGCTCTTCAACTGTTGAACAGAAAATGAAAATGTGACACAAATATACAACAGAGCACTAGTCAGCCCTCGAGAAAAATGAAATTATGGGGGCTGGAGAGGTGGCTCAGGGGTTAAGCCTCTGCCTTGCAGGAGGAAGGTCTTGAGTTTGGGTCCTAGACCCCACGTGTAGACGCCAGACATAAGCACGGGCGGCCTGCGTTTCTGGTCCTGGTACAGCGGAGCCTGTGAATCCGGGGGCAGAGTAAACAAGGAGGAGGTGGAAATGGTCCGTGGTTCTACACACACACACACACATAATGCATACACACATGCGTACACACACATATACACACGCACAATTGCATAAATAATAATAAAAAAATTAAAAAAAAGAAAAATGAATATGAAATTCGCTGGTAAATAGATGGGATTGGAAAAGATCATATTGCAAGAAGTATCCCAGACATGGAGAGACAAATGCTGGAGGTTCTTATAAATATTCAGATGCTAACATAGACCATAAAGATTTGTGCACTTAACTAGGAATACCTATAACAGCCAACCATAAAACAGGGACTATTGCTTAAGCGGGATGATGAAGAATAGGGGAAGACATTAGAGAGGGGATTAGCAGATCACAGGTGGAAAAAAAGGGGAAAGGGAAATAATAGAGAGAAAATAAGAGGATAGGGAGACGAGGGAATTGAATTCAGAAAGGGATGGGGGAGTAGCAAATAGTACCAAGGGTGTAAGATACAGTCAGACAGAAACTTTCTGTATCATAAGTTTCTTAAAGAAAATCCCATTTTAAAAAAAAGATAAATTAAGAATAGGCACACTGAACTCAGGAAACAGAGAGATAAAGACAAAGACAATAGAAACTGAGATGCTCCCTCCAAATCATAGAGAAATAAACAAAACTCCTAGTACCAGATATGTGATACATTCCAATGAACTGTTGTTTAGTGAGATCTCAAAGACACTTCCAAAATAATATAGTCTTTTTCCATTGATAAAAGTTACCCAAAAGAAACAGATAATAATCTGGTCCTAGAAAGAATATTCTGGAAGCTCCAGAGCAAAGCAAGTAAGAGGTATAAGCAATCCAAGATGACTCCTGAAGTCACCTTTAGGCCTCCACAGGCAGAAAGAGAGGGGAGTGGGGTGGAAAACAAACCTGAACTGATTGGGAAGCTTCCTTCTTGCTAGCCAGATATCATAGTATTAAAAGTGCTACTGGATTTCCGTTTAGGAACTGTTGGCCTAGTCCAATCAGTTCAAGGGAGTTCCCTGCCCTTTCAACTAAGGTTTTTATAGTCTCTGACCTTATACTGAGGTCCTCGATCCATTTGGAATAAAGTCTTATACATGGTGACAAGTGCGGGTTGAGTTTTAATCTTCTGCATGTGGAGATCCAGTTTTGCCAGCACCATTTGTTGAAGATGCTGTTCTTTTTCCGTTGGATTTTTTTGGGCCCCTTTGTCAAAGATCAAATGGCCGTAGTTGTGTGGGCTTATATCTGGATCTTTAACCCTTAACCATTGATTTGTGTGTCTATTTTTAAGCCAGTACCAGGCTGTTTTTATAACTATGGATTTGTAGAATAGACTAAGGTTTGGTATGGTGATACCTCCAGCAGGATGGAGCCAAGGGCAGTGCAGGAACAGCAAAACTGAAAAAAAAATCAACAAACCATAATTCAGAAAATAAGAAATTCTACATCAACTACCTGACACCAAGCCAGCCTAATCTCTCTCCATCCTAAAGCTCAGGGAAATTTGCGGAAGAGGAGGCAGTAAAAATGTAAGAGCCTAAAGATGGGGAGGAGCAACGATATCCAAGACTCCATACAAGTTAGGGCCAAAGTAATCATAATAGGACTTTGCACAACCTGTGCAATGACTAATATGTCATCCACCCCCCTCCAAACTCTAGCATGGATCACAGGCTCTAAGATCCTTAGAGGCAAGGGATTAACAGCCACAATAGTGTTTCTATACTAAAGGGGAACACAAAAAAGAGCTCTAGGCAATGCTACTGAGTCCTTACACCTCATCAGAGAGGAGGACCCAGAGGGAAGTTTAACATACACACTAAAGGATGCTCCAGGAATGGGGGGAGGGGGCACTGGGATAAAGGGGGGTAAGGAAGAGGAAAAAGGGGAAGGGAGTAAGAGGATCCTGGGAGAAGTGGAGGGAGGGAGGGGAATGGGATACCTGTCAAGTTTGTATGAGTGGAAAAAATAAATCAAGTATAATAATAAAAAATGAATCCTTGTATGTCATCGGAGAGGAGGACCCAGAGGAGAGTTAGGCATACACAATAAAGGACTCTCTGGGAATTGGGGGGTAAGCACTGGGGGATGGGGAGGGAGGGGAGGGGGAGCAGGGGTTCAGGGGGAGGAGGAGGGAGGGAGGGAATTGGTCTACCTATTAAGTTTGTATGAGCGGAAATAAAAAATGTATTAAAAATTTAGAAGGAAATAAATAGCTATTCTGTGGTAAAAAGCTGAATCATTAATTGCTGAGTATCTGTGAGAAATCTTGTCTTCCACGCTCACCTGTCAAAGTCCCACCCTCCTCTTCCTACTCTGTAAGGATGTTCATGAGGATATTTAGTATCCAGGCACTAGGCAACAAGTCAGACTTCTTAACATTGAGAAGAGCTGGCTTTCAGTTCCTGAAACCTTCAGCCACCCGTCACACAGAGAAAAGCAAACGTCAGAGCCCTCTCTCCTAAAACGTCATGTGACTCAGCAGAGATCTCCATCAGATGCCAAGCACAAGACTGAAAAGCAGTGAACAATGAGACCGCTTACCCTGCAGTGCATAGCTAGCTACGGGTCCACACTTGTCAGAATTACCTTACTTTGGCTCCCTGAGACAACACTCTGACACAACCAGTTTAAGAGAAGGTGATTCATTTGGACATGGTTCCAAAAGGGAGATAAAGTCCATTAAGTCGGAATCTCACAGCAGGAGGCAATGGGTGGATGAGAAGCTGGAGGAGGTTCAGGTCACAGTCATCATTCTGGAGGCAGAAAGAGCCAGAGGCAGACTGCAGAGGCATCACAGAGCCACCAAAACCCCAGGGCCTGCCCTGTGTCATGCCTTCCTTCAGCACACAACTTTCCCAAACATTGACATCAGCTAAGGACACAAACACATGAGCCTGTGAGGGGAGGGACATCAGCTAAGGACACAAACACATGAGCCTGTGAGGGGAGGGACATCAGCTAAGGACACAAACACATGAGCCTGTGAGGGGAGGGACTACTCACATTTAAACTATGGCAGCAGCGGATAATAAGACACTGAGGTTGAGTATTAAAACCCTCTCTGTGCTCTCTGGTTGATGAGGTCTGAGAGTCTGGCATGTCACCTATGGTAGTGAAGAAACGGCACATCGGCTTCTACTGATATGTGACCCAGGGAGAGGAAGGTCATTGTGATGGAGGATGGTGCAAAATCACCTCCTTTCTTTTGTGCCTCCTGTGACCTGTGTTTGGGCCGCCACAGGAGCTGGAGTGCACATTCCTTCTGCTAGGAGTTTCAGCGGAAGTCCTAGAAATGTCTCCCAAACAGCTCTGTTTCTGACTGTGAACTGTGCTAAGCAACCTTGGAATTCTTGCTCCTTTGGGTTGTAAGTTCTTAAACTGTAAGCATGAGACTCCAAAGGAGTGGAAAATCTTAATAGAAATATCATTTATAATCATTTCCTGATAGTACCCACTTTTGGTTTATTTCTCAGAAATATGAGTGCTGTATTTCACTGTAAATGGTACTTTCATGAAGGGAAAAATTATTGAAGATAGAGAAGCTATTTGAAGGAGAAGCTCATTTCAAACTTCAGGCTGAAATGTGACATAACTCATAGTTCTTCAGGAGGTGAAACTTTTAATAGCATTTTCAGTGAATTCCAATGAACTTGAAGTTATGTTGGTTTTTTCTTCTTATTTTCCTTCCTTCTTCCTTATTTTTATTTTCAGTTTTGTATTCTTTTGGAGTTTCATACATGAATACAATAAATTTCTGATATTTTCACACCTTGATTCTTAATACCATTCCCCTCTCCTTTCCCCATTACAATCCTTCTCCCTGTTGGTTTCCCTGTTTTCATGGTTCTGATGGCACCTGCCTGAGCACATCGATGGGTGCATCATTTGAGGAAAGCATCCCCCCATCCAACAGCATTCACTCTCATCAGTCTCTCTGAAAGGACCTCCTGAGATCGTTCCGCAACATGGTGAAATATTGATAGGACAGATCTCGTGCAGGGCTTATGGAAGTACACATAGCTGCTGTGAATTCATGGATGCAAAAGCCCTGCCATGTCGAGGAGTAATGTCTTACCATAACCTTGAGCCCTTCAGGCTCTTACCAACCCTTCTATGATGTTCCCTGAGCCTTAGGATAGAGAATAACTCAGACGTCCTTTTTAGAACCTAACAGTACTGAGTCGGTTATTTTCTACAGTTTGGTTAGTTGTGATTTTCTGTATTTAAATATTGTCCATTGTAAAAGGAAGCTTCTAGATTGACTTCTGAGTACTTCTTCAATCTATGGGTGTAATAGCAAATGGTTAAAAGACAGTTTGATATAATGTCTTTATTGATAAACCTTAATAGTTTGAACACTATCAGGACTATGTCCTCTTCCCCTTTCATAGCTTTCTGCTATAGTTTCCAATACCAGGAATGTGATCTCTACTAAAAAGTGGGCCTTAAATCCCATCAGAAAGCTATTGGTTGTCCCCATAACATTCATGTCATTATTGCACTGATAGTCTCCTCTTGTTAGGGTGGCTGTTATTGTAACTTTCAGTTTCCACAGATTGATAAGACTCTTCACTGCTTTGGAGCTCCAGCAGTTTAGGCAGTATTTTCTGGCATGAGAGCTGACCAGCTGACCAACAAAGAGGAAGCTTCCAAATCAGCTCAAATTTGATTTTTCCCCATGTCCTGTGATCAACGTGTATTGTACCTTTAGCAATAGAATTTTATTATCCATTTCTGGAGGGCAACCAAGAAAGCAAATAATCCAATTAAAAATGGGCCTTGAAACTAAAAAGAGATTTTTTTGGAAGAAGAAATTTAAAATCAAAGAAATATTTTTAAAAGTTTTCAAATAGGGAGTGGAGGAATGGCTCAAGACTTAAGCTAAGCAAGCAGAAAGACCTGAGTTCAGATCCTGTCTCACAAGCAGAAGGACTTATGTTTTAGATCCTGAATTCCTATATAAAAACATTGGGTGAAAATGGCAATAGTCTATACTTTCAGTCCTGGAAGATGAAGCCCAGGAAAAGCCAGAGTGAGCAAAAAAGAAGATAGAAACAATCCAGGATGACTCCCAAAGTCATCTTTGGGCGACTCACACACACACACACACACACACACACACACACACACACACAGTTTCCTTTTTTAAAAATAATTTGTATTCTTTCCTAGTTTTATAAGCATATTGAGTACTTATCCCCGACACCCTCCTTCCCACCACTTTCCCATCCTTCCCTCCCTTCATCAATCCATCCCACTCCTTCCCACCCTCCCACCTGTCCACTTATGCGGGCCCCTGGATTCCCTCTGGTTTGTCTAGTCTTGTGGGGGTTTGGGCCTCTACGGCATACCAAGTGGTCCCTCCTTGGGTTGCTCCACTGACAGGGTCACTCCCCTTCACTCATCTATCCCTAGTCCCTAAGGTTTTCGCTGCTTGCAATTATCTCTCCTGAGATCCTTGCTAGTCTTTGGGGGCCTGTTGGTATGTCAGTCTTTATGCAGGTCTAATGAGAACAAGTTTCATCACAGTGAGTTCCAGGATGCAGCAGCCCCGGCTTGAATGGAATGTCTTGTCCAACAGTGGACCTTCCCATCTTTAGGCTTTTATAATCTTATCATTCCCTCTTCCACAGGCTTCTCTGAGCCTTACAAAGGGAGAGATTAGGTTAGCCTGATTTTGGGTGAGCATTTCAGGGTAGTTGATACTCTGCATTCTGGTGGCTGGTTGTTGTTCACTTCACTGTATGAAGAAAAGTTTTCAATTTCTGTAGTTGAAAGGGAAGTACAAGTTTAAATTACTCCAAGATATCATCTCACCCCAGTCAGAATGTCTCAGATCAAGAATTAAAATAACGGCAAATTCTGGTGAAGATGTAGGGAAAACCTTATTATTCTTGGTTGATGGGACTATAAACTGGTTAAAGCACTTTAGAAATCAGTATGAATAATACTCAAAAAACTAAAATTGAACCATCATTAATCCAGCTATACATACCACTTTTGGAAATATTCCCAAAGGGCTTTACATCTTATTACAGAGACACTTACACATTCGTTGCAGTTTAGGTATCCATAAATGAATGAATGGGTAACAAAAATGTGGTATATACACACAATGAGATACCATTCAGCTACAAGGAAAAAGAAATTATGAAGCTTCTAGTTAATGGATGAGGCTAGAAAATATCATATTATGTGAAGTATTCTAGAAACATAAAGACAAATACTATATGTTCTCTCCTACATGCAGATGCTAGCATTGAACCTTCTGATTTATGTACTTAATTTGGAATTCCTGTCACGGTCAGAAAATTTGAAAGGGACCATTAAGTGGGGGTAGGAAGGAGGAATAGTATGAAGAGTTTCAAGGAGGAGCTATAAAAGACCACAGGTAATAAGGTAGAAAGGGGGATAACAGGGGAAGTGCTCACAGGGGGAGGGAGATAAGATGACAGTTTACAGAAAGGGTTGATGAAATAACAAATAACACTAAGGTTGTAAGTCGCAACCAGACAAAAACCTCATATATGTCAAAAAGCATTTTTGTTCAAAGACTACTGTAAACTGACACATCCTACACAGGGAAATACAGAGAGGAAAATGGGGTTTAATGAAAAACACCCTATGATGTTCCTAGCAGAATCCATAAGCAATTAAACATGGCCTCCCTTTCTCCTTGTTAAGATAGGGCAAGGTGCTTGTGAGGTGACTAGGTTACAGTGTACAGATGTAGTACTGAAAGGTCAGTGGTCCGGTCTTCAGGTGGTAACAGTTTCTGTGGCTGACAAGAAACGTAGGAAATGTTAGAGACCTAAGAAGGATCTTAAAGAACAGTATAGGCACAAGGTATGGAAGAAAAAAGCAGACAGCAGGTGTCCCAGTTACTCTGCCTCTTGCCAAGAAATTTATGACCAAACATTTTATAGAAGAACAAGTGATTTTACTTTCTCTTACAATACCAGCAATAGTTCTTAATCCAACTTGGAAGGACTGTCCATACAAAATCAGGGACCAAGGGAACAGGACAGACCATTTCCATTTATCCACAAGACTGTTGAGAGAAGGACAATCCCTACCTGCCAGACCAGTATGTCTGCAAAGTATACCACAGGATGTCAGCTTCCTTAACCAGTTTCTTCCACTTCATTCACTTGCTCAGGATCTAGTCCCACCCACCATGAGCTGGGTTTCCCCATCAGTCAGAAAATTTCCTGCAGGCTTACTTGGGGCTCAACTGAACTGCCAAATCTTTACAAATGTGCCCAGAGTTCTGAGTCCTCAAACTGTCTGTTTGACATCTGCATCAACTATGACAGCATGAAGCTGAAATACATCAGGTCAGATGCAATGGTGTCCCTGCACTGAACGGGAGATTGAGCTGACTGCATTTGGCAACAATGTAGATCCACTGAAACTCCACACACAGTGTAAAGAGGTATAAACATTATAAAACTAAGGTACACATATTTAGAAAGAAGATTTAAAGTTTTTTAAGTTAAACACTAAGTATTTATGGAAAGTAAATGGAAATATAAAAATCTATACATAAATCTTCATAAAAGCTGTGTTCCTAGTAACTACAAACTAGAAATAACCCAAATGTTCATCAACAATTAATTGCATAAACAAACTATGGTATGTCCATCCAACAGCATTCTATTCAGAAATAAAAAGAAATGAATTATTCATAAGTAACTTGTGTCTAACACAGTAAGGCTAATGAAAGAAGAGAGACAATAAAGAAGGCATGTTGAATGGTTTCCTTTATACACGTTGTAGAATATGAACACTAATTTACTGGAAAAGCTAATCAGTGTTTGCTTGGAACTGTGAAGGAGGAAGAGAAGCAATCACAAACAGCTGCAGGGAACATTTGGATAGGAGTATGTTCCCTATCTTGATTGTGGTGACAGTTTGTCAACTGTATACATGTGAAAAGTGTATTAAATTTCACTCTTGAAATATACAAAATGCATTGTATGTTTGTTTTTCCTCAAGAAAATTGTCAATTCTAATATCTAATTGGTATTTCTAAGTAAATGTCTAAAAGAGAGAGAGATTGTTAGGACACAGAAATCAATATTTTAATCATCCTGAAAATCATGGATATAGACAAGTATAAATGAGGGACGGGAATGGAGAACAGATCCCATGGGAGTACTGAGTTGGTGACAGGCAAAGAAAGAAAACTTGTGAAGAAGGTATGCAGCATGCTGTGAGCAGATAAAAAGTCTTTGTGTTTTTAATTTTTTTTATTTTTATCTGTTGTCATTTTTTAGTAGGTAGGTGACCTGTGGCATAGCTTTGAGGCATGTCTTCTAAATTAGGTCAGTAGACTTCCTACATAGTTTAGTCTGTTTCCGTGAGCTATGCAGATCCATCTGTCTGCACAGGTCATTAGTTCTGGTCTTGGCAGAAATACATCCAAATGAAGGTGACACCAGGAAGAAAATTTTCCTTTTTTCAGGCAGTGTGGCATTTGTTAATTTTACTTCATCTCCTTTCTCACTTCAAACTTCTGAGTCTTCTCAGCAGCATGTGCTTCTGAGTTTGTACCTCAACTCCTGTGTAAGAAAGTCACAACTCTCCTCAGTAGCTGGGCGTCAGAACTGCTAGAAGACTGGACATCCAAACATGACCCAAGCACAGGTCTATTCATATGGCATTTCCAACCTGCACAAATAGTTTGAACATTCCATTAGCACACATTTTCTATTGAAAAAGAAACAAATGAATTAACACAGAAATAAATGAGCTCAGGAATGGGGGTGTTACTGGACATGTCTCCTGTTATCATTTTCTTCAATTTAAGGAGAAAATTGACTTGCTTGGGTATTTGCTCCAATGACTTCTGTTACTGTGATAAAATACTTTGACCCCAGCAACTGAAAGGAGGAAACATTTATTGTTTCAGCTCAGGGTTTCAGAGAGGTTCATGACAGGGAATGCATGGTGACAAGGAAGGCGTGACAGCAGAAAGAAGAGCTGGATCATATTTCATCAGCCATCAGGAGGGAGAAAGGAAGAGAGAGAGAGAGTGAGAGAGAGAGAGAAGAGAGAAGAGAGAGAGAGAGAGAATGAGGAACGAGGGCTGAGTTATCACACCTCAAAGCCCTCCCCAGTGATGGAATCCTTCAGCATGGCTGTCACCTCCCAAACAGCACAGCAGATAGGAAACGACGATTCAAGCACATGAACCTTTTGGGGACATTTTACATCTAAACCATGATGGAATTCAAAGTGATTATTTTCAAGAATCTGGTAGTAATACATGTAGAAATAAGAAAAAGAACTCAATGAGGTCACTAATATACTGATAGGGCCAAAACAACATGATCGCATTCTTGGGTTGGTATGACAGTTTGCTTCAGAAAATATGGTAGAGGAGGACCTCACTGCACACCAAACCTTGAGCTTAGGCTTCAGTAAATAAAGGTGATCATGTGATACCGATGGGAGGAGAGCTCTGGATGGACAGCAGAGACAAAGCATACCTGCACAGATGAAGTGAGTCTGTATAACTAGAGGAGACAGAGATAGGCAGGTGAATAGGAAGGAGGGGAGGCAGAGATTGAGGAAGAACAAAGACTATCATACCAATCAGATTCTTCTCTGGCTACCAGATGGTTTTGGAATGGGGAGGTGAGAGCTGCCATGATACATCTGGCTTCTGTGTACTGGTAGTAGGGAGAACAGTTCAGGAGCTGACAACCTGGAATGAAGAGCAGGGTGAGGGCCACAGCATGAAGAGATAGCGCTTCTCTGCGGTACCTTATTCCCGCAGGGAGAGAGTGAGCCTGTGCTCCTCTCAATTATAGTCTCCATAGAGGAGTGGACGTGAGCGTAGGGGAAGGAGAACCTCGGGATTGTCGCTTGCCTGGAATGAGCAGCCATGGGTTGGTGACACTCTTCACTGAGCTGGGCTGGTTCATGAGAAGAGCAGATTTTGGTATGATGGGAGGATAAGAAGTTCTTTGGACGAGTTACGTCACTCTTTGGACACAAGTCTTGGAGTGCCCCTAATTACATTGCCTTTTTCTCTCTGGGATCAAGAGAGCAACCAGAAACAGATATTTGCTGCTTGGAGTGACATCTGGGCAACAAATCAGTTGAGACTAACCGAAGCATCAGAAGCACAGGAGGCAGAAGTCACGACAGCAGCACAGAGGAACTGATGCAACCCATACAAGCAGTCACTGAGAAACCAATGGGCAGGACTGAGAGGAACGGAAGTGGGGCTTGTGTTGACAAAGACAGGGTCACTTTATTATCAAAACAGAAGTCACTTGTGCCCAGAAACACATATCTACCTGACATAGCTCTACAGCCATGGTGTGTGTGTGTGTCTGTGTGTGTTGCTGGAAGTCGAACCCAAGATCTCACACATACTAACAATGTACTACATCACTAAACCACAGTCAGTACTTTGAGTCATCCTCCTGAATGACTGCATAAGATCTGCTGCATCTAAACCTCTGTCGGCAGTTCCCCGTCCTCACACAGGGAAGCCCTGAACCAGCTTCACAGGTGGGTTTTCCACTAACACATGCAGGTGAATCATGAAGCTTCCACCACTCTTTTCTGAAACCATGAGTCCTGGATAACTATGGAAGATTTGAAGAGCTTTTCAAACTCTCTTGCCTTTTCTTCGTAGAAGGTGTTGGTGGGAGGAATCAGTGAGGTCACAGGCTAGAAATCAGTATTATGTCATAGGCTCTGCTGAGTGAATGCTGAGGAAGGAGAAACTGTCTGTCTATAGAACCTTGCTACTAAAGCATCTCCACAGACCAGCAGTGCTGGCATTGCTAGGAGCTCTTGTATGATAATGTCACCTGGGGGTTTGTTCAATGCTGGACCAAGCTTTAGGAGGTCCGGAGAGCCCGGAGCCCTCTCCCCATTCTGGTGAAGCTGACTCTTGTCCTGAAAAGGGAGCAGAGTTCTTGGGGCATCTGGAAGTTTCAGAGCCTCCTGTACTCTGTCCACCTGCAGTTGGTCTAAAATTAGAAGTGGACACTGGTTTTTAATCCCTGGCCCTACAAACATTCCTTGCTACAGGGCTTCCCAGCTTCTTATAGCTTCTTAATTTTCAATACACAAGATATTGATTTGTTTTGCAAAATGCTCCAGTGGGCAAAGTCGAATTGACTGTTCTTAAAGACATAGGTTATAAAAAAGCCAGGAGACCTCACTGCTACACTCTTCTGACATTAGAAGGCATTAACAAGCATGTTCATGCCCATGAACCTTTGGAATCAATGCTGTCCTCACTTCCAAAGGTGCTTCCAATGGTATGCATCACCTCCACTTTCCCTTCCCTCACTTCCCCTCTCCTCCACAGTGACTTTTCTTCTCAGACACTTCGGTGTTCTGAGGGAATATAGGTGTTAACTTACTTGTGTTGATACAGAAAGGGACAGAACTGCGGCCAGTTCCCTCTAGCAGAATCTTCCCTGGGCTGTCTGCAGTATCCCATCCCCACTCAGCAACATTCTGAGATGCTCCCTAATGACAGGGAAACTCCGAGGGAAGCTGGCAGATCAGAGCACAGGAAGATCCTCTGAGCATTACGTTCCAGACTATGCAACTGGCTCTTTTTGGTCAGATAATTAAGCATTAACCTTTGCCACTCAAGTTAAAAACATGGTGATTAAAGTAATAAGAAGGCCACCGGGCTAAGCAAGAAAGCCAATCTGTGATCGCCTTCTTGGTCTCGGGATTTTACTTTCAGGTTTTGAGGTATGGACTAACATGATCGTTTTTCAGAATATGGCCACAGTGAAGACTTAACATCATTCATGAGACCTACATGTTTATAAACAAGCATGTTCGGGTGGCCCCATGCTTGTGCCAAAGTATTGTTTTAAGTGGCCCTCAAGCTGTTCCCAACAAATGCTCAGTTGACATCCTGAGTACATTAGTGCCAGCATTTGGTGGTGGGCACAAGTAATTGCCTACTTACTGCTGTCTTAATTCTATTACTGTCTTCCCATAGTTTGGACTACCTGCTGTAATCATGGTTATCCTGTCAGAGGAAATTATTTCATACTGTGAAAAGATTCAGTTGGGGCAGCATATGGTGCTATGCAAATCACAGGTAAGATGAGCAACTTAGGAAGAGTCTAGCCGGATGACACTGGCTGATACCAACAAGCCAGAAGCTCTAATTAAATTGTCTAACAATTACTGATTGCTGGGACATGAAGCTAATATAATTTCTTTTTTTCCCTTTTGACATTCATACACACACTCACTTTTGTACAAGTAGTGCCTGTTGTGAACAAACACTCTCAACAGCACACAGCACAAGAAACAACTTAAAGAAGTCACATGAAGTTGCCTCAGCTGGAAACAACTGCTGGAACCTCCGGAAACAGGGTTTCAGGAATCCACAGGCAGCAGGAGCAAGATTGGAAGACACAAATAAAATCCAATACTGTCTCCTTCAGAGAAGTTTTCTAAGTGAGAACCACAGTAAAAGCTGACTTACATAGTAGCTCACTAAGATAAATCTCCGCATTTGCACTTGAAAGGCAGGAAAAGGCAGAAAAACTGCAAGTTCAAGACCAGCCTGGGCTCTCCTGGATCCTGTCTGGTACCAAACAATCTCAACTCTCACAAGGTTGAAACAAGAGAATCACAAATTCCAGTCCAGCCTTGGCTCTACAGAAATTCTAGAACAAACTGGGCTACATAGCTCTAACTATGTGGTAGAATCTGTGTCAAAAACAAAAACAAACAACAACAACAAAAAAAGACAAAAAAAAAAAAAAAAAAAAAAAAAAACACAAGAAGGGAAAGGGAAAGGGAATTTTACTGAAGGCCAGATGTTTTACTGCTACTACTAACCTCACCTTCCATTTTCCTCATGATCTGTTGTTTGGTGTTCTAAGATTCCACTTGCTTTGCATCACATCGATCCTGCTTAAAATGTTCAAAGGTCCACATCTCAGCCTTCCTCCCTGACTCAGTGTCCTTACGTGTCCCATGCCACCCAGCACACGTACATATGGTAAGATCTATAGAGTGACCACAGGCGTTTACCCTATGGCTAAACATCTAAGAGATACTGGAACATGAAGTACACTTTGCTACCTTAACAAATACTGTATCATAAAGTAAAACTCAAAAACAAGTGGAAAACTGTAGTCATTTTTGTTTTGTGGTTTTTCTGGGTTAAAGTTGTTTTTATTTTATTTATTTTTTTAGTTAATTTTTTTATGTATTTAATTGAGCGTGTGTGTGCGTGTGTGTGCGCATATGTATGTGTGTGTGTAGAACCACAGGCAAATTCAGGAACCACCATGGACACCTCCACCTCCTCCTTGTTTACTCTGCCCCAGGATTCACAGGCTCCGCCCTACCAGGACCAGAAACGCAGTCCGCCCCGGCTTCCGCCCGGCGTCTATACGTAGGGTCTAGGATCTGAACTCAGGACCTTCTGCCTGCAAGGCAGAGGCTTAACCCCTGAGCCACCTCTCCAGCCCCTGTTTTTATTATTTTGTAGTACAGACCCAATGTCTCACTCAGGCTACATCAGAGGCTCACACAAACACACACACACACACCACACACACACACACACACACACACACACACACATATGCACAGTTAAAAGTAGGAAAATATCATATATAAGTGGAATTACTTTTGTTTTTAGTGATGTTTCAGTGTTCATATGAGTAATAAGGGAATACATAATTCTTTAAGTATTATGCACATATTTTTGTGTTTTAGCAAAAAATTCATGTATGTTTTATAACTGAGATATTTTTATCATTTGTATTCTTCTGATAGTAATGAACCAAAGGACTAAAAATTAAATGTAAGTCCACATGATAAACAAGTATATTTAAACAAATTTAAATTAAGATAGATATAATGAGAAATCAAAATTTTTACATGGATTTTCATGATCGATCAATGGTAGCTGATTATTGAATGTTGCCACTAAGAAGTCTGAAGACATTTTTTTCTTACACTTATTTGCTTGGGTCCCACAAGACTCTCTGTGCAGAGTAGCTGACCATGAGTAGGTCATTTTTTATCAGTTTTTCTGCTCAGTCATTTTGCAAAGACTGAATCTTACTGAAGGCCAGATGTTTTACTGCTACTACTAACCTTGCCTTCTGTTTTCCTCATGTTCTGTTGTTCAGTGTTCTAAGATTCCACTTGCTTTGCATCACATATGAGAAGCTAGAGAACCCAGAAATTTAGAACCAGACCACAAGCTTTCCCTCCACGAGACCTTGGGTGATGACGTCCATTCTTTAGTAACTGATTTTCTCCTGTATGAGGGAAGACCTGTTTTCATAAGGTTTTGCTAATAATACAGCTGTCTTGGCTGTTTTACTTGTTCCTGTGACAGTTGTCGACTGACAGGAGCAACTTAAACGGAGAAAGTTTTACTCTGGGTCACAGTTGAGAGAATATCATCAAGGCAAGTTGTGTGAGTCAACTCGCTGTCAGGACAAAAGAGCCACCCACAGTGACTCACTTCCGCCAGAAGTGTCTCCCAACACAAAGCTTTTACAGTCTTCTCTAACACCGTCAGAGTTGGGGGGCAACATTTCAAATACCTGAGTCTGTGTTTCACATTTCACATTCAAAGCACTCCAACAGCCTTATAAAATGTTCAGCATAGAAGAACCATTATACAAATATTACGTATTGCTATGACTGATGTGATAAACCATCATATTAGTACATATGATTTTACTTTATTGCTTCTTTATTTTTAATTAAACATCAGCTGACTCACTCTCCCTCACAGACCATCTAGGAGGTCCTCATGGCTGTCTTCCCCCAGTGCTATTAAGAGACAAAAACCACACTGGAAACAATGCTGTCACTTAGGATCTAGCTTTAAAAATCACAAACTATAATACACATTAAAGGATGCTTCAGAGATGGGGGGAGGGGGCACTGGGAGAAAGGGAGGGAAGGGAGAAAGGAAGGGGAAAAGGGGGGGAAGGAAGGTCCAGGGAGGGGTGGAGGAAGGGAGGGGACAGGTTATGTGCGTATGAGTGGGAAAACAAATAAATAAATAAAAATCACAAACTGTAAACATGCAGCCAGCTAAGCTCATCAGTCATGCCCATGCAGGGGCGGAAGCTGACAAGACAAGAACCTTACACACTTTGGACACTGGTAGATAGTACTCATAGCTTAATAATAGGAATGGTTTTTGGTTAAACAGTGAAATAGTCTTCTCACTTAGTAGTTGTATGACATTTTTGATTTTTATAAAATGAGCAAATAATATGTGAATTTGGTGAGCAACATAATGCGTATCTTGGAGCTAATTAAAGAAAGTTGCCAGCAGTGCGTGGGAATTATTGTCTGTAAAAACAGGTTCCTAGCTGTCTTAGCTTCTTTTCTACTGTGGTGGTAAAATACTCTAACAAAAGCAACTTAAGGAAGCATGGAATTTGTTTGGCTGACCGTTGAAAGGGACAGTCCTGCAGAGTGGGGGAGTGACAGGATAGCAGCATGAGAAAATAGTTCTCATGGTGTCCAGAGTTAAGAACACAGAGCAAAAAATTGAAAATGCATTTATCTCTCGGCCCCTTTTCTCTGTTTACAATATTTGGGATCCCAGTCATGCAATGGTGCCACCCACTTTGGAAGGCTCTTCTCACCTGAACTGACGTCATCAATAGTGTGTGTGACTAGAGGCCTACCTTCTTGGTGCCAAGGTCCTAAGTATCTCAGTTTATTGCAAATTGACAGTAAAGTGATGACGAAACAGCTACAGGGACTACTGCAGTTTTCTTTTGGCTCCCGCTTGTCCCATTGCAGCCTTAGGTCAGCTTGGCAAGAGCGCTCATACTGACACCAGGGACAGAGGGAACTGGCCACAACCACCTGCACAGGAACACAGAGAGGGGCAAACCTGACCTGGCAGACCGAGTATACCAAAGAACATCAGCTTCCTTAGCCCGCCCCCTCTAGTCTCATTCTCCTGCCCAGGGACTAGTCCCCTCGCTCTTATGCGGGCCTTGCCTACCAATCACACAGTCTCCTGTAGGCCTACTCAGGGCTTCATACAATCTCCTGCAGGCCTCCTCAGGGCTTCACACAATCTCCTGCAGGCCTACTCAGGGCTTCACACAATCTCCTGCAGGCCTACTCAGGGCTTCACACAATCTCCTGCAGGCCTACTCAGGGCTTCACACAATCTCCTGCAGGCCTACTCAGGGCTTCACAGAGTCTCCTGCAGGCCTACTCAGGGCTTCACAAAATCTCCTGCAGGCCTACACAGGGCTTAACTCAACTGCCAGACCCAGAATGGAGCCTTCAATTGTCAGGTTGGCATCTGAGTCTTAGTAGGACAAGAAACACAGATCATCACACCAGCGTAGCCTAAGAACACTGCAGCCGGCACTGATGTTCCTTTCTCCACAGCAGAAGAGTGGGAGGCAAGGGCTCCTTTCTTCTTCTTGCCGACTGGATAAGGCGCCCACAGACCTTGAGTCCTTTCCTTCCCAAGGCCCTTTGTGAAGTGCTCCTTCCTGGCAAGCATTGTCATGTTCCCTTTCAGAACTGAAAGTCTAGGCACTGAGCGGGACTCGAGATTGCCATCCTAAATGTACTTCTCTGACATATCTATTTCTAGTTGATTAGTCTAACTGCAGATCTCAGTCGACAAAAGAATAGCTCGGAGAAGTCATCCTTTCATAAGGACACTTAAACCCACGTGCATTAATAAATAGTGGACGTGGCCAGAACAGTGGTTTCCCTGCTACTCTTCTCTCAACTTAGGAAAAGCTTTCACAGGAAGAAGAGACCCATTGTACGTCTACTACCTTGGCCAGTGAGAGATGACAGCAGGTGGCTGTCACCTGAGGGGCTGCATCTCTTTCACAAGACCCCTTGCTTGCTGCTGCCCTCCTTCAGCCTTTCGTGGCCCATGCACATCTCTCCCATCTGCAGCCCCAGCTGTTCTCCTGTTGCTTAGCTTCCTGTAAAGCTCAGCTGTCCTTCCTTAATGAATCTCACCGCTTTGGCTCATGGACATCTTCAATTGATTTCATAGACTTAAGGTAAATTCAGAAAGACAAAAGTAAGCGCTAGGCCTTCCTAGCATCATTTCCAAGGGGGCTAGTGACCAGATAAAATACCTCACGACCATCCTCAGGCCTGACAGATCAGCGCCAAGTTGAGCACCTCCCTTCTCTGGCATCCTCCCCTCCACCCTAGACACTCTACTTTCTGTCCCCAGGTTCCTCTGATTTCTTTCCTTGACTATCAGCTTTTCAGCTAGCTGTCATTGAGTATCAACATATTTCCTGGGTGTAAGACCCAGTAGAGTCTAGTAATCTCACTCAGAGGAGTCACATTTTAATAGCCCTTATTTCAGGCGAAAGCATCTTCAGTATCCCCGAAGAATAGATCCTTGAAGTAAATTGCAAGCACATCCCTCAAGCGGCATCTGGTAACCTTGTGTTGCAGCCCCCTGCCGCCTAAGAGACCTAACTTTAGTCCTTCGGATCACTGGACACTCGTGGGACTCTGTCTTTATTCCTTTCTCTGCCCTCTCCCCACTTAGTCTTCTGAGTCAGAATTCACACACATGCCCCCTTTACGTCAGCTCCCCCAAATGTCTAAGGAGACTCCATTCTTCCTTCCCTCCCTCCTTCCTTTCTGAGTTTCAAATTTGGGTCCATCTTTTAACTTGGGGCATGACTTTCCCCACTGCCAGGCCAGTGTCTTTGCTTGTTCCTCCTGCTCTGTACATCGTGTTGTGTTCCCTCTGAAGACCTGAGCAGTTTAACGCTGTTCCTGCGCACTGCCTTCCTGGGGGAAGGCTCCCAAGCAACTATTTGACTGGCAGCCCAAACTCTGGCATTTGGACAACCAGTAGGAGCTTCATATAGGCATTTAGTTTTGTTTTTGTTTTTTAAAGACTGACACTTGGCATTAGAAAGATGGCTTATTCGGACAAGCACTGGGATCTAAGTGTGGGCTCAGCACCCACTTAATAAGCCAGGCATGGTGACGAGTTGCTAGTCAGTTGGTCAGGTTGCTGTGAGAGAACACCCTAAGTCAAGCAATTTGAGGGGGAAAGGGAGGCTTATCCAGTTTAAGGGTTCCGATGAGAGATACATCTCTTATGGCAGATGCGGCGAAGCTGCAGTCGGCTAAGTCACTGCAAACATCTTGGAGGCTGAGAGCTGCAAGACTCCTTCTGAAAAAGCAAACTTCTCCTGGAGGTAGGATGGAACTAATCTACCTCCAGGCCCACCCCCTGTCACTGCCTTTCTCCAGCAAGGCTCCACCTCTCAAGGTGCCATGACCTTTCCAAACACATGAGACTGTGGGGGACACATTTCAAACCATGACAGTAGATCTAGTCAACTCAATGAACTTCAGTCTCAGTGAGAGATCTGGAGTCAACCTCTGGCCTCTGCAAAAGCATGGATGCACCTGCACATGAGTGCATGTGTACACAAATAACACACACACACACACACACACACACACACACACACACACACATGACAGCTGGATCTGTTGGCAGTAATCCATTATACGGAAGGCTAAGGCCCAAAGGTCAAAAGATTCAAGGCCTACAGTTAGTTCAGGACCAAAATAAAAGGTATAAACAGAATACGAGGGATTTATCTTGATGACACAGTACTTCCGTGGCATGCATGAAGTCACGGGTTCAATATCCAGTGTGACAAAAGAAAGCAAAATAACAATAACAAAAAAGAATGAAAAAGTGGCTTAATTAGCCAGTTCTGAACCATTCTAGGTCAATTTTATTTCTCTGAACTCTCATTTTGCCTTTTTTGTGTGAGAGGGTTAAACTGGGCTTGTCCTAAATCCATTCCTGACAATAAAATATTACGTGCACTATGCTGCAGATTGGGTGTCAAGACCTAATCTCTCCAAAGTGAAGAATTAATATCTTTCTCATGGTGTGATAAGAAGAATGAGGTTCTTTTGAAAGCACTGTTGACGAATGTTTGTGCAAATAAAGGAACATTCCCGTCTCTGTTGACTCATGTAGCGTGGAACAGACCTTCACATTCTGAAGGAAACTGAGACGGTGAAGGAGAGAGATGCTTTCCAGATCTCCAAGGTAGAGGCAATGTGACCTGCTTTTGTTCTACAAGTATCAACTGCAGCAGGCCTGTGTCTTTGCATGCTGGAGGTTACAGGTGACTGGGACCCAGGGATGGCTCTCAACTGGGGGTATCACCATACCTGTCATGTTCCTTGTCTTTGCTCATTTGCAGCTGAAAAGCAGGAGGCACCTTAAAGAAAATGTTGGCCGTGGGACTTCAGAGAGACACACATATGCTCACTGGATGCTCTGCCCATCCCACTTGCATGTTATCCATCTTAGGGAAGACCTAGGCCTAAGTCAGTGATAGCAGGCCTGTCTCTTCACTCTCCCTACCCTCTTCCACTCCCCGATTGTGTTCCTGTGATAGATTCAGTCAAGAACCCAAGCTCACCTGCGCTGTGAGGGTGGTTAACAGTGACCTACAGCTAACCCCTGCTCCTGAGGGCGAGACCATCTCGCTGGGAAGAAGTGTCCTTCTCCAGAACATAGTCAGTGATGGACAGACGTGGGATACAAGAGCCAACTTCCTTCCTTGCCTATAAGACAAAGCTGTTATGTGGAGCCTGACCAGCCCCTTCCCCTAGTGAATCAGACGCTAGTTCCTCCTCCCCTGGGGCCACATGCCTGCTGGGCTTCTCTTACACTCTACCCTGTGTCCAGCTCCACTTCTAAGGAGCCGTACTTCCTCTCATCTTTTCTCAGTCACTCCACTCAACACCACTGAAGAAAAACCATTGTAAGTGGGAAGTGTATCTCATTACAGCACAACTGTTGTACATATTCTTGACAAGAGGCAACTTAAGGGAGGAAGGGCTTGCTGTGGCTTACGGTCTGAAGGGAAGAAGGCAGCAGAGGTGTAGAACAGCTGGTCATACTCTGTCTGCAGTCCGGAAGCAAAGAGCAGACAGGAAGTGGGACCTCAAGGCCTCACCCCAGGGACTTACTCCCTCCCATTAGACTCTAGCCCTAGAAGTTCCACAATTTTTCAAAACAGCGCCACCTGCCGGGGTCCAAGTGCTTAAACACATAAGCCTATTGGGGACATTTCCTATTCAAAGCACAGCAGGAGATTTATGAAATCCTGACATGTTCCTCTGAGGTCTGGTTCCATTTCAGATCGATGCAGAGCTGGCACAAGGAAGCCTGTAGAGGCACGGATTCCACTTAAAGGACGCCGAGTCTAGCTCTGATTCCAACAATCCTCTTTGCTGGTGGAGCTCTTGGGTCACCATTTCCCCTCCTGTCAAAGGGTTAAAGGAGATGAATGAACCCCAAATTCCCTCCCTGTTGCGCCATTCTGGATTTTATGACTGATACCCCTCTCTCTGGTTTTACCCAGGAGCAAGGAGAAATGTGTGGATCTACGTCCTTTCCCAAGCGGAGAATCCGCACTTGCATTCAGGTGATATTTATCCAGCACGTAGAGATCCAAAGCGCTGAGTCTGCCTAAGTGGTCCAAGCATTGACTTTTGGGTGGGAAGCTGGCAGGGGCCTTGCTCATTTCACTCTAGCCATGATGTGACTTTCTGTGCTTCTTGGCTCTCTGCATTCATAAAACGATGTGACAGTCTGCTGAAAAAGACAAAACCTGCTCTCACCAGTGCAGGGCTGGTTTATAATAGAAGAGTGCTCATCGAATCTGTCACAGGCTACGCTGTTCATTTGAAAAGCGGCAAGTTTGCTTGCTTTTCCTTCCCTTTTCGCTTCAGAACATGTTTGCAATCACTACTCTATCCGGCCTTCCTTGTGACCTTGTGAAAGGCTACTTTTTTTATCTGGAAATTGAAGAAACTAAAGCAGAGTGTAGGTGTGTGACTTGATTTTAAAGTGATACAGAACTAATGGTACCAGCAGGCCTGTAACATGCACTTAGCTCTCATGCTGCCTTTTAAAACAGTCTAGAGGTGGCAGAAGTGTTTTCTGTGCATCCCCAGATTCCCAGATGGTGACTCGCTGGGACACAATAAGAGAGATCTATGATGAAACACGCTGGGTCAAGCATGCTGCTTTAAAATAATGTGTCGTACAGTCTTGCTGTTGAAGCGTTTCATCAGCGCTATGCATGCAACCTGACTGACCATACGGTCCCTACCTCCAGATCACGCAGCATCTTAGAAAGCACTGCAGTAAATGGAATTCATTGGCACTTATGATATTCACAGTCTGGCTATTTCAATGATTCCTGGTACTAGGTGGGCAGAGCCCACTACTCCCACTACTTCAGCCACCAGTAGCTCCATAGTTTGGCCTTGCAGATCAAACCTTGTGTGTACTCAAGTGTGGGTGAGCTCTGTTTGGTTGCGTCTTGGCTTTGGAAAGGGTAGTCACAAGGATTTACAGTCATTCCAATCCCACCTTTTCAAAGTTCCCAGTTGGCTGAATGAATCCTCACAATCGGAGTGCACAGGTACAGCACTTAGGAACGGCCCATGGTCTCTTAGTGTTAAAACTTGCTTGGGGCTGCAAAGGTAGCTTAGCAGGTAAATTTATTGTTGTACAGTGTGAGGATCCAAGTTTAGATCTCCAGAACCTGCATAAAACTGGACACAGAAGCCCATGTCTGTAATCCCAGCACCCCTGCAGCAAAGTGGGACGGAATGATGGTAGAATCACAGAAGCTTGCTGGTCAGCCAGTCCAGTGTATGCAGAGGTAACAACCTAGAGAGCCCAGCCCCCCAGGTCATCTTTTAACATCTGCATGCATGTTGTGGCACATTCACATGCAGATTTCTCTCTCTCTGTTTCTCTCTGTTTCTCTGTCACACACATGCGTGTATACTTGCTAAACTCATGCGTGTATACATGTGTACACACCACACACACATGCAACCTGATCTTCGAGATGATTTCTCCCAAATATCTCCAAGCCCTCAAAAGTAGAGGGATACCTTCTACAATGATAAGCATTTAATTGTTCACATTTAGTAGAATTTCTAGGATTCTAGCCATCATCTCCACACAGACAGATACTGCCTCTTATAGATAAATACTGAGTGCTTATGTTAGAATCACTATGTACCTCCTCAATCCTTCTGCTTAGTATGTCCCTAAGACTTTTAATTTGCTCAAATCTAGATACCAAACTTCCTACCCCACTGGTAACAGTGAGCTTTCCTATATGTTTTCTTTTTAAATCTGCTTTGGCTCTTTCCCTTGACTTGATATGCACTCATGGCCAAAAAGCGTTGACACTTAAGCCCTGACTTAAGATCCTGAGGAATCCAGAAGACAATTCCATGAACATCCTAAGGTTTCACCTGTTACTGAAGTCATTGTGTTCTATGAGTATTGGACTTCACTCTGCAGATTCTTCTATAATACATGTCATTGGGATGTTTGGATTTGCTTGTCATTCCTTTCTTTTTGAAGAGAATCTTGCTAAACCCATGATATCTAGAACTTTAGTTCCTCCTGCCTCACCAACTGAATGTTGGGATTGCTGGTGGGCGCCACCATACCTGGGGCTACTGTGCATTGATGAGAGTAAAATGGTGGTAAGTCACTGTCTATGAACTTAGGTTTACTCCTATTGGATCTAATGTAGAGCTAATCCAAAAATATCTTATGCAGATTTCATCATGGTAGAAGCAGATTAGCTCATCCTCTTTACCCTAATCCTGTACAATGACAATAACAAGCCAATTGCTCCAACATCTTACAAAGGTAGAAACGTGTTACCATTTCTTCTGTGTCTCCATCCAGCGCTGGGGAAAAGTACTAGCTGACCTCACTCTGGAAGCATCCATCATGAGGATCATTGCTAGTCTCCTGCCCAGGTAGAAAAATGTAAATCAAATAGTAGCCCTTAAAACTTCAAAAGGCAAGCAACACAATCTTGTCCTCTGACATTTTAGTGATGGTCAGACATCCAGCAACTGATTTCAAGGGCAATGGGAGAAGTTGCTCAGGCACAGGGTCTCGGAAAGGAACATCACAAGCCCTGCTTTCAGCTCTAATGCACAAAGTTTCACCGGCTATCAAAGTACAACCTGAAGTCATGGTGAAGAAAGATCAGTAGAGCAATTTTGTTTCAAGTGCAGCCTGACCCTTGAGGTAACTTCAGATATCCAAGAGTTCTCAGATATTGGAGGGCAATACCAACACACATGTGACCTACTGATAGACAGACACACACACAGATGCATACACAAACAGATGCACAGACACATACACAGATGAACATACACACAATTATACATATATACAGATGTACATACATACACAAGCACAGAGACTCACACAGAGACATACACACGGATGCATATGCAGACACATGCACAGAGAAACACACAGATATACACATAGGTGCATGCACAGAAGCACACACACTTACACACAAGATATGCACAGAGACACAGATGCATACATAGGCATATGCACAGACACACACACAGATGCACAAACACACACTGATGTACACAGACACACACAAAGATACACAAACACACAGATGTACATATAGACACAGAGACACACACAGATGCACATAGAGATTCACACACAAAGACATACATAGATGCACATATACAAACACACATGCCTTTTCTCAGGTCACCTGGTATAAATGTGCTTATTGAGAATGTTCCTCCCTATGTTGAAAGCTTGGAGGGGGAGAAGTAGAAACTTGTATTCGCAAAGCATCCCTATGCTGACGGCTCACTTCTGCAGACCCACAGCAGAACAGCCCTTAATGTTTGGGCATTCACAGCACACGGCAACCTGACTCACACGTCTGCTCGGCACACTTTTGCAGACACAAACCCCAAGGTCTGTGCAGAGTGTCCTGTCAACCTGGGAGCTGGCTTGTTTTCTGTGACGCTTTTCTTACCAAGAAGGAAAAAGAAGGCTATTTTTCAGGAGTTTCTTTGAACAGTTCCTATAAATCAGAGTTGAAAGACATGGTGGCCAGAGGCTTTTTGAAGAAATTTCCGGTCTTTCTTCACTAGGCTTTTAAAGGAACACATCTGTAGAAGCCATTTTCTCTATCTAGAGCTAAGTAGACAGTCTTATACGGAGCAGAGAAGGTGAATTTTCTTTAAAAAATAAAGACAGAAAATAAAAAAAAGAGGAGAAAGGAAGGAAAGAGCAAATCGTAAGGAGTTTTTGGGTGCAGGAATTAGGAGCTTGTACTGGATGCATTCTATAACTCTATAAAGTGGAGCAAATTACAAGAAGACATTTCCTTCATTTTCTCTTGCTGTCCTTCCCCCATCGTGCTGCTCCTGGGCCCAGAGGTTAGTGCATTAGCCCACCAAGCCCCTCAAAGGTCTCAGCCTTTCCTTTGATGCTCTCTAGCTGCTTAGAAAGCAGACAGCAGTTTAATGAGACACATTCTCCTCGGAGACTCCTCTCCCCTCTAGGAATTCTGTAAGTGCTTTATATAAAACAGTAATAGGATGGTGCATCCAGACTCTCTGTCTCAGATACACTAACGGTTACTCCCTGTGGGAAGGAGGAGCAGGTAGCCGAGTGATAAAGCCATTAGGACTGACTGTGCCGTGTGAGCCAGTAGTCCCAGAAGTCACTTTTCTTGCTTGTACTAAGCATGAAAGGCAGCCAGTGAAAGGCTGGTCAGAGCAAACTTCTTGGTGGAATACAGGGCTGTTTATGGGCAGACCCCAGACTTAGTGTCATGGTTGCTGCTCATAGAGGCTGCAGGTGTGGGTGTAGGGGAACTGCAGAGAGGTGATATGTGAGAGATCAGCTATGCTGGCCCTACACAGGCAAACTGCCTGCCCCTGGCATTGATGGAAACCAAGGGAATCCTCGGGGAGGCCTTAGCAACACTTCCCAGAGCTCCAGGATGCAGATGAGAAGAGAACCTTATCCATGGAGAATTCTCTTCTCTTTCCACATCTGCTTCATCCTTATCTTCTAAATTATAGGGTTTGGGGAGGTTAGGAGACATTCGTGTAACTTTAGGTTGTCTGTGTTGTGTTCTTTCTAGTAATAGGTTGAGACAGCTATTGAGATTTTCTAATGAAAGATCAGCAAATTCTAGTCAGATCAGAAGAGATTAGTTAAAGGCAAGAGTGGTGCTGGGATGGATGGGACTGAGGTGTAGAGGGTAACTTACTGAACCAGGAGAAAAGGTTAAAGCAGAGGTGTGATTGTCTCGTCTTCTTTCTCTTCTCTTGTGTTGCAGTTCATCTGTATGGTTGCTGGTAAATGACCATCAAATGGCTTAAGGCAACAAGGGGTCTATTGTCTCTTACAATTACCTGATTATCTGGTTACAGTTCTCAGTCCAGCATGACAGGAGAGCTCACACCAACTCCACGGCCCAGGGAACTGGCCACACCATCTCTACATAATGGCCGAAAGAGGGACGATCCTTATTTGCCAGACCAGCATGTCTGGCCAAGTGTACAAAAGGATGCCAACTTCCTCAACTGGCTCTCAGTATTTTATTCAGTTGTTCAGGGCCTAGTTCCACCCACCATGGGCTGGGCCTTCCTCATCAGCTAGACAATCTCCTGCAGGTTTGCTCTGGGATAAACTCAACCACTAATTCTCCACAAATGTGCCCGAAGCTCAAACCCTCAACTCTCAAGTTGACACCTGTGCCTAACATCTTGTCTCCTCTTCTGTTATTTTCTTTTCTCCTCTTTTTTCTCTTACCTTCCTTTCCTTTCTCTTCTTTCTTTCCCCTTTTTTTCCTCTTGCACAAATCAAAAATTCTGTTCATCCAGTGAGATGATTTTAAGATACATGCACAAGTCCTCCACTTAAGAGGTAAGAACTCTTTCCTTTCCCCTTGAATATTGGTTGGTTTCGTGCCTCTTTCCTAATAAACAGAATAAGGCAAGCACGGCAGTTTATGACTTTAAATAGTAGGTTATCAAGTCCCACTGATCTCTTGCTTATTCTCTACAGGCCCTCAGTTGGAGCACTCATTCCAGGGTATGCCAGATGCTACGTCTCAAAGATTCTCTGCACTCATGGAGGGATACACCCTAAAGGAACCAAGGTCTCCTTTTCACACTATGTGAGTGTGCTACCTTGGAACCCGATCTTCTAGCCACAGGGGCTCTTCATTTGTGTACAGCCCATGTGGGCATCTTGATGGCAATCTCAAGAGAGATCCTGAGTCACCTGGCCCATGTATATATATGAATAGATAGCTATAAATGCATATTTATATATTTGAGATTTAAGTCTTGAGAGGGTATGTTACCGACATTACATAGCAAAGTCAACTGGTAATTTTCTTATTATGGAACAAGCAGTTATGATCCAGAATAATTAAAGACATTCCCATGCCATGGATTATTAACATTTACTTTTACAAAACATCTCAAAATATCCAAAGAATCAGGAAAATTGCCCAAACCCAAAAGCTTCCATTTTATCTATGCTTGGCCTTAGGGAATGAATCATTCATTTTCACACATGTCAAGAGTGCTCCCAGGCAACCCCCCTGGGCTGCGGAGCAACAGCTTCAAGCTGAAACTGATTCTGTACCCATCTGATCACCACTTCAAAGCAGTTTGGAAGATGTTTTCTATTGTGAACTTAGAAGTAAGTATGTTGGCAAACCTGAGGCACAAACAACAGTAAGATATCATGGGAGACGGAATCAGGTAGATCAAGAGTTTATGCAAAGTTATATGGTGAGTTTAAAGCCAGCCTGGGTTACACGTGATGCTGCCAAGAAGGAGGAGAAGGAAGAGGAAGAAATGAAGGAGAAGAAGACGAGGTGGATGAGAAAGAGGAGGAAGAAGAGAGGAAAAGAGATTGTATTACCTTCTCTGTGAAATCTCAATGTTAAAGAACTTCAGATTACAATAGGTATTTCTGGCACTACTGATTCAGGGAGGCCCTAGCCCGGGCTCCCGAATCCAGGAGGTCTGGCTACAGACAAGCCTGAACAAGGAACCATACAGGCAGAGGGATGAACAACCAATGGGCGGAGGGATGAACAACCAATGGGAAGGAGGGATGAACAACCAATGGGAAGTGGCTATCTAACCTGGACACCTAGTAAACAGCTAAATGATTGGTGGCTGCTCCCTCCCCGAGCAGAGGGGTGGCCACACCTGATTGGACACTGACCCTATATAAGCCCAAACACGTCTTGAATAAAGCTGAGTCTGCAGTCAACTAGTCCTCTGTCTGCTGCTTCTCGCCTGACTCCCCGGGGCTGGGCGGTGACCCTATCACCAACTCGCCCATTTGCCTGATGCTCATGAGACCCCTGCCACCCCCCCCCCCAGTTTGGCAACAGGTATTCTTGTGTGGTTCAAGTTTTTGTGAATTTTATCTGTGATCTTTTCATACCTACCTTGGTGCATTTGCTTTTCTTGTCAGAGCATCTTCCAGACCCGCCAGAGAAACATCATGTGATGAAATATTTAACGAGATTTTTGGGATCCTATAGTGAAACATATTCCATGTTCTGTTCAAGCCAATGAGAGTAAATAAGTCATCATCTATCCCAGAAGTGGTGTATCTTGCTGTCACAAGATGAGGGCTGTGGGTGAAGGGATCCCAGAGTCCTCTCTCAGGATAAGAAGCATGCGGAGTTCTAATTTTCTCAGCTACGGTTAAGTAGAAGTTAACTCTAGGATGTTTTACCTAAACAGATACATCTGTTTGATCAGTGATGTTTCAGTTTCTAAGTCATGTTCTTGGATGCTGTTAAGAGATCATTTATGAACTGACATTCTATTCAAATAGTAGTGCCTTAATTTCTGAAAAAAATGCTTAGTTCCATTTCTATTCCAATTGTCCATTTGTAGTGCACACAGACACACACTGACCTGAGCTGTAGAAAGGACCATGTAAATACTACATAACACTTATAATGTCCCTCTGGAAGTTTCTATTTCCAAGGGAGGAATTTCTGCTGGTCTTTGAGTCAACAGTCTATCCTGACGATAAAATGCACGTTTGTGAAGAATTCATTTTCCCAGAAAACTGATAGCCGAGAGTGAGACTATTCTCCTGGGGAGGATTTCCAGGATTCTCCTCTCAGCAAGGCACTTTCAAAGCCAATTCAGCGATCCCAAGCAGAGACCTGACTGACAGGCAGGCAGGATTGAACCACGAGGACTGCGCAGCAGCACATACTGCCTTCCCATGTGCTAAGCATCTGCCGCAAGACCCTGAGCCACTCAGAACCAGAAGATCTGCAGCAACACATATGGAGAAACCGAGGTCAAACATGGGAAAGAAATTAGGTTAGTGTTTCACATGGGCGATGTCAGTGTGATGTGGGAAGTAGAAAAGGAGCTGCCACGACAAACTCCTCCGTCCTGAAACCACTATAAATCACAGCAGAGCCTCAGCAACCTACACATATGACTCTTCATTGTGCTGGCCTCAGGGCCACTCAAGTCATCAAGGCTTGCTCCAGTGACTGGCATGGGTTTTATTCAAAGGAGCTTTGTGATTGAACCTTTGAAATTATCTTTTTTAATAGTAGACTCTGTAATGGGCATTCAGCAAATGTCTCTTCAGGAGAAAAATGGAGACTGCATTTTTTTTTTTAATCAGCCTGACCTTTTGCTTCTTTTCTAACTGAAGACAGAAAGGGACTCCACCCTTCCCTGGATCCTTCTTGAAACCAGGAGCCCGCCGAACATCCTCACGCTTACACATTTGCAGTCATGTGGCTCCCTAAGCTTCTCTGTCTTTCTGATTTCATCTTATTAGCACTAAGCCTATTAGAGCTTCCAGCAGAAGAAGCAAGCGAGGCAGTAAAGAAGAAACTGGACTTGCATTTTACACTTCCTTTTCTCCAAGAGCCAAATTATGTCATTTTTGTAAAAGCTTCTCTCCTCCTTTCCTACTGGGGCCCCAGCCATCACTTGTGGCTGACGGTGGATCTGCTCGGTGTGGGGGCCACTTATCTTAGTGGGGATCTGGGAGGGTGGGCTTTTAGAGTTGGCCCAAGCTGAGCTGTCTATAATTCTTCATGCTATTTAAGGAGGCTAAAAAAAGAATGAAAGAAAGAAAGAAAGAAGCCATCACTGTCTCCCCCAGTGCACCGATGTAGAAAATGCTAGTGAACATTTTCATTTGCAGCTCCAGCTTCTTAATCCCTTGCAGTAGAGGCAGGATAGCCAGCCGGCAAGTTCACTTTCACAGGCTCTACATCATGCTTGGCTCTCTTGGTAAAAACTGGCACCGGGACAGTACACAGAGGCAAGAAGGAACACCTAAAGATAGCCCAGAGTGCCCCACCAGCAGTTTTCTTCTGTGACCCAAGGCTATCCTTCCAGTGAAACCGGTTTTGAAATGCTTACTGAGGCCTGTTATCCCTGGCCACAGCCAGCAAGCTTTTTAGCTCCCAGGACAGGCAGCCACGTGGGACCCTGCTCCTGGAAATCTGCCTGCCTGTGGGCCAGAAGTCATGTGGAAGAGCTGCTTGATACAGTATGAAACCCGGGGCAGCAGAGGCTGGATCCAAGAACAAATGGCCTTGGTGTTTCCTTGCTTGACAGGAAAGCACGTTGGCAAAGACTGGTCAGCAAATGCTTTTTGAGATCAGCGTTCAGCAAACCATGTTCTGGAAACATCAGATGATGCTAAACATGGTGGACTAGAATGCTGTGATTGCAGCACCAGGCCCTTGGGTAGGATCAGAGAGGCTACTAGCGGACTGTTAAGCAGAGAATATGCTGGATATCTGGGTGGGGTAATCTGCAATGGTCAGACTGCTGCTTTTCAGTTTGGTTCAACTGCAGAGATCTCACGGGCCTCACTAAGCCCAAACCAAGCAACTGATACCATTGCATTTCCAGCATGTGTTATAATCGGTCCCTATATCTCCCTAAGTCTTTAATAGAGCCTGGCAAACCACAAAGTCTAGGATCCCCCTGGCGATAAGCCCACCCACAAGGGAGGGCTGACCTCGCTTTGCAGATCCCAGTGCTTCACAGGCCATAAGGGACTTGTGAGTCAGGTTTGGAGAGTATTGGCAGGAGACACCAGGAACTGAGATGTCCAGAAGGGTACTGAAGGAGTTCAACAGAATGAGAGATGTGGGGAAACTGTCTTATTTTAATGGTAAATGCTAACTCAAGTCCAGGACCTGGAATCCTGCAGTGACCACTCCACACCCATCTAGCTTATGGACAACACGGCAGTCATCTTGTTCTAACAGCTCTGTGGTACCTTGTGTAGCCGGCAAGGCCTCCTAGATACACCTGGCTTCAGAAATGCTCATGAGCCTGTCCCTGCAACCTCCATAAGTCCTAGTAAGACTTTTCAACTCTCCAAACACTCCTCTAATCTTCTCTAATCTTCCTGACTGTGCAACAATTAGTAAACCTGGTGACAGAGGTCCTGCCGTGCCTGGCAGCTTACATGTCAGTCACACAGCTTAATTCCAGCAAGGAACGTGGGAGGCTTTTGACAATTTACTGAAATGATTATTTCCACCAATGGGTAAACAGTCCAAAGGACTTAAAAAAAAAAAAAGTCTGCAAAGGCCAAGAGTAACATGACTATTCCTGGGGGAACCATTAAGCTGAAATAAAATGGTTGCTGGATTGCTTTAATGCATTATCAAACTAATGTGTAGTGCTGTTAGGTCCCATTGCTCTGTTATCTGTTGAGCTTATGGTATAGCATCGTGGTTTCTTTTCATACTTTCCATCAATAAGACAGATCAAATGTTACTTCCTCTTTGTCCTGAGACTTCAAGAAATTACATCATTTTGGTTTTGTTCTTTACGCTATTTATTGTGCTCAGATTTGTATATTATGCAGAGCAGAACTGACACATGAATCAAGAGCTTTGTTGAAGTTGTCCGTGCATGTTAATATCCTGGTCAAAATGTAGAACATTTCATCATTGCAGAAAGTTGTTCCGTGAGCCTTTCCAGTTATCCCCAATGACCTCAATTCTTGCAAGAAAACTGCTATTTGATTTCAAGTTAGGTTTATCTGTCCTTCAGTTTCATATAAAACACACTGCAGACTTTGGCATCCAAGTGTTTTCATTAATGAATTTGATACTCACTTTGGTGAGTGTATTAGTAATTTGATTATAGTTACCACTTAGTTGTCTTCCATAATATGAATATACGACAGTCTGTGCACTAATTTCTGCTGTTGAAAAATTTTGGGGAATTTCCAGGTTAAAGCTACTGTGAATAAAACCGTTGTAAATATCCTTATGCAAGTCTTTCTGTGGGCATGTTTCATTCCTCTCAGGTAGAACTAAAATCACTAGATCAAAGGGGAGACATATGTTTAACATACAGGGAACTGCCAGTTTTCCAAAGAAGTTAACAACATTTCCATTTGTCTGAGTAGTGTGTGAATGGTCTGGCTGCTCCACATGCTTATGATATTCTTTGCTCCAGCCTCTGGAGGAGATGTAGAATGTCATTTCATTGTGGATCGAATTTTCATTTCTCTCATAATGATGTCAAGTCTTGTTTTCATGTGACTATTGACAATTTACATATTTTATTTTTAACTCTCCACTTCCTTATGGACTGGTCTTTTATTATTTATATGTAAACTAGATAGATGGATGGACGGACAGACAGACAGACGGATGGACAGATAGATAGATTGACAGATAGGTAGGTAGATAAATAGATGACAGATAACTAGGAAGATAGATAGATAGACAGACAGATAGGTAAACATTCTAGGTAAATTTCTTGGCAACAGTGTGACTGTGTGCTCTAGTCTATGATTTACCTTTCCATTTTTTTTTATTTTTTTCATTTTCTTGTGTATGTACATTGTGGGTGTGTGTGTGCATATATGTGTTCAAATGTTTGTGGCCGTGTGTGTGTGTGTTTGTCTTTGCAGACACAGATTGATATCAAGAATCATCCATGATCATTCTTCTACCTTGTTCTTTTGAGATAGAGTCTCTAATCAAAATCCAGAGATCACCGTTAAGGCTATTCTGTCTAGTCAACTTACTTTGAGGATTCCTGGTCTCTGCCTTCAAAGGCTGGAATTATGGGAGGCTAACATACACAACCTGCATTTTTTTTTACATTGGATTCAGGGATCTGAACTCAGGTGTTTTTGCTTACACAGCAAGCACTTTAATCACTTTAATCAGCCATCGCACAGTTAACCTTTTCATTTTCATAGCAGTAATTAAGAAGCTTTGAATTTCGGTAAAATCCAGTTCATCAACATTTTTATATATCAGATTTTGCTAGAATATCTTTGTCTACCTGTTTGAAAGATTTTTGACTTAAATTTTCCACTATCTATTTGAACACCAAATAGAAATTTGTTCTATTATCTGTGTTTTGAAAATAGCTCTTTATTTCCACTGTTCTTATTATAACTACCCAAATATAGTGGTACTCTGAGAACTCACTTTCTGGCAAGCAGGAGATACTCCTAGCATCCCATATTCTGAGTTACCAATAGAATAAAATAGATTCACAAAATTCCTGAATATCGGACAGTTAGTTCTTTTCTGCAGTTATAAACCCTTTGAGTATGGCATTGGAAATGTCTCATGAACATCTATGCCAAAAGATAAGCTCTTAGAGAGAGTTGTTCCCAGAAGCACTGGAAAATTAAGTATTTATTTATTGTTGCACTAGAAATTGAACCCAAAATCTTTTTTTATTATTAGTACATTTTTATTATTATTTCAGCTCATACAAACTTAATAGGTACACTAGTTCCCTCCCTTCTCCTCCCCCCCTCCCTCCCCATCCCCCAGTGCCTCCCGCCCCAATTCCCAGAGAGTCCTTTCTTGTGCATGCCTGATTTTCCTCTGGGCCCTCCTCTCCAATGACGTACAAGGACCCAGTGGCCTTTCCCTGAACCCTTTCCCGTGTTCCCCTTAAGTATAGGAACACTGCTGTGGCTGCCAATCCCTTGCCTCCAAGGATCTTGGTGCCTTTAGCAGATGCTAGACTTTGTGAGGTCAATAGTGTGTTGGACATTGCGTAGGGCATGTAAAGTCCAATTGTGATTGCTTTAGGCCTAACTTGTATGGAGTATCTTGCATATCATTGCTCCTCCCATCCTTTTGCTCTTACACTCTTACCGCCCCCTCTTCCGCAAATTTCCCTGAGCTTCAGGATGGGGAGAGATTAGGCTGGCCTAGTTCTAGGTGGTTGATATAGAGTCTCTGAAGTTCTGGATTGTGGTTTGTTAATTTTCTTTTGCAGTTTTGCTGCTCCTGCAATGCCCTTCACTCCATCCTGGTGGGCATTGTATGTCACCCCCTGGCCAGAGACAAAAAGCTGTTAAACTAGAGTCTTGTGATAAAAGCACATTCAAAGGTAGATGTAATAAAAGTGGGAAACCACAGTGAAGGAGGGGTCTATCACCCATTTGCAAAATGGTTACTTTTTACCTGCCAGACTATATGCCCTCCTCTTCTGGTGAGATCATACCCCCTCAGTAGTAAATGATCAGGGAGGAAAGTCTGTGAACTTAATCAGATGTCTCATTACTTATTTGAGTCCTTGATGGAGGCCTAAAATCATGGTAGGCAAGTGTAAGTCACTGAGTCAAAACCTTAAGCTCTATCTATCTATCTATCTATCTATCCATCTACCTACCTACCTATCTACCTACCTCCTTTAGTTTTGAGAGTGAGTCTTGCTAAAATGCCCACACTAGCCTTGATTCTTCTCCAGCAAACCTCCTGAATAGTTGGGATCCATTGTGTCATCAGACTAACTGTCATGATTTGGATGTGAGTTGTCCCCCACAGACCCACATGTTTAAAGTCGTGGCACCATTGAGAATATGAGTTTTGAGGAGGAAGACAAGCTACAGAGTTCAGGCCTTGAGACTTGGTAGGCTTTCCTTGTTCTCCCAGTTTGTTCTTGCTCCATCTGCCTTGGTGAAGGCTTCTGCCTCCAGCCATGCTTTTTGCTATGAAATTCCCACCATAATGGGCTATATCTCCCATCTAGAAGCATAAGCCAAATAATCTCCCTGTAACAGTTACTCTTAACTATTGCTGTAAGAAAGCATTCAAAGTCAAACAACTTAAGAGAGAAAGGGAGATTTATTCAACTTCAGTTCCAGAGGGGATGGCGGAGGCGACATGGCTGGTGGCTAAAGCTGGAGGCAGGCTAAGTCACTGCAAACATACCAGTGGGCTAGTGAGTGAGTGATGATTGAAAGCTGGAGAATTCCTGGGAGTCTTTCTTCTTCACAGGCTCCTGTTTTATGCTTCCTTTAATCTGGTCTGCTACTGGGAGGTTCCAATGGAATCTAGGGCCATTCTTGGTGTTGCAAATGTATTTTCCAGATAATCTCTTCAGGTGGTCTCAGCTGATTTTACTTAATGCCAGGTGCATCAAATCCATACCCAGGATTAGCTATCACTCCTCTTAAATCATGTGTGAGTATTATCTTACAGCAGCAGAAGGAAAAGTACCTCCAACACTAGCCACAGGTCATAACAGATATTTGGCCACCCAAATTGGAGTGTTGGTAGTTAGGATTGGCTTTAAAACCTGACCTGATTTCCCCATATGACTAGGATACCCAGAATAGCAGACACAAGAGATACAAGTACTACCGTGAGGAACCCGTTGACCCAGTAAGTCAGTATACATAAGAGCAGAAAGCCACTCACTGAAGGGACTGAAGTCAACCTTCTCATAAAAATGATAAGGGAAGGCTGTGTACATCATGGATTTGGAGGGCAGGAACTTAGATCATGGGCATTTGGGGCAAAATCGAAACAAATGGAGTGGTTTCTGAAAAGTAATAGGATCCATGGGCACATCTTCTGGTAAATTCAGTTTTTAGAAAGGAACAAAGCTACAAAAGCCCAGGGAGAAGGTATGGGTATACGTTCCATCACAGCTGCTGTGACCTAGTGATACACTTGTATGACGCAAGATGACTATGAGCAGCCTCAGGGATGACTCAGTAAGTATGGTGCTTGTCAACCAAGCATAAAGAAGGGAGTTTTATCCCTAGCAACCATGCAAAGGCCAAGCATGGTGGTCTGTGTACTTATATGTGGGGCTTTCCAGCTCTCCCCTCAACCACCGTCCTGTAGCAGTAAAGGGAAACCCTGCCTCACAAGACCAGTTGGGAGAGGTAAGGTCGCCGGGTGGAGAACACACACACACACACACACACACACACACACACACACACCCGGGAGTTCTGTCTGAGCAGGAACTGCTTTATGGCGGAAGCTCAGGGTAGTAAGAAAGGCAAGGGTGGAGTGCAATTATCCAATCAGCAAGGCAGGATAGCCAGAACATGAAGGGCAGCCATATTCCCAACTCAGCATATGCCGCGTCCCTGCACCAGTATGGTTGGATGAGGGGCCGGGTAGCGTGACCAACTTCTCACTGGGGCTAAATAGTCCTACATTTCCCCCTTTTTCTTTTATTAAGCAGCAAGTGGCCCTGTCTTAGGTTGTCCCCTCTTATGGGCACACCTTACTGGGGAGTGTGCCTGTCTTAGGTCATCTCCCCCTTTTGGGAGATCTTACCTGTCATTGACTACCACTCCTGTGATTCAGGCGGCTCAGGGGACCTTACCCGTTATTGGCACAACTTGAGCCAGGGAGGAGAAGTGGATGTGGAATCTATTTAGACTCTGGTGTAGCCCCTCCCTTGGCTTAAGATATATACCATCTGTGGAGGGTTGTAGGCGGGCATAAGCATAATGTTGGTGGGCTACCATTAGTTGGACTGATCTGGCTTGTTGTCTTATTGATCCCACAAGGGCTGAAGGTGAGAATTAACAGGATGGCAACTAGCGGACCCATGAGCGGGAGGAGGTATGGAAGCCACCCACTTAGCCCAGTCCATGGGAAGCTGGAGCTCAGGTCATTTCAGCATCATTCTAGGTCCTCTTGTAACCTCTGGATCTTATCTTTGACGATGCCTGAGCAGTTGGCGTAAAAGCAGCACTCTTTCCCCAGATATAGGCAGAGAGTCCACCACGGTCTTTTCATTACTGTAGGAGAGAGAACATTATACTTCAGGAGGATGGGCTCTTGGGCAAGAGTGTAGTTATTTGGGGTATTCGCCAAGGTATCTTAAATTTCTAGCAGGAACCCAAATGGGTTTGGGCTCTCTGCCTGGGAAGACACAGCCGCATCTTCTTTCAGCACTTATGAGTGGGTCAGGGCCATGCCATTGACAGGTCAGTGGATCTTTCCATTGAATCTTGACCTTTGTACATGGTGTCCAATTGCCCCAATGTCGGTGGAAAGCCGTTAGGGGCTGATCTTTTGAAAAAATTAAAATATTTAATGTCAATAAGGCAGTTCTCAGTAGGTCATGGGGATTGTGTCCCCCTTTTTGTTATTGTAATTGAATTTTAAGGGTTTTATTGTGTCTTTCTATTATAGATTGTCCTTTTGGGTTATAGGGGATGCTTGTAATATGTTTGATATTTCATGTATAGAAAAAGTCTTTCAATGACTGGCTCTGGAAGCAGGGCCCATTATCTGTTTTTATCTGAAAGGGTAGGCCCAGGACAGCAAAGCATTGTAGGAAGTGGCTTATGGCATGTTTGGCCTTTTCACCTGAGTGGGCTGTAGCCCAACAGGCATGTGAATATGTGTCAATAGACATGAAAACATATTTTAGTTTACCGAAGGGTACATAATGGATAACATCAGTTTGCCAGATAAGGTTGGGTTGTAGTCCCCTTGGATTTACTCCAAGGGTTGAAGGGGGGGGACCTGTAGGAAGGGCATGCATGAGTGGCACATCCTTGTAATCTTTTTTAGATCCTTTATAGGAATTAGAGGGAACCTGTGATATAATCCTCTCCAATTTAGATGGGTCAGCTCATGAAGGCCCTTAGCTAGGGAAGGGTCTTGGGAAGGTCGTGTTGAGGCAACGAGTATCCCAGATGTAGCCAGTTGGTCTGCTATAGAGTTGCCTTGTGTGAGTACCCCTGGCAGATTTTGGTGTCCCTGCAAATGGAGGAATATGGGGGAGGCCCGCTTATTCAATAGAGTCCTTAATTGAATCGTCAAGTGAGTTATGGGGTTGTTATTTAGTTTGATATAGGATGAACTTAATGTGGGCAACAGATTAATTGCATATAGGCTGTCGGAAAAAAGATTCATGGCTCTTTTGTATGAGATAGAGCCATGGTTAGAGCATATAGCTCCTTGAATTGTGCCAAGCCTGTGACCGGTTTGAAGTAAGTGATGGCCTTTTACAGTTGGGGGGGTATAAAACCACAGCAGCCCCTTCTTTTCCTCCTCTGTGAACACATTTGCGGCTTGTGGGAGTGGGGTGGTGGAGAACAGGTTGGGGGCTTTCCATTGAAGCCTCGAAAAGGAGGAAACCCACTTGGGTTGTCTGTAGTGACAGCTCAGCTTCCCTTGGAAACCCTCAAGTGCAAGGGATACCCTGGCTTTATTTCTTTGGAGCCATTCAAAATCTACCAGGTGACAGGGGATGGTTACAGTGTCAGGGTCCTTCCCCTAATGTCTGACAGCCGTATCTCTACCTTTGATTATTAGATTGGCCATCTGGTCTAATTGAGAGTATATCCTATGGTTGCATGAATCCACTGGAGAGGTTCTCCTTCTTGGGTTAGAGCCACTGAGAACAGTTGGGCACCCAGGAGAACCCATAGACACAGGGGTAGGGCAGGTTGATATCGAGCTAATAGGGAGGAATTAAGGGTACTTTGGACCTTTTGAAGCATCTGTAGATGCTCAGGCAACAGGGTTATTATGTCAGCAGGGTTTTTATCTCTTTGTGGTAATAGAGTTTCTATAGAGATAGGAAGCCAGGGTCACAGCCAGTTGAGTTCCCCCAGTAGTCTCTGGAAATCAGTGGTAGAATATGAACTGCGAAGGAACAGCTGGGGTTTGAGGGGGCAGACAGCATCTAATTTGAGTTCCACTCCCAGTATCTTAAATGGTGGGATATTTTGGATTTTGTTGGTAGAAATAAGTAGCCCTCCTTTGTCCAATAAACCCTTTAGTTTTTTGAATGCAGAGCTTAGGAGGGAGGGGTCCCGAGGATGATATCATCCATATAAATATATAAGGTAATATGTGGCATACCCCGGAGAGGGAGAAGGAGCTGAGAGACAAAGTGTTGGCAGAAGGCTGGGCTATTGGCCATGCCCTGGGGCAATACTACCCATTCATACCGCTCGTCAGGCCCCTGATAATTAATCGAAGGAACTGAAAAGGCAAATTTCTCACAATCGGCAGAGTGAAGCGGAATGGAGAAGAAGCAATCTTTGAGATCAACAACCAAAAGAAACAGGTCCTTAGGAATGGAAGGGATACAAGGCAGGCCTCTTAAGGGGGTGCCTACTGGAGTCATGCAACCATTGATCTTTCTCAGGTATTGGAACATCCTCCATTTCCTAAAGGCCTTTCAAATAATGAAAACAGGGCTATTCCAAGGGCTCATGTAGGGTCGGATATCTCCTACTCTCAGCTGTTCTTGGACTATTTCCCTGAGGTATTGGAGTTTATCTCGGGCAGTGGTCACTGTTCCACCCAGAGAGGGGGCCTGGGAGCCATCGTATAGCTGGTCTGGGTGGAACAGTGGCCTTTAGGATTGGGGGTTAAGCCCTTGGGGATGAGACCTCACATGAGTGGCCTTTCTCCTGACATCTTCGAAGAGGGGGGTCTCCTCTATAATTGCTGAAACTGCCAGGAAGGTTAAACTGTTGTTGACATTCTTCCTCCTCAAGAATATCTTGGTACAGGGTCTTGTGGTCGGTGGTAATATAAGTCTCTGCCTCCCCCAGAATATCTTGCCCCAATAAGTTGGCCATGAGACCAACAGCCACTAGGGGGCGCACGTCTCCTATCGTGCCGTCCATATCTCTCCATTTAAGCCAACCTTTAGTTTCCTCCGACCTGGAATCCCCTCCTGCCCCGTGTAATTGGGGACCAGGAACGAGTTCCCATTGGGGGGGAACTTCCTCTTTTCTCAATATAGTCCTATCCGCCCCCCCCCCCGTGTCAATAAGGCAACAAAATTTCTTTCCCTCAATATAAATGTCCATTTTGGTCTAATTCCAGGAATGATAAGGACAGTCCAATTTATCCTGGGGGGATCTCAGACGAGGCGCCTCCTTTGGGTGATGGGGCTGGAGGCCACCCCTGATCTAGTTTAAAGGTTTGCCCTCTATGTCAAATTTAGATTTACAATCTCTGCGTCAATAAAACCCTTTTCGGCATCTAGGGCAAGGGGGTCTTAAGTCTAGCCCCCTTGGGGCCTACCTGATCAGATGAACACTGGGGAGCAGGACCTCTTCCCTGAGGGCATGCTCGTCTAAAATGTCCCAGGTGTCCACAGCCAAAACAATTGCCCCCCCCTTCTACCCAAGGCCACCGTCAAGGCAGAGTTAAGAGCCTCGGCCAGTGATGTTGTCTGAGCTTGTAGGGCAGAAACCAGGGTTTGTGCCTGGTGGGCTTGGGTACCCACATCTTTAGTGGCTACGATCCACCTGCCCATGGAGCATTCCTTTAACCCTGCACAGGCCAACTTACGATCACTAGTCATTCCATCCCAAACCAGCATTTTGATAAACTGTTCTCACAGAGGGCTGGCGGGAAACTTTCTCTGGAGGCTTTTCTCCACCCTCTCTATAAAAGTCGCCAGGTCCTTGTTGATTTTCTGGGTGATGCCTGCAATAGGAGGTTCTGAAGGACCCTCCTCTAGCTTCTTCCATGCAGCTAACCCTAAGGCAGGTACTTGGTCCCTGTATGGATCGGGAATGGCAGCCTGTTGGAGGCCAGTAGAATACTGGTCATTGGACCCAGAGAGCATGCCGTAAATCACCAGAATTGGTGGGTTAGCAGCCTGGTTCCGCTCAGCCTGAGTCTGGCACTCGTCATTGAAAAAGGCACACCATTTTAGATACAGAGGACCTGAGAGAACTGCTTTGGTAAGGCTCCTCCAATCCCGAGTAGTACATTGTTGATGAGCCAGGCCATGAAGGATGGTCTCCACCCAGAGGGAATTAGGCCCATCTTCCCAAACAGCCTTTTTGAGCTTTTGTAAGTCATGTGCTTCCCAAGGGTACCATGCAGCAGGTCGGTTGCCTCCTGGAGCCACATGTACAGGGAAGGCACTGCACGCAGCGGGCTCAGTAAAGTTCCCCTCTTCTTCATAAGATGGCTGCCGGTGGACGGTCCCATGTGCTCCAGTCAAAGAGGTTAGCGGCTGGCAGCCAAGGGGCTACTGTACAGAATGCAGTCCAGGCCTTTTCAGCCTGATGGTCGGACATGTCAAGCCCCTTACTCTTTAGCATCAACGTAAAAGCCTTAAGGGTAGGATCCTCGGGGACCGAAAGTGATTGCCCCATCCTTTCGGGGATACCTTACTTTGCGCCTCACTTGGCCGGATCAACCACTCCTCAGTACGCTGCCGTCGCCTCACATGGGGCAACAATTGTGGGGCTTTCCAGCTCTCCCCTTGACCGCCGTCCTGCAGCAGCAGTAAAGGGAAACCCTGCCCCACAAGACCGATTGGGAGAGGTAAGGTCGCGGGGCGGAGAACACGCACGCACCCGGGAGTTCTGTCTGAGCAGGAACTGCTTTATGGCAGAAGCGCAGGGTAGTAAGCAAGGCAGGGGTGGAGTGCAATTATCCAATCAGCAAGGCGGGGCAGGAGTGCAGTTATCCAATCAGCAGGGCGGGGGCGGAGTGCAGTTATCCAATCAGCAAGGCGGGGGCGGAGTGCAGTTATCCAATCAGCAAGGCGGGGGCGGAGTGCAGTTATCCAATCAGCAAGGCGGGGGCGGAGTGCAGTTATCCAATCAGCAAGGCGGGGGTGGAGTGCAGTTATCCAATCAGCAAGGCGGGGGTGGAGTGCAGTTATCCAATCAGCAAGGCGGGGGTGGAGTGCAGTTATCCAATCAGCAAGGCGGGGGTGGAGTGCAGTTATCCAATCAGCAAGGCGGGGGTGGAGTGCAGTTATCCAATCAGCAAGGCAGGGCAGCCAGAACATGAAGGGCAGCCATATTCCCAACTCAGCATATGCCATGGCCCTGCGCCGGTATGGGTATGGTTTCTTGGTTGGGTGAGGGCCCGGGTAGCGTCACTAACTTCTCCCTGGGGCTAAATAGCCCTACACTTATATACTCCTAACTCTGGGTGGCAGAGACAAATAGATTCCTGGGGCTTGCTGAAAACCAGCTTAATGTTCTCACTGAACCCTAGGTCTTAAGAGAGAGACTCTATCTCAAAAAGTATGTAGAACATGTAGTAGTTTCTCAACAACGTAGAGAAATACATTCAGGACCAAGTGATTTATAGTGGAATAAGGTATTTTATTCTTTGTCTGGTTTGACAGGACTGATATAACCAGGGACGCTGAGGTAACTGGCATATCATAGTCATACATCCACAAGACTACTGAGAGAGGGTCAATCCCTACTCTCCCGACAAGCATGGCTGGTCAAGTGTACCAAAGGATGGCAACTTCCTTAACCGGTTCTCTCCATCTTATTCACCTGCCCAGAAGCCAAACCTACCTGCTGTGGGCTGGCCTTCTACATTAAGTAGACAGTCTCCTGCAGGCTTGCTCAGGGCCTAACTCAACCACCAATTCTTCACGAATGTGCCCAGAGCTTCCAGCCTTAAACTGTAAAGGTAAAAATATATCAGAAAGCCAAGGATATGGTCGGTAAATAAAAGTTTATCTGACACCTGGAGGTGAGCCTCTGGGTTCATCTAGGAGAGACTGAAGTCAAGGTTGACCCCTGATTCAGGGGAGGTGAGAAACCCCATACAGTGTGAGTGTGCCATTCTCTGTGCTGAGTTCTCTCCTCTTTTTTTGACTTCGGATGTGCTGTGGTTAGTCCCTTTGGCTTCTACTGGTACAACTCTCCTGCCATTATAGACCATAACCTGGAATTCTGAGCTAAGTAGAAACCTTCTGCCCTACAATTGCTCTGTTTCCTTGGAGAGGGGGTTTATTTGTCTCAATAATGAGATAATGAAACTAAAGATACTGGGCACAAGTTTGATGACTTGAGTTCAGTTCCCAGAACCCATGTAAAAGTCTGACTAGGTGTGTACATCTGTCCCCCAGCCCTGCTACAGACATTTGGAAGAAACAGGCAGGAGAATCAGTCAGAAACTTTCTGGCCAGATGAACCTCAGAGCAGCAGAAACAACAAAAGAAACCAACAAGAAAGGAGAGAAGCGGTTTCCAAAACTGTTCTTTGACCTCCACACATACTAAGTGGCACATTCTCACCTATATTCACACACATACACAAACACACACACACACACACACACACACACACACACACACACATGAGAGAAAGAGAGAAGAGAGAATTGCAAAGAAATATGCTCTCTACCTGTTTAGGAAGTGGTGACATGAGACTAGTGGGGGCCATTGAAATGTGAGCATTCATGATGCCTTACACTTCCTGGTAGAAATGGAAAAGGTCAGTGGAGGATTAATTACAGTCTGTTTCTCAGCCGTGTCATTCCGAGAATGCATTTAGCAATGCATCCTGGTGAGTCTAGCTTCCAAGCAGCCTGCCTGGAAGCATGTAGCATCCGTAAGAAAGGAGTTGGCCCCATTGTGTCAAGGCTCTGAGATTTGGGGAATGTTTGTTTATCAAACCTAATCTAAGTCTACTTTGATCAAAATAGAAAGCATTCTCTTCACGGCACCAAACTAACTATCTGATATTTCTATTCTCAAGGCAACTGAGTAATGACTGTTTGTAAAAATAGCTGTTGCTGTTAGTCTTCATGCTGCTGACATGTATACACAGACAGCTTAGGGGAACGAGGGATTTATTCTTGTGTGTGATTCTCAGTTGCACTTTATCAGCACGGCAGGAGAATTCATACCCAACATCAGGAGCAAAGGGAGCTGGAATTACCGAGAGAGGGATATACTTTCTGGCACTTGCTATCATGCCTGTATGCCAAAATATTGAACCAAGTCTCTCCATCTTATTTGCCTGCTCAGGAAAGAATCCAACCCATCATGGGCAGGGTCTTCCCCAACATTAGACAATCTCCCCCAGACTTGCTCAGAGTTTGCTTAACTATTAATTCTTCACAAATGTGCTCAAAGAATCATACAAGTCAACACCTGCTCCCAACTGGCATAATAGCACGTACAAAATAAAAACATCAGAACCAAATAATAAAAGATATGTATTTTAATTACCTGGAATAATTTCAAATGCAATTGTCTAAAAGCACACACAAATAGAAGAAATGTGATTGTGGGAAAAATTCTTAGCACTGCTCCTTTGCTGTTCTTCCTCCTTTCTTTGAAAAAATTGTTAATTGATTTTCTTTCTTCCTGCACCAGAAAGCCCAGATCCAAACATGCAGGTGATCGAAGCAGATGGGCCCAAGTAGAGAGAGGGTTTATAAGCAGGAAGGGTCAGGGATCTGTTCATATGCAAGATATTGAGAGGTTGGAGATTGCTGGGAGCCAGGCTTCCTGCTCAAGGAAGAGAAACCGAGGCCTGGGATCATGACCAAAGGTAGCAACGAGAACTCATAATTTCAAATACAGTTGGGAAAAAGTTTAAAAACACAATAACTTGATCTACAGAGAGAGAGAGAACAATAATTGATTCACAAGTGTCAAGATGAAACAAGATGGGTGTAAGCTAAGTCTGGATTGACATCTTTTTCTGTAACAACAATAATGATAATGGCAAAAAATAAGTGATCGGTCAAACAATGAAGGAGAGCCCCCAAAGCTGACATATGTTGGATCTCTTAATGAACAAATTTAGATAATTTAAGCTTTAGTAGGATGGCATTAGAACGAATGAATTACATGTCTACCTAGCTGTGAAAGAATGAGTAAATTAGTAGGTAGAAAGGGAAAATTCTTAAGTTTGATGAAAAGTGAACTATAAAGTATAGAGGAATGACAGTATTGAAAAATGGCCATTTATCAACGATCACAGGAAAATGTTTGACAGAAGCACGAAGGCTGAACTGCTCAGTGGGCAGCAGCTGGATGGCAAACAGGATTTACAGAATTCCTTGATGTCGCACATAGTGTACCAATAAATCAGAAAGGAAACATACAGTTCCACAGAAGGTAGCCCTGGCCTGTCTCATCTCAATCAGTGATCAAAGTTAAGCACCTCAGGAGTCAGGAAAGACCCCCATGGCCAGGAGAGGCGGCAGGACTGGACACACCAACTGTAGTGTTCCCTCCGCAAGAATGAAGAGGCAACCTGGCAGCCGTTTCAGAAAACTCAAATTAAGCACCATTCATGATGACTAAGGTATGATCTTGAAAAATATCAAAGCCGCAGAAGTCAGAGAGGACTCAACACCAGAAGCGTATGGAATAGTTTTATATTTTGGGGGGCCGGTTTCATTTCACTAGGGAATGGCCACATAAAATACTAAGTTCCTTTACAATGCCACGACAGATTCTTAGCAGACAAAAGGAGGAGAGTACAAAGGGCAGAAGAGCCACTGGAGAAGATGGGCATGGGAATGGCAGAGGTCCAGGTGGAGGAGAGGACTTAGGTGGTCGGCACGTTGTCCAGCAGTCAACCTTCTGTGAGTTCTTTCTGTTCCGTTGCCCTGTGTATCCACAGGTCTCAAGGTTGCTGCTGCAGGGAAAGCAGCTTTCCAATTTTTGCCAAGTTCTCTTTATGCAGTAAGATAATGAAGGAGAATTCAGAGAACACGGGAAGAAGAGAGACAAACTGAAGGCAAAGCAAGTCAAACACGGGTCCTTGGGAGCAGCTTGTGGAGTCGGCTGCAGCGGCAAGGAAGGTTCAGCAGGCAGTGGGCTGCAGCCTAGACCCCGGCATCTGGAGAAGGGCAACAGGGCGCTGAGAAAGCCACGCCTTTTCAGCATAGAAAGTGGACAAGGAGGCCAGGCCAGAGAATGAGGCAAAACAAAATATGTAAAAATCTAATGGCAAGAATAGTCGTTGAGAGGTGGAGCAGAGAATCACAAACACGGGAGGTTATTTATTGGTCTTAGAAAGTGGGATTGCAGTACATGGAAATGAATTCCAGAAGGAAGGACTGCTGTGGTTGGAACTCCAAGACCACTGAAAGCGCCACCAGAGAGGGTCGGTGGCTATAGACTAAAAGACCCACGTGAATTTCAATGATGGTGCATGTGCTGGAAAAATTGCAGCCTTCAGCTCAGGAGTTGTTGGCTTCCTTCAAAACTGCATTTTCAAGACAAGATGCTGTTGAATGTTCTGCTCAGAGTTAGGCGACAGCCAAGGCACAAGACGACATTCTGGAATCAAAGGAACAAAAAAGAAGCAGAGCGAGGCTGAACCTACATTCCTAGTCGGAGGCTTGGGCTTCTGATGTGGCTAGCGGGAAGCCACCCACGCTGCGTGGATGTCTGTGTCTGGATCCTCAGCACAGGAGGAGGTGCCAGTCACGTAGCAGTTGCTCAATACGTGTTGTTTTAACTACTGAAGCGTTCTCACCTAAGGCTCCAATAGAGGGGAGCAGTAGGTAGCCTGAGGCCAGATCTGTGAGCAGTGTCAGGAGTAAACAGGTAAAGCTGCACAGGAGCTACCTTTCTGTCGGAAGCCGGTGAACCACTGCTGCACAGTTTGCAGCCTGCAGGTTCTCAGCCTCCCTTGGACTAAAACCCTTCTCCTTATGCGTTGACTCTCACATTCTTCCCGCCTTCCTCTGCGTGTTCCCTGAGTCTTAAATGAAATAAAGTGGGTTTTCATTCTTTCATTCTTTCTTTCTTTCTTTCTTTCTTTCTTTCTTTCTGTTCTTTCTTCTTCTTTCCTTTCTTTCTTTCTCTCTTCTCTTTTTTTCTTTCTTCTTCTTTTTTCTCTCCTTCCTTCTTCCTGCTCCTTCCTTCTTGCTCAGTCCTTCCTTCTTCCTTCCTTCTTCCTTCCTTCCTTTCCTTCCTTTCTTTCTCTTCTTTTTCTTTTTCTTTCTTTTCTTTCTTTCTTTTTTCTTCTTTCTTTCTTTCTTTCTTTCTTTCTATCTTTTCTTTCTTCTTTCTTTTTTTTTTTCTTCCTTCTTCCTTCCTTCCTTGTTCCTTCCTCCTTGCTCCTTCCTTCTCTTTCTTTCCTTTCTTCCTTCCTTCCTTCCTCCTTCCTTCCTTCCTTCCTTCCTTCCTTCCTTCCTTCCTTCCTTTCTTTCTTTCTTTCTTTCTTTCTTTCTTTTTCTTTCATTTAGGTCTGGGCACTCATCCATCACTTATTCTGTGCTCTGTGGCCAGCCAGGAGGTTCTCCATTTGTCTGGGAAGAGAGAATTCTCCCATTAAGGCTGAGAGTAAAGCATTTGTCTCAGTATAAACATAAATATTTAAGAAGCAGTTTGACACTGTGACATTTAGATAAGCAACAGTAATCAGTTCCCTTCTAGTGTCTATAACCTTCCCTTGCTGTGGATTTTTGGTTGTTTACAGCACCGGACACGGAATTCCCTCCCATGGAGTGGGCCTCAAACCTAATCAGAGAACTGTTGGTTTCCCCGGAACAGTAATGGTGCCAGTGCACAACTGAGCCCTTCTAGTTTTAAAAATATTTCTTTTGTCCTAAGAGGTTTATGAGTTAAGGTTGATCATACTTGTGAGTTTGTAGGGAGGTTGTGATTAACACACTAACAGCTGTGAAAGTCCCACTGCTTCAGTGACTTCACGATAGAGCGATTAGTTGAAGTGTGGGAGGGGCACTCACAGTGCCAGAGCCTGTGTGCCCCATGTGTGCCCCATTGTGAGACAATATGGCAGTTTTGTTAGACATTAGCTGCAATACCATCATGCAACCTAGCTGTGGTATTTCTATGTATTTCTACAAGAGAAATGAAAATGTATTTTCATACAAAAACTTGTGTGTGAATGCTCATAGCAACTTTATATGTAATAATGCCAAGTTGAAATCAGCTAATTCATCCATTAATTTGTGACCAGGGGTAAAGGGGCACATCTGTGCAATGGAGTAGTACTCAGTAATAGAAAAAGACAAAACTTTCAGTTGTCAATGAACAACCTAGATGAATCTCAGAGGAACTATTCTAAAGGAAGGAAGACAAAGAACAAAAGCAGACTTGTTCCATGTACACAGAAATTAGAGAATGCAAACCAATAAAACAAGTCAGCGGTTGCCTAGGGCTCAGGATCAGGAAGGAAGAATCACAAGGGGGCATGACTGATGAGTATGTGGCGTCCCTGACTATAAGGATGTGTACAGATCTCAATCAAATCAAATCTTTTTTAAATTTTTATTTATTGTGTGTGTGCGTGCGTGTGTGTATCAGAGGGCACTGTGATACACAGTGAAGGATCAAGGGTGACTTCAAAAATCATCCTGGATTGCTTCTACTGCCTTCTTGCTTTGCTCTGGGATTTCTAAGGTTCTGCCCACCAGGGCCGGCCCATCATCATTCCCACTTGGTGTTTTTATGTTGGACCTGGGGTCTGAACTCAGAACCTTCTGCTTGTGAGACAGAGTCTTAACCCCTAAGCCATGTCTCCAGCCATCAATCGAATCAAATCTTAAACCTGCACTTCACACGATAGATTCGGGGTAAAGAGTTGGCATTCCACACTTTTCTTTCTAGACTCCCTGAGGAGAAAGGAGGTGCGCTTGAGTGAGGGACTTCTGGCATGTGTCCTCCGGAGGTTGAGGGATGAAGAAGACAGCACTTTGATTACACCTGGTCAGAAATTATGGCTCCATCATGCTACATGAGAAAGAGGAAAGAGACAGGTCAGCAGGGGAGAGAGGCCCACTTCTGTGGGGTAGGAGCCAGGCAGACCCTGCACATATACACCCTATGGGTAGGATGAGGGGACCCAGCAGACTGAATGTGTAGACTACCTCAACCCTTTGTCATGTATCTAAATATTTGAAGATACATGTTAAGCTTAGTAAAATAAATGAAATGTACTCTATCACCTTACCTTTGCAAGAAAACCTTCAAAAAATATCTTGAACTTTAGGTTTCAATTTGAATCGTCACATCCCAGAATGCTACCTAGAATAAGCTGTTGGAGAGACTCAGCTTTGGGATTCTGTCTTATTCCCACAGTGGATGCTATCCTTTCCAATGCCCTGACTCCACCCTCAAGGGGTTCTCAGACATACTTGTGAACCTTAACTATATGTAGAAGGTCCATTGTTTGCTGCTTTTTGGTCCAAGAGGACCGACCCTAAAAGCACAGGTCTTGTAGAAGGCCGATATAATGAAGTCTGTCTTACACTGGAAGCAGGCTCAGTGATTTTGGGTAGCAGACTGAGGCTGGGAGTGCCTGGAGCATGATATAGAAGGTAAAGAAGTTAAACAAGGTGCAATGTAACCCTGGCGCCACCTTCTTACCCTAAAAGAGAGCAGTTAGAGCAAGGTTGACAGTGCCCTCTGAAGGTCAGGCCCCAGCACTAGGGCCCTGCTGTATTCTTTTTTTTTTTTAATTAAAAATTTAATTATACATTTAAAAATTTTTTACCAGTTCCCTCCCTCCCCCCTTCTCCCCCTCCCCTTCCCCCAGTGCCTCCCCCCCAATTCCCAGAGAGTCCTTTATTGTGTACGCCTAACTTTCCACTGGGTCCTCCTCTCCGATGACATATAAGGACCCAGTGGCATTTCCATAAGCCCTTTCTCTTGTTCCCCTTAAGCATAAGATCACTACTATGGCTGTCAATCCCTTGCCTCCAGGGGTCTCGGTGCCCTTAACAGATGCTAGACTTTATGAGGGCAACAGTGCGCTGGACATTGCGCAGGGCATGCAGAGTCCCATTGTGATTGCTTTGGCCCCAACTATTGTTGAGAATCTTGCAAATCGTTGCTCCTCCCATCCTTTTGCTCTTACAATCTTACCGCCCCCTCTTCTGCAAATGTCCCTGAGCTCCAGGATGGGGAGAGATTAGGCTGTCCTAGTTCTATGTGATTGATATAGAGTCTCTGAAGTTCTGGATTGTGGTTTGTTGATTTTCTTTTGCAGTTTTGCTGCTCCTGCAATTCCCTTCACTCCATTCTGCTGGGCACTGTATGTCACCCCCTGGCCAGAGACAAAAAGCTGTTAAACTGGAGTCTTGTTGTAATAGCACATTCAAGGGTAGATGTAATAAGAGTAGGAAACCTCACTGAGGGAGGGGTCCATCACCCATTTGTAAAATGATTACTTTTTATCTGCTAGACTATATGCCCTCCCCTTCTGGTGAGATCAGGAAAGAACGTCTATGAACTTAACCAGGTTTCTCATTACTTACTTGCAGACCTTGATGGAGGCCTATTTTCTCTGCTGTAACATAGTCTCCTCTCTCCTTGTTTCTGGTGTGGCCCTCCTAACCCATCTCTCTTGTTCATAATCCTTGCAATTACTGTGTTACATAGGTTTACTTTTGAGTGTCTCAGTGTGGGCTGGGTGAGTTTGGTACTAGGAGCCACCTATTAGGGAGTACATACGGCGCTTAATTTTCTGGGTTTGGGATACTTCACTTAATATAATTCTTTCTAATGACATCCATTTCCCAGCAAATTCCAGTAATTCATCATTTTTGATGGCTGAGTAGTACTCCATTGTATAGATGTACCACAGTTTCCTTATCCACTCGTCAACTGTTGGACATTTAGGTTAATTCCATGACTTTGCTATTGTAAACAGTGCTGCTATGAACATGGTCGAGCTTGTGCTATCGAGGCGAACCTCTGCTGCATGGGGGGTTATTCCCAAAAGTGGGATAGCAGGGTCATACGGCATTTCAATCTTTAATTTCTTTAAGAATCTCCAGACGGCTCGCCAGAGTGGCTGTATGAGCCTGCATTCCCACCAACAATGTAGGAGAGTTCCCCTCTCTCCACATCCTCTCCAGCATTTGTCGTTGTTTGTATTGTGGATTTTTGCCATCCTGACCGGGGTGAGATGATATCTCAGGGAAGTTTTGATTTGCATTTCCCTGATGGCGAAGGAAGTGGAGCATTTTTTAAGATAATTGTTAGACATTTTAATTTCATCCCTGGTAAAGTTTCTTTGAAGTTCCAGGGCCCTTTTTTTAATTGGGCCAGTGTTTTCCTTAGAGTTTAATTTTCTAAGTTCTTTGTGCACTCTGGACAGTAGAGCTCTGTCAGATATGTGGTTAGTGAAGATTTTGTCCCATTCTGTGGGTTGCCTTTGAGCTCGTGTGACAATCTCTTTATCTGAACAGAAGCTCTTTAATTTCACAAGATCCCAACTGTTGAGAGTTGGTAGCAGTGACTGTGCCATTGGATGTCTGTTTAGGAAGTGTTGGCCTAGCCCAATCAGCTCAAGGGAGTTCCTTATCCTTTCAACTATGGTTTTTAAAGTCTCTGGCCTGATATCAAGGTCCTTGATCCATTTGGAATTAAGTCTTGTACATGGTGACAAGTACGGGTCCAGCTTTAATCTTCTGCATGTGGAGATCCAGTTTTGCCAGCACCATTTGTTGAAGATGCTATTCTTTTTCCATTGGATTCTTTGGGCCCCTTTGTCAAAGACCAAATGGCTGTAACTTTGTGGGCTTATATCTGGGTCTTCAATCCTTATCCATCGATCTGTGTGTCTATTTTGGAGCCAGTACCAGGCTGTCTTTATAACTATGGATTTGTAGTATAGGCTTAGGTTTGGTATGGTAATACCTCCAGCTGTGTTTTTGTTACTCAGGATTGTTTTTGCTATCCTGGGTCTTTTGTGCCTCCATATGAACTTTGAGATTGTTTGGTCAACTTCTTTGAAGAATTGCTTTGGGATTTTGATTGGTATAGCATTGAATCTGTATATTGCCTTTGGTAGGATGGTCATTTTTACAATGTTGATTCTGCCAATCCAGGAACAAGGGAGGTCTTTCCACCTTCTGGTGTCTTCTGCAATTTCTTTCTTTAGGGTTTTAAAGTTTTCATTGTAAAGGTCTTTTACCTCCTTAGTTAGGTTTATACCAAGGTATTTCATTTTTTTAGGGGTTATAGTAAATGGCATGGTTTCTCTCAAAGCTTTTTCACTTCTTTCATTCTGGGCATATAGGAAGGCCTCTGATTTTTGCACATTTATTTTGTATCCTGCCACCCTGCTGAACTTCTCAATTAGTTCCAGGAGCTTCCTGGTGGAGTTTTTGGGATCCCTCAGGTATAAGATCATGTCATCTGCAAATAGGGATAGCTTGATTTCTTCCTTGCCGATTTGAATCCCTCTTATGTCCCTTTCTTGTCTTATGGCTTCAGCTAAGACTTCAAGTACAATATTGAATAGAAGTGGTGAGAGTGGACAGCCTTGTCTAGTTCCTGATCGAAGTGGGAATGCTTCCAATTGTTACCCATTGAGCATAATCCTTGCTGTGGGCTTGTTGTATACAGCTTTTATTATATTGATAAAGGTTCCTTCCATTCCTACTGTCTCTAGCATTTTGATCATAAAAAGCTGTTGGATCTTGTCAAAAGCTTTTTCTGCATCTATCGAGAGTATCATGTGGTCTTGGACTTTGGACTGGTTTACATGATGAATTACATTTATTGATTTGCATATGTTGAACCAACCTTGTGTGCCAGGGATGAAGCCTACTTGGTCCCCATGAATGAACTTTTTAATATCTTTTTGAATCCGATTTGCTAAGACTTTGTTGAGAATCTTTGTGTCTGTGTTCATCAGGGAGATCGGCCTACAGTTTTCTTTTTTAAGTGAATCTTTATTAGGTTTTGGGATTAAAACGATATTAGCTTCATAGAAGGAATTTGGTAGTGTTCCTTCCTTTGCTATTTGATGGAACAGTTTAAGGAGTATTGGTGTTATTAACTCCTTAAATGTCTGGTAGAACTCTGTGCTGAATCCATCTGGTCCAGGACATTTTTTGGTGGGAAGATTCGAGATTACTTCCTCAATTTCCTTATATGTTATAGGACTATTTAAGTAATTCACAACTTCCTGATTCAATTTAGGTAAGTTGTGTTTACTTAGAAATTCATCCATCTCTTTTGTGTTGTCAAACTTCACAGAGTATAAGTTTTTGAAATATGATGTTATAATTCTCTGGATTTCTTGGGTATCAGTAGTGATAACTCCATGTTCATTTCTAATTTTGTTAATTTGGGTTTTCTCTCTCTTGCTTTTGGTTAGTTTAGCTAGGGGTGTATCAATCTTGTTGATTTTTTCAAAGAACCAGCTTTTTGATTGGTTGATTTTTTTCTATCGTTTTCTTAGTCTCGATTTCAGATATTTCTCCCCTTATTTTGCTAATCTCTTCTCTTCTACTGCTTTTGGGATCAGATTGCTCTAGTTTCTCTAAAGCTTTAAGCTGCATTGTTAAGTTGTTTATTTCTGATGTTTCCATTTTTTTGACGTGGGCATTAAGAGCTATGAACTTACCTCTTAGAACAGCTTTCATTGTGTCCCAGAGATTTTGGTAAGTTGTATTTTCGTTATCATTCACTTTCAGGAAATCTTGAATTTCCTTTTTAATTTCTTCCTGAATCCAGTTCTCATTCAGCATCATAGTGTTAAGTTTCCAGGAGTTAGTGTATTTTCTCTTGTTTGATGTGTTGTGGATGTCCAGCTTTAGGCCGTGGTGGTCTGATAGGGCACAGGTTAGAATTTCAACTTTCTTGTATATGTGTAGATTCATTTTGTGGCCCAATATGTGATCTATTTTGGAGAAAGTTCCGTGTGCTGCTGAGAAAAATGTGTATTCTTTGGTGCGTGGGTGAAAAGTTCGATAGAGATCTGTGAGGTCCATTTCTTTCAGGGTTTGATTAAGTTCCAAAGTGTCTCTGTTAAGCTTTTGACCTGTTGATCTATCCCATGTAGAGAGGGTGGTGTTGAAGTCCCCAAGAATTATCGTTTGGGGGTTGATTTCTTGCTTTAGACGCTGTAGGGATTTCTTAATGAATGTGGAGGGGCCCGTATTGGGTGCATATATGTTCAGTATTGTGAAATCTTCCTAGTGAATTGTACCTGTGACTAAAATGTAGTATCCATCCGTGTCTCTTATAATTTTTTTTGGTTTGAAATCCACTTTGTCTGATAGCATAATGGCTACCCCTGCCTGTTTTCTGCTTCCATTTGCTTGTAGAATTGTTGACCAGCCTTTTATTTTTAGAGCGTGCCTATCTTTTGTGGTGAGATGGGTTTCCTGCAGGCAACAGATTGATGGATTGTGATTTTTAATCCAAGTTTGTAATCTGTGTCTCTTGATCGGTGAATTAAGTCCATTAACATTTAGTGTTATAATGGAGAAACTATTGTTAATTCCAGATATTTATTATGTTTAGTAGCTTTTATAAGTATATTGCTTGCTTTTAATGGTGTTATATTTGCCTTCTGTTCTCCTGGATATGCCTGTTTTTTTCATCACGCTTGAGTATCATTTCTAGCAGTTTTTGAAGGCCTGGTTTGGTGGCCATGTATCCCTTAAAGTTGTCTTTGTGCTGGAAAATTTTTCTTTCTCCCTCGATCATGACTGATAGTTTTGCAGGGTAAATCAGCCTGGGTTGACATTTTTGCTCATTCAATACTTGAAGTATGTCTCTCCAAGCTCTTCTTGCTTTTACTGTTTCGACTGAGAAGTCATTTGTTATTTTAATAGGTTTGCCTTTAAAAGTGACTTGTTTTTTCTCCCTTGAAGCTCTCAGCATCAGTTCTTTATCTTGAATGTGGAGTGTTTTAACTATTATTTGCGGCGCTGTGCTTCTATTTTGGTCGTATCTGTTTGGGGTGCGGAATGCCTCTTGTATATGAATGGGCCTCTCTTTTTTTAGTTGAGGAAAGTTTTCCTTGATGATCGTTTGAAAAATTTCCTCAGGGGTGGTATTTTGAGATTCTTGCTCCGGTATTCCATGAATACGCATGTTAGGCTTCTTCAGGGTGTCCCATATCTCTTGGATATTTCTCTCAAGTATCTTTTTGGCTTTAACAACCTCTTCCATTGAGCTGGTTAGTACTCCCACTTTATCTTCAAGGTCTGAAATTCTGTTTTCTGCTTCATTAGTTCTGTTGATAAGACTCTCTGTGGCGTTCTGGGTTGAAGATAACTTGTCCTTTAGCTCAGTTTTAAACTCTGCTTGAGTTTGTTTTAACTGCTCTATGCCACTTTTTGTTTCTTGCACTGTTTTTCTCAACTCCTCCAGATGCCTGTTGTGTTCCTCTTCAAAGCGATTGATTCGATTATGTAATTCCTCCCTGATTTCCTCTTTCATAGTATTGAACATGGTAATGATCATATTTTGAAAGTCGTTATCCTGGGTCAGGCTTTCTTGGCCTTTTTCCGCGGGTTTGTTCTTGTTGGAGTCTAACATTATGGGATTAATTTCTTCAGTGGGAAATTTGTTTACTTGAGTGTTGCTTCTCATGGATTTGCACTTTGACTTTGGCATTGTCATTTTAACTCTTAAGATATCTCAATTTCACTAAACTGAATTATTTGGCCTGGGGTACTGGTGGGCGGGGCCCGAACGGGGACTTACCTAGGGCGCGGGGTGAGGCCCGGGTGGACCACGCGTGTGTCCCGACCGGCGGAGCGGGGTGGGGTGAAAAGGGACGATGGGCGCGTCGAAGTGGAGCTATTTAACCCGAGGGCAGCTGGGGCGGGGCCCGGGCGCAGGGGGAGGTCCTCCTTGTCCCTCGGCCCCCCGAGCGGCTCCGGCTGGATGGTGGGAGTCGGAGCCGGATCCCTGTGGGCTGACCTGGGGTCCTAGAGCGCGCGGTGAGGCCCGACTGGACCTCGCACGCCGGCGGAGCAGGGTGGGGTGAAAAGGGACGATGGGCGCTTCGGCGTGGAGCTATTTAACCCGAGGGCAGCTGGGGCGGGGCCCGGGCGCAAGGGGAGGTCCTCCTCGTCCCTTGGCCCCCGCCCGGCTCCGGCTGGATGGTGGGATTCGGAGCCGGGTCCCTGTGGGCTGACCTGGGGTCCTAGGGCGCGCGGTGAGGCCCGGCTGGATCTCGCGTAGGCGTCCCGACCGGTGGAGCGGGGTGGGGTGAAAAGGGCCTGCTGTATTCAATTATGGAGTACGTGGTGTGGATAGAACCCCAGACTGATGGTGTGCTATAAGCATTCAGAGGGAGATGGCATTTCCCAAGTCAGCAAATTACAGTCAGAGGCCTAATAGAAAACAGCCTTATAGAATCATGAGCAAAAGAACCAATGGCACCAGGAAATACCAACCCCAGATGCCAGTGGCATCAGCTGAGCACACTGCTGTTACATTTGTTAGCCTTCCGACAAGTATCAAGAGACAGAAGGACTGGGAAGAGAAAGAACAATAAAACTGAGCACATGTTCTTGTTATCAGGATAGGATAGGATAGATTTAAGTGTCATGTGCGTGTGTATGTGTGTGCGTGTATGTGCACAAAGATCAGAGATTGACATTTCACATCTTCCTCAATTGCCGTCTACCATATTTTTTGAGACTGTCTCTCACTGAACTCACTGACTTAGGTAGGCTGGTAACCAGCAAGCCCCAGAGATCTTCCTGTCTCCACTTGTCCCAGTGATGGAATTACAGGCACAGTCTGCCATGCCTGGCTCATGCACAGGTGTTGACAGGCACTGAGGATCGAACTCACAACCTCATGTTCTCACCACAATCACTTTCCGCACTGAGCCATCTCTCCAGATGATTTTGTTTTCATATGAGAGTAGGTGCAAAGCTCTGAGAAAGTAAGACTGGCAATAGAATTTGCAGGAAGCGATGGGAAACAGTAAAATTACTTTCTGCCATATCCTTACCTAGTTCAGAATGCACACATACATTTTTTTTAGGTTTCTGTATCCAATTTTCCTGGGTTTATGTGGGTCAATACATTCTCCATTTTTCTCAAGCTAGAGTTGGATTTTGGTCTGTTTAATCCAAAAGATTTGGAGAAAAACACATTATCCTTTGCTGAAACAGGCTATATATTTGCAGAACTAGTGACCATTTCTAGGCATTGTTAAGAGGGCTGACTGAGTGAATTTTCAAAGAACCCTGACTATGGAAAATAAAATAATTTTGGAGCAGGGATTTTTTTGGTTTTTAGAGGTAAAGTTGGAAAAGTCTCTCCATCTTTCTGATGAGAAGTATTAAGTTTCAGAAATAACTCAGTTTAGCAGCCCCAGAGAATGGCAGATCACCCCAAAAAGTAAGCATATTGACAAGACTTCCAACTTTAATTGCCTCTGTGGGTAGAAAAATTTCATAGGGAAGAACAAATGGTCAGAGAGGACTGAGCATCAGGTATCCCAAAGTCACGAAGGCATAGCCACTTCATGATAAGAAGTGCTCTGAAAGGTAGCATGTTGCTAACTGAGGTCCAGAGCGCACTAGACTGTACTAGACAAGGGGCGCAGCAAGACAGGTTCATGCAGCTTTCCTCAAAATTGTTTTCTTTTTTTTAAAAATTTTTTTATTATTATTAATTCAACTGTGTGTATATGCATGTGTGTGTGTGTGTGTGTGTGTGTATGTAGAACCACGGACGAATTCGCGAACCACCATGGACGCCTCCACCTCCTTCTGCCCCGGGATTCACAGGCTCCGCCCTACCAGGACCAGAAGCACAGGCTGCCCCCGCTTCTGCCTGGCGTCTATACGTGGGATCTGGGATCCGAACTCAGGACCTTCCTCCTGCAAGGCGGAGGCTTAACCCCTGAGCTACCTCTCCAGCCCCTCAAAATTGTTTTCTGACGCTGGAGAGACGGCCCAGTATGGAAAGCGATTGCCACACAAGTATGGACCGGTGTTTAAATTCCTAGATTCAAAAGAAGGCACAGTGTCTAGATTTGCATCCCACACACTCTGTTAGGTGGAAGATGGAGACAGGATAGCTATCCTGGAAAAGGTTAAGCAGAGGCAAAGCACAGATATGCTGCCTCAAATAAGGTGAAAGGCATAGATTTACACCCAAGGTTATCCTCTGACTTCCACATACACAGTGTGGCACACACATGCTTGCACAAACACATTACACACATACCCACACACAGAGGGGATCTCAGATATGACTCAGTAGATAAGGCACTTGCTATGCAAATGTGAAGGCCAGAGTTTGGATCCCCAACGTTCACGTAAACGCTAAGCAGGCATAATATCCTGAATGTAATTCCAGCACTCAGAGGACAGAAACCTGGCCACACTAGTCATATTAGTGAATTAGTGAAAAGAAAAGCACATTTCCCAGTGAAAGAAAACCAGGCTCTTCTTTCTCAGATATTTGATTGAAGAATAAATCAGATCAAGAAACCCATGAGATCAAGCGCTGATTATAAAAGGCTGCCGTTGACGCAAACAGAAGATTCGGATGAATATTGGCAAGAAAAGTCATGGCAAGGACAAGTTTCATTAAAACCGGAAACATGAATTCTCTGCAGAGTGAATAAGCGAGCACACAACTCGGACCCTGCTCCCCTCATTTCAGAGCCCTTATGCTGGGCTGGCCCAGTGTTTTTGATAATCCAAAAACACAGTTCTATGAAAAACTGGGTGGAGTCTTGCTGGGTAGAGAAGATTGTGTGCTGAGGCCCAGATGGCTGACGCCCGTGGAACTCTGGGACGAAAGGAAGGCGAGCAGAGGCATGGGTGAGGCCAATGTTCCTGTGGCACCACGAGGGCCCCTCTTGGAAACCCCAGGTTCAGGCATGGTCATACTGAGGTGGAAGCCATCTTCTCATAGCCACTCAATGAGCAACTGGCACGTACCTGCTAGGTAGGACATATTCATCCCTGGGCTCCAGCACTGCTCCACACTTTGAGCACTAAGCATCATTATGGCCAGTGAAGCGTGAAGTTGAAGCCCAGTGAGGGGAGGAAGGCAGACAGAGAAAGCAGAGATTAAAATAGGAAGATGGTTGAACTATGGTAAGAACTCAGAAAATGGGGCTGGAGAGATGGCTCAGGGGTTAAGACTCTGCCTTGAAAGCAGAAGGATCTAAGTGCAGATCCTGGATTCCATGTAAAAATGTCAGGTGAAAATGGCGGTGACCCAGAGTGAAGCAAAAAGGAGACAGAAGCAATCCAGGATGACTCCTGATGTCACCCTTGGGTCTCCACAAGCACATACTATACCTTGTGATGCACACACACACACCAGAAAATGAAATGTGAGGAACAAGCATAAATGATGCAAAGCCATGGGTAGAGAGCAGAGACATTTCAGTTACTTTTTTTTTGGATGCTGCGAGACAACCCTCATACACAAGTTAAGAGAAAGGGACATTTATTTGGCTTAGGGCTCCAGAGGGAATATGGTCCCTTATGGGTGCAATTGCATGACAGAAGACATGGCTGTAGGCAGAAGCAGGTGGCTTGCTCAGGTCACCACAGCCATTATGAAGACAGAGAAGAGAGCAGAGCCAGACTACCAAATACCATCCCTCTACTTACCATCCTGTGATGGCTCCCGGAGGATCCCTGTCTCCAGTGAGACTTCATCTCCTATAGGTGCCACAACCTTCCAAGTGCTAAGGCTAGCTGAGGATTCCAACACCTGAGCCTGCTGGGGTGAAGGTCGGGCCAACTCACATTCGAACTATAATAAGGGCTCTGCTGTGTATTTTGGGGCCACTGTTTTTTGTCACCCTTCCATTTAAAGAGGGTTACAGCAAGGCAGAGTAATGGAAGACCTCCACTCTTGAAGTTACTCCAGATTCCAAATTTCGTCGCCTTTCCTGTTCTGCTTTGGATTTAGAATGTTTCTGTTTTTAAATTCATCCAGAATACAAAGCAACATGAGGCCCAAACGATAAATGAGAAGCAGCAACCTACTCTTAAGGAAGTCATAAAGGGTGATAAAATAAGGGTATAAATAAATCCCATTTCATAATTGTGCTCCAAATCCACAAACATAAACCATGGTTGAAACTGCTTCGAAGCAGGTAATTAGAACACTTGCATAGATTGACAGCTTCTCGTCTCCTTTCTTTCTATCGTCCCAGGGAACTGGGATTTTTGTGGGTCCTGCCATCAAAAGTGCCATCTGCTTTCCTGGGCTTGGAAACCAGTTGACCGTGGATCACCCAGCCCAGAGATGCAATAGAAGCACTGGCATGCTGATTAAGCCCAGGTACAGAGGCCTTGCCTTTCTTCTTCTTCCCATGAACTGGACAGTGTCAGGAACCAAGCCTGAAGATGAGAGATCATGTGGAGGAAACCTAGTTGTCCCCATGACGGCCATCCAAGGTGACCTCACAGTCAACTAACCACTACTGCGGGGGAGAACCCAGCCAGGATGCACATGCAGCTATCTGCAGATGGGCAGGTGAACCCAACCAGATGGGCATGTAGCTGTGTGCAGAAAGGTGGATGAGTCCAAGAGATGCACGAGGGTCACACAGCCGGTCTAGAGCCTTGAGGGATGTATGTCTGGCCTGCTGATCTGAAGGTGGGTACCTGTTATATGGCTTCATCGTGACTTCTAATGACCAGTCGCCAAGACTCCCTGAGGTAGTCGTGAAGTATGAGCAAGGGTATCACCACATAAACACGGAGTTAAGCCTCAGGAACGGCATCTAAAAGGCCATGGAGTGAGAAAGTACAAGGTGTACCTCGTATTATAACCAAGACCCCATTTGACAAAAAGAGCCCAAACGTGCAAAGTGGGTGCTGCCCTGGTACTGGTGCTGGAGGAACAGCTGCTAACTAAGCTAGTAACTAAAAGAGGGTCCATGCCGACCAGGGCCCTGTAAATGTTGAGGTTGTGCCAATCTAGCCCACGTGCCTGGTGGAATGCAACATGGTGCAAACGTGGGAAAGAGTCAGCTCTTGCATTGCTTGTTTCAGCACCAGCATCCTGTGGCACTGTTTCAGTATCATGTGGGGAACAACTGTAACATTTCCTTAAAGATTATGGGAGTTGATGGTGGAGCGGGCAGCTGGTACAAATGAGCACATTCACTTTCGCTGAGACAGATTTTTTTATTTCCCTGAAACTAGAAACACTCAAATCAAATTTCTGTACTGGCATGCTGTTGTTTTGCCAAGAGATTAAATTTAGTAACATCCAGGTGTTTCTGAGGAGCTTTCAACTTGGATGGCCTCAACAATCTTTTGGAGAAGTAGGTGGCATGTGAATGATCAATAAGTAACTAATCCCTTTCTAGAGAAACTGGAAGAGAAATACAATAGTGTTGACTTCCTCATATTGTGTGTTTCTGCTTTACCGCCCCCACTTCCTGTTATTGCCAGAATGCTAGGTGACCTTTCTGCATTTAATTACCCAAGAGAAGCAGGCAAGAAATGAATGCCAGGCAAAGAGAAAGGCTCCTGTCCCTGAATAGCTTGTCAAAATAACCACCCCAGGGGTCTTTCCTTTTTCTGGAGGATATGTGATATTAGCTTGAAATAAATAGAAAATAAAATGGAAAATGCATATGCCTAAGAGTCCAAAAGGAAGAATAGGGGAGGGGGAGTACAACTAAACGGAACTGCACTTCAGCCAGTTAGGAGCCTGCTTGTCATTCTGTGAAGACAACAGTCCTTAAACAATACATCTCAAGGAATTCTTCTTTTAAAAATTTTTCATTTGTTATTTTTAGAGAGTTTGGGAAAGAACACTATGGCATATGTGCAATCAGAGAACAGCTTTCGGTAGCCAAGTCTCATTTTCCATCCTGTGAGCTCCAGAGACTGAACTTGGGGTACCAGCCTTCCTCGAAAGCATCTTTCCCTACGGAGCCGTCTTGCCAGCCCCATTCCTAAAAGCATGTAGAACTCAGCCACTCCCTTCAGGAAAGTCTTAATGAGTAGATTCACTTGCCCACCATAGGGCTGTTTCCAACTGTTACAGCAGAGACAATCTCTTCCATAGACAGCACTGAAGAGAAAGAGCGGACGCTTCAATGACGTTGCCACTCAGCCAAGGGCCGCATGCCGTCCTCTCCAATGAGCCACAGAGAAAAATAGTATTAATTTCCTCTTTCATTGCTTTATTTGCATCTGACGCCTTAGGCACCTAGTAAAAGCAACTTTACTGCCTTGCCTTATTTCCTGACTCAAAAGCCTATTTTACTTCACAATTATGGCATTGATAGGAGACTCAGAGACAGATACAAGAACGCCTCATCTTGAATTATAAGATTTCTCATCCCAGTTTCGGCACTGAGACAGAACGACTTGGCTTCCTTTCTTAGCCCTCCAGCCAGCATCTACACAGACAGAGACAAGGCAGGATCTTTGAGCAGGGGCAACATCCAAGCTGGAGGGAAACACCGAGAAAGGCAAAGACAGCAGTGTGGTGTGGGTACAAGGAGGGAGGAGGCGAAAAAGGAAGGTGTCTCTGTGAAGACTCTGACTTTGGTTTGCTTGGCTGCAGGTAGTGACTTTGCTTAAGGTCTCCTGAGAGGTGCCAGGGGCCAGACAGCAGAATGCACTCCGAGGCTGTCACAAGAGGTTTGCCATGGAAGGTCCACCAGCTCTCTGTCCAGCTCAGATGTCACTCACTCTACCCCATAAGCCTGATGTAAAGAGCAGCCTGAGGGCCTAAAAGTCGTCTTTCCTACCCACCATCACCTGCACACTGGCCCGACCCTCCTGGACTTCTGAGCACTATAACATTCCCTCCTCTCACACTGTCCACAAAGCGAACACCGCAGAAAGGAACTTCCGTGCCGAGTGCTGGACTGAGCTCTCACGCCCTACGGAGTTCACACGCTGCCATCTGCGCCTCAAAGAAGACGGCGACCTATGAATTTGGAACTCTGCCCCTGAGTCAGCCTCGATCTTGGCCTTCTCAACCTCTGTGTGGGGAAAAATGAGCTCCTGCTGTTTACATGCCATCTAGCCTATGACATGCTCACCACAGCCAGACATGACACCCGCCCCACACATATGTACACGTGCATATTCACGTGCATATGTATTCATAGATTTATGGAATCGGTGTCTGTCATGGCCTAGTCACCACCCATACTTTGTTAAACTCCTTCAAATGTATTTACCTTTGTCTTAGCAGATTGTCTGTTGAGCAAAAGTCGATGAACATCTTCTTTCTGCTGTGGACAGTTTACTGGGGGTGTTAGTCACAGGCAGAGAATTTCTTGATAAAACTCATAGACCTGTTCTCAGCCCTTCTGTTTCCTTCCTTCCTTTCGTGTTGGCTCAGGGCCTGGGGTTGATGAGTTGACGTGGGGGTGACGGACCTGTTCCGTGTGGTTGCCTTCCTTTACGGGGGGACGGAGGGAGCAGGGAAGTGGGGGGGACGGCAGGGAGACGGGATGAGGGAGGGAGGGGATGACCAGGGAGGGAGGAGGAGGGGATAGCACGAGGGAGGGGGGGCCGGGGGCGGGAGGGAGAGACGAGTGGCGCCAGGCTCAGGACGGCCGGGGCGGGAGCGAGGCTGGGATGAGAGCAGGGTGGTGGGGTAGGGGACAGGAAGGAAGCGGGCGGGACGGGTAGGGAGCAAGGACGGAGGAAGGATGGCGGGAGGGAGCGCGGGGGAGGGAGAGAAAGGGAGGGCAGTCGGTAGGGGGGAGGTAGGGAGAGGGAGGGAGAGACGGGAGAGCGGTAGAAAGTGACCTGTACGGAAGGACGGACGGCTGAAGGGGGAGGAGGGGAGAGGAAAGGTAGAGAAGGTGGAGGGCAGGGAGTCGAGAGAGGGAAGAAAAGGCGAGGAGCAGGAGGAAGGGAGTGAGGAAGGGACCAGAGCGGGCGATAAGGACGGAAGTGAAGAGATGGAAAGGAAGGAAGGAAGAGAGAACGAGATACTGAAGGAGAAAGTCTAGAACGCGAGGGAGAGCACGAAAGAGACCGGGAGCGACTGTAAAGAAAGACCGAGGGAGCGAACGAAAGGGAGCTGGAGAGACAGAACGGCAGCTGGGCGACGAGCGGTCTGGTAGGGCGTCGCGGGCAGGAGAAGCCGGCTGGAGGGAGACGCCGTGAGGTCGAATCGGGAGATATAGGTATGTAGTCGGAGCTATGGAGCGGAGCGCTTCCCACGGGATGGAGAGAGGGCGGATATATGTATGTGTATAGGTAGTTTTTAATATTTCTTTCTTCTTTCTTTCTTCTTTCTTTCTCTCTTTCTTTCTCTCTTCTTTCTTTCTCTCTTTCTTTCTCTCTTTCTTTCTCTCTTTCTTTCTCTCTTTCTTTCTCTCTTTCTTTCTCTCTTTCTTTCTCTCTTTCTTTCTCTCTTTCTTTCTCTCTTTCTTCTTTCTCTTCCACCTGGAAATCTTGTCTTCAGTGCTGGCCTGAAAAAAGATCAAGAAAAGACTGCTTTCAAAATGCAAATGTATGGGACTGGGGAGGTCGTTCAGTGATGAAAGCCTTTGCCTCACAAGCAAAAGGACCTAAATTCAGATATCCCACATAAAATAGCAGGTGGATGTGGGGACAACCTACAGTTCTGACCCTGGAAGGTGAAGCTTGGGAAACTCCAGAGCAAAAGAATAAGGAGGTAGAGCAATACAAGATGTGTACTTGGACCTCCAGTACACATACTCAAATGTCCTCAGGTGTACATGCGCACACGCAAAAGAAAAAATAGGTGACGTTTTTTCTTTTTCTAATGTATTTGTGTGTATTTGTTCACATGTTCACATGTGTAAGGAGGCTCAAGTTTGATGTCAACGATTTTCCTTGATCTCTCTCTAGTTTATGCATTGAGGTAGGATTCTCAATTGAACTCGGAATGCACTGATACATCTTGCTCCCAGGATCCCTTTCTCTGCCTTCTGAGCACTGGAATTACAGGCATACTTGCTTGGCATTTGTATGACTGTTCTGGATGTGAACTTTGACCTCCTGATTATACAACAAATACTTTAACCATTGACACCTCTTCCCCAGCCCAAATAACTTCCTTTTTGCCAATAAAAAGGCATTGGGACTAAAGCTAGTCAGCAGTATGGATTTCAAGGACTAAAATACTCTTGCTTTTTTTTTAACCTATTCCAAATCATTTCTCCCAGTATCTCTTTTTTACTTTTCCTTTTTTCCTTCCTTTTATTTACCTTCTCCTCTCCTCCTGAACCCTTCTTCCTCCTTTTTCTCCACCTTGCATGTAATAGCTTCATTTTACTTATGGATGATTGATTCATTAGTTTCATCAGCAACTTTCTCTGGGCAATGGAAATGACATTGAGAATAGATCTGCTAGTATCTTTCTTCCTTACCATCTTCTCCCCAACAAATGCCTTTCATCTCCGGTGTCCCCTTGCAAGAATATCAGTTTTCATGTTTCAGCTTGAAAGCCTTGATTTAAATCCCGACTTATTTTTACTTCCATCTCCAGTGCCAACGTGGAAAGGTTCAGACATGTTTTCATGTGCACTGCATGTCAAAGACATTAAGGAAGAGGCAGATTTTTTTATCAGTCAGTTAAAGACTAATTACAACTGTGCTTTCCAGCGAACCCGTGATTGTAGGCTAATTTTCAGTTATGAAACAGAAACTGAGGTTAATGAGGCTAATTGTGTTTACCAGCAATTTTGAACAAAAGAAAAGAAGCCGCCTGGATTTTGAAGAGAATTCTTGGTCAGGAACAAATTGAGGGAAATTGCTACAGTTGTATCAGCATTTCCTAAGCGTCTAGTGCCATGCTTGGGAAACTAACTCACTAGAACACAAGCTAGCAGTCAAGCAAATCGAGTCTGTAGACAGAAGAGGCTCTGGGGATCCCAAGGGCATTGCTCTGTGACTGTGAGAGCTGTCTTGACAGCCATGCGACCCAGGGACTTCCACGTGATGGGACCTCGATGTTGTCCCCATGTGCAAGCGGAGAGCAAGGGGGGCTCAGCATCTGCTGAGGTCTAACGAATGGCCATTCTGGGGATTCTGGAGTCGGCAACAGCTCAAGGCTGTGGGAGGTACTACCGACATGGAGCCGCTGAGAGGCATCCAGCAGGAGACTAATGTTGACAGAATCGATCCTCCTGTCGGGTAATTGTTGGGGGTTCCTTTTCCTCTATCAGTGTGATCCTATCCTCCTCTTGAGGGACATCCCTTCAGCACTGCATGATTGGTTCAACAAACAAGAAGATTGTCCAGAACAACTCCCAGGAAAATCATGAGTCAGGAGCTGGTGTCTTGAGGTCAGGAACCACTTACTCCATGATATAACTGGCATCATTTATATACCAAGGTCATGAAATATATGCAAATGTGGATGTCTATCTTTCCCAGAAAAGGGTGTTCCAATTTCTCTTCATGTTACTGGCATGAATGTAGGAACCAACAGCTTTGGGGAACAAGGGATTCACTCTTGTTTACTATTCTCAGTTATGACAGGATGACAAGAGTGTTCATAACAACATCAGCAGCTGAGGGAAATGGCCACATACACACAGGAATTGTCAAGAGAGAGACATACTTTTTCATGTTTGCCAAAATGCCTGCATGTCTGTATGCCAAAGTATACCTTATGCCAAATTTCTGAACCAGCTCCTTTCAGCTTTTATCGCCTGTCCAGGGAATGGTTCCACCCTTCATGGACTTGGTCTTCCACATCAGTTAGGTAATTCCCCACAGGTATGCTCGCAGGATGCTTTAACTAAACAGTTCCTCACCACAGTGCCTGCAGACTCAGCTCTCGACTGTCGAGTCGACATTGTACTAACTGACACAGTGAGCTTATCCATTGGTGTTAAGACTCCACCCCTTGGGCCATGTACAGGCCCAAGCTGTGCTTAAGAAGAGGTTGACTGTAACCACAAATATTAACTTGCTTTGTGTTTAGTTTAGGCTCCAAGATTTCAGTGTCTTTTCATTTCTTCTGCAGGAGTCCTTTGGGAACATTAAGCAATTTTAGGGGTGTAACAGTTTTGCAGAGGGCCATCATCATAGTGATAATTGGAATTCCATACATGCTGTTCTAAGGAGGCATGGCAACCTCAGACTTCAGAATGTTTGAAGCAGGTGCAGACTTTTTGCAGTCTAATGATGATGTGCCCGTGACACTGTCCTGGGAGGATGAGATGATGCGGGAGGACGGTACTTGTGCTGAAGGAGCTTACTTTCTTCCAGGGACCATCACCAGGTTAACAAAAGCAGGCATGAAAAGAGCCACGTGGGGGGGGTGGAGAGGTGGCTCAGGGGTTAAGCCTCTGCCTTGCAGGCGGAAGGTCCTGAGTTCGGATCCTGGACCCCATGTATAGATGCAAGGTGGAAGCGGGGGCAGCCTGCGTTTCTGGTCCTGGTAGGGTGGAGCCTGTGAATCCTGGGGGCAGAGTAAACAAGGAGGAGGTGGAGGCGTCGAGGTGTCCATGGTGGTTCCCGAATTTGCCCATGGTTCTACACACACACACACACACACACACACACACACACACACACACATACACACATGCACAATGAATAAATAAATAAATATTAAGAAGTGAAAAAAGAGCCATATGATTTAAGACTTTTACATTCTGTATAATTAAATATCCTATGAGGGTACAAATACTAGTGATACTCAAAAGTAGAAAGACATTTATGTTAAGGTTCAGTTCACATGGACCACTATTTTAGCTCTGTAGTCTCTTTAGAGTTTCCAAACACAGGGTATTGAGTTTGATTTGATGTGCATTTTGCCATGTTAAGTTTACATATTTGTCTACCTTACTAGCTTCTCTTCCAGTTGTGTGTGAGGTCTTTTATATTGAATCCTTCTTTATGTTCTTCAAAGCACATAGTATTAACTAGAAATCGCCATTCGATAAATATCTGGTGAAATGTAAATAAAAGAGGAGAAATATTTGTGTTTTCTTGGAAATAAGCTGGAGCCATGAGAGATAGAAGGATAAAGATTTTGATAAAGTGGCTGACTTTGAAAGAAAAAGAAACTGAGCAAATACAGAGCAACACACTTGACCAGATGATGGGGAAGCAGTAGGCGGTAAGGGAGATCTGATTGCAGATGCAGAATTGTCAGAGATGAAGGAAAAAGTTGAGATGGGTTTTGCAGAAAGTATAAGAAGCTTAGGTTTCTCAAAATTCAATTCATTGATCTTTTCTATCTCTCTGAGATACATGGTGAAGTTTCTAGGGTACTTATGGGAGTTCAGAAAAATGTCTATGGTGGCAAGTTTGCAGGGTCTGAAGCCTGCCACCCAGGAGGAACAGGGAGGGGGCTTAAGTCAGCAGCAAAGTTATCAAGAGTCAGGCCAAGAAACTCTGTTCACGGGGATCTAGCGTGTGTCTGTTTTCACGAGATAGTTTGACCACGGGGTTATTCTAGGCTCCTTGGAGCACTGACACAGTCTTGGCTCATAGACTCCTCATTACCAGCTCTGCAAAATCAGCCGGCTCAATCAGTGGCTTTCCACTGTAGTAGCTTGGGGGATATTGCAGCTGTTCAGAGAACAGATTTTTCACTTGAAACTTTCCCATGGGATTCACAGGCTCAATTTGGGAGATAAGCCCACAGCCATGCTTTAAAAAGACTGAATAATCCCCCAAAGATGGTAGGCTAACTCATTTTTCTGTGGTCACAGACCCATATATAAGCATTTCCACTCATGCTAAGGATGACTTTATTACAATAAGGCTTTGTGGTTACATGGATTCGGACATTCTACCCAGCAATCTCCAGAGATCCCATCCAGAATAACTAATAGCTCAGATTAGTAACCTTGGATGTCTGTGAGATAACTATGTCTTGTTTCTGAATAGGAAGATGGTGCGGGGTGGCACCAAGTAGCTCCATGCATAGCCGTTCTATGCACCATTGTTTGTGAGATTATAACAATAAGATGCATTCTTATATTTATAACGAAGGGAGAAGAGGAGCAGGCAACCGTCACTTCTGCCACCGCCACCAAAATATAGACTAAATCTTTCTCCTCTTTTCCAACCCAGAATTTGGAAGACGCTGTAGTAACCATCTTCAGTCTTTAGACGGTTTTTTTTTAATTCTGAAAGTTAAGAAAGGAACATGAAAATTCTTAGTGTAAACCATTCTATCCCTTACTCTCTTATGTCCTGCTTGCCCTTGGCCTTTGAGTTCTCCCTCCCACAGCCCAATTACCCCACACCACCTGCTGCACATGCCTGTACTTTCTGCTTTGTCCCCTCCGACTGACACAGCCCCTACCCGCCCTCTGCCAAGTGCCAGAAGTGCCTGGCATTCCTGAAACTCTGGCTCAGATCTTTTCTCCTCTGTGAAGTGGGCTGAGTTTTTCACTCCCTCCCCAGCATGGCCACCACCTGGTTCTGCATACCTGCCCACTCTGTATCTGACTGTCACATAGTAAAGGTAACATTTTGGTTAACGCAACCTCTCCTCGCATGAAATAGATTTCACTCTTTATACTGTGACTGGCACGTGTGGGTGTGCAGAAATAATGCTTAGTAAATGAATGAGTGAATGAATTAAGACAGAAAGGAAAAGAACTGTTTATTTTCACCTGAATAAATTCTTTTTAAATAGCATACCACTTACCACCTTGTATGGTTCATGGTTCAAACTACTTTTTGAGCCTAAACCTACTGACTTTGAATCAGTCTTTGAATTTTTCCTATCTGGTAACGGGTGGAACAGGAAGAACCTGGGAAAAGATAGAAAATCAAAGGCACTGCTACCTCCACTTGGAAATGGGAGACCAGAAAATATGATGCCTTAGTCTACTGGGATCTTACTGCTGTGCCTATGTATGAGCCTCTGTGTGTGTGTGTGTGTGTGTGTGTGTGTACATGTGATTGATCAAGCTGGAAATAGTTATCCCAGCAGGCCATCCTTCCAAGATCTACTGAGTTTTGTATTATAGAAAATCTGCTCCATGGGAACTATTACTTAATTTCACTATTTGTTAGAATCTTGTTGACAAAAAAAAACCTGATGACCTGAGTTCAAGTCTCAAAGCCCACAGGGTAGAAGAAGAGTGCTGAGTTTCAAGAGCTGCACTTCACCTCCTCAGGTATGCTGAAGTATGCACAAGCCTTCTCTCTCTGTGTCATAAATAAATAGATGAAGATAGATAGATAGATAGAGAGAGAGAGAGAGAGAGAGAGAGATAGATAGACAGACAGACAGATAGATAGGTGACAGACAGACAGATAGATAATGAATCAGCTCAACATGCTGTAAAGGGTAAGATTTACATCAGTTCATACCAATAAATCTAAAGTCAGGAAACAATGGGTTAAAGAGATTCTTTCCCCCGACTCTCTGTTGTTTCTCTAAAATCACTTGTGGAATTACCTCAATTCTCCAATTCTCTTTGCATGTGTAGTTATAGTTAAAAACCTTCTTGCTAGGAAGATAAAATGTCCTCTGAAGCATCTTCAAATGCTAAGTGGAAATCAAAAGAAAATACTGTGTTTGTTGGAAGAATGTTTCAAGATTAATTCAATTATAGAATTTCCTGATTCAAAAGAACTCGAAAGATCATCTGACAACAGGCTGCATTGCATTACTGAAACCTTGCCCAAGTGCACATCAGCCTCTGTTTGGCTCTTTTCATAGACAGAAGTGGAGAACAGGGGCTCCTTATTGTTGAAGTTCTCAAAGCAATGTGCCTTCTTGCAATTCTGTTCTGGTTCTGTATTCTGGAGGTATTCAAAGGCTTCCTCTCTCTCAAGTCAGCTTCGCATGCACACCAAGTGAACAAGTATCCAGGAAGGTGTCATCTAAGAAACCTCATCCTATAGGTAACAGTGCCCCATGGAAAGAAAAGTAGACCAAGTTCATTATTGGAACAAAAGTCTCTCAGAACATTGAATGTTTATCTCCTTAATAAGTGAGCAGGTTGAAGACACCTGTTACGGTTGCATTTCGATGTCAAATTGACAGTTGCAGATTGTGACTGTTTGGAGGCAGCTGTGGAAGATTAATGGTTGGAATGGCCCCTGAACAAGCCTGTAGGTACTTGACTGATTACCGTGGAGAACCCAGCCCATAGTGGGTGGTACTCTCCAGTGGTGGACCAGATAATAGAAGGTGCAAAGAAGAAGGGTTTGCTCTTCCCTGCTCCGGTGTCGATTTGCTGTGGAGTCCACTCTGCGTGGACATTGTTCGCCTTGGAGCGTCGTGGCCTTCTTTGTTGCTGCTGCTGCTGCCTCTGTCCTTGCTTGACTTGGAGCTTCACCTTTTCCATCACGTGGTTGCTGTTCATGCTGCCTTTGGAGCCTGGTCTCTAGGCCTCGCTGCTGTTTGCTGTTCTTCACCGACGTCAGAACCCAGCGTCTTCAACCCTCCAGAGGAGCAAAGGCTTGAGACCCTCTCGGGATCTTTAGGCTTTGTGGAACATTCCAGCCAGGATGGAGGTTGCTGCGGGTGCTACCTTGTATATATATGTGTGTGTGTGTGTGTATATATATATATATATATATATATATATATATATATATATATATTACATTCTATAGATTCTTTTTCTTCAGAGAACCCTGACTAGTACAACACCTAACCTCCAAATGAATGGTATTTGGAATGAGCCTTGTGGATAATCATTAGGTTGAATGGCATCACAGGGGTTAGAGCCCCATAAGATTGATGGACCTTATAAGAAAAAATGTGGTGGTGGTGGGGGGGTGATGGCTCAACAGGTGAAAGTGCTTGGCAAGCTTGCATTGCAAGCATGAGAAATGACTCTGAATCAGAACTCATGTAAACCCCAGTGCTCCTGTGGTGGGAGGCAGAGACAGGAGAATTCCCAGAAGTTCGTAGGCTTGCTACACTGGTATATACAGATCCTGTCTCAAACAAGGTGGAAGGGCAGGCTCAGCCACACCAGCTAACTATCCTCCCACCTCCATCGTAAACTGGGGATGGAAGCCTGTGGGGGTATTTCAGATCTACTTCTAGAGACCTACTTCTTCCAGGGATACTGCCTCCACAACCTTCAATGCAAGTTGGGGACCGACCATTCAGAACATAAGTCTATGGGGGGATTTCCCATTTTAACCGTAACAGTACCACGTGGCGGCTACTGTGCTAAGTACTGGGAATAGAAAAATGACTGAGATGAAGTTCTCTCCTCTGTGGAATTCAAGTCTGGCTAGGAAGACAGCTGTCAAACAGACACACATATTTGCAAACACATACAGAAACATATCAGTTCAGTTCAAGCAGCGCTGGATCCATGGTGCAAGTAATATTGACTAGAGGCTCTTGGAAGTCACAGAGAACAAAGATGTGGCAATGAAGAGATGATTGGAAAGGCAGAACGGAGTCCTCCAGGCAAAGATGGGGAGGAAGAATAGTCTCAAGGTGAGAGAGAATTTGGCCATATCCATCTCAGTGAAAGAAGACAAAGTTGATGGAAGTGTTGTGGTCAGGAGGAAAATGGGGGACAGTGAGACCAGAGACAACATCCACTTCACAAAGTCCGCCAAGCCACGTGGAGACACACAGACTTTTAGCATAGTGATCGCCAACTGAAAGACCTGAGCTCAGAAGGGCGTGACCTGATCTATGCTGCTCTATGAAAAGACATACATTCTAACAGCCACACTCACAGTGGACTTCAGTGTCCAGGAAAGAAGTGGAAAATTGGTGGGGCTAGTGTCATTTTGGGAAAAAGTGGGGGTGGTCTAAACTGGAGGAACAGAGATTTACATGGTGGGTACACCCTGAATTTATCAAATGTGGAATAACCTTTGAAGTATAGAACTTTGCTTAGAAACTCAAAGTAAGCACTCTGTGCTTAGCAAGCTGTGGAAAATACGACAGAAAAGGTCTGAGGCCAGGTAAGGTCAAGAGTGTTGGGAGAAGCAGCTGGTCAATTATGACCCTCCTTACGGATGAGAATGAGCGGACCCTACCCTGTACTCACAGTAGGAAAGAAGGATGCTCCTCTACTCAGGGGTTTCAGATGGAACCTTGAAAAGCATCAAGGCACTCTTGTCTGTGACAAAGATTAAGGCCAGTAGTGGGAACATAAGTGAATGTATGTCTGATCAGGACTGTCTAAAACACAATCAAGAGGGTGTGTGCTCACCTAAATGCAACAAAATTAGCCCTGGAGATGACAAAGCTTTTGTCTTAGAGCTTCTTAAATGTGTGAAAAAAATGATCAGGGATCCAGAACCTAACATTGAATAGTTCGTATCATGTACAATGGAAATACTAGACAGCACAGGCCCTTAGAAAGTTTACACCACCTGGTCTTGTGCTTTCTAGTTGGCAAACAGAGGAAATTCCTCCCAAACAATCCACAGGAAATCCTAACTTACTCACACTATTGATTGTAAAGTAGACCCAATGAAAGACTCATCTTTATCACTCTGCCAAGGCTAAGGAAACATTGCAGAAGATGGGGCAGAAACAGTGTAAGGATCAGAGGATGGGTTATATGGTAATCCCATTTTAAAACCTCCACACTGATTTACAAAGTAACTAATCAGTTCACACGTCCACCAACAATGAATAAGTGTTCCCTTTTCTCCACATCTGGACAACATTAGTTTTTTGTGTTCTTGATCTTAACCATTCTAACCATGACAAGATGGTATTGCTAGGCAGTTTTAATTTGAATATCATTGATAATCAGAGAAGTTGAGCATTTTAAAAAGATATTTGTTTGACATTTGAATTTCTTTTTTGTGAAAAGTCCTTTTGTGAAAAGGCCGTTGCTTAGTTGGATTATTTGATTTCTTAGTGTTTAATTTTTTGAGTTCTTTGTACACTCTGGAGATTAATCCTTTGTCAGATTCATAGCTAGCAAAGACTTTTTCCTATTCTGTGAGTTCTTTTTGCATAATTAAGAGCTTCTGTTTTGCGAAACAGAAGCTTTTTAATTTCATTAAGTCCAGTTGTTGATGGTTGATGTTAGTTTCTGGGCATTTGCTATCCTGTGCAGATTACCTGGGCTTATTAATTCAAGTGCACTACCTACTTTTTCATCTGTATTCATTGCAGCTCTATTTACAGTATCAATAAAATGGAATCAGCAAATATGTCCATCAACAAAAAGAATAAGTAATAAAGCTATGATATACAAAACAGAATACTATTCAGCTATCAAGAAAGGTAATATTACAGAATTTGCTGGTAAATGTATAGAACTGGAAGATATATTTAAAAGGGTATCTCAGACAGAAAGACAAACATAACATGTTCTCTTTTCTATGTGGATGCTACCATTAAACTTCTGACTGAAGTATTTGGCCTGGAATTCCAGAAACAGAAAACTTGAAAGGGATCAATGAGCAGGAGGAAGGGGGGAGAAGGTTAAGGAGAAGACTTTGGAAGAAGAGATATGATATCACAGTTGGCAGGGTGAGGGAGGGGAAGAACTTAGGGGGGATGAGGGGATAAGGTGTAGGAGGGGCTCAGGGAGTAATAGAAAAGTCCTAAAAATGTGGGATGCAAATAGATAGGAACTTCCTATGATAGTAATACATCAAAAAACCTTTTAGTTTAGAACAAGAATGGACTGTTCCTGTACAGAGGAATAGAAGGAAAGGAGGATAGTGCAAAACAAAACAAAAAATTCACTGTGATGCTCCATCTAGAACTATGAGGCAATTAAAGAAAGGTAGAAGTAACAGGTTTGCAATACTTTTTGATAAGTTGCTGGTCAGAGACATCTCAAAGGCTTCCCAAAGAGAATTGGCTTTAGTCATTGTTCTTGTTTGTCCTCTAGAAACTCCAGTAAGACTCTATTACTGAAGATATAGTACATGTGTGCAGATATAGTGCTGCAGATATTATCCATGACATGGACAAAAAACACTAGCTGAAACAGATCAGGGAGCTTCCTTCTTGCTGGATAGCTTAAATAGTACCAGAGAGTACTATGGAAGTTACCGGGAGGTCTCATCAGTCTATGAAAGCTACAAATTCAAATAGCAGTCGCCATGGGAAGAGGTGACCATCCGTGTAATAGTGGCATGAGTATCAAGGCAGCAACCAACAGCTTTCTGATCAGCTTTAAGGTTCATTTGTTAGAAAGGAACATATTCTTGTTACTGTAAACTAGAACAAAAACCCATTAAAAAGAACATAGGTCCCAGTGGAATTACAACCTAAGAATATTAATCTATGAAGACATCACATCAAATTACTTTTTAAACACCTGCAATTGTATCTATAGATTGGAGAAGCACTCAGCACTCAACTTCTCAACCTCAAGACCTTCTGCAACAGAAAATGTTATTGAAAAACAGAAGAAAAAAATGCAGAAAGTAAGTGGCTACAGACTTCATAATCATAAACAGGACATCTAAGCCATATCTGCACCTTACCCCAAGGTTCAAAGCACATCAAAAAAGACAGAGTTGTAACTGTAAGAGGCTGAGGTGAGATAGTTGTAGGTCAGACTTTATCTCCTGAACATGACAGGGCTATAGTAGCCATGATTTTGCAGCAGCTATATATACTTTCACAAGAACTGTGCAGAAACTGTCCTGTCAACATCTCATCAGGAAAGGGGAAAGATCCCAAGAAGCTCCACACCTCCTTGAGAAACTGACAAGAATTAATACTATTTGGAAAGAAAAGGAAGATGCTTTCCTCAGTGATATTCCCACTGATTTATAAGATTTACAGGGGCATAAATCACGTCCAGCATAAATCATCAAAGACAAACTAGATAAAATACAATAGACTACACAAGTACAAAAAAGAAGGAGTTTAATAGAGGAGATGTAGTTTTAAGGGGGAAAAGTTGGGGACTATGAATTAAGGGATGAACATATTGTAAATTCACTATCTTCATACATGCAACACTAGAAAAGTAAATAAAATTAAACTGTCTCAACTAAAAAAAATCTTGCCAAACAAATGAAGAAGAAGAAGAGGAGAAGGAGGAGGAAGAAGGAGAAGGAAAGAAGGAAGAGAAGGAGGAAGAGGAAAAGGAGGAGGAAGAGAAGGAGGAGGAGGAAGAGGAGAAGGAAGAGAAGGAGGAAGAGGAGAAGGAAGAAGGAGGAGGAGGAGGAGAAAGAGAAGAAGGAGGAGGAGGAGAAAGAGAAGGAGGAGGAGGAAGGAGGAGAGAAGGAAGAGAAGGAGGAAGAGGAGAAGGAGGAGAAGGAGGAGAAGAAAGAAAGAAGAAAAGGGAGGAGGAAGAGGAAGAGGAGGATGGGGAAGAGAAGGAGGAAGAAGAGGAGGAGGAGGAGAAGGAGGAGGAACTGATTAGTACCCAGTTCGCCAACATTCCAGCATGCAATGGAGAGGAACTCAGATCTCACCCCTAGCTGAGGACTCAGTGGAAACTGAAGACTGCTCCGGAAGAGTCGTATTCCAGCAGGTCGCCCATGCTCCAGTGGATGACCCCACATCAACGAGCATGCTGGCAGCACCACGGCACTCAGAGAGCTGTAAAGCCATTAAATAAAGCATACATTGAAAAAAATGATTCCTTTGATATAAAAGGTTGTGTTTGAGATGTTATCACAAATTCTTGAATTTTCTTTATTGTTTGCCATTCCATGCATTGAAGATATTACAAATAGAAAAAAAATAACAAGTCTACCAAGTTTCCAGGAAATCAAATCTGTGGGAGCTGGCTACGTCTTAGTGACAAAGAATGTTCCCTGGGGAAAAGAAGCAGCACAGAAGCCCAGAAACCAGCCAGAGGATAGTACTCAGAAGACAAGACCCTCTAGGTCACTGATACGCTTCCTGTCATGCCTGAAGTCTCAATGGTGATGTTGCCTTCTGTATCACGTGACTTTCCCTCTGTCTCAGTACTTCTTCAAATTCTCCTGTGGATGTGAACCCCAGGGGACTGATTTTCTGCAGCCCCATATCCTTGAAGAACTTTTCCCCAGCTCCCTTCCTCCCTACCCTACTTTCATGATTCTTAAAAACTATGCATAAATATACAGTTTTTAGAACTACATAAATGGCCACTCTTGACTCTGGGTGCCTGAGAGAGCCTGTAGGATACCAGCCTGCCCAGGGTCCCAGCCTGTCCAGGGTCCCAGCCTGTCCAGGGTCCCAGCCTGCCCAGGGTCCCAGCCTGCTCAGGGTCCCAGCCTGGCCAGTCTCAGACCTCTCCACTTCCCATTACTGCAGCTTCCAGCCATTATATAAGAATTCCGTTGTTGTTGTTTTTTTGAGGGGAGTGAGTGGATGGGTTTTTGTTTTCCAGTAGACAGTAGTCAATAAAGAGAATCGCATCTGACTACAATGAGGAGAATGAGAGACTATAGAAGATGCAATCCTAATAGGACATCTGAAACTCTCCCCTCTCTAAGGCTCAAGAACGTTGCAGAAGAGGAGATAGGAAGTACCACCAAACACTCGTCTTCTAGACACGCTAAGACCATGGCATCCATGAACTCACTGTGGCTGCGTCTACCTACACAGGATAGGACCTATCTACCTTACACGGTGGGTCGAGGAAGAGCTCACACACCTGTGCTGAGTGAATAGTGATATGTCATGCCTCTTGGGGATGAGTTCCTACTTGCTTCAGTGTTATGTTATCAGTAAGATAACAGAGAGAAAAATGACAAAAATTCATTGAAACTGTCAAATGAAGAAAAAGAAAACAAATGGCATAAACGTGTAGATTTTTTTAAAAAAAATCCAAATTGCTTCTAAGCAGTTACCAACCACGTGAAGCACACAGTAGACATCAGCGAAGAGCAAGAAAGTGAGAGCAAAAGCCCTTGAAGGACTGAGCTCACAAGCGCTGGTCTGTGTCATTACAGTTTTGCTAATGATTGCTGTCAGCTCCTCCTTGTCAACAGTTAGCTTCCATTTCTGCAACACATTGAGCTACAGACCAAGACTAATTGTGAATCTCCACTTCTGTCATATAAAAGGGCACAGTCTGCAGAGTTTTCTACTGCCGTTCTTGGCTACTATCTTTTAAAATTGAAACACAGGAGACAACAGGACCAAAATACAAAACTACGTGGCCAGGACAACCAAAACAATATTTTGGGTCTTCCCCACTGGATGAGTCTTCTGGAGACAAAGCCCAGGCTCTGTGCTGGAAACTCCTAATACATTTAATTACCTGATAATTTACTTTTGCCTCTAGGCCATGAGCAAGGTATCTAGGGTTTCACCCTCGGTTTGCCCTAGTAAGATTTTAGATGGAAAAATAATGATACCAGCAAGTACAGTGAGACTCCTTGAGTCAAGGCAGGGGTAAGGAGGCATCCTTGTGCTGGCACAAGCCTCAGGGAGACAAGTTACCTGCGTGCCTTCCCGGGATTGGGGTGGGAATCATCAGCTTACCTCGTGGCTGCTTTTGGTAAATACCTGGTTGCATCATAGCTTCTCTTCTTCCTGCTTAACCTAACTTTGAATTTTCCGGCAGTGAGGTACACATTCCCCAAGTGCTTACTAAAAGATTGCTATTCTGATTGAAAGGACATAGGAGCTTTTAAGTTTTTATCATTTTTCTTCAAAACTATTTGACATTTCAGGCATGGGAAGATGGCTCAGTGGATAAAGTTCTTGCAAGGAAAGCAAAAGAACAGGAGTTTAGATCCCCAGATCCCATGTGAAATGCCAGGTAAGGCAGGCCATCTGTAATTTTAGTCTCGAAGGTATAGCCTGGAAATCCCCAGAACAAGCTGGCCAGCCAGATTAACCCTAAAGGTGAACTCTGGGCTTAATTAGAGACCCTGCCTGGAAAGAATAAAGTAGAGGAGCAATCAAGGGTGATTTCCAATGTCAGACTCAGGCACACACACACACACACACACACACACACACACACACACACCCTCATATATATCCCCACACAAGTATGCACGCATACACATAAAAATGAAAACAACTACAAAGCAAAGCTTTGAAGTTTCTTGCTACATTACCCCGCAGAATTCCGTGCTGGTCTTTGAGAAACTTTTTCAATACTATGGATCAAAGAAACCAAGGCCTCACACACACTGGGCAAGTGCTTTAAAACATGATGGACCACATCTTTGTATTATAAAGCAATATTTAGGTTATGATGGTTGCAGGTTCCAACCTCACCTAAGTTGTGTGCAAAGGTATTTCAAATTAGTTCTGAGCTTGATTTTATGGCTCTGACCTGAGAATACATCACTTTCCCTATTTGTCCACACACGTGGGGTACCGCTCTGGAGTAGTATGTTGACAAAGCTAGATGTGGGCCTCAGAGAAGACTTTACAGATGAGAAACATGTCTCCTACATCACCATGAGTCTGTCTTCATTCCTTGAGTGCCAGAACATGGGTTCTTGTAGTCTGCAACAGAGCAGGTAACTGCATCTAGCATAAAGATCTCTACCAGCTTTACAAGGGGCAGTGAAGGATACAATCTTTCATCTTAGACTTTTAATTTGAAGGTGTCAAAGTGTACACTGAAAAACCAGAATGTGACAGAGGAGGAGCACGCCATCTGAAAGGTTCCCATTGCCACTCTGACTAGCTCAGGATTGGAGAGAAATATGATGGAGTCCCCTAATAGTTCATTTCAGAATGATGGGTAACTTGCTATGAACACACTTTGAATTGCTAATAAAAAGTCTCTACAACTTACAATGTGCTCATTTCCCAGCACTCACCCTCACCTGGGAGCTCTGTGACCACTGCGTTCTGAAGGGATCCCATCACCTCAGGTCTGCTGGATGGGAGGGCAATGGACCCCCATGGGGCCATTTGGCAATATTTTAATACCCTGCTTAGGACTCACTGTGCCAGGAGAAGGAGATGCTGACCTTTTATAATTGAGGCAATTTTCTCAAAGGTCAGTCCTGACAGAAAAGGCTGTAATTGGGATGGTTGAACTTGCTGGATCCAAAGCAGCCAGAAGCTCCAAGGAATGCTATTGTTTCCTTTCCATGATCCTTTAGCAACTCTGCTCAGCCTCCCTGGAGTCTTGATGTCGTCATGGGAATTTAAAAATAGAAGAAATATAACAGTCATCTCTCCTTGAGGGTGGAGACTGGGTTCTGCCCATCAATGGTATCTTCAATATTTAGCCCAGTGCTGAAGTTATGAAACCTTAACCTCTTTTTCGCTCTCTCTTCTTTCTCTCTCCTCTCTCTTTTTTACTTCTCTACTCTTCTACTACTACTCTCTCTCTCTCCAAATAAACAAAAGTGCTTATAATAAATAAACGATACATCAGAAATTTACTGGAATTTCCAAAAAAAAAAAAATCTATCCGGTTTTATCATTTCAGGTAGCCATAACAGAAAGCAAAGTACAGAAGGGTTAGGTTGTTGTGCTAGCATGTGTCCATCAGTCCTTCCCCTCATTCCACTCATGAGGAAGAGCCTACCAGTGCCATTCAGCTTCAGACCCAGTCCCCTTGATCTAGGTTAAGAGTCTCACTTTGCTGATGGAGAAGCAGACCCAGAAAGATTGAAGAGCGTTCATGGGAACACGAAGACAAGAAGACCTATAATTGAAATGAGTCTGCCAAGTTGATTCTGACACTAGACACTTTCTCCACCTCAGCTACTAAGGTAGCTTCTGAAGCAGTTACATCAGATGCTTCTCGCTTTGGTCAAAATTCCCTCACCTGCAAAGATGGGCTCAAGCCGCCATTGTGCTCCAGATCATCATGGCAGCCGGACGTTTGTCCCCACGGATGTCTCTAGGCCTTTACTGCTTGCTTTCCACTGGGTCAGTAGTGAAGGTGCCTGTGACACGATCTGGATTAAGCTGGAGCCACAGGTGTGGAGCGTGGAATGCATACCCAGCCTTGCAGACAGCCTGTTAGCAGTATGCATAGGATATTCTCCATGGCGAAGGCAGCAAGAGAAACTGAGCGCGAGCATTCGCCACTGCCTAGTCTTCGCGTACTCGGTACCCTTCAGAGAGAGAGGCCTTGTGTGGTGGGAGTGCTCCTGACTCTTGCTAAAGAATTCCACAAACAAATGCCAGGGCAGAGTAAAAGGAGGAGGTGGAGGTGGTCCAGGGTGGTTCCTGAATTTGCCCGTGGTTCTAATACACACACACACACACACACACACACACATACATACACACACGTACACACATGCACAATTGAAAAAATAATAAAAAATATTAGAAGAATTCCACAAACACCCTTGGAGGAGTTCGGGATCATTGAAACACTAGGGAAGAGGCACTGAACTCAGCTTCTCCTGGGGGCTGCCCAGTTCTCAGGGTCAGCTATAGATCCTAAAAAGGCTGTGAAGTCCCAAGACTCAGAATACACCACTGCCCTCCCAAGGGGTGGATACAAGTGTCTTTCCTTGAAGAGAGTTCTCAGGAACCCAGCCATCCAGTGGGAAGTCAGGGCTTCTAGGCATATGGTTCATTAGCTCTCTCCACACAAGACAAGAATGGCTCGGTCTGGTTCCAGTTCAGCCCAAATGCACCTCAGTAAACAGTGCTTTTTTCCCGAAGATTTCCATTTTCTCTCTTTTGCCTCCCTTGCATATAGCAAGAAGAAATAAAGTAATATACGGGCAATGCTTTGAGCTCCTTTGGAAGGCAACACTCTCTAAGTACATGATATTAATAATAGCAATATTTCTGTTACAGTGAAGACAGGCCAAGTCCATCTTTCACATGTCCTTTTAAGTCATTTTCCCTGCGGCTGCCTATTCGCTAAAATGGCCCTGAATGAGCCATACAAATCTCTAAAAATGTTCATTGGGGAAAATGCTAGTTAGGCTCCATCTTCCTGGAGAGGGAGATGCCTAAGTTTGTTTCTCAAAATGATGGTGGCCACAGGGCCAGGGATGGGGAAGCAGCCAGCCCAATGACAAACCACAGAAAAGACAGCAGAAATCTGCAGATGCCCTGGTGAATATTTCGGTCCCATTCACCACAGAGTAATGTGATCAAGTGTCCACATCCTTGCTTGGAGGGTCACGAAGTACAATGTTCAGGCAACCAGAACCTTCGCTGTAGTAAAAACAAACCTGCTATAAGTATTGCCAGCACAGGAAAACCACTATGATGAGAACATTGTCTACCATTGGAAACATCTTGCTGAATTCTTTCCCTTTTCTTGTTGTATTTGACCCTCTCAGAGCATGTGCATGGCAGATAGTATTATCTTTAAAACTCATAGATATCTAACGTGTTGCTCACAGTTACAAGCAACCATTTAAAATTTGAGCTACAAGTTAAAAAAATAAAGTACTCCGGTTACACTTTAAAGAAAGAAAGTGGGACCTGCTCCTTTTCTGACGCCACCTGTATCCATTAATAGGTGCTTGTGATGGTTAACTTCATGTGCAATGTAACTGGACCATGGATGCCCAGATATCTGACTAAATGTTACTTGGGTTGTGTCTGAGGGTGTTACTGAAGACATGAGCATTGGTATCTACGGACCAAGAAAGTCTGGTGGTTTGCCCTGAGTTGGTGATAAGCATCCAATTCCCTGTGAGCCCAAGTCAGCAAGAGCTAGAAGAAAGTTGATTAACTTTCCTGCCTGACTGCTTGAGTGGGACACGGATCATCTGATATCAGGACAGCTCATGCTCAGAGCCTTAGAGCTGAACTGCGACTTGCAGTGCCAGCTCTCTAGCCTGTTGTCGTAGTTATCCTGCATGGTTGCTGATAAATCACTATCAAATGTCTTAAGGGAACAAGGGGTTTATTTCTTATGATAGTCCAGTTACAATTCATAGTCCAGCTAGACAGGAGAGCTCACACCAACCCCGGGGCTGAGGGAATTGGCCACACCATCTCCACATAGTGACTTAGAGAAGGATGATCCTTATTTGCCGGACCATCCTGTCTAGCCAAGTGTACACAAGGATGCTAACTTTCTCAACCAGCTCTCTGTATTTTATTCCAAGGCCTAGTCCCACCCACCATGAGCTGGGCCCTTTCTATCAGCCAGATAATCTCCTTCAGGTTTGCACTAGGCTTAACCCAACCACTGATTCTCTATAAATGTGCCCAGAGCTCAAACCCTCAACTGTTAAGTTGTCACCTGTGCTTACCTATGATACCCGGGAACTGCACCCCCAGCTCACTAACCTAGGACCACACTGGCCTAGGGAGCTGCACCCCAGCTCTCCAGCCTGGGAGCTGCACCCCAGCTCTCCAGCCTGGGAACTGCACCATGACCTGTCTAGCTTTGGAATTACACATCTAACTCTCCTGAGTCTCCAACACAGAGATAATAGATTACGAGATTCTACATTCCACAATCAAATCAAAACCAAATGGTAAATAAAACCTACACACGTGCACACGCACACACGCACACACCCCTCATAGAGTACCATACCAACACACACGTAAACACCATACATGCATATGCATAGGGAGAGAGGGAAAATGAATCTTGTTGGTTCTGAAGAACCCCAACTGATGTCTGTCTGGTCTCTATAGGTTCTGAAAATACAGGAATCAACAAACAAAAATCTGCTTGAAGAAGTAGGAACCCACTGAAATGATGATGAGAGGGGTGTCTGACCACAGAAATGAGACTTTCTTTCTACCCAAGGAGGGGTCTGTGCCTGGGCTCCGCTCACTGCCCACTGCTGGCCCTTGGGAATGAGACCCAAGGATGAAGAGAAGCTAGGTCTGGTTGCCTGAGCTGGTGAAGGTCACAGAGCTTAGGCGCCAGTCCAGTCGCTTATCTCTTCTCCGCTGTGTGTGATGGGCAGCAAGCCCCAGCCTCCCTGAGCTCTCTTGCTCGTAGGGAACACCGCCTATTGCAGAGGGCTCAGTGGCAGCGAACGGGCCATTGGATTTAAAGGGCCTGAAGCAGGACTTGGCAGCTATGCAGCCCTCAGTCCCATGACTAATTGTAAAACCCAAGAACGTCCAACACAACCTAAGACGTAAGAGTAAAACCTTCCGGAGCCTGGCGATGTGCCAGCAGGGCTGCTCTGAAGCCTCTGAAACCCACCATCTTACCAGCTCACAAGAGTGGTACTTGTCCCAGGCTCCTCTGCATAGGGAAGATTTCTAACAAAATGGAAACAAAGAAAGCCATCTATTCAACCACCAAATACAGTCAGTATAAAACCACTCGTGGCCCAACAGCCTGGTGGGTCACAAGGCAGGGGTCCAAGCACCATTGGACAGCAGTCTTATTTAGACAGAGCCCTGAAGAGAGGCAGTCATTCACAAGCTGCAGACCAAGGGGTTCCCATTGTCCGCCCTTCCCCAACAAGCCCGCCTTCTTTGGAGGACCGACTCAGCCATAATTGAGGGCCTTCTCATTCACCTTGTGGCGGGCCTTGTTCTTGGGAATCCAAGAATGAACTTGGTATTTAGCCCTAATGAAGGGAAACATGCCTACGTGTTTAAAAGCCTCCAAGTTTGTGGTGTGGCGGCTCGTGTATTTAGCTGTACACTTGTCACTAACAGCGCGCTCTGTTTGGCTTTCCTTGCTGAGGAACGTCACTGCGAGGCAGACCAAATATGACAATTTAAATGTGTACCCTAGGGCTAAAGTAGCATGGTGCCAAAAGTTGTATTGATCGTGGCAGATACAGGCAGCCTGATCCCCAACTGCGGGCCTGGGAAAAGCAGATTGTGAGGTCCAAACACAAAACAAGTAAGACCTTCCTTCCAGAGGATTCTGTCAAGTGTCTTTTTTTATTTATTCTGCCTTTTGTCATACTCAATCTGAGGTCTGAATATGAAAATCCATTCCTGCTGCTCTTGGTCTATTTTCATTTTTCCTAAATTCATTTTGAGGGAAAAAATGCACACATGTATTAGCAAGTAAAATTCATTATTTGTAGATAACTATAATGTAACCAATTCGAAAGAATGCGAGCATACTGAAATGACTAGTAAGCACATCGTAGCAACCTTTGGCCTCCACTCATCCATTCGAGATGCTCTGGTTGAAGCTCTGGGCACCAGTCGCCTTCTTGCCTGGCAGTAGGGACCTGATTTGGTCCTATGCCTGCTCCTCCTCTCATGGGGACAGGAATATTCTACAATGCTGGGGCCAGTGATAGAGAAACGGATTAAACATGGGCAGAGACACCAGTCCTGGCTCACAAACTGAGAGGAGACCACTGGAGGTCTTTGCCTGCGCATAGACTCCTGTTCTATAATCCCAGCATCGTGGAGACTGAGACAGCCAGACTGTGAGCTCGACGTAAATCTGGAAGAAGTTTGTTACACAAAAGGAACTTGTCTCAAAAAGGTAATGAGAGACAGGAGAGAGGGCTCAGTGGATAAAGACTGCTTTGCAAGCAAAAGGATCTAAGTTCAGATCCCCAGATCCCATATTAAAATGCCAAACGAATATGATTTAAACTGAGAGATGATAACTGCTCAAATCATTCTGTAGTCATCCGTAGTAAATATGCTGTCAAAATCAATTTACCCCATGGCGGGAAGTTTGCAACAGCTGCTTGTGGATGCTCTGGGCCCCGCCCCTTTCTCAGGAAGGTGATTGGTGCCTCTCAAGCTGTGTGCAGATGTATTGGGTGGGATCTCTACAAACAGATATTCTGATGGGCAAGCTGGGGTACCTGAGACCCCCACCTTTCTCCCAGGGATGCTGATACTCCTTGGATCACTGTTTCACTGCACAGTAAAGCGTTCCTCTCCCACTGGGGATGCAAGCCACGCTGCAGTATTGGTATTACTTCCATGAAACTTACCTGAAATAGAAGAAAAGTCCATCCCTGACTGCCGGCTGGACTAGGAGCAGGAAATGGGGCATGTCTGCAGAAGCATCTAAACACATTCCCATGCCAGGAGAACTACTGGGAGATTTTTTCTTTGGTGACTATATCCAAAGACTTAAAGGTTGGGATTGGGATGACCATTTCTGCTACAGTGGGGGAGGCATATGAGGACCCAGCCAACTATGGAAGAGCAGGAAAAAAAAACAGAAAGATGTGGAGTCTGTGACATGAAGACCCCTGGTATGACCTCACCCTCGGCAGGGATCCTCAGAGCCCTCGGGGACAGGAGCCATTTGCAGCCTTGCTGGGGACATTTTGGATTGACATGTATGCCAATTACATTAAAATCAGGTGGCATGATACAATTGAAATTAAAGCTCCAGATCGGAGAAGAGAAAAAAAAAACGATCAGAAAAGAGCTGAGAGTTCTGTAAAGTACACAGGAGGCTGGCTCAAGTGCAGGCCTGAAAACACTTTTCTTTGTAAAAAAATAATAAATAAACACACACACACACACACACAGAGAATGCTTTCTCACTTGCTAGTGTAAGTATATCTGAACGCCTAAGTGAATGCCACCCTCTCCATCTGTCTGGGAATGGACACACCTACCACGCACTGTGTCTTCACACGCACCACGCACGTTAGATAAACTCTCAAGGCCTGCTCGGGGCTTGCCTTACAAAATAATTTTTCATAGGTGTCCCTAAAGGCTTGACTCTCAGTTGTCAAGTTTGCATCTACAACTAATTTCTACTAATTCTTATATGTCACATATATTTGTAATGTAAACATATACATCCTCTTTTTGAATAAGAGAAAACGATTCTGAAAAAAACGCCTTTGTCTTAGTTTGGTCTTGGTGATGAAATACTCGATAAAAGCAACTCAAGGGAGACAGGTTTCAGTCTGTCTCGAAGTTCAGTGGTTCAGCCCATCATTTTGGAAAGTCAGGGCGTCAGGGGCATGAAACAGCTGGCCACTTCACATCCACAATCAGGAAACAGATAGGGATGAGTGAATGTGCTTGGCTCACTTTCTCTTTTTTGGAATCCCCACCCAGGGAATGGTGTCACACACACCCCCCGTAGGCAAATCTTCCATCAGCTAATTTAATCAGCATAATCCCCACAGAGATGCCTAGAGGCTCATCTCCCAGGTGACTTTAGATCTCACCAAGTTGAGAGCTGAGATTATCTATCATGATCTTGTCACTACAGGTGCTTCTGAGAAATCTTCAAGTTCGTTAAAATTAATCAATTCCTCTTTCAAGGAATGATGGCATTTTGTGGTTAAGGGGATCACCCAAAGATCATAAAGAAGCTACCAACAAGGAAGGGCCACGTTTGTTAGCAGCCTCTGCATGTCTGTATAAGCCCTGTTTCTTTCAGATTCACCAACCTGCAGATGTAAGAGGCTGAGAGCTAGTGGCCACATAGCACTTCTCTGGCTTGCCCTTCTCCAACAGACTAAGTAGGAGACTCTTCAAGATGGTGTGGCCATTTTCTCTGAAGACTTTTAATAATCGCCCTCACGGTTCCCTTTCTGAAAATATCCTCATTTTCTATTCCAGTAACCAAGGTGGGCGGTAGGCCAAGACACAAGAACACCATAAAAACACACGGGTTCTACCAATGTCTTAAAAACCAATGTGCTGGGCCCAAGTCCAAGACACTTACAGCTGAGCCAAAGATGCTGGCATCCTGGCCCTCCTCTGTTCCAGAGTCTGACACAAAGTCCCGAAGTCTCTCGCCCCTGGTTTTGCTCCCAGTTACTTGTGTCATGTGTGGTACTCTGCTGCTATCTAAATTGCAGATGTGAGTTTGATGCATTTTTTTAAGTTTATTAGATGGGGAATTAATACTTTTGCACAGTGACTATATATAATATTGCATATTTCAAAAAAGCAGAAATAACATCATTAGTGTTTTATCACAAAATATGATGATGTTTGAGGAACTATTTATGCTCATCTTTGTATGTTCATTGCCTAACTTACACATGCCTGGAACAAGACCTGATAACTAAACATATGTATAATCGTATGCCAATTTAAAAATAATAATCAGAAAATTTTATAATAAAATAAACCATATTTCCTTTTGTTCTTTTGCTCTTTGATTTGTCTTTATTGATTTAGGTTCTTGTCAAATTACCATTTTGTAATTCCAACCATGCAATAAAGCTTAAATAACTTTGACACATATTCTAGCATGCATCCTTAAAATACAAAAGTAGTAAATCAGGGCTGGAAATATGGCTCAGAGGTTAAAGAATTTGGGTCAAAAGCAAAAGGACCTGAGTTCAGGTACCAGATCCCATGTAAAAACCTTGGTAGAAGTGATTGTGGTCTATACTTCTGGCACTGTAAGGCAGAGCCTGGGAAATCCCAGAGCAAACCAATGGAGCATAGAACAATCCAGGATGATTCCCAAAGTCACCCTTGGGTCTCCACAGGCACACACACTCAGGTGCCCTCTTCCTCACATATATACACACACTCACAAAAGAATGATAAAAACAACAGCATATGCATACACACACAAAAAAAGTGATAAAAACAATACCATATGCATTCATAGGCAGACACTATGTACACACTATCAAAATTTAAAAAACTGCAAACAATTATATTAGTTTTATATATACTTTCTTTTAAAAAGTTGCTAACGGGCTGGAGAGATGGCTCAGGGACTAAGAATTTACCTTGTAAGCAGAAAGTCCTGAGTTTTGATCCCAGGTTCCATGTAAAAACCCCAGGCAGAAACAGCAGTGGTTTGCACTTCTGGATCTGATGGGTGGAGCCTGGGAAATCCTCCAAAAGCAAAAAGGAGGTAAGAGATCCAGGATGATTCCAGAAGTGTCACCTTTGGTCCTCTATGGGGACACACAATGCCCTCTGATATACACACACACACACACACACACACACACACACACACACACACACACAAATAATTTTTAAAAAATAAAAACAACTTACCCATGAGTTTCTCAGATATAATTTAAAAAAAGGAGTTTTCATTCACCTCTTAATGTGCTGGTGCTATTTTAGTGTCTTCATCTTTTTAAATTTTCATGGGGAGAGAATTAGATGTCCCATCTGGAACCGAGTGTTCCAAAGTCATGTCCTCTACAGATCATCAACTTTTTCTAAGCAAAGCTTCTGAGCTACAGGTTGCTCACTTTACAGATCTGGGCGTTTAGTTAGCATTCACATACGAGAGAAAACATGCAGTATTTGTTTCTTTCTGGGACTGGGGTGCTTCACTCAGTAATTCCCGGCAAAATGGGGTTCCATTCAAGAAGTCTGTGTTTAAACCCTGAACTATTTTCCCTTCAATGTCCTCTGGCAGTTTCAGGGTTTCAGGTTTGATGTTGAGGCCTTCCATCCACTTGCAACTGATTATTTTATAGAGGGAGAAAATATATTAAAACGATGCTGATTTTGCTTTAATGTGTTTTTTTGTTCCTTTATCAAAAATCATGTGACTAAAGGCGCATGAGCTCATATCCAGGTCCTGAAGCCGGATCCTTTGATCAGCGTCTGTCTTTGCTACAGTGCCGTAATGCTTTGATCACTATGCTTCGTAGTATCGTATGGAGCCAGGAGGATGTTCCCATCATGGCTTGTGCTGCTCAGGATTTTATGCCATTCAGGATCTTTGGCACCATTAGGTGAATGTTTGGATTGTGTTTTCAAAAATTGAAAGTAACTTCAAAATCTGAAGGGATTGCATTGAATTAGCTTAGATAAAATGGTCATTTTCATAATATTAATCCTGCCAACCCGTGAGTTCTTTCCATCTTTTGGTATCTTCTTGAATTTCTTTTTTCAGTGTTTTAAAATTTTTCTCTGGATTGATTTATTCTTAAGGCATTTTATTTTTGTTAACGTAATGGTGAATGGGATTTTATCACTCATTCCTTCTTGGTTTGCTCATCCTAAAAAGTGGCTAGTGATTTTTATATGTTAATTGTGTGTGTGTGTATATATCAGAGGGCATTAGTGCCCCTGTGGAAGACCTAAGGTGATGTTGGAAATCATTGTGGATTGTTTCTATCTCCTTTTAACTTTAATCTAGGAGTTCCTAGGCTCCGCCCACCAGAGACAAAAGTACAGGCCACCACCATTTCTGCCTGGCATTTCTACATGAGACCTGGAATCCAAATGCAGGATATTCTGCTTATGAGGCAGAGTCTTAATTCCTGAGCACCTCTTCAGCCCTGGTATGCTAATTTTGTATCATGTTATTTTTTTCTAAAAGTGTTTATAAGCTTTAGGAGTTTCCTGGTAGAGCCCTGGAGGTCTGTTATATGTAGAATCATATAATCAATATAAAAGGATTTCTTGGCTTCTTCTTTTCCTATTTCTATCCCTTTAATCCCATTTTCTTCTCTTATTGAACTTGTTAAGATTTCAAACACTATACAGGGTAGTACTGGGAGAAGTAGATAACCTCATCTTTTTGATGTTAGAGAAAATGCTTCAAGTTTTTCTCCATTTAGAATGTTTTCTCTAGGCTTCTATTATTTTGAAATATGTTCCTTCCATCCTCGTTTTTTACCATGAATAGATGGTAGATTTTGTCAAAGGACTTCTCTTATATCTATTGAGATGATCACGCACTTTCTGTATTTAATTCTGTTTATGTATATTTAGTATGTTGGTCATCACTGCATGAGTGGGATGCATCCAAGTTGGTCATAGTAAGTGATATTTTTGGTGCTTGTTTATTCTTTCAGATTTTCATACATGGACATAATGAATTTATTATATTTTCACATCTTAATCCCCAATCCAATTCCTTCCTTTTTCCATTACAGCTATTCTTCTTCCCTGTCAGTCTCTCTTTTCATGTCTTTTCACAAGTGTGGCTGCCTGGATTTCAACTGAGCTGCCTTTTATGGCAGGTACCTGAGTACTTGGTGGAGCATGAACACCTCAGAGGGTGCATATAGAGGAATCATCTTCCATGTCCCCATCAACACTAACCTTTGTTAGTCTCTCAGGGAAGTGTGGGGCTTCTTGAGATCTTTCCCCTTTTACAGTGAAATTTGATAGGACAAATTCCATGCAGGTCTGGTGAATATATACAAAAATTCTGTGAATTAATGGATTCAACAGCCCTGTCACATCCAGAAAATGTCTAGATGCACCCCTGACCCCTTTTAGATGCTTAGATCTTACTGCCCCTTCTTTCATGATGTTCCTTTGATAATGTTTCCTTCCATTATGAGCCTAAGTGTGGGGGAATGGGGTTGGGGGCTTAGATGGTCTGTTTAGGGCTGAGTAGTACACAGTTACTTTTTCTCTGCACTTTGGTTATTTGTTATTTTTCTCTAATAAACATCTTCCATTGCATAAGGAAGCTTCTAGGTTGAGTGCTGAGCATTCTTCCAATCTATGAGCATAATGACAAATGTTTAAGAGTCGGTTTGATGTAATAATCTTTACAGCTAAACCTCAATAATTTGAACTCCTTAGGGCCTATATCCTCTCCTCCCATAGGTTTTTGTCTTGATTTACAATACCAGAAATGTGACTCCTGCTGAAAAGTGGGCAATAAATTCAATCAGAAGCCTATTGGTTGCCTCCTTTGACATTCATGCCATTACTACACTGATGGTTGACTTTTGTTATAGTCATAGTGGTTGCAGTTTGCACCTTTCATGGTTGATGAGACTGTTCACTGTTTTTTCCCCCACAGCAGCTTGTATAGTACTTTCCAGTACTATGAAAGTTGGCTAGCAAGAAGGAAGCTTTCTGACCAGTTCCAGTTAGTATTTTTTTTTTATCTGTGTCCTGTGATTCATATGTGTTGTATCTTCTGCAGTAGAATCTTACTTTTAGTTTCTGGAGGACAACCAAGAGTAATGGTAAAGTCCTATACAGTTTTGGGAATCTTTGAGACCTCTCTGATCAACAACTTATTAAGAAGCATCATGTACCTGTTACTTAGAAAAATTAATTGTCTTTGGAAGCATTGTGAGCATTTTGCATTTTGCCCTATCTTCCTTTATTTGTGATCCCTTGTATATAACTGTTCTCACTATTTTTTAAAAACAAAATATTTTATATGCTAATAATATGTGAGATTTTTATCTAATTATAGCCTACAACCTTTCAGTGGTATTCATTTCTCCTCCAGCCCTTCCTGTACCCTGTTCCTTCAACTACCCCTCCCCTTAAGCAGTTATCCTCATTATTCTCCTTTCAACTAATCTACCTGTGGTCTTTTATAGCTTCTTCTTTAAGATTTTCATCTTAACTCTTCCTCCCACCCCTGCTTAATGGTCCCTTACAAGTTTTCTGACTGTTGCAGGAATTCCATATTAAGTACATAAATCAGAAGTTCAATGGTAGGATCTGTATATAAAACAGAATATGTGACATTGGTCTTTCTGTGTCTGAGATACCTTGCTTAATATATTTCCGGTTGCATCCATTTATCAGCAAACTTCATAATTTCCTGTTTCTTGATAGCTGACTACTATTCCATTGTGTATGTGCCACATTTCCATTATCCATTTATTTGGTGATGGAAATGTAGGCTGATTCCATTTCCTTGATATTGTAGATAAAGTTGCAATGAATATGAATATGCGAATGTCTCCGTAATAAGATGTAGATTCCTTTGGAAATATTCCCAGAAGTGGTAAAGCCAAGATTTTCCATAGCATTGTGGATGCTCTCTCACTGTGACCATTTCCAAGAAACTGAGACTGGATTCAAGATGCAACAAGACCAAGGGACTTCATGCTCAGCCTGGCTCTGAGGTGATTTCTCTACACTCTGAGAGTTCCTTTTATTAGAATTGCTTGGCATACAAAGTCCATTAGAAATTATTATAAAACAGAACAAAATCTTAATAAAAAATCATTATCATAATATTCTGAGAACAGCTACGTGTGCTCTAGGTTAAGAAACACCTAACAAATTCCCCAATCAGTATTCCGAAGTGAACAAAGGCAGGAGGAGGGCAGTTGTTAGCTCTTTCCCAGCATTCCAGAAATAAGGGAAAAATTCCTCCCCCATGAACTCCTACATGAAAAGGTTATACATGCATGCCTTCCTTCAAACTTCCATGTCAGCAGATATTACAGAATTCTGTTAAAGCCTTAAATGACATGGCAACATGATGACAGCTGGGGACTTCAAGCTGGGTCATATGGTAATTTAGTTTTAAGCCTTCTGAGGACCCTCCATACTGATTTTTAGAGTGACTGTACCAGTTTACATTCCCACCAACAATGACTAGATGTTCCTTTTTCCTCACAGCATTTGTTGTTTGTATTCTTGATCTTAGCCAGTGAATGATGCTTTTAATGTACTTTGGGGACTCTGCAAGTAACTTATTGAGGATCTTTGCATCATGTACATCAAATAAATGGTCTGTGTTTTCTTTCTTTATATGTCTTTATTTGACTTTGATATCAGGGTAATACTGGCTTCATGAAGAGAGATTAGAAATGTTCTTTTTATCTATTTTCTGAAACAATTTGAGAGCTATTGGTGTTAGATGTTATTTGAAGGTCTGATAAAAGTTTGCACTGAATCAATCTGTGCTTGGGCATTTGGTTGGGAGATTTTTTTGATTGGTGGTTATAGGTCTGTTTAAACTATTCAATCCTGGTTTCTCTTTGGTGGATGGTATGTTCATGAGTTCATTTATTTGGACTGTCCAGTTTAATAGAATATACATTGTTGAAATATTTCATGATTTTCTGAATTTTGTCAATATTCCTTGCAATATCTCCCTTCGAACTTCTAATTTAGTTGATAAGAATTCTTGACTTTCTTCTTTTGATAAGATTGGCTAAAGATTTCTTGATTTTGTTAATTTTTTTTCAAAGAACCTTGTTTCACTGATTTTTATAGTGCTTTTGTGGTTGTTGTTGGATCTATTTCATTGATTTTTCCCTAATCTTCGTACCTTTTGTGATCTACTATTTGAGACTGGTTTGTTATTGTTTTTACAATACATAAAGTGTGTCTTTTTGATCTTTCTGATCTTTTAACATTGACACTTAAAGTTATGAAGTTCCTCCTAAAGACTGCCTTTATAGTATTCCATAGATTTTGATATGTTGTTTTTTCAATGAGTTTGTATTTTTCTATAACTTCTGTAATTTATTCGCAGCTTTCTCCATTGTGATTTGATAACATGAATTATGTTATTTCCATTCTTTTGAATCCTAGTATGTAATATATTATAGAAAAAGTTACACGGGCTGCTAAGTAAAATGTGTATGCTTTGGTGATTGGGTGGAATGTCCTATAAATGTCTGTTAGATCTACTAGATCAATGGTTTTATTTAATTTTTGTGTTTCCCTGCTTATTTTTGGTTCAGACAACTTGTCTATTGGCAAGAGTAGGGCATTGAAATCTCCTATTATTATTGAATTTGTGTTAATTTGTGACTTTGAATTTAATTGTATTTGTTTATGAATCTGGGTGCACTTATGTTTGATGTATATATGTTTTGTACTATGAAATTTTCTTGAAGGATTGCCCCTCTTATTAGTATGAAGAGATCTTTATTTCTTCTGTTGGTTTTAAGTCCATTTTTGTCAGATATGAGAATAGCTTAAAGACAGAAGATAGTTAGATCCTGTTTTTAACCAGTCTGCTAGAACTGTGTCTTTTACTCAGGGAGTTAAGTCCTTTGAATATTAGTTATATATATATATATATATATATATATATATATATATATATATTGATTTTTGCTATTCTGTTTTTGGTTGTGTTTTCATAGTCTACTCTAGATTATTGTATTTTTTATTATTGTCTTATGATTTTTAGGGAGTGATAATGTTCATCTTCAAAGTGTGGTATTCCTAACAGAATCCTATGCAAAGCTGGTTTAGTGGTTCTGTATTCCTTTAGCTTATTCTTGCCATGAGAAATTTTTATTTCTCCTTCAAAAATGTATGAATACTGCTGGATGATTGCTAGCTGTTGTAGAAATGGGCAAGTTCATGAAATCCAGGAAAATGGTGCTGGTTCTGGCTGGACTCTACTCCAGACACAAAGCAGTCCTCATGAAGAACATTGATGGTGGCTGCTCTGGTGGCTGAAACTGACTGTCATCCCTGCAAAGTGATGGCTGCTATGGGCAAGAAGAAAATCTCCAAGAGGTCAAATGGAGTCTTTTGTAAAAGTTTATAACTACAGTCACCTCATGCCCACAAGGTACTCTGTGGACAACCCCATGGACAAAACCATTTCAACAAGATGTCTTCAGAGACCCATCTCTGAAGCGCAAGGCCAGACAGGAGGCCAAGTTCAAATCTGAGGAGATAGAAGATGGGCAAGAGCAACTGGTTCTTCCAGAAGCTTTGGTTTTGGGTGGTTTTTTGTTTCCCATTATTAAAAAATAAGAAAAAAATTATGAATAATTTTGGCACATATAACATTCCAGGTTGGCAGTCTTTCAGTCTTTAGAATACATTTTGCCATGCTTATCTGGCTTTAAGAGTTTCTGTTGAAGAGTCGATGGTTATTCTGATGGGTCTGCCATTATATGTGATGTGCCTACTTCTTTCTCGCAGCTTTTTTTTCTTTGGTCCCTGTTTTTAGTATTTTAACTATAACATATCTTGAGTTTCTTTTCTGGTTCTATTTGGCATACTGTATACTTCTAATATCTCTGTGGGTATCATATACTGTATGTTTCTTATATCTCTATGGGTATCTCCCTCTGTAGATTGGGAAGTTCTATTGTACTACCATAGTAAAAATGTTAGATGTGTCTTTGACTTGGAATTATTCTCCTTCAACTATGCCCATAATACACAGGTTTGCTTTCTTCAGATTCCTGTTTATGTTTTTCATGTATTTTTCTTAGCTTTCATGATTAATTTGGTGAACGATCTAATTCCTCTGTCTTGACTTCAAGTTCTGATATATTCTGTCTTCGCCATGATCTATCTAATTGGGAGGCAGTCCATCGAGTTTTTTGCTTGATTATTTGAATTTTTCATTCTCCATTTCACTTCATCTTGTTCTTTTTCAGTATTTCTAGCCTTTTTTCAACTGTAGAATTTTTCATCTATTAATTTAGTTGTATGTGTATTCATAGAATTCAATCTGATTATTTCTGTCTTCTATGAGTACATTTAGGTGTTTATTCGTTTCCTGGTTGCTTTCTTGGAATTTGTTTACCATGGTTATCATTGTTCTATTGAAGACCAAGTTTTACATATCTTCATTTCTCCACGGGGAACACCTCTCTTGGGTTAGTAGTTTTAGTTGGGGTCAAGTTGATTAGATTTTTCATGTTACTTGTATTCTTAACAGGAATTTAGGCATCTTAAGTTGGTTTACTGGTTCTGCTTTTTTTTTTTTTTTTTTTTTTTTTTTTTTTTACTTAAAACCTATTAGGCAAGAGTTTCCTGGTTGTTCCTATGGACTTTAATATTTATAAGTTTTCTAGCCTAGTAACCTTCTGGTAGGTTCCCAGACTGCAGAGAACAAGCAGGACTGGACTATGAATCAGGCTGCATGAGTGAGACTTTTCCAGTGCCTGATGCTCTGCATGCTCACCTGATAGAGCAACCACTATGTCAGGCAAGTTCATTTTAATATTCTTATCATAGATTGCTTGGTCTTCAAATTAAGCCTGTATTTGGGCTGTGTTAAGGATTCTGACATAGGAAGATTGCCATGAATTTTTTTTTTGTTTTGGCTCTAAATAACTCACAAGTGTCCTCATAAGAGAGAGGCAGAGAGAGGTGTGACTCCAAAAAAGTAGGATAATGTAGTAACAGTGGAACCAGAGATTGGTTTGGAAGCTAGAATATGAGTGACAACTAAAAGCTTCAAGACACAATGTGTTGGTTCTTCTCTAAGGCTCCAGAAAAAAAAAAAATCAATCTACTTACATCTTGATTTCAACATTAGAAAACTGACCTCAGAATTTTATCCCAGAAATTTAACAGGAAATTCTTTTATTTTATTATTTTCTATTTTTATAGTAAACCTGTTACATGTTAGTACAGTTTATTTCTAGTATTTATTTATTTATTTAAGAGAGAAAAAAGAATAAAGAGAAAGTGTAGACATGCTTGTTATGGCACTCAGGTAAGGTTCAGAAGATAATTTTTAGAAGTCAGTTCTCTGCTTCCAACACGTGGGTTTCCAGGGACTGAACTCAGGCTTTCAGGTTTTCAAGCAAATGCCTTACCCAGTGGAACTATCTCAGAGGTTTCAAAGTAAATATTTTTAAAAATATGATAAATTCAAGGTCATCGTCAGCTATATAACAAAATTATGTGTTTCTATGCCAAAATGTTTTTATGTACACAGTATTTTTTTAACAGGGGGCAAGGTGTTTTCTTAGGTTTTTTTTCCTATTACTGTGATGAAATATTTTGACAAAAGCAAGTGAAGGAGAAAAGGTTTATTTTTGCTCACAGTTCAAGGTAAAGTCCATCATGACATGGAAGTCAGTGATAGGAGCCCAAGGAAGATGGTCAGGGCACACCCACACTTAGGAAGCAGAGTGACAGCTCATGCTTGTGCTCAAATGGATTCTTCTATCTATACAGTTCATGACCCAACTGAGAAGATGATGCCAGCTACAATAAGAGGGTCTTCTTACTCCAGTTAACTTGATCATGACAGATATGCCAAAGTTTTGTCTCCCAGTAATTCTAGATTCTGTCAAGTTGATAATTAACCCTAACCATCGTGAGTGCAATGGTCAATTTTTACAATTTTTTACCATGACTTTTTTGCATTTCGATAGCAATGCTCCCTTTAGAAAAGCTCACCAAATTAAGGGAGAGAAGGAAGAAAGAGGAAAGACAGGAAGAAGGGAGAAAAACTGGCTAGCTTTGTAAGATTTGTATGGAGTCTTAAAAAAACATAAAATGAAAAACAATTAAATATATAAACTTTTTTCTTAGTTCCTAATTTATGGTAATTTGAAATAAGAATAAGAAACTGTTATAAACCAAGAGTTCACATTAGTGCTCAGGATTTCCCATTCCCTCTTAGATCTTTGCATCAACATAGAGTAAAAAGAGCCCAGCAGACATACCCCACCAGTTAAACACATCTAAACCCAAACTTAGGCAAAACAAGGAATCTGATACTTCTTTATAGGTGAGCCGCGTTAACTTTTTGAATAACTAGAATGGTATTACTTGAAATTTTCCTGCCATTAACTTTCTCATTACTTCTGTAATCCTTAGGTTAAATTCTTATGGTTTGAAAAGACAATGAGAGATGGTCCATCCAGACTCTGAAGTTGCTTCCAACTCACCGTTGTCATGGTTATGTCTTATAAAAAACACTCAAAACACTGATCATCACTCTTCCCAAGGGTGAACATCTGTACCCTACAATGCAGAGTGGCCTTACAGGAAGAGGCACCCTGGTGCTGTAGAGGAAGAAGCCCTGCCAATTTGGCAGAAATTATTTAAAAAGACTAATAAGTGTGTGTGTATACTTTCTCCCATAAGTGTCCTCCTAGGAGTATATCATAATCACATTAAGCCAGATGCATAAAAATATGTATCTTCAAAGATGTTGATCACAATGCAGTTCATGATTGCAAAAGTAAAGGAAAGAAATAAACAAAAGTCTCACAGGAGATCCATTAAATAAATCATGGCACCACCTTATGATCAAATGATGTTATAAAAAATTAATGATGTGGGAAATGCTCTCATGAAATTATGAAGAGAAAGAATCAGATTATGAAACAATGTTTATATTTGCTTTCACAACAAAAATGTAAAATAGCATACATTAAAATATTAAAATGGTTATTTGGGGTCAACAGAGTATAGGTGATTTTTAGTGTTTATGCACACCTGTGTGTTAAAATGTTTTCATGATGAGCGTGCAATTCATGAAATGAAAAAATGGTGATTTAACATGTGGAAATATTGTATCCCTAGTCAGACTCAGAATCCTGAGTCCCATTTCCAGCTCCATAAATCCCAGCTGCGTAACCATCAAGGAAGTCAGCTCATTTCCTGTAATTCCGTGTCCTCAACATTATAAGACCTGCAGGAACACACGTAGGTGACAAGGGGGGGGGAACAAATGCATCTGCATCGACCCCTGTCTCTGCTTTGATTAGATCACTTGTGTTTTCATCTGTTCTAAATATCAAGCAGAGATTTCATGCTTTGTTTGAATAACATTCTTTGGTTAGGTTTCTATAATTTCTAAATTCATTCTTACAATTTTCCCAAGCCATTCAGAACACGTTCTTCTTGAAATAGAGACCCTCTCTAAGTGGACAGGAGAAAGACTGAGAGTCTTGGATAGAGGATGAAGTTCTAGAGCATGGATACACAAGATCTGCTCATTGTTCCCCGAGCCTGTCCCCAGTGTAGTCTCTGTGAGTGAGGTCTACTGCTACCATTAGCCAGTGTGTTCTGAAGATAAACCAGATCCATCATCCTGGTTCTTCCTCATCGTTTTATTGACAGCTAATGTTGATATCCAGATATGCGAGTGAAGACTTTTCCAGAAGATTTCAGTCCCATGCATCAAATCAGTATCCAAGTCTTCACGACTGAAGCCTCAGACCAAACTAGAACAAGTTGGTTGTGGTGACCCTTCTTCACCTATGGATCACATAAGAAAAATAAATCCACATGGCACAGCATAAGCTTCGGGAAATTTACTACTCAGCCGCTCTAACCTGGATGTTGTTAGACCTCTTCATTTTCAGATTCTTATATGTCTTATCTCCAAAATCCTTGATTTAAAAAAAAAATTTAAATATTTTTTATTTATTTTATGTGTGTGTGTGCATGAGAGAGAAAGAGAGAGAGAGAGAGAGAGAGAGAGAGAGAGAGAGAGAGAGAGAGAAACTGTGTAGAGGACTAAGAATGTTCCTGCATTGCTTCTACCTCCTTTTGCTCTGGGATTTCCCAGGCTCTGCCCACGAGGGCTTTAAGTGCAGCCCACTGCTATTTCTGCCTGACACAAAAACCCTGATTTTTGTATTCACCTATTAATTTGTGCCTTCTCTGTCCTTTAAAAATTTGTTTCCCCTAAAATTCCACACATTGAAACCTAATCCTCAATGGACTAGTAACCTTGTGAAGAGGCCTTGGGAAACTGCATCAGTCTTTCACTGTGTGAGATTCCAGCAAGACAGTACCGTTTATAAGCAAAAAACAAGACCTCATTCAAATATGTTAGTGCCTTAATCTTGGACTTCCCAGACTCTTGATGTGTGAGAAATAAATGTCTATCGTTTATTAATCAGCCAGTGTATATGTGCTCATTCCTTTTGTGGCTGTGACCAAATAGTGGACATAAGCAACTTAAAAGAAGTTCACAATTCAGGGGGTTAGAGTTCCTTGTGGTGGGGAAGGCATAGCACTGTGCTCTATCTGTGTTATAGGAGCTTGCAAAAGCTACTTGTTACATCCAGCCAACAAGAAGCAGAGAGAGGGAACTGAGGTTGAAAGTGGAGCCACCTTCAAGGTCAGCCCCCAGTGACCTGCTTCCGATTTACTCCCTAAAGATTCCACAACTTCCCAAAGAAGAACAATCAGCTAGCTGGGCTACCAGTGTTGAAACAGCTCATAGAGGGAATTTATAGTCAAACCATAACAATGAGGTATACTTTCTAGCTGAAGGAATGTGCTAATGATCCCTTAACTCTACCAAGTCCTACTTGGGTCTCCAAAGGAGTGTCAGGGTCTGTTGATTCCTCCACACACCCCTCGCCCCAGACTCTGACGATGAACAATCTTTTACACAGGGTCTTCTTAGTGACTAAATAAATACTTGCTATCTCGTAAGTGCACTGAAGTTTCTGTTCCTCATTCTGGTTGCTCTATCTTCTGGTGCACCCCAGAATTGAGAACAGTCCCCAACGAAAGTACTGTACTGCCATTATTCCTCCATGAAGTTCTTATAAAACTTCATGAAAGCAATTGCTTCAACAGCTCTCTGCATGTTTCCTGTAAGGGGTACTTCTCTTTTAGGAAAGGGAGAAGACACTAAGCATTAACTTACAGCAAATGATGCTGGGAAGGTCCAGAGACGTCCACTTTAAAGACCGTTTTGTTTTTGAGACAGGCTGACCTCTAACTCACTATAGCTCCAGGTTGACTTGGAATTTGATCTTTTTATCTTCAACTCCCACCATTACAGACATGTGTCACCATATCTAGTCCAGAACCACCCAGTTGAAACCATAGGTTGACATCTTGAATTTTAGCACAGAAATCCTAACTTAGGAAGTTAGAAATAATATTCAGCTTAGAGAGAAGGTGTCTCTTACTTCTTTCCTTGGTAAGGCATGTTCTTTGTAGCAGCAGTAGCCTAAGAATTTGAGAGTAAGTGACAAGCAAAAAGCTCTGCTTTAGCTTTTTCTGGCCTCCAGTGAATTAGCATTCTGGACCCAAGTCTTGAGCCACTGCTTGTCATCTGATTGGTGGTTGTCCCTGATACTCCTGTCTTTACAGCAATCACAACCTATCTCATTCAAGTTCCCTGCGACTGCTGTAAGATTGTCCCCTGCACCTGCTGAGCACAGCCTGTCTGTCTAGACCTCCTTCCTATCTGCCCAAGTTGTCTGAGCCTCCCCTGTGGCAGATTCTCAGGGTCTTGGCCTCCCAATCTGTTCTGTCTGAAACCAGCCAAGGACTTATTCTGGCTCCAGATCAAGCCCCAAGTAGCTAAACTTGTAATGACAGGGATGACAATCTATGATTCAACTCAGCAGTCACTGCTGATCTTACAGCAGCAGACACAGCTCAAGCTGGCCCTCAAAAGAGCAAAGAGGGAAAACTTGGATTCTGCAACCTTGGTTCATGACTTCGACTCTCCTCTGGCACCTCTGGCTTACAAGCTTCTCAGCTTCTGCCCAGCAAACAAAGGCACCATCTGCTCACTGTGGGAGAAGCAGAGATAGGAAGTCAGCCTCTTGGCTGAGAATCAGCTCACTGAAATTTTGAGAGGCACTCTTCCCCGTGGCTGGGGCTAGTGACATTGGAAGCGTCAATACGCGGTTACTACTGCAGTGCCTGGAAAGTTACAAACACCATTGCTTCCAGCTGAAGAAGAGTTTCCTCCAGCCGACAATCACAGCGTCACATGTCACCTAGCGATCTATTCGTTTCCCATCCATTCAGCCTTTGCATGCACGGACCACAGCCAGATGGATTCCAGGACTCTCTTCTCACCCTTGTCAGCCCCGTTCTTCACACTTTTTCTCTTACGTCCCTGGCTTCATGCTTACATACAGCCAGACCATCCAACTGTGCTGGCCATTTCCTAGATTCTTCCTGAGGTGTGTGAGTGGCGGTTTTCTTTGTCTTGGGGTGGTTGTGACATGCCAGTCAATGATAGCCGTCTCGCACATTTTGTCAGTTTACAGGAACTGCTTCCTGTGGCAGCCCAGCCTTCATCTGCTGGCATTCATGGCCATTTCCTTGTGCTGTTGGGCATCTGGCTCCACTTCCCTCAGTCCACAAGGCTCACACTAGCCAGAGACCCCATCTTAAAGACTTGTCTAAGTTCCAAGAAAGGAAAGGATTCTTCTTGTGTAGCATGACCATGTAAAAACCAGAGCTATGCAGAACCAATGCTGATACTACATAGAAGCAGTAAGTCTCAGTACTGAGCCAACATTCCAAGAGTGTGAGAAGTACCTCACATCTGAATCCCTGGCAGACCATGAAAGGAGCATTCAAAATAGGAGGAGGAAAAGAACAAGAAGAGAGAGGAAGAGCAGGAGAAGCATGAGGAGGAGGAGGAATGGACTGAAGAAGACGGAAGACGAATAGGAATAAGAGACTGAGTACGCTAAGCCGAATAAACGAAAGCGCCCAGAGGCAGGAGAAACAGTATATGTGTGTGATGGTTATGCAGAACAGCCTAGGTTTGGGTGCAAATCCAAAAACCATCAAACAAATAGAGATGTTTGTCACTGACCGTATGATTATGTCGGGCAGAGGGTGCATAGAGCTGAGTACCCCACACGTAGTTGAACCGCACATTTATTCTCTCTAACCACTTAGGGAGGATGAGCTGGAGGTCTGGGAAACATATTTTGTTGTGCTGGTACACTCTTGACAAAAATATTAACCATAGTTAACCTTGATGCCTCTATTTAAGAGAAGTGAGCCATTCGGGACAGCAACAGGAAAGAGCGTTACAATCAGCATCAGAGAACAGGGCTGTAGATCCTAGTCAGGGTCACTCAGGACAGTGCATGAATTCATACCGGACTTGCCTTTGGACTCTCGTTCACATAAAGCGGGGGAAGAAATAAGCAGGGAGTCTTGTACATTACCAGGGCTTGATAGTACCAGGAATAAGAGTCCCTGGAGAGGCACTTTTTTCAAAGCCACTTAGCAGGGAGGAGAAAGGGCACCAGGGAAGCCGACTTGGACTCTCCCTGAAGTGGTTTTTGAGAGTTTGTTTTTATAGGCAAATACAGTAAACCACCTCCCTAAGGAGTGCCCTTGGGTGCCAAACCTCCAAAAAAAAAAAGAAATGCAGATGGAATTTCTGGGATTGACAATGTTGCAATGGGCTATTTCTTTCCCTCTTCAAGCTACATCCCCAAGGCACATCCCGCAGCAAGCTCTTGTGAAATGTGGATCAGCACAGGGCAGCTGAAAGGGACACTCCAGACAGTCCCAGAGCGGCAGACAGGCAGGCAAGCATGGCGCAGAACACAAAGGGATACAATGACAGTTACCTTGGTGACACACCACAGGGCTAATCCTGCGACCCCTGACCCCGCACTAGAATCCAATAGGTCACCACATCCTCGCTTGACTTCCCTAATGCACATTATCCTCCCTGGTCAATAAAATTCCCTTCTGCCTCCACGCTGACCATAGATGTGAAGGTCGGTTCGCACCCTTCCGCGGCAGCAGCATCTGAGCTGTCAGTGGGAATTTAAATTAAGGATATAGATAATCATTTCACTGCTTTTAGGCGAAAATAGAAGATTCTATTGCCTCAGCTGCAATCAGTCTCCCAGAACAATGAACAGATCTCTAGTTCCCTTTGTGGGGAGGAATATTTTAAAGTACCCAGAGGGGGCTAAAAACACATGGCTGCATTAAGTGGTAAATTGCCTAAGAGTGAAACTCAAGCCTTCGTCTCTTTCTTGTTGCAAAGTTGTCTCCGTTGTCAACGTGCAGTCAGCGTCATGCTCGTAGAATGGGAGAAAATCACGATTTAAGGGAAATGAGTTTTGTGCCAGAAGTCACAAGCCGAGGAAGGAATGGCTGAAGGGCGGGGAGCAAGACGAAGCCACCACCTAAGCCTGGCCTGACTCCGCAGCGTGGTGGGACCCAGGGTGGGCCCACTCGCTTCACCAGGGCTCAATATCCTTAGCAAAACAATTGACTGAGATTCACAGTTCTCCAAGATCTCCTTTCTGTTTTCAGTATTTCCCGAGCTTAAAGAAAGTTCACTTCTTAACTTGGTACACTGGTCTCATTTTAGAAAGACAAGGGATGAGAAGTACGGTTTGCCCTTAGAATTCTGAGATCCTGTCAGGCTGAGCTAGATGGAGGTCCACAGATTGTTGTGTCCAACCTGCTTATTTTGAAGAGAGAAGCGAAATGAAGTGACTTTTCTAGTTGGCTGTGAAAACACAATAAAATTTCCCTTCGCCTCCCTTTTGCTTTCTTCCTCTTTTCCTAGTCCTTTTTCACTTGACCTCTGTTTTCTACTCTTGATGGGAGAGCTTCAATTCAGTGCAAACATTTCAAGGTGTCAGTGAGAAATAGACAGGAAGAAAGAGAGACCAGGACGCTAGCTCACCTGCTTTTAAAGAGTCTAGAGAACATTCATGGTGTTAATTTACACGATTAGTTTACAAGGGAATTAAAGATTAAGTTGAAAAAACCCAAACAACCAAGTGCTAAGGTAAATATAGAAAAAATCATATTTATCTTTGCCATAAAGAAAAAATTCATATTTATCTTTGCTGTAAGTGAGAATCACTGAAAATGATGCAAAAGGCATAAAGCATAAAGGAGCAAGCAAATCAGTGTATTGTAGCAACATACAACCCCAAGTGCAGTATATACCTAAACCACTTACACAAGCACTCATGAGTCAAATGTGAGGTTTATGTGCTAGGTAAGTCTCCTTAATATACAATTTCATTTAAAATTATATTTAGAGGAATAAAATGCTAGAATTGGTAAGGTACAGAAAAAATAAAAAGGAATCCATGTTTTGCTTATGAGACTACAAAGGTTTGTGTGCTTATTTATTTATTTTGTTTATTTATTTTACAGTGAAAATAGTGGCATGGGTAATTGTGTTTAAATACTTCTGGGAAACACATAAGCAGATCGGTCTGGTAGCATAGCGGGTGTACCAGTTGCCCAAGATTTCTGCCTGAGAGGCTCCACAGGTAGGAATTTATTTCAATGGAACAATTAGAACACATAAACCAATTCTCCTTTGGGCACCTAATGTCAGTTGAAGTCGCGTTTGAGCCCAGAGATAAATTCTCTTGCAGAGCGAACTAAGGCTTTCCCTTCTTGCGTCTCTTGTCCCTGTGCTTGGGATAGCATCATGGAACAGAGACTCCCTGTATTTATTTGCTCAAGCTACTCTAGCAAAACAGCACAGACTAGGTGGCTTCAACCTCAGAAATGACTTTCTCACAGTTCTGGAAGCTGGAAGTTCAAAAACCAAGGTGCAAAGATTGGTTTCTGGTGTGGTCTCCTTGCTCTGGTTCCATGTGCAGAAAGACAGTGTTCTCCGTATCTTTTCCTGAAGGACAGTTCTGCTCAAATGCCCTAGCCTGTGACCTCATTGAAATGCATGCTAAACGTCTTGCCTTAATGCAGCCACTTTAGAAGTCACACCTAAACATAGGAAAATTCATTTTATAACATTTAACAAGCTGATTTATTTGTTCATTCAGTTGCTCACGTAGCCAATCCTGGTCAAGTCTGTATAGCAGCAGAGCAATGGGATAGATCTGAGGTATGTGTGGATTATATATGCCTTTGATCCATGGGGATTCAGGAATTGGGGTTAAGATGACAGCCAGCACGAATTTCCAAAGTTTCATATTAATAAGTAGAAAGGTTTAGAAAATTATGAACACCAAAAAAAACTGCATATGAAGGTTTCAAGTATTTAAGTCACAGTTGTCAAACTTGGAAGCAGACAAGATGTCCACCAGCCGGTGAATCTATAAATTGACTGGTACATGCACATAATGGCATTTTATTTTGGTGCAAACAACATGTGAGCTAAAAAGGCACATGTAGTTGTGAAGGAAACTTAAATACATACCACTAAGTGAAATAATGCACTGTGAAGAAGCTGCACCCGGTAGGATTCCAATCATGACATTCTAGAAATGGTAAAATACACAGACAGTGAAAAGATCAATGATAATGGGGGGCCAATGTAGAGGGAAGGATGGGTGGACATTTTTAGGATAATGAAACTGTTCTGTGTATAACTGTAGCAGTGAATAGTGGATGTTTGTTGTTCTACATTTGTCAAAGCCAATCTGATGCATATGAGAATGTATCCACATGTAAACTATGCATGCTAACTAATGACTTGTCAGATCTTTAATTCCTAATAAACATACATATGAATGCAAGACCTAAATAAAGGGGAACACTGGGAAGAGACAATGACGGGCCATACAGGGACTCTATGTGACAACTCTGTGCTTTCAAAGCTCATTCCTCTGCAAACTTAGAATTATTTTAAAAATAACATCTACTGATTTGTGTAAAAAAATGCATGAGGAGTGGAAGAAGACACTGTCCTCCACATCCCTCTACCCCTCCTTGTCCCCATGCATACTCCAGACACTGTTTTCTGAAAGGACCCCGGGAAGCTGCAGACATTTTAGTACTGAGTATACCCCTGGCCACCAGCTCTTCTGTTGACAATGCTACACTGTGTGGACTTAATGTTCAATGTCTCAAATACTGTTCTGCAGAGAAATTCGCTTCAGCCACTGAATTTATCCCTTCAAAGTTGAGTGCAGGACTGATGAAAAGACAGCATGATGGCCCGGCCACCACGTGGAAAGATGACCCCACTCCCTAAAGCCATCTTTGTTCTCTAATCACTCAGAGGGAGAGAGTTCAGGGCTTACAGTGGAGTTGCACTTAGAGGTCAGGGGTAACTGGACAGAAAGGAACTTGCAGAGGGTTTCACGTTGGCCGATCTTAGGGTTTTCTTTTTCAACTCACGCATAGAGGCCCCTTGTCTTTTAGAGCAGAAAGATCTGAGTCTTTGCTTTGATGCTTTATGAATGGAAAACCAGGAATCTGTTGCACAATATGAAAAATCAGAATTTCAAAGACTTTTCTATCCAACCCCAACACAAGCCACTCTGCCTGGTCATCAGACCTCCACATGGATATGGAAAGGAACAGTTCATTTCCTCCATTGGCAGCTGTGGGTGCTGGGCTCTCCCTGGCTCCCCACCCCATCCTTCATGTCCCACATCCAACTCTGTGGATACTTAGTACAGAAGCATTTCATGTGGTACGAAAGCACCCAAAACAAGGAGACCGGCTTCCACTTTTCTCTTGCTCAGACAGATAAGGCCATTTGGTTACTAATGCCATCCTGTCCTTAAAAGAAAAGTAGTAAACTCACTCGGATGCTTTCAGATGTTATGGTCAAACTGGTTTTGTTCTTGTTTTGATTTGGTTTCTGGTTGTTCAAGATTTACTGTAAACACTTTGAACATCAAAAATACTGTAAGTCCAAGAGCCTAAATGTGTCCTAGCTGAGTGAAAGACTCCTTGACTATCCTACAAGTAGGTCAAAAACATCAAAAGGCCACTCCTATTGGAAGATGATAGCAGCAGAGATGGTTAGGAAGACATCGGGCGGCCAAGTCAATGTGGAAATTCCCTACCAGCCATAGAAGCAGCTATTTTGTGGATAGATTGCTTTACCGTACCAACAATGAATGAGCTCATACTCTAACTAGCCTTAATAAATTAATCACCAAAGTACCTAACTTCTTCCTGAGGAGTGAGTCAGGCACACATATTATAAAGGTACCTGTGGAACTACTTACCTACACCATACCCAGGCTGCAGAGAACCACGGGCGCTGAATTTCTAGCTCTTTAACAGTGTCACGGGCATCTTGGAGATTGCTGGACTTCATTGTAACTACAAGATCTTGATGCAGTAGACACCGTTGCCTTGGGTCATCACGACCTGTCTACTCAGTCCCAGTGGATGTGCCTCAAGGATCTGCCACTCCGTGAATGCCGCAGTGTTAAGATGGTACAGCAGCAGGCCTGTGATGCCTCGGGATGGCAACTGTGTGACCTTGAATCAAACCTTTCCTTCTTAATGTTTAGAAAACATTGTTCTAAGGTTTAAGTATTGAATTGTTTAAATGTCTCCATTTTCTTACAAATTATATGCCATGGCAGAGAGATATGTTTGGAAAACAATGTTCACTGAGTGTTGAAGTAATGCCTCTTCATGAAGGTTTGTGCAAGGGAATTAGGGACTTGCTTATCCAGTGCACAGGTTCATCCAACCCAATTGAATAAATCATCCTTAAGGGACTGCCACCAGAGCCGTGACCTTTATATTCAGGCCCACATTAACCGTGGTCTATTTGTCCAGTTGTGCTAGCAGACCACAGATTGAAAGATGAATGAGAGTCTGCAGTGACTGAACTCACTGGTTTCCCAGGCCTGGCCCGTACAAGAGTACTGGTCGATTTTATTGACATAATTGTTTGTCCCCATTTCAGTATATAATTGGCTAATTTTTTATCTGTGGCTGTGAGTCAGTTGTTTCTCTCCAATGTTAATTGTACAGAAGGCAGTTGGAAAGAGAGCCCTGCGTTTCCTGTACCTAATAGGAAGCATGACTGAAAGTCACAATAAAGGAGAGGAGAGAATTTGATTAGTCAAATGTGTTTGGGAAAGATAAATGAGACTCATTGATTGTGTTAGAAGATTCGATTTCTGAACGATCTCCATTGCTCAGAAGTGCAGCCCAACCTAGCTCCATTTTCTGTTCCACGGCAGACCTGTGATTGACAGCTCTCAGACAAAACAAACTGATGGCAATACCTCATAGAAGGGTTTCTCGGAGCTAAACCTTCTTTAATCAAAACTGTCTTACTTCATCATCACTCACATTGTTGGACATTCACATATATCTGGATTCAGAATGAGGAGGGTTGGAAATGTCTTGTCATTTCCATTCTACGTCAGCTGAATCTGCTCCACTGAAGACTCACATTTCAAAGAACACGGGAGATCTGACAGAAACAGTTTGGCGACACCTAGGTTGCTCATTTGTTTGCCTTCAAAGATATTCTGCTACCTGGAGAATATAACTCTTGGATTTTTAAATACCTGCTATTATCTCTTGTTTTTCATTTAGTTATGTCTGGTGTGTGTGTGTGTGTGTGTGTGTGTGTTCCTGAAGTCTGCCTGACATTGGCTGAAAAGAATCCAGAGAAAAATAGTTCCGGTCTTGCTGGGAAACTAGCCTGGGAAACTGAAGTAGCAAAAGCAGTGATTGCAACTAAATCTATGAGATCCTTCCTAAAATAACTAAACCCAAGTGATAATAGTTTCTATATTTCAGATGTAGAGACTAACAAGAGTGTGTGAGGGCACCAGTGCCGCGAAGGGAAACATGTGGTAATGGAATGATACTTAGTGCTATATACAGAACAGGATGGTCATCCATAACCACACAGTTGGCAGGAACCCTGTTCTTCTTCTCATGCAATGATCAGTCTTTTACCTAATTATCGTATCTAGCCTACTTTTACTGGAGTTCACATGGTGTTTGATTGACTAATGATTTACATGGTACAATTGCTAAAGATCATGATAGTAGCAATTTAGAAGCATATCAGTGCAATTTGTTTGTTGTGCTGAATCAATCAAAATATTGTTCCCAGTTTCCCTTCAACGGTTTTACTAAAGTAATTTAAATATCCTGCCCTTAGCTATCCATCTTTGACACTCTCTTTTCTGAAGCTGCAAGACAATTTTAAATTCAGGGTGTGGGAATGGATGATATCAACACATAGAAAAATGTTCTTTTCTTTGCAATAAAGAATCCCTATTGACTTTATTCTGCATGTCATTTATATGTACTATTACTCTGAAACAGGAAATGTCCTGGTAATATATAATAGGATGTTTGGCTAAGCTACACTTGCCTATTTCCAATAAACAAAATTAGTAAATTTTGAATATTCTATCCCTGTGTAAGATGCTTGAGCTAGGCAGATTTCTAAGTGAAGTGGGGGAAAGGGACATAACCAGTTGTAAAATTAAATTTAAAATTATTTCTTATAGTCAATGTCATTCAAGAGAGAATATACTGAAGAGAATGAAGGAGGACTTTCTGGGAAAATGATTCTTTCCAAAAAAAAGATGAGGTAAAAGAAGAAATAATCGGTTGAAGTGTTTAGAATGGGAACAGGAGAAGGCTGCAGGTGTGGACAGAAGAAACTGTGCAAGCAGGTCCTGTAGTCAGAACAGCTATGCAAAGCTGCAGAGAAGCCTACTGTAGCCCGTGCACAGAGAACAATGGGAGAACAGTAATGAGACAGAGGCACAGGCGGAGGGCAGATCATGCACAGCCTTGTTAAGGATTCTGGACTGTATTCTAAGAGTAGTGGAAGACCACTAAAGGGTCTCTTTAAGCATGATCACATTTGCATTTAGATTACTCTGGCATTTTGTAGGAAATGAACTAGAAGAGGCCAGTTAGTGAGCCATCGAAGTTATCCAGGTGATAGATGATGGTGGCTTTTATCAAGATAGAATGACAGAGTGGAGACAAGTGGACAGACTCAAGGTATGCGGGAGGGGAACACAAGGCTTGGCAGTGGGCATCGTCAGATAGGGAGCTATGCAGGCAAAGGGTTCATGATATTGTCACATGTGGAAGAATGTTAAAGTGACACATGTGGCTCATGTATGTGAACCCCGGTTCTCAGGTAGTGGCATTGTTTTGGGAGATTATGGACCCTTGGGAGGGAGAACTTCCGTAGAGGAATTGGGCCATTAAGGGTGGTCTTTGAGGTTTATTTTCTGGCCCTGCTTCCTCTCCAACCTCTACTTCCTGTTCCGCTGAGAGCTGAGCAGGCAGCTATGCCGGCTCCCTCTGATGACCTTTCCAGGCTGTTCTCACTGGTGTACGGCTCCCCTCCCCCATTGCAGTTAGTCTTTCTGCTGCTGTGAGACAACACTGTGGCATGATTTACGGGGAGAAAAGAGAGATTAAGTTGGTTTGTGGTTCCAGAATGATAGGATAGTTCCTTATGGCAGAAGAGATATGGCAGGCGACAGAAAATGGAGGCATTTCAGATCACAGCCATCATCATGGAAGCAGAGAAAACAAGACGGAAACTGCAAGAGCAGACTGCTAAAGGACTCAGAGTGTGGCCTCCCAACCTCAAGGCCCGCCCTCTGTGACAGACCTTCCTCCAGTAAGGCTCCACCTCCTAAAGGTGGCATAACCTTACCAGACATCAACATCAGCTAAGGATTCAAACATATGAGCAAGTCGGGGGAAAACTCACATTCAAACCATGGCACGCCTCAACCAAGCCAAAATAAACATCTCTTCTCTCAAGTTGCTTCTTGACAGTTATTTAGTCATAACAACAAGAAAGCGTAGTACTGACAGATCTGCAGAATCCTGACAGAGGACCAGTTTGGGAGGAAGTAGGAGTATTTTTGAGATGTTAAATTTGAAATGCATTCGAAACATCCAAGAGAAGGTATTGTGTAGTTAATGACCTGTATGAGAAGATAATGGCCTGTAGATAGATGATAAATAGACAGACAAATCTCTCTCTAATGGGAGAAAAATCAAAGTAGAGGACTTGTTTTTTTAAACAAGAATACAGAGAAGGAGATCTTGCAGAACTCAAATATTAATGACCAGGTCAAGAGAAACATGTAAGGAAAGAATTTGCACCTGGAACACCCAGAGAGGTAAAATGATATAAGACTATGGCATTAAACAACCTTAAAAAAAAAAAAAGACAAAGAAGCTCACAGTGACTGGCAAGAGCTTAAAGAGCACCAAAAAAGTATCCATTGCATTTGGAGACCTGGAGATTGTTGTCACATCCACCCTCCACTCAGTGGGGTCTGAAACAAACCTGGAATTGGTAGAGGAAAGAGTGGGGAGCAGGAAATAGAGACCTGTAGAAGTGAAAAATAACATCAATTTATAAAAAACTAAGGAGGAGGGTTTTTGAAAAAGTCTCAAGTCAATGGAAAGTCAAACAAGAATTAGGTATTAATGTTAATTTGATCTTAAACTCTACTGAAGCTTGATCAGTATGTTACAAAGCCAATAAACATTAACCATTAACTTTTGTCATCTTAGAAACTAGACTGGGTCATCAAGCACAGCAAACAAATGGACTGCTTGACAGGTGACTAATAAGTGGTCAGTCAGAGCCACATAGAGTCTGGCTCTGATCCAACAGAAGTACACACACACACACACACACACACACACACACACACACACACACACTCACCTCCGTGTGGAGGTGTTTCATCTTGCCGATGTCAAAGCACTTCAGACAATGACCTCTGGGAGAAGACACCAGGAGGACCAGCAAGGAGCCAAATGATGAGAGCAACTGTGGGAAGCAAGGAGGAGCGTGGACCCTCCACAGGACCAGCTGCTCTACACACTGATTACAGCCATGGCAGGTGCCAGTCAGCCAGATTGTCATGTGAAATCAGCTGATACGCCTTTATATAGTAAAAGTCAAGACGCTCCTGGTCTGTGGACCTCCAGCTTCTGAGTTCATAGCTTCAGCTTCAGACTTGAACCTGAATGCTTCCGAAGCACTTGTTTTTTGCAAGTCACTGAGGACTTAGAAGCAACAGTGACAGTATGCACCTGCCTCGGGATCATTGAGTATGGAGATGCCAAGATGACGGCTGTCATGTATGGCACAGGGACAGGTGTGATAAGAAGAGGTACAAGTCACAAATCTCTAGAAATCTGGCTGAAGATAGGAGGTCAGAAGACTTCAGGGATTTCAATGGGAGAAAGGGAATCAGAGAAACAAATCTTAACAGTAGCCACATTCTTAATAACATACAACATAATCTTCAGAATCAAAGCAAATGGCACAATGGTACATAACTTTTCTAGGCTGCAAAGGGTTTTGATGTGCCATGATTACCAACACAGATTCCCTTCACTGAGAAGCCTAATTACTGCTGATGCGAAGTGTCACAACTAACGCATTACTGCTTTAAAGTAATCTGCAACTTTTACCTTATGTTCTTTTAAGGGTGTGATTTGTTTATTAGATGTTTTTAAATTAACACACAGAATAATGGGTTTTATTACACATTTTCATTCACATGGTATTCTCTAATTGATTCATTTGACCCACTCTTCTCATTGAGACAAGACTCTCCCAAGTCAGGGCGCCCATCCAGGAGCAGGGGTTATTTGAGTCATTTGTGGCCAGAGTCCTGCCTTCTGCACTGAAAGGTACAGCTCACCATGACACCTATGAGTACGACGCCTAGTCCAGCTCCATTGGCTTTACACTCCATCTGGGTCCTTTCCCGGCAAGGGGGTGGGTGTTTTTGCAAGTGTCGGTATTTGAGTAGCCTGTGGGAACAGAGGGCAAAGTAGGCCCCCTGATCAGGTGAACAGCAGCAGTATTCTCCCTGACCATGAGAAGCCATCTCGCTCCCGGACAGTGCTTCAGCCTGTGGCTTGCTCACGGCAGTTTAAAACGTCAAAGTATCCCCTAGACACCACGTGATTCATAGGGTCCAAATGCCAAGACAGAAGCCAATAAACAGCCACATCAAGGTGGCATTTATGCAACGCCAGCCCTGAGGATTTCCTGGCCAGCACTCTTCATCATACTGTGGTGACATCTTACAACCCTGGATGCCACAACTCAGTGGGTCACAGACATTTCTGTAACACCACCCAAGTCTAATCACAAGGATAGATTCCCGAGTACCAGGTCAGAGAGACTGGAAGACAGACTATAATAGACCTTCCAAAACTAAATTTTGGTGATGTTCTGACAATCCAGACAATTCTAAAGTTAGAAATCTGTGGATTTGGCTTTGAGGACCACTTAGGAGAATGATCTGTTTCTCCAAATCACTTCCTGTTCTCAGTTCTTACCAGTATCATGGACAGGTAGAAATGGAGACACAGAGACTTGTCAAGAGAAACACGGGCCAGAGTTTTGGGTCTTCTCATCATTTGTGGATATCTCCAAATGAGGTTATTTACTTGTATAACTCCAGAGGATACCAGGTGGGATTAAGAAATGATGTCATTCAGCAACTGATTTTAAATTCTGCCCTCTTGCCACATTATAGCACTTATAAGTGACAATAATTTCATTTTTAAAACAGATCTTCTGTGCTTGAAATAGTCTATTTTATTAAATTGTTCTTTTCCGTGTTAAAAGAACTAATATCTTCAATGTGACTACTTAAACTATAACAGACTTTGTAATTTTTGGCTTGGCATTTATTCCTATGCATAATGTACCAATCTTCCAGATAGTGACTTCTCTCAGCATCTGCAGGAAAGCACCTTGGCAAAGCAATAAATAAGTAAATATCGCTTAGAACTCACTGAAGTGATGTCTACTTCCAAGAGACATGCTCATAGTTGGCCTATCAACATTTCATCATGGAAGAGGAGAGACCTCAACAGTACTCTGCCTCCTTGAGAGACTGTGGAAGGTTAGTGGCAGACAGGAGAAGGGGGGTTGTTTTCTACAGTGATTTGCCCACTGATAAGTCATCCATGCCCCAGCAAGTTACTCAGAAACTTGCTAACACAGGCATCCCTAATGAAACCCAGTGGGCCACATAGGCAAAAAGATGTGAAAGTGAGAGGAAGACTGGTTGGAAAAGGAGAGAGTGTGAAAGAGAAAAGAAGCAGTGGGCAGATACTTAAGGGTGAAAACACATAAATTCATTGTATTCACTTATGAAAGCATCAAAGAATAAAAAATGTAAAAAATGTTGTTTGGTGGGATTTTAAATATGCCCCACTAAGCTAGAGTCATTTATTTTGTTTCTGAGTCTCGGGCTTAGCATGGCTGAATTGCTTCCTAACTGTATGATAGGAATTTATCTACATTAAGATGAGGAAAATAACTTACATGCTCAAAAGCTGAGCCAGAAGAAAGGCCTTTCTTTAGTGAGCTCCAAGCTGATCTGTCCCTGGACAGATCACAATAAAACATTCATTCATAGTCAGGACGCCGGGGACATTTATTTACCCTTACTGGATGCTTATCATCTATTTATAGTTTCTCTCTCTCTCTCTCTCTCGCTCCTCTCTCCTTTCTCTACCCTCCCCTTCTCCCAACACACACACAGTTCTCTAGTGGACACAGTTGGTACATCAGTGGTGCAAGCCATTTCATGCTTCTGCTTTCAGAACAATCAGGGTCGTGGTAGGTATACATCCCACCGTACTTCCTTAGCAAACTCCACAGAGGACCACACAGTGGGTATTCGACAGACCTGTACAGTTAATAGGCTGCTGGGCAATTTTGTCAAACTACTTGTTTTCTGGTGACTTATCTGCAATATGGAGCAAACTACACAATGTTATCTGTTGGTAAATAATTGGAAATCTTTCCTGGGCTTGCAGGGGAAATGCTTTATGGCCAAACAGAGTTGATTCCCCTGGTACTTTTGTTTCTTACATAAATCTCATCACTGACCTCAAACCAATACCTACCTTTTTTCATCCTTTTTCTCCCTGCAGGGGAAGATCGAATCAACAAAGCCAGACTTGAAAGAATACAATCATTTGTTAAGAGTGTGCTAGATGAGTTGGTGATTACTGTTGTTTTAATTAAATAGGATACAAGAATGGAACCCATGGGAAGTTATTTACCTGCGGAGAAAATGAATTTCGAAGGAGAGATTAGTGCTGGGCTTCTGCAAGGGAGAGAGGTTTTTGTATTACAGTTTGGCAGCAGCTGGTTTGGGGAATTATATTCAATTTGGAGACCAAGATATTTAGACAGTTTTTAAACATTAATTCTTGGGTCAAATAACTTAACAATTGCATTTCTTTTATTTCGAGAGTGCCTTAAGAGGGCTGAAGTTCTTGCTCAACCCGCTGTCTCACAGCATCGGCTGAGCTGGCACTCACACTCTCGCAGTAGATGTACCCATGACCATCGCGCTGGATCCCCAACTTCTCTGAGAAGTTATCAGTAGCAAAAAGCAGCTTTGAAAATGCTTCCAATTTAAATTCTCTTGTCTTCCTTAGAAGGATAAGCATGATTTGTTGTGACACATGGAGAAAGATCTGAGTTTGGATTAACCAGATCTCTCATGAAATGCTAGGCAAGTGTGGTAGCCCACCTATAACTGGAGCCTCAGAGGGGAGATTAGGAACTGTTAGAGACAAACTGGGTTTGATAAGAGACTCAGCATCAAAATAATAACAGCAGAAGAGTGATCAAGGATGATGACCAATGTAACTTCAATCTCATGTCTACACATACATACCCACATGCGTACAGACATATAGACATACCACACATGCACCACACACACATATAGAAATTAAAATGGAAGGAAAGAAGGAAAGAAGGAAAGAAAGAAGAAAGAAAGAAAGAAAGAAAGAAAGAAAGAAAGAAAGAAAGAAAGAAGAAAGAAGAAAGAAAGAAAGAAAGAAAGAAAGAAAGAGAAAGAGGACTTGGTTTTTTGGCTTTTCCAAGATCCACTCTTGACCCAGTCTGACTTAATTCTTGCTGATCCCACTCTGGTATCTATCAGGATTGCAAGGAAAAGATGGCTTTACAGCAGCAAAACACCTTTGACATACACCTTCAGTCCTAACTGGAGCCAGCGTTGCACTGGAGTCATGGATATCCTTGTGTTAGCCCACCAACAGGGTCACTTCGGTGGATTCCTGAATGGCTACGTGGACTAGTGGAAGGAAACGAAGTCTCTCTTAGAGAAAATGAAAGGCCTGAGCCTGACAGAGGCAGAGATAGAGAATACTACAGCAATGCCTGCCCACATGGAACTTTTCCTCCTGTTCCTGATTTTATTGTTCTCACCCACCAGTAATGCACGTCACAGTGTGGGGAAAGAGAGAAGTTCCTATGAGCTCCATCCCTACACAGCTCTCTAGAGGCTTGGATGCAAAAGTACCTGATTGCAAGTTGTTCAGATGCATCTAAGTGTCACCTACAGAAGAGCAGCCAGAGGTAACTGCTTTGACTTTTCTGCTGTGGAAAGCATGGCCTATGAGAGGATTCCTTTCAGATGTGCTACAAATCAAAATGTGAGAAATCGTCCAGTGTTTGTCATGTGTGTACCTGACCACATATATGAATATAGACTTGGTCACTGCTCATTTCTGGATTGGTCAGTACCTGGACTGCCAAATACTAAAATGCAAAAGGTGACTTTCAATAAAGGTTTCGGTGGGAAGTATGCACAAACTGGACTATGGAAACTGGCTACAACAATCAGAGACAGCCAATGTGTGTTAAAAGGAGATCTGTTTGCCCCAGGCTTCAAGGGGACATCCTCAATTTTTGGAATGAGATCTTATGTGGACTCCCCCTATTCCTTGTTAAGGTTTGAAGGTAGGGGTACACTCAACTGGTTGTGTGAATTGCTTGCTTGCCAATTGTACTTCTCTAAGGCTTTATGCCAAGGTGGTATCAGTTCTTATGCAAACCTTAAATGTGTCTACACCTACAAAAATTTCTCAACCTTGGTGTGATAAAATAGGGGAACAATTGTTTAAGGAACTAACAGAGTTAGTGAAGCCCAAGAGAGTAAATAGGATTATTATTGCCAGCATAATTGCAGCTTTGATTGCTGCTGCCACTAGTGCTCTGTCTTTAATACATGGCATATAAATGGCTTATTATATCAGAACCATAAGAAAGGATATTTCTGATGTTTTGAGAACTCAGCTACACATTGGTCAGGACTTACAGAAATAGATTTGTTAACACAAACCATGGTGGTCATGGGAGCAGAGGTACATTGTTTAAAGGTTAAAGGTACCTTACAATGTCACCTAATTAACGAAGAACGTAATGCTTCTAGTTATGATTGGGAAAAGATTAAGGTTCATCTAATTGGTGTCAAGATTCTTAATAATGTGAATGTGAAGTTAACATTGCTACATGATCAGATAATGTGCATCAGTCAGGCTGCATTATTACCCATATGTCTTCAAGTGCCTCTGTCATTGGTTGGTGGATTTTCTTGTTGGATTCTAAGTTTTGTAAAAAGGCTTTGGTCTGTGTGCTCTGCCCTGATTACTGTAATACTAGGTATGGTAATAGGATTAGTAACCTTTAGAAATTAATATGTCTTGACATGGCTTCTTTTTTAAAAAAAGAAAAAGGGGACGTTGTAGGGAATCTCAGGCTCAAGCCCGAGATCTCCATTTCTTGAGACAGATACCAAGGGCATCCCTTGCAGTCTCAGTTGCAGTGTGCCTCCTATTCCAGCATAGCTCTGTGCCTATGTCAGCATAGATGCCAGCCTATGCAGTATAGTTGAAGGCTATTCCTGTTGACCTTCCCGAAAGAGGCAGGGATGGATCTTGTCCTGTCTCGAACTGGGTTCAAGGGCAGAGATGTTTTTTTACGTATTCCTTCCTGTTCTTTGGAAGCCATCTAAACATTGATTAGCCTATCTAAAGGATGGGCTTAGAGCTTTATCATTATAATAATTATATCACCATGTTCCTGATCTGTTCTTTATCCACACTGTATGGAGCCATTAGGGCCTATTAACATGTCTAAGGATTGGCAGGGCTGTATTGTTGGTGGTAGCCCCACTTGTTGTGGACTATGCACCTGCCACTATTGATGTCATCACTCTGCGCAGTGTACAGACTTCACCCCTGTTTCATGGTATATAAGGGATTAGGTTCCATAATAAACTTGACTTGGTTTTTCGGCTTTTCCAAGAAAAAAAAAAGAAAAAGAAAGAAAGAAAGGAAGAAAGAAAGGAAGGAAGGAAGGAAGGAAGGAAGGAAGGAAGGAAGGAAGAGAGAGAGAGAGAGAAAGACAGAAAGAAAGAAAGAAAGAAAGAAAGAAAGAAAGAAAGAAAGAAAGGACGAAGGAAGGAAGGAAGGAAGGAAGGAAGGCAGGAAGGAAGGAGGAAGAAGAGAGAGAGAGACAGACAAAAGAAGAAAGAAACGAAAGAAGAAAGAAAGAAACAGAAAAGAAAGAAAGAAAAGAACGACGAAAGAAGAAAGAAAGGAAGAAAGGAAGGAAGGAAGAAGGAAGAAGAGAGAGAAGAGAGAAGAGAGAAAGACAAAGAAAGAAAGAAAAGAACGAAGAATGAAAGAAAGAAAAGAAAAGAAAGGAAGAAGGACGGAAGGCAGACCGACGGAAGGAAGGCAGGAAGAAGAGAGAGCAGCCAAAAAGAACGAACGAAAGAACGGAAGGAGAAGACGGAAGGGAAGAGAGAGAAAGAGAGAAAGACAGAAAGAATAAAGAAGAAGAAAAAGAAAGGAAGAAAGAAGAAGAAAAGAAAAAAGGAAGGAAGGGAGAAGGAAGGGAGAGAGAGAGAAAGACAAAAAAAAAAAAAGAAAGAAAGACGAAAAAAGAAAGAAGAAGAAAAAGAAAGAAAGGAAAGAAGAAAGAAAGAAAGACAGAAAGAAAGGAAAGAAAGAAAGAAAGAAGGAGGAAGGAAGGAAGGAAGGAAAAGAAGAAAGAAAGAAAGGAGGCAGGAGAGGAGGAGGAAGTAGGAGGAAAGGAATGAGTAAGGGGAACCAAGGAGGGGGGAGAGGAGGGAGGGGAGGGGAGGGGAAAGGGAAGGAAGGGGAGGGGAAGGGGAGAGGAGGGAGGGGAGGGAAAGCTAAGCTTTTCGAGCACCCTTGTGTTCTCATGGCCTGAGCAGCAGGTAGTTGGAGCACAAGAGGACAATAATCATTTTCAAAGGGAGGAAGTGGCTGGATTTGAACACGTGTCCATACCAGAGGGACTTGACTCAGTGTACAGACAGCAGGCTAGAAAAGGACGCTGCTGGCCTAGCGGCGGAGCCATGGCTGCATCGGGTGGGCTGTGGGCTGCTTGCACAGCAGCCTTTGGGGGAAGAGGCGCTGAAAGAAAGCAAAACTCCTGGATTCTCCTGCCTTAAAGAGAGACTGGGATTCTAAAGAGTAGGGTTTTTATTTGCTTGCTTGCTTGCTTGCTTTGTTTTGTTTTGTTGTTTTACAAAGAGAAATGAAAGTGGGCTGGAGAGGTGGCTCAGGGGTTAAGCCTCCGCCTTGCAGGCGGAAGGTCCTGAGTTCGGATCCTAGACCCCACGTATAGACGCCGGGCGGAAGCAGGGGCGGCCTGCGCTTCTGGTCCTGGTAGGGCGGAGCCTGTGAATCCTGGGGCAGAAGGAGGTGGAGGCGTCCATGGTGGTTCGCGAATTCGTCCGTGGTTCTACATATACACAGACACACACACAACACACACAGACACACACGCGCACACACATACACACGCACATGCGCACAGTTGAATAATAAATAATAATAATAAAAAAAAATTTAAAAGAGAAATGAAAGTTAATACAGTTCTATAAAAATTAAGACGAAATAGTTGAGAATTGGGGGTATGGAAGACCCCTTAACTATAAATAATCCACACCTGTTTAATATATTCTGCTAAAGTAGCTCAGGAAATAAAGGTTCTTCCTTCAGAGAAAATTAGCTTTAAAATCACAATGTCAAGAGCTCATCAAAATTCATTTCCCAGAGCCCTCCTCCCGTGTTACTGTGCCTCGTTCTGGCGCCAGAGCCTGGCAGCGCACTTGAGGCAGGCAGGCATGGCGGACACATTCCAGATGGAAAGATCATTTTGTTTCTAGACACTGAAACACGGGATTTGGCAGTTGGTGAGTCGCCCTCCTGCTGGGAGCAGGTGTCTTTCTTTGACAAGATTGCATTTTATACGGAAGAGCTTGAAATGGACTGTAACTGGTAGTGGAGCGTACCAGTCTGCCTTTTGAAAAGGCTTGGCTCACCAGCTCACTGAAGGTGAAGAACAATGATACAGGAAACGAATTACCTGTTTACTAATGTCACAATAATTCAGTCATTCATTCTGATGGCAGCGTGTGCAATAGTACTGAATACTGCCAGCCTGAGGTTCCAGCCATCGAAAGGCTCAGCGAAAGCTACTGCTTGGGAGGGAGCAAAGTCTCTCTCTCTCTCTCTCTCTCTCTCTCTCTCTCTCTCGCTCACTCGCTCACTCGCTCGCTTGCTCTTGCTCTCTCTCAGAGAAGCACAGAGATAGAGATATAAACATAAAAATACTGGTCTCAGTATCACATGATTTTAGAAAATAATATCATCGTGCGAGCTAGTATTTTTCCTCAGTGGAATATATCAAATCTCCAAAAGATTGTTTCATTCCCTTCAAGATAATGGTTCTCTTCTCTTCCAAGCAGCTCAAAGTGATGACAAACACTTAGGATAACTATTCTACTTGAACACCCCCACACTAGCTAAATAAACCATGATTTAGCAGCCAGTGCAGAGGCAGCTTCAGAAGCATCAGTGATGTGTGTGAATGTCATCAGCCCATGACCAGGGGAAGGAAGCAGACCCCTCTACCCTGCAGATCTGCTCGGTACTGGTCCTTTTATGAGAAGTGTCAATCCAGAGACCCAGTATTGGGCTTGATAACAGAGCGCAGGCATCTGGGGTTCGGAGGAACACATGGCCACTTGGGGGCTGCTGGAGGGCAGCCTGCAATGTGCTATTTCTTTATTTGGGCATTGTTGACACAAATACATTCAGTTCCTGACAATTCTTCAAGCCAAACACTTGTATTGATTTTTCCGTTTATGTCTTTTACTGCAATACAAAGTTGAAACATTAAATTTCCTTATTATATAAGTCAAATAAAAAACTAATTATACATTTTTTTGAAAATCTGCCTAACTGAAATAAATAAAGCACTTTAGATTTCTGGTTTTTTTCCCCTTTAGATACAGGGATAGCTATGCCCATAACTTAGAGCGTTCTGGGTCATGAATGGACTGAGGAAAGGGGCATCAAAAACAAGCGTTTCATGGGGAACTTCAAGCATGTGTTTTCATTTCCTTTCCCAATAAAATTCTAGCCATGACTTATCTTGGGTAACCTTAAATCGGAAGGATTCTCTACTTCCACTTCCATCTCATGTTGAATGCCAAATTGTCTCCTAGTATATAAAAATAAATTATTTGAAAACAGGAAATCCAGGAGCTGGGAGAAGGAGCAAGGGGACATCAAACCTTTTCCCGGTGGGTGACTCCACTTCCTCTGTGCAATCACTGACCACCTGGTAGGTTGGAAGTGTTGCTGTAACTTTGTTTTTTTTTATATCTTTCATTTCTTTTTCCATTTTAATATGCAACATGTATGAGAGAAGGAGTGTATGCATGTGTGTGGACATGTGTTCAGGCACAGATGCCTGAACAGGTTTGTATATGCGTACATACTCACGTGTGGGCCAGGAGTTGACATCTGGACTTATCTTCAGTCTCTCTTCTACCTGTTTCTTTTGAGACTTGTCCAGCCTGGCTAGCCAACTGGCTCTGGGAGCTCCCTGCTCTGTCTTCTGTGGCTGCTATTCCTGCCTGGGATTTTATATGAACTCTGGTTCTTTTGCTTGCACAGTAAACTGCTTGGCTGTCTCTGCAGCCAGCTGCAATTTAGCTTTTATTAAGCACTGAATTGCATCATAGAGCATGGAGTACTACTATGAACTGGATGCTGGCAGTGGTTGTCAGCTCTTCCCCAGTGGCAACTTTCTCCCTGGACTCCTTAGTTTCTTCATCTGTTAAGTGAGTCAGCTGAAACTGGATGATCCCTTACAGGTTCCTGAAACAACACACATGAATAGACACACGTCCGACAGAAGTGGATAGAATGCAATGATAATCATGTCAAAAAGGTTTCTTACTTTTTTTATATATTGAGTGAATTCAAGGTGTGGGGAGATGGAAAGGTGGAAAAAAGACCCAATGATTGATTACATTATAGCAAATAACTCTGTCTCGCGTCCTATGATAAAAATTATTTGGAGCTGCATTGGGCTGGCTGTGAAAGGTTCAGAAGTCATGACTGGGTCTTGCCACCTTTATCTCCGGCCATCGCTCAATATTGTCCTCACAAACACTAGAGTGCCAATAAAAAGAAAAGAAAATGACCCTCCAGGGTGGCCTCTGTCATTCATCGCTAAGAAAGTAAATCTCAGCCTGAAGTCCAGGAACCCTGTAATCACAGAGAGTGGCCCCAGCTTGTACCTGGGATTAGAGCGTCTGATGGGACCACAGCCCTGTCCCCTAGAGGAGCGGGGTTTATGAAGGGCTGCCATCTTTGTGTAGCCAGTGGAATAGAATATTATTACTGTCAGGAAAGGGCCATTCTTGGCCCTCCTAAATGTCCTTTTTTTTTGACAGTTAAGGGCTGGTACAATACACAGGCTAACAGAAGGGAGGACTTAAGGCCTCCTGGGAACATCGTTCAAGTGCACCATGAAAAAGGCCTAGACTTGGGAAGGTAGAAAGAATATGGTGTCAGATTGTTTATTTCATTTCCCATCTGACTTGTCTTGGGTTCTGGGAGAACTTAAAACATCCAAACAACCAAACATAAACAAAACCCAAATTTTATGTCTTAAATGTTTAGTCCTGCAGTGATTTTCATGAGAACAGGCTCTTTTCTTGTCACATTGTAGGGAGTTCACTTCTCTGAAGGTTATTCCATTCTGTTCATCTATTACAGTGAGAAATGTATTGGGAGCAGTCCTTCATCACTTCTACTGTGATGTTTCCTTAACACTGCCGCCTCCAAACGAGAAATCATCTCCAGAATGACCCAGAATCCTGTCTCACCTCACAGCAAGTGCCTCCTTAAAACATTTTTCCTGACGGCTGAAGAGAAAGCTAAAAAAGGCATCAAGCGTCCCGGGATTGTCATCACCTTTCAAATGGTCTTTTCAGGGCAGATGAGATGACTCAGAGGGCAACGCATCTGCTTGCAAATCTCAAGACCTGAGTGCAGCTCCCAGAGCCTGCACACAGACACCACAGAGATTCATCCCTCCTCACCCACCTGGCTATCTGAACTATCCAAAGAATGGGCCCTGAGAATGTGAACATTCTCCAGGAATCTCGTGCTGGGAATAGAGAGAGAAACTAGACAGAATACTGAAAATCTACCAGATTTTGGTGCCAGTCAGAGCAGGAATTTGTCTCCCCAAACCAATTTTACTCAACTCTGACAAACCTCCATATCACATTTCAGGGACAGTGGGTAGACCCTCATCTGGAGCAGAACTGCTTAGTTATGTGTGTCTTTGCCTTCTGTTTAAACTTTATCCTCCCATTTGGATTCCCGAAGAGGGACCTTAAAGCAATTGGACTAATTGGATCTACTTTTTCCAATTTGGTCATATTGGATAAATTTCCTTTTTTTGCTTTTCATTTTTATTTTATTAATTTTTCTTTTTTTATTAATTAATTTATTTTTTCCACTCACACCAGCTTAATAGGTACCGTAGGTCCCCTTTCTCTCTCCACCCTTCCCCTGCTTTTCATTTTTAACTTTATTTTTTATTGATTTATTTAGGAGAGGTGAGAGGCCTAGGCACAGGCCTTGCCAGGTTCTGCAGGGAGCCCCACGGTGGAAGGAAAGAAACAATTCCAGAAAGTTGTCCTCCGACCTCCACATGCAGGTATAGCATGATGTGCTCTCTCTCTTCCGCTCTCGCAAATAAATACTTTTAAAAATTGTTCTTGGGAGTTTAGGGACATCGAAACCTGTAAATGCAACTGACCAGGTGAATCTGAGATATGCGTTGCAACAGTTCACTGGAAGTTTTCGGAGAAAGGTTTTGATGGGTTATCCCTGGGTGAAGTAAACCACACTCCTCTGTTAAAAGAAAAGCTTTAGAGCTGGAGAGATTTCTCAGGGGTTAAGACTCTTCTGGCAAGCAGAAGCGCTCTCTGATGGGCGGAGCCTGGGAAATCCCAGAGTGAAACATGATGGTGGTTCCCGAATTCGTCCGTGGTTCTACACACACACACACACACACACACACACACACACACATACACACACGCGCGCACACATGCATAATTGAATAAATAAAAAAAATTAAAAAAAGAAGTGACGACTTCCTTTAAAAAAAAAAAAAAAAAAAAAAGAGGAGTTTCCAAAGCTCTCCCACTAGCATGAACAGTGAGCTTTTACAGGCCGAGCAGAGCAGAAAATGCACTTGATTGGTGAGAATAGAGACTCCTTAGTCAGAGGTCAGCTGGCAGCTTTTGATTGGTTATGTGTCTGTTTTCATTACGCTTCCTACATCTTGCTTCTCTTTGCTTGTGAACTTAAAACCCAGCAGCCACCCTCTCCTGACAGCTTGTAGGTTCAACTTTTTTGAGCCTTCTACTGATGTAGTACGCACCTATGTGCCTGCAGACAGTACTGGCTTCCACAAGGCACTCTGTTTGCAGTAGATGCCAGAAGATGGCTGGTACTTTCCCTTAGAGAAAGTTATTTGCATTCAGTAACACATTCAAATAAAAGCAAGTGTTCAACGTGTTAGGTGGCAACTTCACATTGTCTTGCACTATTCACTCTTCAAGGTTAGCTGATTTCATTAAATGCACACATTTTGACTGATTTCTATATTTGATTCTGATAACATCAATGACTTACTTGATGATGGCTAAATTGTATAGCACTGTGAAATGGCACTGTAACTTCTAAATGGAAAAGGATGCGGTATAGCCCTCATAATATACTCTTCCTCAACTCATCTTAGAATTATCTTGAAAAATGAGCTACCATGCAAATATTGCTCTTGAACTAATCTCACCTAAACTAATTTCAGTTACTCTCAAAAAGTACAACATACAGTTACTGTTTCTGAAACGAGTAATAAGATACTAATGCTGTTTGTGTGTGTGTATGTGATGGTGTGTGTGTGTGTGTGTGTGTGTTTATGTGTGTTGAAAAAGTGATGTAACTGGTGCAAAATAACAACTAAGGAAAATTAAATAATATTTGAGTCAAGTAAGCATGTAGAAGTCTTGTGAGTATGGACGTACCACTGGGGACTACTCATTATTGAAGTATTGAAAAAGTCTCTCCTCAAGGTGCCTGCTTCCAGTCCTCCCTAGGATTCCAGATCTTCCCTCCACCCAATAATTAAAAGTTAACTAGTACAACAAGGCCCTCAGGCACCATTGAGTAAGATCATCTTAATCAGTCTGCATGATCCCATAAGGACCTCTGATAAGCCCTGGCATGAATAAATGGATGTACTGTCAGTGAATGACAGGAGACAAAGTCTCCCCTCCCCCTAGGTACTAGTTGTTTGACCTTGTTCAAGGATTTACATCTTCTACCATTTAGGTTCATAGCTGCAATGAAGGGGTTACTGACAACATGAATTTGGGTTGATGTGCATCCCATGTTCCCACAGGGCCTGCTGCTCAGGAGGTGGGTCTCTAAATATTATAGTATTGGATACTGGATGAGTCAGACATATTCTCTGTCTTGGGAATTGTGAGCACTGATTTGCCCTGATACAATGTATTCTTGGAATCTGAGGAATATTCCACAAACAGTGGTAAGCCAACATTGACTCCCCTTGCAGTGAAGTGGATATACCACAAAGCTTGTTCTGAACCCCATTATCAAAGTCTCTTTTTACTACTTAGATGGATATGAATGATACAACTAGTAGAAGGAAATTTCTGACTATAGGCTTATAGCTCTGTGTCAAAATGACTATTACTAGAATCTCTCAGAAAAAAAATAATGAAACTTGGAGGCCAATGGTTCTCACCTAGTAGGACCATATGTAGGGGTTTCCAACCCACTCCACAAATTTTTGTTTGGATGAGGCCACTGGCTATTCTAAGATATAAAAAGAAAAAGAGAAGTGTTAGCCCACAAAACCTGCCCCTGCAGAGAGAATCAGATTCATCTTACACTCTCTATAGAACCTTCCTTCCCTAAACTGCTTAACTCCCCACAGTAAGGTGAGACAATGAGATTAGCCTCCTAAATTGCAGTCTTTTATCCTATCTAGAACTTTCACCAACCAACATGCTAAACTTGGCGCCCCCTCTTCTCTGAGCTCAAACCCACTGCCCTCTAAAGTCTATAAATACAAGGAAATTCCTGTTCAATGCGTTTCTCTGCCATCTCCTACAGGATGCAAGTGCTGGGTATTATTTAAAAAAAAAAAAAAAAAAAGCCTGACTGCTTGAAATTGTCTCGGTGCCTATTTACACTTCCCTATACCTATGCAACCTGACAGGCCCTCACAGACCATGCTTTCCACAGTAACAAAGAAAGAGGAAAAAAGAAGTTGCACGTCTCCTGAACCTAAATCAATGTCTCTCCAAAGCAGCTTAGTGTCTTCCCAATGCAGTGCTCAAGCTCTAGGAGATTCCAAGTGTCTTCCCAAAGCAATGTGAATGCTCTAGAAGACTCGGTGTGATGTCATTACTGATAAGTCTGTACTATGTTGAGTGAAAAGCATACCGTAAGTCTCTTTGACATGAAAGCAAGAAATTCCAATGCCACAGGAAAAGAGAAGAGAACCATCAAAATCATCATATGAAAGAAACTAATGACAGAAAAAACCAAGGCTGGAAATCCCCTCACCAAGACACTACAAGGGACAGAGAGTGAGCACTGTACAAAAGCAGAAGGGGTGTCCTCTGAAACCCAAGGTACCACTGAGGGTCCAACCCACTTTCCCAGCTCTCTGGCCCACATCCGTGCTGGGAAGTACTCTCTTTCTTAATAAGCTGTCTCTACTGAATCAAGCAACTTCATGAAAGACAGAGTCAAGAACTTGATCTCAGGCAAGAAAAACCTGTTATCCAAACACTAGAAGACTATTCTAGAAAAGTCAAAGTGCCTTTATGGCTCAGAGTCACCCCAGAGAGTCCATCAGAATAGAAAGACAATAAAGCTTTTCTTTCAGACTCTGTTCTCCATATTCCTTTCTCTAGCCATGTTCCTTCTCTGCAGTGATTGTGCCCCTGAAAGACATAGAACAGAAGCTCAATGAATTCATAATATTAATGGTATTTTTCCTTCCCACTGCACCTCTGTCTGCATAAGAGTTTCTTGCCAAATTGCCTGGAAATATGTGACTGACTCTGCCATTTGTCTTGCTTGTACTTTAAGACTCTATAAAATCCACAGTCCTACAAAGAGAAAGCATCACTGTTGGTGTGAATAAAGATTGTATTTACAAAAGAATCAAACTACAAGTTCCGTGGGAAGAAGAGAGGAGCTCTGGTTCAGCCTTAGCAGACAGCGTGTTTCTCCTGGTTTGGAGCAAAGCGAGGAAGCTGTCTTCCTGTTGTTCTCAGTTCTAAGAAACATCAAAGGCAGCCAGCATCCTGACCTCTGATCTGCCCAGGAGACACAGACAGAAGCAGTGGCTTGTAAGAAGGGAAAAAAACACGGGGAACAAATGTTCTCTGTTTCATTATACAGCATTACGAACCTTGGAATAACATCAGCACGGGCTTCTGGAAATCCAGAACCAAGGGAGGGATCTTTATCCCTAAATGTTCTGTCCTGGGTGGAGGGACACTGCTTCAACCTGCTTCATCAAGGGGCCAGGCATGATGCAAAGCTGTCAAGAGAGCAGAATGATTATCCCGGACTGTGGATGGCAGATGGCTGCTAAATGGCAAGACTTTTTACCAAAGCTTTATTGTTCCAGGTTGAGGCATTAATGTGTCTCAGTGGGGTTTTCCGTGTTTATTTACTTATTTGTTTTATTTTAAGAAGTCACTTTGTAGGATGACAGTGTGTCTTGCATTGTAATCTTTGCCTGCCCTGGGATGCCATGTTGTATTTGTATTCCCACATCCTTTACGTGGGGATGGCCCCAGGGATCCATCCAGAGCAGGTCTGTAATATTTTGAGCCTTGGCCATGAACAAGGGAAGCTTCGGTTCTTCCTCATCCGTTAGGAGCAGTCTAGCTGTCTGAGGGATGGCAAGGGCTTTCAGTCAAATTAAATCCAGCCTGTTTCCACATGCTAAGTGGGTTTTTCCTGACTCGAGGCAAACAGCCCTGGGCCTGTTTGTGCCAGCTACAACTATGTAGTAGCCATAAAAGGAAAAGCTTCTTAGCACTTTTATTTCTCCAGCAAAACAATGTTAGTCACCACAGATTTAAATCTGATTCCTGGGAGATTATTTTTTTGTTTGAGTTCTAAATCCCAAATGTTGTTTAGGACTCCTCCAGCTAGTCAGAACTAAGGCACTGGGCAATCGATGAACGCCAGGACGCAAAGAAGCAGGAAGCAGAGAGAGAGACACTGGGAGCTTTCAGTACCTTCCTCCCCGTGGCAGACCCTCCATGAGTGAAGGTGGATTATCAGAAGTAACCAGAAATCGGTTCTCCTCCACACCTCCTAGTTTAGTCAGGGATACAGAAACTTCAAGCTCATAAGTCCAGCCGCAGACATGACGCACAGCAAGAAGTCGGAGAAAGCAGGGCAGCTGGGCAGCACGCTGGCTTTCAAAATGCCCATAAGTAATCTCTGGCACACTCTGAAACATGCCCTTGGGCTTCATTCCTCCCCACTCCCACACAAAGGCATGTCTGTAAAGCCTGAAGCTACAGAGTTGAGATCAAGGGAACTTGAGGGTTCAGTCACACTGGCTCTAGTTGGAGGGAGGAGCAGAATGGACGCTGGCTATGAGCTCCTCTTGGGTGGTTTTTGCAATTTGACTCCAACTGTCAGAACCAGGGTGTCCAGGAAAGAACAAATGTTCCAGCCCCATGTAGCATCACCGCTACTACACCAGGACAGCCCCACAGTCCTACCTCAGAGCATCGCTGACAGCTGCAAGTTTGGCAACAACTGCCAGCAATTTTAAAGAAAAATTGACGAACAAATAAACCAAAGGTAAAAATCTGTTATCATTGCTTCGGCCCTAATTTGTGTGGAATATCTTGCATATCATTACTACTCCCATCCTTGTGCTCTTACAATCTTACCGCCCCCTCTTCCACAAATTTCCCTGAGCATCAGGATGGGGAGAGATTAAGCTGGCCCAGTTCCATGTGGTTGATATAAAGTGTCTGATGTTCTGAATTATGGTTTGTTGATTTTTTTCTGGTTTTGATGCTCCTGCAATGCCCTTGGCTCTATCCTGATAGGACTTTGCATGATCTGCGCTATGTCCAACATATTATTGACCCCACAAAGTCTAGCATAGGACTAAAGGTACTAGGATCCTTGGAGGCTAGGGACTGACAGTCACAGTAGTGTTCCTATGCTTAAGGGGAACACAGGAAAGGGTTCTGGGACCCAGAGGAGAGTTTGGCATGCACATTAAAGGATGCTCCTGGGATTGGGGCGGGGGAAGGCACTGGGGAATGGGGAGGGAGGGAAGAGGGGAGGGGAGAGCAAGGGGTCAGGAGGAGGTGGAGGGAGGGAGGGGACCGGTGTACCTGTTAAGTTTGTATGAGCGGAAATAATAACAATAAAAAAAAACCTATGATGCTCCAGCTAGAAAGGAGATGCAATTAAACAATACTATAAGTAGCAAAAAAAAAAAAAAAAAGGTAAAAATCTGGTTATTCACTTGTCAGCTACTTAGAAACATTCTGTTTATTTAAGAAATGTGGTAGAATATCCCTCGCCCTTTTAAGATTTAACACAGAGTGTAGAGATAGCTCAGTTCAGGGTAAGCACCTAGACCAGAACTCAGACCCCCAGAATCCAAGTAAAAGCCAGGAAGGCATGGTGGCTGCCTGCAATCCATTACATTAGAAGCAAAGGCAGGGACTCATAGGACAAGCTGGTTAGCTGGACTAGGTGACTGGCAAGTTGCAAGTTCAATAGAGACCCTATCAAAGTAATGAAAGTAGAGAACCACAGAAGAAACACACACGTACACACAATGTACTCCTACACATAAGTGTGTGTGCCCACACATATGAATACATAAACACATGCACCACTCCATACATAGTAACAAACAAACAAACAAACAAACAAACAAATAAATAAATAAATAAATGAAAAAATATGAGACAAATAGCTTGACCTCTTGAACTTCCACATTACTACAGAATTAAGGTTCCAAGTAAACAAATTTCTTCGTTCCTCTTCCACCCTGCAGAGTTGGACGTCTTCGACAGGATCTATTTCTCAGGAGAAAATCTTAAACAAAAAAAAGCTGTTAAGAAAGATGAGATTGTAGAATTTTCTGGTAAATGGAGGGATCTAGAAAATATTATATTAAGAAAATTATCACAGACACAGAAAGATAAATGTCTCCTGTTTTCTCTTACATGTGGATGCTAGCATTAAAGTCTTGTCTGGAGTATTTAGCTTGTAATTCCTATGTGTTAATAGAGACTGCCGAACATACTCTGTTTATTATAGCTACTTATGCCCCTAGATGCTTGGGGCAGATGCTGCGGTGTGGGATTCAGAGGTGGGGTTGGTGTGACTGCAGCAGAGAAGCCAAAGATTTGGTGGAGGGTGATAGTGTACATATGTGGGTAATGATTTCTTCATAGTGTATTGAAAGATTTGTGTGGTGATGTGATCCTCATACCCCAGGAACTGTGGATTTGGTTGGGGTTTTGGAGGGAGGAGGGTCCCTTTGCATTTCTGTCTGTGTGTTGTGGAATATTTCTGCTTATGGTTGGGAATTTTGATTCTTATGTAGTGCTGTGAAGTCTACTCCTATCTTAAATTTTTCTTTGAAATAATGAAGTTTAAAAAAAAAGAGGAGTTTTGTATAAGAGTCCATCACTAAGTAGTCTAGCTTAAATATAATACTCAAAACATCTTAGAGTAGGGGTGACCTTAAAGTAAAAAGACATCAGAACCTTGGTACCTTTTTTCATAATGATTCCAACCTCAGCATACTGGTCTTTTCTCAAGGAGGTGCCCTTCAAATTTGCAAGATGGTTTTTAGAATAAAAAACATCATTGGCAATCAACTGTGTCTGATAAATGACATTGCAGTTACTTGTTCATTTATTTGTGGGTTTTGGTGTTTTGAGACAAGGTTTCCCTATATAACCCTGGTCACTCTCCAGGTTGATAATCTCACCTCAGGCTCCTGAGCACTGGGATTACTGATGTGCGTCACCTCTCCCAGCTTCCTTTGTCTCTTTAAAAGAAGGAGTTGTCCTTTGCTGGAAAATTCTCCCCAAATATGTCCTGCCCCAATTCTCGTTGAGTAGGTTTTATGAGATACTGAGAAGAAAAATGGAAAGGCTGGGACTGAGTCAGACAAATGAGCACTCTGCTGGACAACCTGCAGAGAAGGCAGGTGAAACCAGAATGAAGGCACCATGGAACCATTTTGCTTTGCAAAGGCCAAATGATCTGGGAACCTTAAACCAGTCAGCTAACCAGACTTCTAGGAGAGTCTGCTCTTCCAAAGAAAGAATTTCTTTTTCACGTTACCAGCTTCCAGAGCTCACAAGTTCAAGACATGTAGAAGCCTCTGCAGAATGGTCAAGGCCTCAACAAAACAAAATGAAAAAAAAACATAAATTCTTCTATGTTTATTTGTTCCTTACTATATATTGATAACATTATCCTGTTTCAAGATTTATTTTCTGTTAGATCAATGGGGAGAGGAAGAGGGAGTGACTTCAGTCACACGGAGGTCCCTGAATGGAGAGAAACTGACAGAAGGCAAGACTTAAGAATAGGAGTTTATTTAGAATTGGGGGCCTGGTGGTCAAGGGAGCCACAGTTTATTCTTGAAGTAGGAGAATATTATAACAGAAGAGACAAGCTGAAGGTCAGAGAAAATAGCAAGAGAACCACACATGCATGATGGAAGGAGAGGCAGGGAGCTCAGAAAGCAGGAGAGCGGGAGAAGAGAGATAAGGGAGACAGAGGGGAGAGAAAACAGAGAGAGGAGGAGAAATGAAGAGAAAGACCTTGGTGTGTGTGTGAGGGTGGTCCTCAGCCATTTTTTTCTCCCACATTTTTATTTTTATTTTTCCTAATCATACCCTGTCCCCTTCCTCCCTCCTCTCCTTTCCAGTCATCGCCCCTTGCACTTTTCCCCCTTACCCCCTTTTGTATTAATGCCAAACCTCCCTGAGTCCTCCACCCTAGTGAGGGTGCAAGACTCAGTTGCATAGCCTGGAGTCCCTTCTTGGACTCCCCATTAGCATGAGAACTCTATTATGACTGTTAATCCCTTGCCTCTAAGGATCCTATTGCCTGGAGCCTTCTCCCCTGTGATTCATGTTAGACTATGGGGAGTGGTTGACATGTCAGCCATTGTGCAGGTCAGGCAAAGTCCAGTCCTGGCTGCTGCAGCCCTAACTTGTGTGGAGTATCTTGCACATCGTCGATCCTCCACATCTTTAGGCTCTTACAATCTTGCCACCCCCTCTTCCGCAAGGTTTCCTGAGCTTTACGATTGTGAGAGATTTGGCTGGTCTGGTTCCAGGTGAATAATAGAGGGTCTTTGGTGTTTTGAATTACTGTTTGTTGTTGTTTTTAGTATTGCTTTTCCTGCACCACCTTTGGCTGCATCCTGAGTGGTATTGAAGGTCACCCCCTAACCAAAGATAAAAGACTGTTTAAATGAAGATTTTTAATATAAGAGGAGACTCAAAGGTGGATGGAAGAATAGGAGTAGGACACAGCAGTGGAGGGGGGTGTCAGTGTCCCATTTGCGGGATGGTTATCGTCTATCTATGAGTCTTTATACCTTTTCCAGATTAATGAGATAAAACCTGTTCAAGTGACTAAGAAGGGAGTGAGAGTGAGCTGCACCAGATGTCTTGCTACTTACATGCAATACTTGACAGTGACCTATTTTCTCTACTGCAGCATGATCCCCTCTCTCCTTTTTTCTTGGAGGGCCCTCCTTCCCCTTCGTTCCTGTTTATAATTTTTGTGATTACAGTAGGTATTGCAGAGATTTAAAGTGGGTTTGCAACTAGGATCCACTTATTAGGGAGTACATGTGGTGTCTAACTTTCTGTGTCTGGGATACTTCACTCAATATAATTTTTTCTAATTCCATCCACTTCCCAGCAAATTTCATTGATTCATCTTTTTTGATGGCTGAATAGTATTCCATTGTATGAATATACCACAGTTTCCTTATTCCCTCTTCAAGTATTGAGCATTTGGGTTGATTCCATGACTTTGCTATTGTGAACAGCGCTGCAACCACTATACCACTTCTGGGAATAATTTCCCATAATGCAGAAATCCACTACAGTGACATGAGCATGAGGTCCTCGGCTATTTTTAAGGCATTGCTCAGGGATGAGCCCAGAAATGAGGCAGTAAAGACAGGAAGGGTGGTCTTTATAAATGATCACTGGCTAAAGTTGGAGGCTTTACAAAGTGGTACCTGTGGCCAACATTTTTCCTTTCTTCAAATTTTTTAGAATGGCAAAATTTTCGTTTTTCCCTTCAGTAAGTAATTAGCTAAAGGGTATGTTTGGGTCCTTCAGTTATTCTAAACTAGCATTGTGTGTTAAGGTCACCCAGCTGCGGACTTCAAGTTACTATTATAGCCCACAGGCTGCATGGCTCCTCTCTAGCCTTCTGGAAGAGGACAAGCACAGCCAGCCTCAGCCCATTCTTGCAGGAGAAGCTGATCTCAGCTTTGACAGTCACATCCCAGATAGGCCACATCAGACTGCTGGGATGGCTTCTCTTTACTAGGAAGGCCATAAGGAACTCCTTCGTGCCCATTTGCTGGACACTAATGCTATTTTCTTGAGAGAGTTTTTAAAATAATCCACAGAGATGGTAAATCTTGCTCTCTGTTGTTGGCAAACTCATGGATTCATTGTCCTGAGTCATTTACAACTCACTGAATTGTATGGACTTTATCTAGCCGTGCAGGTAAATAGCACGAGTTGGTAGGGGAGGAGCTCTGTCTGAGCTAGATGGCAGAGGAAGATTAAAGCATATCCTGAAGATACAAAGAGAAAGGATTGCATAAGATATAACAAAATAGCTAAGGCACACTGGACTGAGAAGGAAGAACACCCAAGTCTCCTGAAATAAAAGTGGAGTAAAACCAGGAATTGGAAGCACGTGAACCAGTGGGTCGTGAGTACCAGAGTGAGTCTGGGCTGTCTGTCACTGAGTGCTGGAGGAGGACACAAAGCCTGCAGACTCAGAAACAAAAAAGGGCAGGCTCTGTGTCACTCAGAAATATCCAAGTGCCGGACAGTAATTGAACCTGAGAATATTCTCAGTTCTAGGCACAACAGGGGAATTGGTTATACTGTCTGCATTTGGTCTTGTCTGGGACTTCAAAGGAGCACTACCCCATTTCAGGGAACAAACCACACCAAAAAAACCCATCATAATCTAGTCTGCCTGCTGAAGCAAATGCAGATCCTTTTGGGCGGAGAGGGTCTGCTACAATTGAGCCACAAGGAGAACCAAAAAGACTGGGGGACACACACCACTGTATGTGAGAGTTGACAAAGAACAAGGATCAAGTCCCACAGCCTAATGTAAGGAATATGCAGTGCAAGTAGTAAACACTCTGAAGGGGTGTGCGCGCGTGTGTGTGTGTGTGTGTGTGTGTGTGTGTGTGTGTGTGTGCACATATATGTATGCCTTTGTGAACATGTGTATGTACATTAAGAAAAACTAAATTAAGCAAAATTGTACAGCATCAGCTTGCAAACTGAAAGCTCGAGCTCTGGGCACATTTGTAAAGAATTGGCAGTTGAGCTAAGCCCTATGCAAACTTGCAGGGAAATTCTCTAATCAATGGAGGGAGACTCAGCCCACAGCGGGACCACTCCCTAGGCAGGTAGAGGAAGCTAGGTGAGTCAGTCAGCATTCATTGATTAACTTAGCCAAACATCCTTGATAGTCTGGTAAGGAAATTTGTTCCTTCTCAGACATCATGTGAATATAGTGCAACCAATTCTCTTGCCCCTGGCGTTAGTATGAGCTCTCCTGCCAAGCTGGAAAAGGAACTATAGCCAAGAATCGTAAGAGAGAATAAAACCCCTTGTTCCCTATAAGTTGTTTGGAGGTGAATTTATCATAAGGCAGGATTAGAGCAGCCACGCTGGGATGGGTCTCCAAAGTCTTTGAACGTCTTTGGAATTCCTGAAGGCCATCCCCACTGCTGGAATCACCCTGAAGGAACACCCCTGCTGAGGAACTGACTCCAATCCTCCCAGAGATAAGATGGCCAACTTCCCCATGAAGGGATTATGGAGATGAGCCCTCCATATCAAACAACTTGATCTCTAGCCCACATGGCCCAGGAACAACTGGGTTGGGCCCCAATGGGAATTAACCAGTGGGAAAAAGCCAGTTCCGGGGCTTGTCTAGGTGTATAAATATATCTGGTCCTGGCAGCCATCTTTGGCGCCCTGGCCTCTCATGGCACTGTAGTGCCATGAGTTCTGTTTCATGTTTGCTTCTCATGGAGGTGCTAGCCCCCCATGGCACTCAAGGTTCTATGAGTCTGTTTCTTGTTCCTTGCTCCTCATGGATTCCATGCCTAAGCACTATGAGTTCTTCAGGGCACCCTAGTCTCTCATGGCACTCCATGTCTGAAGTCCATGAGTTCCAACCTTTCTCATCTCTAATAAACTCTACCTTAATCCTCTACACGTGTTCTGGCTTCAATCTTCAACTCTGGAACACAAGAACCCTACAACAATCACAACAGGGAGAGTAAGAGAGACAAGAATACAATGTGGACAATTAGCTATATAAATAGAAAACTTATTTTCAAAAGATGAAATTAGACTTTCATTGACTCCATGAGACACACATATGTAATTTCAAGTGAGTCGAAGACTAAGAAAAAAAAATCCCCAAACTAAGAACTTCATTGAAACAAAATAAACGAAAACTAACATTGTCATAGGAAGGAACTGTGTGTGTGTGCATGTATGTGTGTGTAGGTGTGGGTATGTGTGAATGTTTGTGCATGTGTGGGTGCATGTGGAAATCATAGTGTATGATCTTCTTGCCTCAGTCTCCAGAGTTCTGGAATTAAAACATGATCTATTTCATCCAGTGTCATAGCTAGATGCAGGTGTGTACTTAACATTTGAAGGATCAAGCTCTGGCATGGTTGTGAAGAATTAGTAGTTGAGTTAAACCCTGGGCAAACCCACAGAGGATTATATAATTGATGGGGATAGCCCAGCACTTGATGTGGACTACTCCCTAAGCAGATGAATAAGATGGAGGGAGCTAATTAAGGAAGTTGGCATTCTTCAGTATACTAGGTCAACCATGCTGGTCTGGCAAATAAAGATTTTTCCTTCTCTCAGAAGTTCCATGGATGTATGGATATGGTATGACCACTTCCCTCAGCCCCTGGTGTTATAAGTTCTCCTGCCAAGCTGAACTGTGGCCAAGAATTGTAAACCAGGATAAAATACCTAGTTTCCTTAATGTTTTGTCATTAACTTATTGATAACATGCAGAGTGACTGCAACATTCAGCAAAGATGTAGTTTTAAAAGTTGGGGGAAAATGGGGCTGAAGAGATAGATCAAAGATTAAGACTCTGCCTTAAAAGCAGAAGGTCCTGAGTGTGGATCCCAGACCCCATGTAAAAATGCCAGGTGGAAGTGGTGACATCCTGCACTTCTGGCCCTGGTAGTAGGAATCTAGGAAATCCCAGCAGGAAGCAAAAAGGAGATAGAAGCAATCCAGGGTGATTCTGGAAGTCACCCTTGGTCCTCCACAGGCATACAGTGCCCTCTGATATTCACACGCATGAGCCCCCCCCCCACCAAACAAATAAATAACACACAAATAAATAAATAAGGTTTTAAGAAGTTGGAGAAAATGGATGCCAGGTATGGTGATACACACCTGTAATCACAGAACTTGGGAAGTGGCAGCAACAAGAAAAATCCAGACTACATAGAAAAACCAGGGCAGCTTGGGCTTTGTGATAAGAACTTTTCTCAAAACAAAAACAAACAAGCAAACAAAAAACTTAAAGAAAAGCATAAGACCAGAAGAAGATATTTGCCATCTCTTTTTAACAGAGACAAAATTATGCAAGGCAACACTGTAACCAAACAGCAAACAGATAGTAACTGTGAAATTGTGCAGTACACTGCTGAAGAGAGGGAAATGACCAAGAAGCCACAGAGTGAGGCAGATTTCACTGATAACCAGAAAGGTCAGAATAAAGTAGTTTGGTGAGACATGCCAGGTACAGCATACCAGCACACATGTGAGCAGAACATGGTGCACTGGGGAGAATGAGGGATGTGAGAAAGTTTCTATCTTCTTGGTAGACATTAATTGGATTTCTGGCAATGCTGGCAAACCATTTAACAGCACAATGTGCTCATCTTCCATAGGAATAAACCCTGTACAGAAAACATAAAAAGGCATATAAAGACTCTCTCCCTCCCACCTCCTGCACTGAGAATCAAAGACAAACAAACCAACATTACAGAAAAGATACATAAAAATAAGCATGTTAATACAACAAAGTCCCACGGGGCAGATGCAATGAGTTAGATCTACCCACATCACAAACCATGGGGGTATCCTTGGTATATACCCCAAAGAAGTGAAAAGTTGGTTCATAATGCAACATATAAATAAATGTTAACAGTAACATGTTCATAAGAGCCAAAAGGTGGAGAGGAGCCTCATGGCCTCAACCGGCCGATGAACATATATCCTGAATATCCACATGGCGGGAATCATAAACAAACCTTGAAGATATCATGCCAAGTAGAAGAAGCCAGTCATGGAAAACACATTTAGGGTTCATGTACATGAAAGTTCCGGAATAGACACACATATAAAAACAGAAAGTAGGTAGTATTGGCTTAGGATCAGGTATAGGGTAAAAAGGATAACAGACAAGGGGTACGGGGTTTATTTTAGTTATTCGTTTACTTGAGAGAGAAAGAGCGAGAGAGAAAGGAGACACGTCATGCATTGTAGCAGTCTCGGGGGCCCACAGAGACCCTTGAGGGCAGGGATAAGCTGGCGCAGGGTCAATAGCACAGAACCTGGAAGTCAGGCGAGTGGCAAAGCAGGCTTGCAGGCTCACAGGCTCATTTATTGTAAATATCGGGCTACTTATATATCCCACCCAACCTCCCAGAAGTCTCAGTATGCGCTTTTGCTGAATCATCTTGACTGGATTGGTCCTCTCAGCCAGGCAGTTTAACGTCAGCATCAGGCGCGGCAGCAGGTGTAGCTTGGGGAAGTTGCATTCACTTATGCAGCCCATACAGATTATTCGTGAATGTCATGATCCCCAGGTGGAGATGTTGCAAATAATGGTTGCCTGATCCATTCCTTCTACATATCCATCCTTTTTATTTATTTTGACAGCCAGCGGGAGCCAGAGTTCTTTGCTCTGACCTTGTTGACCCCACCTCAGAGGGCGTCCAGCATTAAGGACTGTGCCTGTCTTAGGTTTTCCTGTTTCATAGGATCTTACCCGTCATTGGCTACCGGCCCTCAAAGGACCTCACCTCTGGAAGGCATGTCAGGATATGTGGATAGTAGACTGGACCAAGGCCTCACAAATCTCTGCAATGCAAGCTCAAACCATGTCCCTAGGGGTGCCATGGCTTGGATGTTCAAGGGCCACAAGCATCTGCAGCATGGTCTTATTGATGGAGTGCTGCTGAGAGATGTGCTGAAGGAAATACTTAAGCAATATAATTAATAAAGGAACAGTTTGTCCTATGATAATGTAAGTTACAATCCATTAAAAATTAAAATCAAGTGAGAAAACAATGAAAGAAAACTTAAAATCTAATAGAAAAACAATTGTGATTGAAAAGGCCTTAGATGTTACCGAAAAATTTTTAAGTATGCATACATGTATTTAAAAATGGCATGCCAAAAAAATTAGCGTGCAACAGAAATGAAAAAAATATTGAAGTGGCCACAGATTTACTCATTTTATGAATCTGGTTCCCAGGAAGTCTTCACAATCTCTGTTACCAGTCTTACATCTCGAGCTGGCACCCGTATTGGCAAAGTGGAATCCTGAGGGAAGACACAAGCACATCATCGACCCCGGGTTAATAAGGGAGTGGGTCCCTGCCATAGCAGTGTGACAGGGTCCTTCCATCAGACAAGAGGCAGGGGGGTATTGTGAGTCAGGAAAGCCCAGTGTTTATAAGCAGGGCTTAGTCCTGAATCATCAAAAGTGAGGAAGTTAAGGTGAAAGAGGGCCTCTGTCAGAGACAAGTGTGGGTCACTTTTGGATTCAGGGGATATGACCTTAGTCCCCATCTTTTCCATTTGTTCATTGATTGCTCTCAGGTCCTGTAAGAGCCTATAATGCCCTGACCTTTTCTTGATAACAAATATGGGAGTATTGTGCCTACTGGTTAAGGGTTCTAAATTTCCAGTTCAGGTTGTTCTTCTATTAATTTCTTAAGGGCAGCCAATTTGGATTCAATTATTGACCACTGCTCTACCCAGACGTCAAGGGTATAGGATCAAGTACCCGTTTAGATGATTGCTCATAGTGGGCAGTGGCCTCTAGAATTGGGGTTGATTTGATGATGTATGGCCTGAAAGGCCAATCTTATCAAAGGAGGCTTGGCAGTCCGTGGTAAGGATGACACCCATATCTTGTAGAATGTCCCTTCCCCAGAGGTTATGAGGGATATCAGCAACAATCAGGGAGAAGGAACCTTCATTACCGTCTAAGTCCTTCCAGTGAATGGGACAAATTGTAGCCCAAGTTGATTGTTGTCCTCCTACCCAACCAATGGAGGGGCCTGGTTTGAATTTCCAATGGGTAAACCTGTGTACTTCAATCTCAGTAAGGATGGTGACATTGGCCCCTGTGTACACCAGTCCCTTAACTGGAATACCATCAAGGTATATGGTGGTCATAGGAGAATATGGAAAAACGGGCAAAGTCTAGAATACCTTAGGATGACATCTCTCCCCTCTTATTAACGGGGATGAGGGGTGCCCCCCCTGGGAGTTTCTGCTGGACATTAGAAAGTTGCGAGCCCAGTGGAATCCCTTGTTACATTTTGGGCAGCAGGTCCGGGGACGGGTATTAGGGCAGTCCCTCAAAAAGTGACCTGTCTTATCACAGCCCCAGCAAGTGTGGTCTGAGGCAGTGGCCTGGGGTTCATTCCTCCTACAATGCATGGAGCATGGGTGGAACTCAGAGGACAGCTTTAGGAAGTCTCTCTTTCTACCACATTGACTTCTGGGGATGGAACTGAGGTACCAGATTTGTTTTCTTTTTATGGTGATTAAAATGTAGAATTAAAAATGGTGATGTTTCAAATATTTATGAATATAATGAAAAGAATAAAATGGGTTGTTCATTTCAAATACATAAATTGTAAATCACATATAAGTGCTATTGCAAAACTTTGCTAAAGATAAGCTCATACTGCAGTCAGGTGCATAAGATTCAGTCTGAAAACCACCTTCATTCAAGATGCTGTGGGGGGATAACGGGAGGATGCTGAGTGTAACTTTATCACTGTGCTTCTTTCAAAAAGGCATGTCATAGGAACTGGAGAGATGGCTCAGGGGTTAAGACTCTGCTTCACAAATGGAAGGACCTGACTTCAAATTCAGATCACATGTAAAAAGTCCAGGCAGAAATGGCAGCGGCCTACACTTCCAGCTATGGAAGGCAGAGCCTGGGAAAATCCAAAGCAAAGCAAAAAGAAGGTAGAACAATCCAGGATGATTACCAAAAGCACCCTTGGGCCTCCATAGGCACACACAGTGCTCTCCATACTTATAGACAAACACATACACACCCAAAAAGAAAATGTCAGAAGAGGTCAGGTATACTGTTCCCTACCTGTAATTTCCAGGACTCAGAGGTAGAGGCAAGAGGAGAGCTGTGAGTTTGAGTTCATTCTCGTCTACCTACCTGACTTCCAGACCAACCAAGGCTCCACAGATACACCCCGTATCAAGAAATCAAAAACATAAAAAAGAAAGAAAAGGGCATACCAGAAGAAAAGTCATAAAATGCCAAAGTTGACTCTTAAATTCATGTGATATTATTTTTTGAGGTTGAACTCTTTTATAACTTTTTAAATAACTTTTTATTATTATTTCCGCTCATACAAACTTAATAGGTACACCAGTTCGCTCCCTCCCTTCTCCTCCCCCGGAACCCCCTGCTCCCTCTCCCCTCACCCCTCAATCCCCATCCCCCAGTGCCCCCCCACAATACCCAGAGAGTCCTTTAATGTGCATGCTAGACTCTTCTCTGGGCCCTCCTTTCCGATGACATACAAGGACCCAGTGGCATTTCCCTGAACCCTTTCCTGTGTTCCCCTTAAGCATAGGAACACTACTGTGGCTGTCAATCCCTTCTCTCCAAGGATCTTGGTGCCTTTAGCAGATGCTAGACTTTGTGAGGTCAATAGTGTGTTGGACATTGCGCAGGGCATGCAAAGTCAAATTATGATTGCTTCGGCCCTAACTTGTGTGGAGTATTTTGCAAATCATTGCTCCTCCCATCCTTTTGCTCTTACAATCTTACCGCCCCCTCTTCCGCAAATTTCCCTGAGCTTCAGGATGGGGAGAGGTTAGTCTGACCTAGTTCTAGGTGGTTGATATAGAGTCTCTGAAGTTCTGGATTGTGGTTTGTTGATTTTCTTTTGCAGTTTTGCTGCTCCTGCAATGCCCTTCACTCCATCCTGATGGGCATTGTATGTCACTCCCTGGCCAGAGACAAAAAAGCTGTTAAACTGGAGTCTTATTATAAGAGCACATTCAAGGGTAGATGTAATAAAAGTAGGAAACCTCAGTGAGGGAGGGGTCAATCACCCATTTGCAAAATGGTTACTTTTTATCTGCCAGACTATATGCCCTCGCCTTCTGGTGAGATCATACCCCCTCAGTTGTAAATGATCAGGAACGAACATCTGTGAACTTAACCAGGTGTCTCATTACTTACTTGCAGTCCTTGATGGAGGCCTATTTTCTCTGCTATAACATGGTCCCCTCTCTCCTTGTTTCTGGTGTGGCCCTCCAACCCCATCCCTCCTGCTCATTATCCTTGCAATTACTGTAGGTATTACAGAGACTTATCTTTGAGTGTCTCAAGGTGGGCTGGGTGGGTTTGGTACTAGGAGCCCCCTATTAGGGAGTACATATGGTGCTTAATTTTCTGGGTCTGCGATACTTCACTTAATATAATTGTTTCTAATGACATCCATTTCCTGGCAAATTGCATTAATTCATCCTTTTTGATAGCTGAGTAGTACTCCATTGTATAGATGTACGACAGTTTCCTTATCCACTCATCAACTGTTGGACATTTGGGTTGATTCCATGACTTTGCTATTGTAAACAATGCTGCTATGAGCATGGTCATGCTTGTGCTATCAAGGTGAACCTCTGCTGCATGGGGGATTATTCCCAAAAGTGGAATAGCAGGGTCATATAGTATTTCAATCTTTAGTTTCTTTGAGAATCTCCAGACAGCTCGCCAGAGTGGCTGTATGAGCCTGCATTCCCACCAGCAATGTAGGAGAGTTCTCCTCTCTCCACATCCTCTCCAGCATTTGTTGTTGTTTGTATTGTGGATTTTTGCCATCCTGACTGGGGTGAGATGATATCTCAGGGAAGTTTTGATTTGCATTTCCCTGTGGTCTTGAACTTTAGACTGGTTTATGTGATGAATTACATTTATTGATTTGCGTTTGTTGAACCAACCTTGTGTGCCTGGGATAAAGCCTACTTGGGCCCCATGGATGATCTTTTTGATATGTTTTTGAATCTGATTTGCTAAGACTTTGTTGAGAATATTTGCATCTGTGTTCATCAGAGAGATTGGCCTGTATTTTTCTTTTCTAACTGAATCTTTATTAGGTTCTCAATTAGGATTGAGATGATATTAGCTTCATAGAAGGAATTTGGTATTGTTCCTTCCTTTGCTATTTGGTGGAACAGTTTAAGGAGTATTGGTGTTATTAACTCAAATGTCTGGTAGAACTCTGTGCTGAATCCATCTGGTCCAGGACATTTTTTGGTGGAAGATTTGCGATTACTTCTTGAATTTCCTCATATGTTATAGGACTATTTAAGTAATTCACAACTTCATGATTCAATTTAGGTAAGTTGTGTTTACTTAGGAATTCATCCATCTCTTTTTGTGTTGTCAAACTTCACAGAGTATAAGTTTTTGAAATATGATGTTATAATTCTCTGGATTTCTTGGGTATCAGTAGTGATAACTCCATTTTCATTTCTAATTTTGTTAATTTGGGTTTTCTCTCTCTTGCTTTTGGTTAGTTTAGCTAGGGGTGTATCAATCCTATTGATTTTTTCAAAAAACCAGCTTTTTGGCTGGCTGATTTTCTGCATCGTTTTCCTAATCTCGATTTCAGATATTTCTCCCCTTATTTTGCTAATCTCCTCTCTTCTACTACTTTTGGGATCAGATTGCTCTAGTTTCTCTAGAGCTTTAAGCTATATTGTTATTTATTTCTGATGTTTCCATTTTTTTGATGTGGGCAATAAGAGCTATGAACTTACCTCTTAGGACAGCTTTCATTGTGTCCCAGAGATTTTTTTAAGTTGTATTTTCATTATCGTTCATTTTCAGGAAATCTTGAATTTCTTTTTTAATTTCTTCCTGAATCCAATTCTCATTCAGCATCATAGTGTTAAGTTTCCAGGAGTTAGTGTATTTTCTGTTATTTGTTGTGTTGTGTATGTCCAGCCTTAGGCCGTGGTGGTCTGATAGGGCACAGGTTAGAATTTCAACTTTGCTATATATGTGCAGATTCATTTTGTGGCCCAATATGTGATCTATTTTGGAGAATGTTCTGTGTGCTGCTGAGAAAAATGTGTATTCTTTGGTGCGTGGGTGAAAAGTTCAATAAAGATCTGTAAGGTCCATTTCTTTAAGGGTTTGATTAAGTTTCAAAGTGTCTCTGTTAAGCTTTTGACCTGTTGATCCATGTTGAGAGGGCGGTGTTGAAGTCCCCAAGAATTATCGTTTGGGGGTTGATTTCTTGCTTTAGACACTGTAGGGTTTTCTTAATGAATGTGGAGGGGCCCGTGTTGGGTGCATATATGTTCAGTATTATGAAGTCTTCCTGGTGAATTGTACCTGTGACTAAAATGTAGTATCCATCTGTATCTCTTATGATTTTCTTTGGTTTGAAGTCCACTTTGTCCAAAAGCATAATTGCTACCCCTGCCTGTTTCCTGGTTCCATTAGCTTGCAAGATTTTGGACCAGCCTTTCATTCTTAGGATGTGCCTATCTTTTGTGGTGAGATGAGTTTCCTGAAGGCAGCAGATTGTTGGATTGTGGTTTTTAATCCAAGCTTGTAATCTGTGTCTTTTAATCAGTGAATTAATACCATTGACATTTAATGTTATAATGGAGAAATTATTTTTAATTCTGGACATTTTTCATGTTTAGTGGTTTTTGTAAGCATATTGTTTGATATTTATCTTTTGGTGGTATTATACTTTCCTTCCGTCCTCCTGGGTACGCTTGTTCTTTTCTTCAAGCTTGAGTATCATTTCTAGCATTTTTTGGAGGCCTGTTTTGGTAGACATGTATCCCTTCAAATTGTCTTTGTGCTGGAAAATTTTTCTTTCTCCCTCAATCATGACAGATAGTTTTGCCAGGTATATCAGTCTGGGTTGGCATTTTTGCTCATTTAATACTTGAAGTACGTCTCTCCAAGCTCTTCTTGCTTTTACTGTTTCCAGTGAGTAGTCATTTGTTATTCTAATAGGTTTACCTGAAAAGTGACTTGCTTTTTTTCTCTTGAAGCTCTCAGCACCTTTTCTTTGTCTTGAATGTGGAGTGTTTTGACTATTATTTGCCGTGGCAATCTTCTATTTTGGTCATATCTGTTTGGAGTGTGAAATGCCTATTGTATTTGGATGGGCCTCTCATTCTTTAGTTGTGGGAAGTTTTCATTTATGATGATTTGAAATATTTTCTCAGGTGTGGTATTTTGGGATTCTTGTTCTGGTATTCCATGAATGTGCATGGTACGCTTCTTCAGGGTGTCTCTTGAATGTTCCTCTAAAGTATCTTTTTGGCTTTAACAATCTCTTCCATTGAGCTGGTTAATTCTCCCACTTTGTTTTCAAGATCTGAAATTCTGTTTTCTGCTTCATTTTTTCTGCTGATAAGACTCTCTGTTGAGTTTTGGGTTGAAGATAATTTGTCTTTTAGTTCAATTTTAAACTCTGCCTGAGACTGTTTTAACTGCTCTATGCCTATTTTTGTTTCTTGAACTGTTTTTCTGAACTCCTCCAAGTGCCTGTTGTGTTCCTGTTCAAAGTGGTTGATTCGGTTCTTTAAGTCTTCTCAGATTTCCTCTTTCATAGTATTAATCATGGTAATGATCATACTCTGAAAGTCATTGTGTTGGGTCTGGCTTTCTTGGCTATTTTCTGTGAATTTGTTCTTGTCGGAATCCATCATTATGGGATTAATTCTTTCTGTGGGAGATTGGTCTTCTTGGGTTTTGTTTTTCATGGATCTGCACTTTGACTTGGGCATTGTTATTTTGTTTCTAGGACCTTTCAGTTTCTGTGTGTTTTTCACTGAACTGATTTAGTTGGTATTATTACCCCTGCCAGTTATTACTAGTGCTTACCTTGGATTGGGTAAATTTGTCTATTGTTATTGTAATTTCCTAGATGAGGCTATTATGCTGTTAATACATCAGTTAAGTCAGGTTAAGAGTAGACAAGGGGTGAATATTAGTATGGTAGTGCACTTTGCGATTTAGTATCCTAGTGATATGTGAGGGTGAGTGGTGTACTCCCTGGAGTTGTATATGTTTTTGAGGTGGCTGTATGGAGAAGTTGATCTACAGCAATTGATACTAGAAAGGATCAGTAAGGTGAAAAAAAGGAGGTTTACTTATCTTTGGGCTGCATGTGAAGAATCTCTCCCACGTGATTGGATGATTGTAGAGGATTCCTGATGAATGGCCTTTGTTCCTTAGTGTTTTGTTTGAATTTCCTTTGGACTCTATTGAATTCTGAGTAGTAGTGTGTCTTCCATGGACCATGTGCATAGGTCTCCGGTGGGCTGGAGAGGCAGAGGGTCTGATGTTGATGGCAGAATTCTTCACCTGGGACTTGGACTTGGCTTAGGGTCCACCCAAGCTCCAGAGATGGAGGAATGTGAGCAGGTCCTGTCTGGTGGAGGCGCGGGCCTCAGGAAGAAAGGGGTTGGGGACCAGGGCGGGACCCAGGCGAAGCCTGAAGCCCCCTGGGTGCGGCTGGAAGACAGGGGTACCGGTTGGGGGGCTGGGCTGGCCAGACGGACTCACCTGGGGACCTGGGACCTGGCGGGCACGCGGAGGTCGGCAGCGCGCACGGGCGGGACATCTTTCATAACTTTTTAAAAAACTTAATTTTTGTAAGGCTAGAACTTCATTGAAATGAAACAACCTTCAAAGATAGAATAAAATGATCATATAATTAATAAACCCTATTCTCTTCCTTATATTGACTGTGTCTTACAGGCATAAGGTGGTTTTGGTAAGTAGATGCGTAAACAGCATGACTCTGAGATGACTGCAATGTAATTCCAAGAGCAGGAAGTACGGAAGGATGCCATTTGCCTGTTTAGCACAGACTTTTGTTATCCTTTGAATAATGACACAAATGAAGCCATTCTAGCCCATAATATAACATGTAGTATATTTTAGCTTTTGCTTGTGAACGGATCAAAATAGCTTGTTTTTCCACAGCACGGGTTGCTAGTGGCAGCGGTGATGGTGAAAGAGAAGGCAGGCAGATTGCCACTATATGAAGGGAAAGGGAAGCCAGTACTCGAGGACTTGTTGGTTGTGAAAAAATGTAAATATTTTGTAGTTCACCTAAATCCATGTTTGAAATGTGAAAGGCACATAAAAATCATTACTATGCTCCCGTCTTGGAAAGGACCACTTTTACTGTGAGCCGTAAAACAGATTCAGCAACTCCAGTCCTTCAGAAATAGCATATTAAACAGATATGTATGATGATCTGAGGACATTGTGAATTCAGCTAAATAAATGATACAAATCTGTGCTGTACGATAAAGGAAAACTAATTGCAAAATGTCCATGACTCTGGAAGGATTCTGGTCAGAAAATAGTAGTCATCGCTAGGTAGATCTTGTTTCAGAAGGCACGTGTGGCCAATCCCTGCAGAGGCTGAAGTCGCTCATATGGACTCGGGCAGAGCCCACCATGCTTACTGCTTTAGTTGACCATCACACCCAAGAGAGAACTTCTTTTTTTTTAATGGAGAAAAGTCATTTAAATATGTGGCTGACTGCTAATAGATGAAACCAATTACCCAAGAAATTAAAATGAATAGATGGTTAGTCATGCTGCTGGGCTTACTGTAATGACTTGCTTGTGACTAGGCCTCCTGCACCAACAAGATACCCCCTGCGGGTGAATCCTGAGCTCTAAAGGAAATTGATAGATAACTCATAATTCCTTTCAGTGTGCCTCTGTCTCCCACCAAGATGCTGGTTCGCAATGATCTTTAACATTCCCTGTACATGTCCCCTGAATCAACCAGTATGAAGTCTATTATTGTTTCCTGGATCACTTTCAAAAGAAGTTTGCAGCCATCGGTTTGGCCATAAAATCAATCTGATGCGTTCTTAAAACAGCCTAAGACATTTGATTAAGTATCTTCAAAGCTAATGTTTAAATCACATAAACTTGGTCAAGTAATTAAAAGAGCAGTCCCAAGAGCTCATAATAATTAGTTTCAGATGCAAAGAACTTTTACTTGTGATGTCTGCAAGTATTGAATTCACTCGTGCTTTCATAATTGACATCAAATTCATACCATTCTAACGAAAAGGCTGAGAGTAAGGGAATTATTCACCACATGCGGGAAGTTTCTGTTATTGTCTAGACTGGCAACTTGAAATGTCATGGTCACTGTTTTTGAAAATAATTAGAGTTATGTGAAGTTAGTTAAAATTCGGGTATTATGTATACAAGCCACAAAATATGGTGTTAAACTCATAGGGATGTTAAACTCAGGGGATCGTGATGGAGGCTGTATTTCAGAGAGTAGAAGGTAGGTCATGGGAGAGAGGAGAGATTCTCTACCTCAAAAGGTAAAGGGTAAATGATAGGAGGGAGGGGAGCTTTACATCAGAAGGTAGAGGATAGGCCGAAGGAGAGAAGGCAGGAGTCTGACTCCGACGGAAGCAATAGAGTTGAGAGATGGCAGAGGCTCTGACTCAGAGGTCAGGACACAGACAATGGGAGAAAGGAGGGGAGCACCACACAATGTGATACGATGAATTTTTAAGGAAACAACACATCCTAGTCTCCTTTGGGAAATTCCTAGTATTTGCTAGCATATTAAGAGCTCTGCAAAATCCTGCAACAACCAAAATGAATCTTCATTCAGTGTGGACCACACAACAGATCAACAAATCCTATTGTTACCTAATATTTGTTCCACACACTACACACTGGGAAATACTGACAAAATGTTCTATCATTTCATAGTTGAAGGTTTAAAAGGCTTGACTGTTTAATCACAGTCATGAGAGCACTGAGTTGGAGGTAAGGAACCCTGGCTCCCAATTCAAAAGGTATTTCCAGGAATGATCTCATTCAGGGGAATGTTGTTTCAATAAGACCCAAAATTTTTAATTAGTAAAACCCAATCATTTTAGCAGTCATCAAGATATATAAGCATGGAGGGGGGCTAAACATGATACTCCTAAGTATATTCAAGCAGCATCTTTTCTGAATTGCTTGATAACCAGTGGGACGCATTAGGTAGAGGCCCTGGGCTATACACAGGCACAAGGTCTCACTGTGACCACAGGCAAAGGCAAAACTGGCCGCTGTGCTTCTCATTATGCATTGCTTCTTTGCAGCTCTTTAATGAAAATTAATCCTTTTTTGACTTAAACTCAGAACTCAGCAACAGTGGCTGGAAGACGGAGCTGCACATCACCCAGAGGCCAAGACTGGCCTCACTTCTCCCCCTTTCTTCATGCTTCTAATTATACTTCAGCCCTTGCTGTGGAGACCAGAGGAAAGTCCCTGTCTGCTCAGAAGACCCTCTGACTTCACCATGGAACCATTTTTCCTTCCCGTCAGAAGCAGATGGAATTAATGAGCTGTGACAATTGTCCACTGTTCTAAGTGGGTTACACCATGGTCTTCATGCTTCTCTGCCCGAAGATGGATGACAAAATCCAAGTCAGAATGAGAATGTGTAATGTCTGCTGCTTGCTTATTAGAAATCCCTCTTTGTTGAGAAATTATGCCAGGGTGATGTGTGAGCTCAAGATGCCAGAATGTTGCTCCCCATTGTCCCTGAAGAAATCAGAGGATCGTGACGGGTGTCACCACGATCTCCTGCGTTTCTGCCTTGAGGAAGCACAAGAAGGGCTAGAACATCTCTTGCCTCAGAAAGGAAATCCTCCAGCCTGCAGAATCTGGGGTTCAGGCCCCTATGAGTCATCTGTCTGCTACCAAGAACCAAGTCAGTCACAGCTCAGAAGCATTCAAAAGCTGAAGACCTCCACCTTTCAGGCAGAGGGCAGGAGTCATGAGGATGATCTTTGAATGTTTGTTTTATGATGGAAAATAAAAATTGGTTTTCTGTGAAATCTCACTCTCATTTCTGCTGCCTGGAATCAAAAAGGAAGTCACCCCCAACTCACAGTTTCCGTGTCAATGTAATGACACTTTTCACATTGATTTGTGGTTATTTTCTAGTTCCGTTTTGATAAATAGTGCCTTTTTCTTCAAATGGAGGAAAAACTTAGGCTGTTATTAGCTGCTAAAATGATTCCTTAATCCTTCATACCCATTCATCTGTAAAAATTGCTCCAGAAGAAGCCTTGGAAGGTGAATAAAAGAAACACTATTTATTTAGTCTCTACGGTGTGTCATACATTGGGCTAGATATACTAGTGTGTTGATGCTTACTAGTATACTAGTATAATGATGCTAAATATTGTCAACCTGATAGGGTACAGAATCACTTAGTTGATAAACCTCTGGTCCTATCTGTGAGCAAGTTTCCACATTGGGTTAAATAATGAGGGAAGGTCTAACCTAAAAGTGGATGGCACCATTCCACAGGCGGGGAGTAGACTAAGCAAAAAAAGCAGCATAGTGTGCGATGCCAGCACTCATTTCTCTCTGCTTGCTGACTGCAGAAACAATATACCCAGCTGCCACGTGCTCCTTCTCTTATGATTTCCCCACCCAGATGGACTGAACCAAATTAAGCCTTGCTTCTTTAGGTTGTTTTTGCTGGACAGGTTGTAGTTATTAGAAAAGTGACTAGGGCTGGAGAGGTAGCTCAGGGGTTAAGCCTCCGCCTTGCAGGCAGAAGGTCCTGAGTTCGGATCCCAGATCCCACGTATAGACGCCAGGTGGAAGTGGGGGCGGCCTGCGTTTCTGGTCCTGGTAGGGCGGAGCCTGTGAATCCGGGGCAGAAGGAGGTGGAGGCGTCCATGGTGGTTCACGAATTCGTCCGTGGTTCTACACATACATAGACACACACACACACACACACACACACACGTACATGCGCACATACACACGCACATGTGCACAGTTGAATAAATAATAATAAAAAAATTAAAAAAAAAGAAAAGTGACTAATGCAATTATTAAATTTGGTTTTCAATCCAATCTTAGCAAAGAAACCTTCCTTTCCATAGCTATTAAAACTAGAATCAATTAGCATTTTTACCATTTAAATATTTAAAGGAAGAGAAGAAAGAAGAGAAGAAACAAAGCAGAGTCTAAAATAATCTGCCTTGTGGTATCGCATACGCACTTGGCATAGATGCAGATTCTCAGGCTGTTACAGAGTGCTGAGTCAGAACCTGCTTTTTAATAAGGCTAGCAGATGACTCGTGGGTATTTTGAAGTCTGAGAAGCAGTGTCTGCCCAATTAAAATCTCAGCCACAGGAAAGAGAAAGGAGAGGAGAGTCTCTATGGGCAAGACACAGAGACAGGGTTGAAATAAATAAAAGGCTACAGATGACCTTGAAGACCACTGTGTAGTATTGAAGAGAAGAGGGAAGTGTTCTGGTAATGCCTTCTCCTCTGGCTTTAAAAATGAAATCTTCTTTTGATGTTTTTCAAAAGAATTTCATTTCTGGGATGCTAAGGGCTTACTCATGCTAATCATTAGGTCTTTCTTATATACTTTACTGTTTAATTTCAATTATGCTTGATTTCTGATGTGTCGCTGGCTTTCCACTGTACCATGAAGCTAACTTTTAAATAGGTGGCTGTTAATTAAGCTGTGGAACTTAATTGAATTGAAAGACCAGGTGAGATTTGTTGATTGCATAAGAGAAGGATCAGGCTTTGGGCATTCATCTCTGCCCTTCCATCCCTCAGCTCAGTATATGTGTAATCTTTAACCTCTGCAAACCTTTATTCACTTAGAAAACCAATAGGAGTCAAATTTGGGGCAGTAAGTTCTGATTTACAAACTGTTCAGAGTTTAGAGGCAGCCATGACTGCTGAGGTACTGTAGGAGCTGCTCCTCAGGGACAGGTAGTACTGGCACCTGGGGAACATGTTAGAGATGCCAGAGCTGCTTTAGCAACACCGTGTCTCTGGAATCATGCCTTAGTGGTACCCATATTCCTAGGAGCACACCTTAGCAGCACCCATGTTTCCTGGAGCATGCTTTAGTGGCATCCATGTTTGTGGGAGCACGTCTTAGTGGCATCCACACTTCCCTAGATGACCTGTTAGCTCTGGCTGTGCTCATCTCCTGACTTTGCTCCACTCACCCCTGGCTCTTGGGTACACACACAGTAACGGAGTAAATTTAGGGCATATTTTCTTGCAACTGGCTCCCAGAGCAGACCTTCCAAATTGCCTCAGAATATGATGAATCTGAATAGATGCCAAATACAATTTTTGGCAGTGTTAGAACAGAAATCTTGGATTATCTATGTAGCAGGGCTACAGAAGATGGCCATTACTTAGTCTGAGTTTTATTTACTTAATTATAAAAATGTGTGTTGTAGCTATTCCAGCAAGTCTGATTCCAAGTTTTGAAGTTAAATGTAGATGAAAAAGATTTTTGCCACACTTGAATTTGAAGTCTTAGAGATCTTCATGCCCAATATCTACTTTAGTTTCAGTGATACTGAAGGTAAATCTTCTTGGTACAGATATATAGAAAAATATATAATATAATTCAGGTTACCATCTGAATTATCTCCTATCTATATATCCAATGTAAAGGAAATCCCATGATGATAGCTAGATTTCACCACTGTGACAAAGACCTGAGAGAAACTGTTTAGAAGGAAAAGTATTTTGGCTCATGGTTTCAGAAGTTTCAGCCAACGTGGGCCAGGACCATCATTTTGGTCTCAGGTGAAGTAGGATCTTGGTGACAGAAACTTGTGACAGAGAGGGAATCATCTCAGGGGAGCCAAGAAGCAGAGAGAAAGAAGAAGGGACAGGAATAGGAGACATATTTATAGGGCATATCCCCAGTAACCTCTGACTATATTCCTCTCTTCGTTTTTATGAACCATTGAGAGAAAGCCATTGGTGAACTCAAAATCCTCATGATCCAATTGCTTCCCAAAAACCCAGCTCTATTAGGAACAAAACCTTCAAAACATGAGCATTTTTGTAGGCTATGTCATAGACAAACCATAACACATATACCCACATAAACCCTACACATGAATGTTCAAAGCAACATTATTCATAAGAATTCAAAATTGAAAATTATTTAAATGTCCATCAAGTGATGAATGAACAAGTAAGATGCTGCTCTAACAATATTTGAGGCTACATAATTTGTAACAAACAGAAATTGACTGGGCGTTGGTCCTAAAATTTGGGAAGTTCAAAAAAGAAAGGTATCAGCATTGCAGTAGGCCTTCTTGCTGGTCATCCTCTATCAGAGACAAGAGAAAAGGGAGTGGCTGGGGAGAAGCCAAGTATATCCTTAAATAGGAGCACAGTCCCTGAAAGAACTCACTTCCATAGCAATGACAGAAGTTGGCTCGCAGAGTAGAATCCTTGCTATTGGAGCAAGTTTCATGAAATGCGCTTCTTCACTGGATTAGGGCTGAGACCCCCAGTAGATCAGGACTGGGGTCCCCTGTGGCATCAGGGCTGAAGTAGCCAATGGATCAGGGCTGAGAGCCCCGTCAGATCAAGACCGGGGTTCCTAACAGATAAGGGCTAAAGTCCCTAATACAAGCTTTTGAGGAGCCATCTTCAATTCTCAGTTTCTATGTCCATGCATGGACAAATGAAAGCAGAATGAGCCAGACACTCAAGGATAGTATTGCATGAGAGTCATTTTCTGACCTAGAGTTGTAAAGCAGTGAGATCTGTATCAATGGAAAGCCAATCAACCATTGCCTAAGACAGATGTGAAAGTTGCAGAGTAGCTGTTGTGTGCAGATTTCTTTTGGGGAATCAGAAATACTCTGAGCTTGACTGATAACTGCTGCATGAAATGGGCCAACTCCCCAGAAATCCAAAAAGACACTGAATTCCACAGCTCAAAGAAGCATTTATGTGGCATCTGAATTATGTCATAAGAAACCTATTTCTAAAATCCTCTGCCTATGAAATAATAGCACTGTAAGGAGAGGTTCAATCTTATGGCCTTTACTTTCCACCCCAGGCCCCAGACACTGAACATGGAGGTTCTCCTTAGCAGTCAACTCCTAGAATGGTGTTATGATGTTTTCTAGTAACATGCTCTTCCTTGCATCACCACCATCAACCATTGCTAGAACACCTTGCCAAGTAGAAATTCTGTACCTATTAGACAAAAATTCCACATATCCCTTCTTTCTAGTTCTTGGCAGCTCTCTGTGTGTGTGTTGTGTGTGTGTGTATGTGTATGGGGTGTGTGCATGTGTTGAAGACAGCCTTGTGGTATTGCTCTCTGCCTTTCCATGTGGTTTGAGATGGGGTACCCTTCTTCACTGCCAGTGTGCTAGCCAAGCTAGTTGCTAATGAATCTCTGGAGATTCTTCAGTCTCTGCCACTCAGGATTATAGACATTTCATCATTGCATCTGTCTTTTTCTGATATTTGAGAATCCAAACTCAGGCCATCAGGTCTATATGGCAAGCTCTTTGCCCACTTAACCATATCCCCAGATCCATTCTATATTTTGTCACCATGATTTTGTTTCTCCAGGACTTCATTTAAACAAAGTCATTTCTCCCTTTGGTTTTTTAAGTAATGTTTTTTATTCTTTAACAGGTTCGTATGTATGTGATAAATTTTGGACATCTTCTCCCCATATTACTGTATCAGTTAGACTTCATAGGTGCTGATAAAATCATTACAAAATAGCTTAAGGGAACAAGGGGTTGAATTTTCTCTTGTGATTCACAGTCACAGTTGCTTTTCCAGCTTGGGAAAAGAGCTCACACCAACAGGAGCCAAGGGAACTGGCCATATCATATCCATGTAATGGCTGAGAGAGGGACAATCCTTACTTGCCAGACTAGCACATCTGGCCAAATGTAAAAAAGATGCCAACTCTCTCAACCAGCTGTCTATTTTATTTCAGGGCCTAATCCCACCCCCATGGGCTGGGCTTTCCCCATCAATGAGACAATCTCCTGCAGGTTCACTCTGGGCTTAACTCAACTACTAATTCTCTACAAATGTGCCCAGAGCTCAAACCCTCAACTGTCATGTTGATACTTGTATTTAACTATGACACTTCATCCTTGTCAACTTGACACAAAAACATATCACTTTTTTTAACTTTATTTATTATGTGTGTGTATGTATGTGTGTCAGAGGGCGCTGTGTATCCCTGTGGAGGACCAAGAGTAACTTTGAGAATTATCCAGCATTACTTCTACCTCCTTTAAGCTTCACTCTGGGTTTTCCAAGACTCTGCCCACCAGAGCCAGAAGTTCAGGCTGCTGCTGTTTCTGCCTGGAGTTTTCATATGAGAACTTGGATCCAAATTCAGGGCCTTCTGCTTGTGAAGCAGATATTAACTCCTGAGCCATCTATCCAGCCCCAAAACATATCACTTTTTTACTGTTACCTTCACCTTGCCACCACAGGTATTAACTTTATCTTATAAATAAATTTAATTTCCTTTCCCCACCCGCTGCAGGACCCGCGCAGTCCAGCCAGAACTCACCTCGACCTAGGTAGCTCTGCCCCTGCCCACCCCCAGAACCCCAGGGAGCCCAAGGGACCCAGCTCCTCCCACCAGCCAGCCAGAGCCGGAGCTGCGCAGGGACAGGGAGGACCCCCCCTGGGCCACGCCCCAGCTCCCCAGGTTAAATAGCACCACATCCTCCCTTTCCCCACTCAGCTGCCCTGGAGCTCGCAGTCCAGCCAGGACTCACCACAACCTAGGTAAGCTCCGCCCCCGCCCACCTCCAGAATCCCAGGCCAAATAATTCAGTTCAGTGAAAAACGCACAGAAATTGAAAGAAGGTCTTAAGAATTAAAACGACACAAAGTGCAAATCCATGAGAAACAACACCCAAGTTAACAAATCTCCCACTGAAGGTATTAATCCCATAATGATAAACTCCAACCAAAACAAACCTATGGAAAATAGCCAAGAAAGCCTGACCCAGGATAACGACTTTCAAAACATGATCATTACCATGATCAATACTATGAAAGAGGAAATCCAGGGGGAATTAAATAACTGCATCAATCACTTTGAAGAGGAACACAACAGACACTTGGAGGAGTTGAAAAAATAGTTCAAGAAACAAAAACAGGCATAGAGCAGTTAAAACAAACTCAAGCAGAGTTTAAAACTGTACTTAAAAGACAAGTTGTCTTCAACCCAGAACTCAACAGTCTTATCAGCAGAACTAACAAAGCAGAAAACAAAATTTCAGACCTTGAAGACAAAGTGGGAGTATTTTTTTTTCTTTTTTTTTTTTATTAAAAATTTAATTATACATTTTAAAAATTTTTACCAGTTCCCTCCCTCCTCCCTCTTCCCCCTCCCCTTCCCCCAGTGCCTCCCCCCCAATTCCCAGAGAGTCCTTTATTGTGTGTGCCTAACTCTCCACTGTGTCCTCCTCTCCGATGACATATAAGGACCCAGTGGCATTTCCATAAGCCCTTTCTCTTGTTCCCCTTAAGCATAAGATCACTACTATGGCTGTCAATCCCTTGCCTCCAGGGGTCTCGGTGCCCTTATCAGATGCTAGACTTTATGAGGGCAACAGTGCGCTGGACATTGCGCAGGGCATGCAAAGTTCCATTATGATTGCTTTGGCCCCAACTATTGTTGAGAATCTTGCAGATCGTTGCTCCTCCCATCCTTTTGCTCTTACAATCTTACCGCCCCCTCTTCCGCAAATGTCCCTGAGCTCCAGGATGGGGAGAGATTAGGCTGTCCTAGTTTTATGTGATTGATATAGAGTCTCTGAAGTTCTGGATTGTGGTTTGTTGATTTTCTTTTGCAGTTTTGCTGCTCCTGCAATTCCCTTCACTCCATTCTGCTGGGCACTGTATGTCACCCCCCTGGCCAGAGACAAAAAGCTGTTAAACTGGAGTCTTGTTGTAATAGCACATTCAAGGGTAGATGTAATAAGAGTAGGAAACCTCACTGAGAGAGGGGTCCATCACCCATTTGCAAAATGATTACTTTTTATCTGCTAGACTATATGCCCTCCCCTTCTGGTGAGATCAGGAAAGAACGTCTGTGAACTTAACCAGGTTTCTCATTACTTACTTGCAGACCTTCATGGAGGCCTATTTTCTCTGCTGTAACATGGTCTCCTCTCTCTTTGTTTCTGGTGTGGCCCTCCTAACCCATCTCTCTTGTTCATAATCCTTGCAATTACTGTATTACATAGGTTTACTTTTGAGTGTCCCAATGTGGGCTGGGTGAGTTTGGTACTAGGAGCCACCTATTAGGGAGTACATACGGCGCTTAATTTTCTGGGTTTGGGATACTTCACTTAATATAATTCTTTCTAATGACATCCATTTCCCAGCAAATTCCATTAATTCATCATTTTTGATGGCTGAGTAGTACTCCATTGTATAGATGTACCACTGTTTCCTTATCCACTCGTCAACTGTTGGACATTTAGGTTGATTCCATGACTTTGCTATTGTAAACAGTGCTGCTATGAACATGGTCGAGCTTGTGCTATCGAGGCGAACCTTTGCTGCTTGGGGGGTTATTCCCAAAAGTGGGATAGCAGGGTCATATGGCATTTCAATCTTTAATTTCTTTAAGAATCTCCAGACGGCTCGCCAGAGTGGCTGTATGAGCCTGCATTCCCACCAACAATGTAGGAGAGTTCCCCTCTCTCCACATCCTCTCCAGCATTTGTCGTTGTTTGTATTGTGGATTTTTGCCATCCTGACCGGGGTGAGATGATATCTCAGGGAAGTTTTGATTTGCATTTCCCTGATGGCGAAGGAAGTGGAGCATTTTTTAAGATAATTGTTAGACATTTTAATTTCATCCCTGGTAAAGTTTCAAAGTGGGAGTATTAACCAGCTCAATGGAAGAGGTTGTTAAAGCCAAAAAGATACTCGAGAGAAATATTCAAGAGTTATGGGACACCTTGAAGAAGCCTAACATGCGTAAATCCAGAGCAAGAATCTCACAATACCACTCCTGAGGAAATTTTTCAAACAATCATCAAGGAAAACTTTCCTCATATAAAAAAACAGAGGCCCATCCATATACAAGAGGCATTCCACACCCCAAACAGATATGACCAAAATAGAAACTCGACCCGGCAAATAATAGTTAAAACACTCCACATTCAAGATAAAGAAATGGTGCTGAGAGCTTCAAGGGAAAAAAACAAGTCACTTTTAAAGGTAAACCTATTAAAATAACAAATGACTTCTCATTCGAAACAGTAAAAGCAAGAAGAGCTTGGAGAGACATACTTCAAGTATTGAATGAGCAAAAATGTCAACCCAGGCTGATATACCCCACAAAACTATTCATCATGATCGACTGAGAAAGAAAAATCTTCCAGCACAAAGACAACTTTAAGGGATACATGTCCACCAAACCAGGCCTTCAAAAAATGCTAGAAATGATTCTCAAGCATGAAGAAAAAACAGGCATATCCGGGAGAACAGAAGGGAAACATAACACCATTAAAAGCGAAGCAATATACTTACAAAAACCATTAAACATAAAAAATGTCCTGAATTAAAAATAGTTTCTCCATTATAACACTAAATGTTAATGGAATTAACTCACCAATCAAGAGACACAGATTACAAATTTGGATTAAAAATAACAATCCATCAATCTGCTGCTTGCAGGAAACCCATCTCACCACAAAAGATAGGCACATCCTAAAAATAAAAGGCTGGTGAAAAATTCTACAAGCTGATGGAAGCAGAAAACAGGCAGGGGTAGCCACTATGCTATCGGACAAAGTGGACTTCAAACGAAAAAAAAATCATAAAAGACACAGATGGATACTACATTTTAGTCACAGGTACAATTCACCAGGAAGACTTCACAATACTGAACACATATGCACCCAATATGGCCCCCCCACATTTATTAAGCAAACCCTACAACGTCTAAAGCAAGAAATCAATCCCAAAACGATAATTCTTGGGGATTTCAATACCGCTTTCTCAACATGGGATAGATCTACAGGTAAAAAACTTAACAGAGACACTTTGGAGCTTAATCAAACCCTTACTGAAATGGACCTTACAGATCTCTATCAAACTTTTCATCCACGCACCAAAGAATACACATTTTTTTCAGGAGCACATGGAATTTTCTCCAAAATAGACCACATATTGGGCCACAAAATGAATCTCCACATACAGAAAATTTTAAATTATACCCTGCACCTTATCAGACCACCACAGCCTAAAGCTGGATATACACAACACAACAAACAACAGAAAATACACTAACTCCTGGAAACTTAACATTATGATGCTGAATGAGAATTGGATTCAGGAAGAAATTACAAAGGAAATTCAAGATTTACTGAAAGTGAACGATAATGAAAATACAACTTACCAAAATCTCTGGGACACAATGAAAGCTGTCCTAAGAGGTAAGTTCATAGATCTTCATGCCTACATCAGAAAAATGGAAACATCAGAAATAAATAACTTAACAATGCAGCTAAAAGCTTTAGACAGACTAGACCAATCTGATCCCAAAAGCAGTAGAAGGGAAGAGATTACCAAAATAAGGGGAGAAATATTTGAAATCGAGATTAGGAAAACGATACAGAAAATCAACCAGTCAAAAAACTGGTTCTTTGAAAAAAATCAATAAGATTGATACACCCCTAGCTAAATTAACCAAAAGCAAGAGAGAGAAAACCCAAATTAACAAAATTAGATATGAAACTGGAGTTATCACTATTGATACCCAAGAATATTTATTATATTATATTATATTATATTATATTATATTATATTATATTATATTATATTATATTATATTATATTATATTATATTATATTATATTATATTATACTATATTATATTATATTACATTACATTATTATATATTATATTATATTTTATTATATTATATTATATTATATTATATTATATTATATTATATTAATTTCAAAAACTAATACTCTGTGAAATTTGACAACAAAAAAGAGATGGATGAATTCCTAAGTAAACACAACTTACCTAAATTGAATCAGGAAGTTGTGTTATTTAAATAGTCGTATAACATATGAGGAAATTGAGAAAGTAATCTCAAATCTTCCCACCAAAAAATGTCCTGGACCAGATGGATTCAGCACAGAGTTCTACCAGACATTTAAGGAGTTGATAATACCAATACTCCTTAAACTGTCCCACTAAACAGCAAAGGAAGGAACACTACCAAATTCCTTCTATGAAGCTAATATCGTCTTAATCCCAAAACCTAATAAAGATACACTTAAAAAAGAAAACTATAGGCCAATCTCTCTGATGAACACAGATGCAAAGATTCTCAATAAAGTCTTAGCAAATCGGATTCAAAAACATATCAAAAAGATCATTCACTGGGATCAAGTAGGCTTTATCCCAGGCACACAAGGTTGGTTCAACATACGCAAATCAATAAATGTAATTCACCATATAAAACAGTCCAAAGTTCAAGACCACATGATACTCTCGATAGATGCAGAAAAAGCTTTTGACAAGATCAGCCCTTTATGATCAAAACCCTAGAGAAGGTTGGAATGGAAGGAACCTTTATCAATATAATAAAAGCAGTATACAACAAGCCCACAGCAAGGATTATACTGAATGGGGAAAAACTTGAAGCATTCACACTTTGATCAGGAACTAGACAAGGCTGTCCACTCTCACTACTTCTATTCAATATTGTACTTGAAGTCTTAGCTGAAGCCATAAGACAAGAAAGGGACATAAAAGGGATTAAATTGGCAAGGAAGAAGTCAAGGTTATCTCTATTTGCAGATGACATGATCTTACACCTGAGTGATCCCAAAAACTCCACCAAGAAGCTCCTGGAACTAATATAGAAGTTCAGCAGGGTGGCAGGATATAAAATAAATATACAAAAATCAGTGGCCTTCCTATATGCCCAGAATGAAAGAAGTGAAAAAGCCTTGAGAGAAACAATCCCATTTACTATTGCCCCTAAAAAAATGAAATACCTTGGGATAAACTTAAGCAAGGAAATACAAGACCTCTATAATGAAAACTTTAAAACCCTAAAGAAAGAAATTGCAGAAGACACCAGAAGGTGGAAAGACCTCCCATGTTCCTGGATTGGCAGAATCAACATCGTAAAAATGACCATCCTACCAAAGGTAATAATCAAATTCAACGCTATACCAATTAAAATCCCAAAGCAATTCTTCAAAGAAGTTGACCAAACAACCTCAAAGTTCATATGGAGGCACAAAAGACCCAGGATAGCAAAGACAATCCTGAGTAACAAAAACACTGCTGGAGGCATCACCATACCAAACCTTAGTCTATACTACAAATCCATAGTTATAAAAACAGCCTGGTACTGGCTCCAAAATAGACACACAGATCAATGGATAAGGGTTGAAGACCCAGATATAAGCCCACAAAATTACAGCCATTTGGTCTTTGACAAAGGGGCCCAAAAAATCCAATGGAAAAAGAACAGTATCTTCAACAAATGGTGCTGGCAAAACTGGATCTTCACATGCAGAAGATTAAAACTGGACCCAAACTTGTCACCATGTACAAGAATTAATTCCAAATGGATCAAGGACCTTGATATAAGGCCAGAGACTATAAAAATCATAGTTGAAAGGATAGGGAACTCCCTCGAGCTGATTGGACTAGGCCAACAATTCCTAAACAGACATCCAATGGCACAGTCACTGCTACCACCTCTCAACAGTTGGGATCTTGTGAAATTAAAGAGCTTCTGTTCAGATAAAGAGATTGTAACATGAGCTCAAAGGCAACCCACCGTCTCATGTGTTTATCAAGGTCATGGCACCTTAAGAGGTGGAGCCTTGCTGGAGGAAGGCAGTCACAAGGGCTTTGAGGTGGATTAGTCCCATTCTACCTCCAGGAGAAGTCTGCCTTTAAGGCAAGCAGACTTGCAGCTCTCAGCCTCCAAGATGTCTGCAGTGACATAGCCTCCTTTAGCTTCAGCCAACCAGCTATGCCACCTCCAGCATGAGAGACTGTATCACCCCTCTGGAACTGTAATCTGAATAAATCTCCCTTTCTCCCTTAAGTTACTTCATTTTGAGTGCTCTCTCACAGCAACAGTTAAGGGTAACAGTTACACCCCCTCTCGCTGAGAATCTTTTTCTTTTACCCAACAAGTTCTTCTTGTACTTCTCTCTCTCTCTCTCTCTCTCTCTGTGTGTGTGTGTGTGTGTGTGTGTTTAGTAAGAGCTATCTGCACTGGCATGTGCTGGATACTTGTTGCAGCATGGGTGATATATTGGTAGTAACACCACTGAAACAAATAGGTCCCATCCCCCCAGCTGCAGTGAGCATTAATATTCACTCACAGAGAGGTGGGGCCCCATGAGCTCTTCCCCATGCATGGTGTTATATGGATGGGTCCACAATGGGTGGGTATTACACTGGTAAACAAAGCTGCAGTGAGATCCTGGGTCCCTTTCATCCAGAAGACACTTTTGACACTTCTCTACCTCATCCTCTGGCTCTCTCATTCTTTCTGTAGAGGAAGGAATTTCTGACATTGATCATTTTTTAAATTTCCTTTTTGATTTCTTCCATGACCCAATCCTCATTCTATAATATATTGTTTACTTTTCATGAGTTTGCATGCTTTTTGTTGTTTCCCTTGTTACAGATATCTAGCTTTATTTCATGATGATCAGAGAGGAAAACAGGATATAATTTCAATTTTCTATATTTGTGAAAAAAATGCTTTGTGTCTGTATTAGTGAGGGTTCTCTGAAAAAACAATCTATAGAATGTAATTATATAAATAAGTTTATTAAATTAACTTACAATAAAAAATAGTATCTTTCAAAGTAGCCACCCGAGCTGCTTTGTTCTTGACCAGAATGTTCCACAAAGCCAAAAGATGCCAAGTAAGTCTCAAGCTTTTACTTCTCTGGAGGGTCAAAGATGCTGGTTTCCAATGTCGGTGAAAAATATCTGGGCACCAATGTCAGTGATGAACAGCGAACAGCAGCAAGGCCTAGAGGCCGGGCTGCAAAGGCAGCGGGAACAGCAACAACGTGGAAAAAAATGAAGCTCCAAGTCAGCCAAGGACAGAGGCAACAGCAGAAGCAACAAAGAAAGCCAGGATGGTCTAAAAGTTAACGATGCTCGCAGAGTGGACTGCACAGCAAATCGACACCAGATAAGAGAAGAAACAAATCCCTGCTCCCTGCACTTCCTATTATCTGGTCCACCACTGGAAAGTACTAACCACTATTGGCTGGGTTTTCCACAGCAATTAATTAAATACCTACGGACTTGTTCAGGGGCCTGTTCCAATCATTAACCTTTCATAGCTGTGCCCCAAACAGTCTGCAATTGTCAAGTTGACACTAAAATGTAACCATAATTGTGTCCTAGTAGTTTACTTTGAAGAAAATTCAATGGACTGCTGGAAAGAAAGTGTATCCTTAGTATTTTGGCAGAAAGTTCTGTATATATTGATCAGGTTCATTTGACTTATGGTTTCATACAAGTCTAATGTGTGTCTATTCAGTTTTTACCAGGAGACCTGTTTATTAATGAGAGTGGAACAGTGAAATCCCCTACTCTTAATATGCTTATGCTTATTTGCTGTTTTACATATAGTAGTGGGGATTTTTAATGAATTTGGGTAAGTCTGTATTTTGTGCATGTAAGTTTAGATTTGTAATAGCTTTCTGATAGATTGTTCCCTCAACTAGTATGCAATGCTTTTCTTTATCTCTTATGATTTGTTTTAGCTTGAAGTCTACTTTGTCAGCTATTAGAACAGCAGCTGTTTTCTAGAATAGGCTTGTTTCCTGATTCCATTGGCTTGGAGCAATTTTGACCAACCTTTTATCTTATAATAGTGCTATATTTCATGTGAGGTGCGTTTCTTGGAGGCAAGAAATTGCCTCAAATTGATGGGTCTTGATTTTTAATCCAAGCTGTTAGCTTATGTCTCCATTGGGGGAATTGAGCCCATTAATGTTTAAGGTTATTATTGTGAAATGTTTATTGATTCCTGTCATTTTGTCCATTTGGTGGTGTTTATATTTGTCCTTTGCTTAGTGATTATACTGGCATTATTTTTCCCTGTAGCCTCTTGGGTGTATTTATCCTTCTCTTTGGTCTTGAGTATCCTTCTAGTATTCTCTATAGACCTGACTTGATTGTCATGTAGTCCTTCAGCCTGCTTTTACCAGGAAAATTTTTTTTCTTTTGTCTTCAATTATAAATGATAATTTTGTTGGATACAGTAGCCTAGGTGGGCATTTGTGGTCATTCATAAGTAGAAGTATACCTCTCCAAGTCCTTCTAGCTTTTACAGTTTCCATTAAAAAGTCAGTTGTTGCTTTGATAGGCTTGCCATTGCATGTGACATCATTTTTCTTTCTCACACCTGCAGTATACTAATCATTATTTGTTGTAGGGTGTTTCTTGTATATTTGGCATTCCTTATGCTGGATGGGCAACTCTTTCCTTAGACATGGGAAATTCTCATCTATAATTCTATAAAATATAGTCTCTGCACTTGTTCTGAGTTTCTTGCTCCAGGATTCTTATGATGCAAAATTTGATCCATTCATGGTGTCCCAAAGCTCCTGTTTACTCCTTTCATATCTATTTAATTTAATTTATTTCTTTGATTGAACCAACCAATTCTACTGTCTTATCTTCAAGTTCTAATACTCTGTCTTCCACTGATCTATTATACTGGTGAGACTTTCCACTGCATTTTTATCGTACTTATTGAGTTTTTTATTTCAGTTTCAACTTTTTAAATAATTCTAGTTTATTTGCATATCCTCCATGTCTTTTTTAAATTTATCTACTTGTCACTGTTTTCATGTTCTTTCCAGTACTTGATATTTTCCTCTGCATATTCCTTTATTCACTCTTTCACCTCCTCTTGGTGTTCTTTGATCATAATTGTTCTTCATAATTCATTGTCTTGGTTGTTGCTTTCTTAACTGATAACCAAGAAGTTATTTTCACTGGAATCTAATATTTTAAGATTGGTGGTTTGGGTAGAGATATATTTTCCTACTTTTAAATGTAATTTGTGTTTTTACAATGTGACTTATATATCTGGAGTTAGGTTTTAGGTTGCTTTCTTTGGTATGTTTTGGCACTCCTGAATCAGGTAGGGTTGTCAGTTTCTGTTAGTCACTGAGATTAGTTCTCTGAATTTAGATGGATCAGTGTTGTTTGAAGGTCAGCTTAGTGCCACTGGGTGATGCTTTGCGACTATGGTGGGTGTGGTGCATCAGGGGTATATAGGCCCAATTCTGGCACTGATATGGAGGTGATAGAATCTGTGACCATGTAACTTGCCGGTGCAGCTGCCCTGCATTGAAAGGTGCAGTTCTCAGGATCATCTGTTGAGGAATGGGTGGTCAGAAGCCTGTGGTTTCTGTGTCATCTGATTCTTTTCAGTAGAGACCTATTGTGTGGGAACTGGGAAGCCTTAAGTCCTTTCAATTTTGTCGACGGTGTGTCCTACCCTATGTTGTGGACTCTAATCTTGTTTTCTGCATTGCTTCCCACAACAAACCTCTTTTAGTTCCTCATTAAATGCCTTTGTCAGGATGTTATGTCACTGGACAGGCAGTTGCTAAGATTATCATTACCCTGAGTCTGTTAATTCTCCTGTCTTCTTATTCCTGGTGGAGAGGATGAAGTAAATCAACCTTGCCCTGTGAGCTAGATCCCACTGTAGATCAAGGGTTGGTGGCAGACAACAAGTCAAAGACCTAGTATACTTTTTGGGTCCTAGTACACCATGAAGATCTCAAACCAATGTGAACAGAGCACATAGAAAAAGCCTGTACACATGTGACCCTATGTGACTACATGTGATGTCACCTTGACACTTGTGAGAAAAGCCTGTTGCTACACCTATTAAGGATTATCTAGTTAGGGCATGTTTCTGGGCAAACCAACAGGAGACTATCTTAGTTGGATGATTAAAGTGGCAAGATCTAGTACATAGTGAATGGGACCAATCCTGGGAAGGTTGATAAAGATAAAGAATTAGTTGCAATATAACAAGCTGATATGCATTGTTCCTTGCCCTCTGTTCTTTCTATGAATAGAGTGTGGCCAGTTTCCTTGGCTCCTAATGGAATTCTCTTGCCATAATAGACTGCGGTGTGTAACTGTAAGCATAGTAAAACCCCCCTTGTATCCCTAAATTTGAGGGATTCATTACAGTATTAGAATATGAAACTAAGATACTATACATGTCACACCTATGAAACTAGCCCATTAGATGAGGCTAAAGACGGGAGAAAGAACTGGGGTGGAGGAAGACATTTTTATGTACTCAAGAAGACTTCCATGACCTTTGTTAGGCACGATATTTCTTGTTAATAAAAGCTACTTCAAATAGTATTATTTCTAGCGAGTACCCATAGGTAATAGTTTGAAATATAATCTGATTTTAAGGAGCTCTCCCAGCATTTCATTAAAATAGTCAATTTCACAGGGCTTTAATTTGCAAATTATTTTATTTTACTGCCCAACATAATTGTGAGAGAGACAAAATTTTAGCATCTACTTTACCTTTGAAGAAATTGTTCTGGAAGGCATTTTAGGGGAGTTCAAGGCAAGGGCCACTAAAAAGAGACAGCATTGTTACATTATTCTCTAAACTTTTTACAGTGAGGTATATGTCTCCAACATTAATATGGAGAATTGCATATTAATAACTTCATGCTGATATCATATGACTATATTATCAATAACACAGCAATAGAAATAAACAATTATGATATGTCGGGCACTTTATCTTTCTTTTTTTTTTATTTCAGCTCATACAAACTTATTAGGTACACCAGTTCCCTCCCTCCCTCCTCCTCCCGCCGTACCCCCTGCTCCCCCTCCCCACCCCTCTCCCTCCCCATCCCCCAGTGCCTCCCGCCCGAATACCCAGAGAGTCCTTTCTTGTGCATGTCTGATTTTCCTCTGGGCCCTCCTCTCCGATGACGTACAAGGACCCAGTGGCCTTTCCCTGAACCCTTTCCCGTGTTCCCCTTAGGTATAGGAACACTGCTGTGGCTGCCAATCCTTTGCCTCCAAGGATCTTGGTGCCTTTAGCAGATGCTAGACTTTGTGAGGTCAACAGTGTGTTGGACAATGCGCAGGGCATGCAAAGTCCAATTATGACTGCTTCAGCCCTAACTAGTATAGAGTATCTTACATATCATTGCTCCTCCCATCCTTTTGCTCTTACACTCTTACCACCCCCTCTTCTGCAAATTTCCCTGAGCTTCAAGATGGGGAGAGACTAAGCTGGCCTAGTTCTAGGTGGTTGATATAGAGTCTCTGAAGTTCTGGATTGTGGTTTGTTGATTTTCTTTTGCAGTTTTGCTGCTCCTGCAATGCCCTTCACTCCATCCTGGTGGGCATTGTATGTTACCCCCTGGCCAGAGACAAAAAGCTGTTAGAGTCTTGTGATAAAAGCACATTCAAAGGTAGATGTAATAAAAGTGGAAACCACAGTAAGGGAGGGGTCTATCACCCATTTGCAAAATGGTTACTTTTTATCTGCCAGACTATATGCCCTCCTCTTCTGGTGAGATCACACCCCCTCAGTAGTAAATGATCAGGAACAAAAGTCTGTGAACTTAATCAGATGTCTCATTACTTATTTGGGTCCTTGGTGGAGGCCTATTTTCCCTGCTGTAACATGGTCCCTTCTCTCCTTGTTTCTGGTGTGGCCCTCCTACCCCATCCCTCCTGTTCATAATCCTTGCAATTACTGTCTCTAGGTGGGCTGGGTGGGTTTGGTACTAGGAGCCACATATTAGGGAGTACATATGGCACGTAATTTTCTGGGTCTGGGATACTTCACTTAATATAATTGTTTCTAATGACATCCATTTCCTGGCAAATTCCAGTAATTCATCATTTTTGATGGCTGAGTAGTACTCCATTGTATAGATGTACCACAGTTTCCTTATCCACTCGTCAACTGTTGGACATTTGGGCTGATTCCATGACTTTGCTATTGTAAACAGTGCTGCTATGAACATGGTCGTGCTTGTGCTATCGAGGTGAACCTCTGCTATATGGGGGGTTATTCCCAAAAGTGGAATCGCAGGGTCATATGGCATTTCAATCTTTAATTTCTTTAAGAATCTCCAGACGGCTTGCCAGAGTGGCTGTATGAGCCTGCATTCCCACCAGCAATGTAGGAGAGTTCCCCTCTCTCCACATCCTCTCCAACATTTGTTGTTGTTTGTATTGTGGATTTTTGCCATCCTGACCAGGGGTGAGATGATATCTCAGGGAAGTATTGATTTGCATTTCCCTGATGGCTAAGGAAGTGGAGCATTTTTTCAGATATTTGTTAGACATTTTAATTTCATCCCTGGTAAAGTTTCTTTTAAGTTCCAGGGCCCATTTTTTAATTGGGTCATTGGTTTCCTTGGTGTTTAGTTTTCTAAGTTCTTTGTGCACTCTGGACAGCAGAGCTCTATCAGATGTGTGGTTAGTGAAGATTTTCTCCCATTCTGTGGGTTGCCTTTGAGCTCGTGTGACAATCTCTTTATCTGAACAGAAGCTCTTTAATTTCACAAGATCCCAACTGTTGAGAATTGGTAGCAGTGACTGTGCCATTGGATGTCTGTTTAGGAACTGTTGGCCTAGCCCAATCAGCTCGAGGGAGTTCCCTATCCTTTCAACTATGGTTTTTATAGTCTCTGGCCTGATATCAAGGTCCTTGATCCATTTGGAATTAAGTCTTGTACATGGTGACAATACGGGTCCAGCGTTAATCTTCTGCATGTGAAGATCCAGTTTTGCCAGCACCATTTGTTGAAGATGCTGTTCTTTTTCCATTGGATTCTTTGGGCCCCTTTGTCAAAGACCAAATGGCTGTAACTTTGTGGGCTTATATCTAGGTCTTCAATCCTTATCCATTGATCTGTGTGTCTATTTTGGAGCCAGTACCAGGCTGTCTTTATAACTATGGATTTCTAGTATAGACTAAGGTTTGGTATAGCAATACCTCCAGCTGTGTTTTTGTTACTCAGGATTGTTTTTGCTATCCTGGGTCTTTTGTGCCTTCATATGAACTTTGAGATTGTTTGGTCAACTTCTTTGAAGAATTGCTTTGGGATTTTGATTGGTATAGCATTGAATCTGTATATTGCCTTTGGTAGGATGGTCATTTTTACGATGTTGATTCTGCCAATCCAGAACAAGGGAGGTCTTTCCACCTTCTCGTATCTTCTGCTATTTCTTTCTTTAGGATTTTAAAGTTTTCATTGTAAAGGTCTTTTACCTCCTTAGTTAGGTTTATACCAAGGTATTTCATTTTTTTAGGGGCTAGAGTAAATGGGATTGTTTCTCTCAGAGCTTTTTCACTTCTTTCATTCTGGGCATATAGGAAGGCCTCTGATTTTTGCACATTTATTTTGTATCCTGCCACCCTGCTGAACTTCTCAATTAGTTCCAGAAGCTTCCTGGTGGAGTTTTTGGGATCACTCAGGTATAAGATCATGTCATCTGCAAATAGGGATAGCTTGACTTCTTCCTTGCTGATTTGAATCCTTTTTAGGTCCCTTTCTTGTCTTATGGCTTCAGCTAAGACTTCAAGTACAATATTGAATAGAAGTGGTGAGTGTGGACAGCCTTGTCTAGTTCCTGATCGAAGTGGGAATGCTTCCAATTGTTCCCCATTGAGCATAATCCTTGCTGTGGGCTTGTTGTATATAGCTTTTATTATATTGATAAAGGTTCCTTCCATTCCTACTGTCTCTAGCATTTTGATCATAAAAGGCTGTTGGATCTTGTCAAAAGCTTTTTCTGCATCTATCGAGAGTATCATGTGGTCTTGGACTTTGGACTGGTTCACATGATGAATTTCATTTATTGATTTGCGTTGTTGAACCAACCTTTTGTGCCGGGAATGAAGCCTACTTGGTCCCCGTGAATGATCTTTTTAATATGTTTTTGAATACGATTTGCTAAGACTTTGTTGAGAATCTTTGCGTCTGTGTTCATCAGGGAGATCGGCCTATAGTTTTCTTTTTTAAGTGAAACTTTATTAGGTTTTGGGATTAAAACGATATTAGCTTCATAGAAGGAATTTGGTAGTGTTCCTTCCTTTGCTATTTGATGGAACAGTTTAAGGAGTATTGGTGTTATTAACTCCTTAAATGTCTGGTAGAACTCTGTGCTGAATCCATCTGGTCCAGGACATTTTTTGGTGGGAAGATTCGAGATTACTTCCTCAATTTCCTTATATGTTATAGGACTATTTAAATAATTCACAACTTCCTGATTCAATTTAGGTAAGTTGTGTTTACTTAGAAATTCATCCATCTCTTTTGTGTTGTCAAACTTCACAGAGTATAAGTTTTTGAAATATGATGTTATAATTCTCTGGATTTCTTGGGTATCAGTAGTGATAACTCCATGTTCATTTCTAATTTTGTTAATTTGGGTTTTCTCTCTCTTGCTTTTGGTTAATTTAGCTAGGGGTGTATCAATCTTATTGATTTTTTCAAAGAACCAGCATTTTGACTGGTTGATTTTTTCTATCGTTTTCTTAATCTCGATTTCAGATATTTCTTTCCTTATTTTGCTAATCTCCTCTCTTCTACTACTTTTGGGATCAGATTGCTCTAGTTTCTCTAAAGCTTTAAGCTGCATTGTTAAGTTGTTTATTTCTGATGTTTCCATTTTTTTGACGTAGGCATTAAGAGCTATGAACTTACCTCTTAGAACAGCTTTCATTGTGTCCCAGAGATTTTGGTAAGTTGTATTTTCGTTATCATTCACTTTCAGGAAATCTTGAATTTCCTTTTTAATTTCTTCCTGAACCCAGTTCTCATTCAGCATCATAGTGTTAAGTTTCCAGGAGTTAGTGTATTTTCTCTTGTTTGATGTGTTGTGGATGTCCAGCTTTAGGCCGTGGTGGTCTGATAGATCACAGGTTAGAATTTCAACTTTCTTGTATATGTGTAGATTCATTTTGTGGCCCAATATGTGATCTATTTTGGAGAAAGTTTCGTGTGCTGCTGAGAAAAATGTGTATTCTTTGGTGCGTGGGTGAAAAGTTCGATAGAGATCTGTAAGGTCCATTTCTTTCAGGGTTTGATTAAGTTCCAAAGTGTCTCTGTTAAGCTTTTGACCTGTTGATCTATCCCATGTTGAGAGGGCGGTGTTGAAGTCCCCAAGAATTATCGTTTGGGGGTTGATTTCTTGCTTTAGACGCTGTAGGGTTTTCTTAATGAATGTGGAAGGGCCCGTATTGGGTGCATATGTGTTCAGTATTGTGAAGTCTTCCTGGTGAATTGTACCTGTGACTAAAATGTAGTATCCATCCGTGTCTCTTATAATTTTCTTTGGTTTGAAGTCCACTTTGTCTGATAGCATAATGGCTACCCCTGCCTGTTTTCTGCTTCCATTTGCTTGTAGAATTGTTGACCAGCCTTTTATTTTTAGAGCGTGCCTATCTTTTGTGGTGAGATGGGTTTCCTGCAGGCAGCAGATTGATGGATTGTGATTTTTAATCCAAGTTTGTAATCTGTGTCTCTTGATCGGTGAATTAAGTCCATTAACATTTAGTGTTATAATGGAGAAACTATTGTTAATTCCAGACATTTATTATGTTTAGTAGCTTTTATAAGTATATTGCTTTGCTTTTAATGGTGTTATATTTGCCTTCTGTTCTCCTGGATATGCCTGTTTTTTTCTTCACGCTTGAGTATCATTTCTAGCATTTTTTGAAGGCCTGGTTTGGTGGACATGTATCCCTTAAAGTTGTCTTTGTGCTGGAAAATTTTTCTTTCTCCCTCGATCATGACTGATAGTTTTGCAGGGTAAATCAGCCTGGATTGACATTTTTGCTCATTCAATACTTGAAGTATGTCTCTCCAAGCTCTTCTTGCTTTTACTGTTTCGACTGAGAAGTCATTTGTTATTTTAATAGGTTTACCTTTAAAAGTGACTTGTTTTTTCTCCCTTGAAGCTCTCAGCACCAGTACTTTATCTTGAATGTGGAGTGATTTAACTATTATTTGCCGTGGCGTGCTTCTATTTTGGTCGTATCTGTTTGGGGTGCGGAATGCCTCTTGTATATGGATGGGCCTCTCTTTTTTTAGATGAGGAAAGTTTTCCTTGATGATCGTTTGAAAAATTTCCTCAGGGAGGTATTTTGAGATTCTTGCTCTGGTATTCCATGAATACGCATATTAGGCTTTTTCAGGGTGTCCCATATCTCTTGGATATTTCTCTAAAGTATCTTTTTGGCTTTAACAACCTCTTCCATTGAGCTGGTTAGTACTCCCACTTTATCTTCCAGGTCTGAAATTCTGTTTTCTGCTTCATTAGTTCTGTTGATAAGACTCTCTGTGGCGTTCTGGGTTGAAGATAACTTGTCTTTTAGCTCAGTTTTAAACTCTGCTTGAGTTTGTTTTAACTGTTCTATGCCACTTTTTGTTTCTTGCACTGTTTTTCTCAACTCCTCCAAGTGTCTGTTGTGTTCCTCTTCAAAGCGATTGATTCTATTATGTAATTCCTCCCGGATTTCCTCTTTCATAGTATTGAACATGGTAATGATCATATTTTGAAAGTCTTTATCCTGGGTGAGGCTTTCTTGGCCTTTTTCTGCGGGTTTGTTCTGGTTGGAGTCTAACATTATGGGATTAATTTCTTCAGTGGGAAATTTGTTTACTTGAGTGTTGCTTCTCATGGATTTGCACTTTGACTTTGGCATTGTCATTTTAACTCTTAAGATCTCTCAATTTCACTAAACTGAATTATTTGGCCTGGGGTCCTGGTGGGCAGGCACGGCCAGAGACTTACTTAGGTCACTGGGTGAGGCCAGGCTGGACTGTGTGCACTTCCCGACCTGCGGAACGGGGTGGGTGTAAAGGGAGGATGAGAGTGTCGGCCAGGAGCTATTTAACCCGAGGGCAGCTGGGGCGGGGCCCGGGCGCAGGGGGAGGTCCTCCTCGTCCCTCGGCCCCGTGCGCTCGGCTTCGGCTGGATGGTGGGAGTCGGAGCTGGGTCCCTGTGGGCTGACCTGGGGTCCTGGTGGGCAGTGCGTGGGGGGCACTTTATCTTTCTATATTTTATGCATTTTTGCCCCCAAAATACTTGTCCAAATCATTATTTATATACTGATAAGTAAGTTCTTGTAAGATTTAGAGTGTGTGTGTGTGTGTGTGTGTATTCTGTGTATAAATGTGTGATATATGTGAGTATTGCTGTAGTGAAAATAACAATTTCAGTTAGTCATGTTTTATGTTGAGTGATGTTTTATATAAACAGCTCTAAAATATCCCAAAATTTTCTAGTGATTATTATGTGAACCTAAAATATACCCCAGCCTCAAAGAAACAATACAACATGATAGTGACACATGGTCTTGATTCTCAATCACATTACTTGCTTGTTGCATACTTTGAGCAAGTTAACCTAGTGGGCTAAGTTTCTCTCTTGGTAAAATAGAGATTATGAAACATCAAATAATGGAGTATTGTGAGGACCAGAAAAGAATAGACTGCATTTTGTCATATTAATTCCACTACCAATTATTTATGTTATAAATAAGATTTCATGAGCTGGAGATGTACCTCAGAGGTTAAGACTCTGTCTCACAAGCAGAAGATCCTGAGTTTGGATCCTATATTCCACATAAAAATGCCAGGCAGAAACAGCGGCGGCCTGCACTTCTGGCCCTGATGGCCAGAGTCTGAGAAATCCCAGAGTGAAGCAAGAGGAAACAGAAGCAAGCCAATGATTTTTGAAGTCACCCTTGGTCCTTCACAGAGATACACAGTACCCTGTGAGACACACTCTCACACACACACACACACACACCACCACCACCACCACCAACAACAACAACAGCAACAACAACAACTGAATTAAATTATTTAAAAAATAGTATTTGGTGTTGAGCATGGAGCCTCTGGCCTCCTAGTGGCAAGCACATGCTCACCACTGAGCTCCACCCAGATTGATCACAGCAGCTAATATATGGAGCCAACTCACATATCTGTCAACACAGGATTGGGGCTGGAGAGGTAGCTCAGGGGTTAAGCTTCTGCCTTGCAGGCAGAAGGTCCCGAGTTTGGATCCTAGACCCCATGTATAGAAGCCGGGGTGGCCTGCGTTTCTGGTCTTGGTAGAGCGGAGCCTGTGAATCCCGGGGCAGAGTAAACAAGGAGGAGGTGGAGGCGTCCATGGTGGCTCCTGAATTCGTCCATGGTTCTACACACACACACACACACACACACACACACACACACACACACACATACATACACATACATGCATGCATACACACACAATTGAATAAAAAAATATTTACAACAGGATTCTTTTTCAGCCATATAAAATAAAATTATGTCATTTTCAGGAAAATGAATGCAACTGGAGATGATCATGTTAAGTGAATTTAGTCAGTCTTTGATAGACAAACATCATGCTTTCATTTATTTACAGTTCTTTCTACAGATTTTTATATAGACACATAAAATCATGTGTGCTGATATGGCATGAAACTGTCTAGAGTAAGGGAAGAACCTAACAAGATGAGGAATGGTGAGAAAGGGAAACAGAGGAAAAGGTGGGGGAATGGGCTCAGTGTACGATATACTTGTGTGAAAAAGTGCATGTGCAATACAGCACTATGTGCAGTGAGTATATACAGAAACACTTATAAATTCTGAAACTCTAAAAAGAAGCTTACTAAAGAACTATGTCAAGATCATCAAGACAGAATACAAACAGGTACCAATCTAAATCGTGAATCAAGTGACAGTTGGCTTCCAAACAAACTATCAAAACACATTGTCACAGAAGGCAGCAGCCACTGCGAAAACAGATACTGAACCAGCAAAGAAAGCTCCCTCTGTGGACAGCAGGATCCCAGTAAGTGAGTTGGGTCAGGGGACAATCTTCATCCCAGGGCAGAGGAATGGTCATCAGAGGTAAAGTGCTTATCAGTTTCCGGATTCTATCCTGGAAGAGCAAGGCAGGGCAAGAGAGAAAGTGAACCTCAGAGAAAGCCCATTCCATGTATTGCTCCAGGGTCCAAGTGGAGTAGGTCTGAAAAGTAGATAAAGGCTAGCACGACGAGACTGCTTGATCCACATTTGTCACACGGGAGGTACAAAGGAAGAAGCTGCCAAAAAAAGGTCCCAGAGTCATTAGGATTGGCCATAAACAAGACCATGTTGGAGACGGCAGATCATTTGTGTGGTAGTTAACTCCAGGTGCTAACTTAGCAATTGAAGGCTGGACCTCTGAATATATTTATGAAGGATCAGTGGTTAAGTTAAGCCCTGAGGAAGCCTGCAGGTGATTGTCTGATTGACGTGGAAGACCCAGTTTATGCAAGTTAAGATTATTCCCTTGGCAGGTGGATACACTGGCTAGAGCTGGTTAAGGAAGCCCCTCTGTCAGCAGTCCTAGGGATATGGTATAGTCAGTTCCCTTGGTCCCTGGTATTGATGTGGAGTCTCCTACCAAGGTGGATAAAGAGCTGTAACTATAAAATCGTAAGACAAAATAAAATACTTTACTCCCATAATCTGTTTTGGTTAATTTATCAGCCACATTCAGGCAAACTGTGGTAGCTTGAAGTAGTGGTCCAGCTGTGAGAAAATGTCTCAGGCTTCCTTGTGTCCTGGGCCATCTGAATGCTTCATTCACTCAGCCACATGGCCTTGCAAGCCCTGGGCACGGCCATCTGCTTGGATGAGCAGCATTCTCACATGTCCACGAGCAACTGTCCTTTCCTTCAAGACGAACCTGAGACACCGGCCTTTCCTTACTTCTCCTCCTTGTCGAGGGAGCCCTGCTAATCATCCTGGCAGTGGCTCAACACAGATGCTATTGTGGAAAAAGTAGCCTGTTTGTTGGTCAGGAGATTCAGCTCTGGGAGGGACTGATGAGAGCCCTCCAGACAGGACATAAGAACAATAGGTGGGAAGCAGGATATGAAGATAATGGTGGTGGTCGGTCCACTGGTGGTAAGAATGAAAAGATTGGTGGGGGTCACATTTAGATGGACTAAGTCAGAACCCCCAAACAGGATGCAAAGAACAATGGGCTATGGTCAGAGACTAGCTAAATCAGATTAAAATGATTCCTGGACTTCCTTGTCATAGAATGTGCAGAGCACTGCTGCCCTCTATCCCAGCAAACTTCTCAACCTCGAGGACACCAATGACCTTATCATATTCTTATATCATCTACATGTACAGAACAGACTGAATTCCAGGTAAAGTGGACTTCTAAGGTCTTCTCTGGCTTCTATAGCATATCTTTTGCCTCTCTGCCTGCATTCTAGCTAGAAGTTAGGCTTGGACTCCCATTGTCTAAATGAAAACATAGGAAAGAGGACTATGAGTGAAAGAAGATGCACTATGATTTGCCTTGGACCTGCATGTCAGACATGGGCTGAGTCACTCCTTTGTACATTAGGCACATAGTAGGAACTCCAAAATGCCCATTAATGAGTAGCTGCATAACAGACGTCTTTTTAACTTTCTGAATTTGTCATGAGCTGTCTGCTGTCTAAGGGCTCTGTTGAACAAGAGAAGAATCAGAGTAGTCAGGTAATAATTTACATAATGAGGTCTGAAGAATGCCTACCACATCTCTGGGCAGAGATCACCTTTTTATTGAAAATGCTGTCATCATCCCCCTGCTGTGGCCTTAGCGAAAAGAGAGAGAAAGAGGAGGATGATTCTGGCTTTTTTTTTGGAGCAGGATCAGAAGAGAGTCACGGGGAAGTGGGGGGCAGGGGGAGAGCTGCAGCCGAGGATTATAAAGGCTTGGCCCCGATGTCCACTTGGTTTTTTTTATTTTATTTTTTTACCCACTCATACAAACTTAATAGGTACCGCAGTCCCCTCTCTTCCTCCCCCCTTCCCGGTCTCCATTGCTCTTTCCCCCATTTTCCCCTTTCTTTCAGCCTCCTCCCTCCCTTTCTCCCAGTTCCCCCTCTTCTTCCCGCTCCAATCCCTGGAGCATCCTTTAGTGTGAAAGTCAAACTTCCCTCTGTGTCCTCCACTCCAGTGAGGTGTACGGACTCAATAGCATTGCCTAGAGCCCTTTCTTGGGCTCCCCTTTAGTGTGGGAACACTATTGTGACTGTTAATCCCTTGCCTCTAAGGATCCTACTGCCTGTGACCCATGCTAGACTTTGAGGAGTCATTGATATTTCAGTCATTGCTCAGGTCATGCAAAGTCCTATTATGGTTACTTCAGCCCTAACTTGTGTGGAGTATCTTGCTTATCGTTGCTCCTCCCCATCTTTAGGCTCTTACAATCTTACCGCGCCCTCTTCCTCAAATTTCCCTGAGCTTTAGGATGCGGCTGGTCTGGTTCCAGGTGATTAACGTAGGGTCTCTGATGTTCTGAATTATGGTTTGTTGTTCCTGCACTGCCCTTGGCTTCATCCTGATTGGTATTGGATGTCACCTCCTAGCCACAGATAAAAGACTGTTAAAATGGAGTCTTACTATAAGAGTAGATTTAAAGGTAGATGGAATAAGAGTAGGAGACTGCTTTGTGTGGTGGAGGGAGGGTCAGTCTCCCATTTGCAGGATAGTAACCATCTATCTGCCAGACTCTACGTCCTCCTTGACTGGTGAGATCAAACCCCCTCAGTTGCAAGTGACAAGGAAGAAAGTGAAGTGAGCTTAACCAGATGTCTCACTACTTACTTGCAGTACTTGATGGTAATGTATTTTCTCTGCTGTAGCATAATCCCCTCTCTCCTTATTCTGGGGGGGGGCCTCTGTAACGGTTACTCTTAACTATTGCTGTGAGAGAACACCCAAAGTCAAGCAACTTAAGGGAGAAAAGGAAGTTTATTCAGCTTACGGTTCCAGAGGGAAGGTTCAGTCTCTCAAAGCAGAGGCAAGTATGGCTGGCTGGCCAAAGCTGGAGGAAGCTAAGTCACCAGCAGACATCTTGGAAGCTGAGAGCTGCAGACTGCTTGCTGCAAAAGCAGACTTCTCCTGGAGGTAGGGTGGGACTAATCCACCTCGAGGCCCATGCCTTGTGACTGCCTTCCTCCAGCAAGGCTCCACCTCTCAAGGTGCCATGACCCTTGCTAAACACATGAGACTGTGGGGAACATGTTTCCTTCCCCTTCCCTCCTGTTTATAATCTTTGCAATTATTGTAGGTATTCCACAGATTTGTCTTTGAATATGTCACTAAGTGGGTTTGGTACTAGGATCCACCTAGTGGATCTGGGATACGTCATTCAATATAATTTTTTCTAATTCCATCCATACCTGGCAAATTTCGTTAATTCATCTTTTGTAATGGCTGAATAGTATTCCATTGTATAAATGTACCACATTTTTCTTATCCACTTGTCAACTGTTGAGCATTTGGGTTGATTCCATGATTCTGCTATTGTAAATAATGCTTCAATAAACATGGTTGCGCTTGTGCCATTGAGGTGAATTTTTGCTTTGTGGTGGATTATTCCCAGAAGTGGAATAGCAGGATTATATGGCATTTCAATCTTTAACTTTTTTAAAAAATGCCAGACTGATCACCAGAGTAGTTGTATAAGCCTGCAATGTAGGGAGTTCCTTTCTCTCCACATCCTCTCCAGCATTTGTGTTTGTATTGTGGATTTTTGCCATCCTGACTGGGGTGAGATGATATCTCAGGGAAGTTTTTATTTGCATTTCCCTGATGGCTAATGATGTTGAACATTTTTTAAGATATTTGTTAGACATTTCAATTTCATCCCTGGTAAAGTTCTTTTGAGTTCCACTTTTGGGACACTTATCTCCTTGGTGTTTAGTTTTCTAAGTTCTTTGTGCCCTCTGGATAATAGAGCTCTATCAGATATGTGGTTAGTAAAGATTTTCTCCCATTCTGTGGGTTGCCTTTTTGCTCAGTTTAAAATATTTTAATCTGAACAGAAGCTCTCTAATTTCATAAGATCCCATTTGTTGAGTGTTGGTTGTAGTGACTGTGCTATTGGATGTCTGTTTAGGAACTGTTGGCCTAGCCCAATCAGCTCGAGGGAGTTCCCTACTTTTTCAACTATGGTTTTTATAATCTCTGGCCTATTGAGTTCCTTGATCCATTTGGAATTAATTTTTGTACATGGTTTCAAGTACAGGTCCAGTTTTAATTTTCTGCATGTGGACATTTGGTTTTGGCAGCGCCATTTGTTGAAAGTGCTGTTTATTTTTCATTAGATTTTTTGGGCTCCTTTGGGCTCCTTTGTCAAAGATCAAATGGCTGTAACTGTGTGGGCTTATATCTGGGTCTTCAACCCTTATCCATTAATCTATGTGTCTATTTTGGAGCCAGTACCAGGCTGTTTTTATTACTATGGATTTATAGTATAGATTAAGGTTTGGTATGGTGATACCTCCAGCAGTGTTTTTGTTACTCCGAATTGTTTTTGCTATCCTGGGTCTTTTGTGCTTCCATATGAATTCTGAGATTGTTTGGTCAATTTCTTTAAAGAATTCCTTTGGGATTTTGATTGGTATAGAATTGAATCTGTATATTGCTTTTGGTAGGATGGTCATTTTTATGATATTGATTCTGCCAATCCAGGAGCATAGGAGGTCTTTCCACCTTCTGGTGTCTTCTGTAATTTCTTTCTGTAGGGTTTTAAAGTTTTCACTGTAAAAGTCTCTTACTTCCTTGATTAGGTTTATACCAAGGTATTTCATTTTTTTTAGGGGCTATATATAGTAAACGGGATTTTTTCTCTTAGGGCTTTTTCACTTTTTTCATCCTGGCATATAGGAAGGCCACTGATTTTTGCACATTTATTTTGTATCCTGCCACCCTGCTGAACTTCTATATTAGTTCCAGGAGTTTCTTGGTGGAGTTTTTGGGATCACTCAGGTATAGGATCATGTCATCTGTAAATAGAGATAAACTTGACTTCTTCCTTGTCGATTTGAATCCCTTTTATGTCCCTTTCTTGTCTTATGGCTTCAGCTAAGACCTCAAGTACAATATTGAATAGAAGTGGTGAGAGTGGACAGCCTTGTCTAGTTCCCGATCAAAGCAGAAATGCTTCAAGTTTTTCCCCATTGAGTATAATCCTTGCTATTGGCTTGTTGTATATAGCTTTTATTATGTTGATAAAGGTTCCTTCCATTCCAATTAACTCTAGGGTTTTGATCATATCATGCGGTCTTTGATTTTGGACTGGTTTATATGGTGAATTACATTTATTGATTTGCATATGTTGAACCAACCTTGTGTACTTGGGATAAAGCCTACTTGATCACAGTGAATGATCTTTTTGATGTGTTTTTTAATCTGATTTGCTAAGATTTTTTTTATAATCTTTGCATCTGTGTTCATCAAAGATATTGGCCTATAGTTTTCGTTTTTAAGTATATCTTTATTAGGTTTTGGGATTAAGATGATATTAGCTTTATAGAAAGAATTTGGTAGTGTTCCTTCCTTCGCAATTTGATAGAACAGTTTAAGGAGTATTGGTGTTAGTTGTACCTTAAATGTCTGATAGAACTCTGTGCTGAATCCATCTGATTCAGGACATTTTTTGATGGGAAGATTTGAGATTTTACTTCATTGATTTCCTTGTATGTTATAGGACTATTTAAATAATTCAAAATTCCTGATTCAATTTAGGTAAGTTGTGCTTTCTTAAGAATTCATGCATTTCTTTTGTGTTATCAATTTTCATAGAGTACAAGTTTTTGAAATATGACATTATAATTCTCTGAATTTCTTGGGTATCAGTAGTGATAAATCCATTTTCACTTCTAATTTTGTTAATTTGGATTTTCTCTCTCTTGTTTTTGGTTAATTTAGGAGGGGTATATCAATCTTTTTGTTTTTTTTCAAAGAACCAGCTTTTTGACTGGTTGATTCTCTGTATGTTTTCCTTATCTCAATTTCGGATATTTCTCCCCTTATTTTGCTAATCTCCTCCCTTCTACTGCTTTTGGGTTCGGATTGCTCATGTGTCTCTAAAACTTTAAGCTGCATTGTTAAGTTATTTATTTGTGATGTGTATTTTTTTAATTTTTTATTATGTATTCAATTGTGCATGTATGCGTGTGTTCGTGTGTGTGTGTGTGTGTGTGTGTTCGTGTGTGTGTGTGTGTGTGTGTGTTCGTGTGTGTGTGCGTGTGTGTGTGTGTGTGTGTGTTCGTGTGTGTGTGTGCGTGTGTGTGTGTGTGTGTGTGTAACCACGGACAAATTCGGGAACCACCATGGACGCCTCCACCTCTGCCTTGTTTACTCTGCCCCGGGATTCACAGGCTCCGCCCTACCAGGACCAGAAGTGCAGGCCGCCCCCACTTCCACCTGACGTCTATTCGTGGGGTCTGGGATCTGAACTCAGGACCTTCTGCCTGCAAGACAGAGGCTTAACCCCTGAGCCACCTCTCCAGCCCCGTGTATTTTTTTGATATAGGATTAGGAGCTATGAACTTACTTCTTAGGACAGCATTCATTGTGTCCCAAAGATTTTGGTAAGTTGTATTTTCATTATCGTTCACTTCTAGGAAATCTTAAATTTCCTTTATGATTTCTTCCTGAACCCAATTCTCATTCAGCATCATAATGTTTAGTTTCCAGGAGTTAGTGTATTTTTTGTTGTTTATTGTGTTGCGGATGTCAAACTTTAGACCATGGTGGTCTGATAAGGTACAGGCTAGAATTTCAACTTTCCTGTATATGTGGAGATTCATTTTGTGGCCCAATATGTGGTTTATTTTGGAGAAAATTCTGTGTGCTGTCAAGAAAAATGTGGATGAAAAGATTGATAGAGATCTGTAAGGTCCATTTCAGTAAGAGTTTGATTAATTTCCAATGTGTGTCTGTTAAGTTTTTGATTTATTGATCTATCCCTTGTTGAGAGGGCAGTATTGATATCCCCAAGAATTATTGTTTTGGGGTTGATTTCTTGCTTTAGATGCAGTAGCATTTGCTTAATGACTGTGAAGGAGCCAATATTAGGTGCATATATGTTCAGTATTGTGAAGTCTTCCTGGTGAATTGTGCCTGTGACTAAAATGTAGTATCCATATGTGTCTCTTATGATTTTTTTTTTGTTGGAGGTCCACTTTGTCCTGATAGCATAATAGCTACCCCTGCTTGTTTCCTGGTTCCATTAGCTTGCAAAATTTTGACCAGCCTTTTACTTTTAGGATGTGCCTATGTTTTGTGGTGAGATGAGTTTCCTGAAGGCAGCAGATTGATGGGCTGTGATTTTTAATCCATTTGTAATCTGTGTCTTTTGATTGGTGAGTTAATTCCATTGACATTTAGTATTATAATGGAGAAACTGCTTTTAAGTCTGGACATTTTTTATGTTCAGTAGCTTTTGTAAGTGTATTATTTGGCTTTTAGGTTTTGGTGGTATTATACTTCCCTTCTGTCCTCCGGGATACGCTTGTTCTTTTCTTCAAGCTTGAGTATCTTTTCTAGCATTTTTTGAAGGCCTGATTTGGTAGACATGTAAGCTTCCAAGTTGTCTTTATGCTGGAAAACATTTCTTTCCCCCTTGATCATGACCAATAGTTTTGCCGGGTATATCAGCCTGGGTTGACATTTTTGGTCATTCAATACTTGAAGTACGTCTCTCCAAGTTCTTCTTGCTTTTACTGTTTCCATTGAGAAATCATTTGTTATTTTAATAGGTTTACCTTTAAAAATGACTTTTTTTTCCTTGAAGCTCTCAGCACCTTTTCTTTGTCTTAAATGTGGAGTGTTTTGACTATTATTTGCTGTGACAAGTTTCTATTTTGGTCATATCTGTTTGGGGTATGGAATGTCTCTTGTATTTGGATGGGCCTCTCTTTCTTTAGATGAGAAAGTTTCTCTTTATGACAATTTGAAATTCCTTCAGGTGTGGTATTTTGGGATTCTTGTTCTGGTATTCCATGAATGTGCATGTTAGGCTTCTTCAGGGTGTCCCATAACTCATAAATATTCCTCTCAAGTATCTTTTGTGCTTTAACTTCTTCCATTGCACTGGTTAATTCTTCCATTTTGTCTTCAAGATCTGAAATTCTGTTTTCTGCTTCATAGTTCTGCTGATAAGACTCTCTGTTGAGTTCTGGGTTAAAGATAACTTGTCTTTTAGTTCAATTTTAAACTCTGCTTGAGATTGTTTTAACTGCTCTATGTCTATTTTTGTTTCTTGAACTGTTTTCTGAACTCCTCCAAGTGCCTATTGTGTTCCTGTTCAAAGTGGTTGATGTGGTTATTTAATTCCTCCCGAATTTCCTCTTTCATAGTATTGATCCTGGTAATGATTAGGCTTTGAAAGTTATTATCTTGGGTATAGGCTTTCTTGCCTATTTTTTGTGAGTTTTGTTCTGGTTGGAATCTATCATTATGGGATTAATTCTTTCAGTGGGAGATTTTTTTTTCTTGGCTTTTGTTTCTCTTGGATTTGTGCTGTGATCTGGGCATTGTTGTTTTATCTCTTAAGACCTTCTTTCTGTTTCTGTGTGTTTTTGATTGAACTGAATTAGTTGGTATTATTACTCTCCAGCAGTTATTACTGGTGTTTGCCTTGGAGTTGGATAAACTTGTCTGATATTGTTATTTCCTAGATGAGACTATTAGACTGTTAGTACATCAATTAAGTCAGGTTTAGGGGACAGGAAGTGAAGATTAGTATGGTAGTGCACTTTTAAAATTCAGTACCTTGGTGATATGTGAAGGTGAATGGTATAGCCCCTGACGTTGTATACATTTTGGGGTGGCTATATGGAAAAGTTAAACTACAGTGACTAATAATTGAAGGGAACAGGATGGTAAAAAGAGGTTCACTTATCTTTGAGCTGGATGTGAAGAATCTCTCCCATGTGATAGGATGATTTTAGAGGACTTTAGATGTATGGCATTTGTCCCCTAGAGCTTTGTTTGGGTTTTCTTTGGACCCTGTTGAATTCTGAGGAGCAGGGTGTCCTCCCTGTACTTCATGTGTCCCGGGGGTGGGGCGTGGGGGGTGGGGCAAGGGCAGAACTTCTACTTGTTGTGCAGATCACCTGGAACATAGGGCATGGCCTAGGGTCCTTCCCTAGCCCAGATCGGACTGGGTGCTGCTCCGGCTGGCTAGTGGGACTAGCTAGGAAGAGCGGGTGACTTGAGACCTGGGGCACAAACTAGGGGATTTACCTGAGGAGCAGTGTGTCCTCCCTGGACTGTGAGTGTCCCGGGCGGAAGGGGCAGAATTTCTAGGTGTCGTGCAGATCACCTGGAACCTGGGTCATGGCCTAGGGTCCTTCCCTAGCCCTGAATAGACTGGGTGCTGCTCCGGCTGGCTGGTGGGACAAGCTGGGAAAAGCGGGTGACCTGGGACCTGGGGCGTAAACTAGGGGGTTTCCTGGTGCCCACTTATATCAGGATAGCTTACTCCCAGCAAGGGAAGACGGTGCTGAGCACCTCCACTAACAACGCAGTGGCAGATGAAAAGTGACGTCAGCTTCTGGAAAGCCTGATGAGCTGACAGATTACAGCCAGGGACCCAACAGCAGTGAGGGTAATGAGTCGCCGCCACTATTTGGTATGTGCTTCTCAATGCACAATGTGCTAAAAATGCCCCTACCAGACTTACTTCAAGAGGTTACCCAGGTCATGGGGAATAACTTCCAGGAAGCTCCATAAACTCTGCAGTATCATCAACTTAACCTCCCAGATTAACCAGCTTGTGGGGTTCCATAAACTGCAGGCCAGGGCGGGCGCTGCAGTTGATAAGTCAGAAACAGTACTTGATCCTGCTCTCCTTGGGAAGAGTTAAGCATCTTCAACCCTGTCTGATATATAATGAATTCATGTGGGAATAAACCAGAGTATGAGGTGAAATATTATCTAAGTGTCTCTGGATTACCTTCTGTGGAGGGCCACAATTCTGGGCTAATTTTCTGTTTTTCTTTTAGCTTCCTAAAAATGCAGATCTCTTGGCATTTCCCACCAAGGAGTGACTGTTTTAGTTATCCGCTGCCATTCCTCTTCACTTATCCAAGATGGTCGAAGGGACACAAACCTGCAGCCGAGGATGCCAGTCCCCACCCACTTCATGTCGCCAGCTCCCCTCCCTTCTGCATATGCCCTTTCATTTAGCATGGTTCCAAGGACGGTACTTAAGTTATTTTTGTTTTTCACCAGAGTAATGAATAAGATACTTTGACGAATGACTCCAATGTCTCCCATGAAATCACTAAATCATGGACAATGCAGACATTTGTGACTAAGAATATATAAATGCATTCGTTAATCTAGTTAATAAACATCTAGTCATTAACAGAGGCATAATGAAATCTCCATGCTTTAAATCCCTGGACACATCTGGGCAGACACAGAATATATAAATGTCATCTTTAACACTTGTCAGCAAACACCCACATAAGCGGAGGCAAATCAGCAGTGCTCCAAGTGAACAAATGACAACTAGGAAAGTCTAGAACTATTCTGTGGAAGTAAAGCAGATCTGCTGATAAAGCCGGCCAGAGCAATTCCCACTGGCATTATCTCAACGTTCCCTGAGGAATGTCACTGCAGGTTTGCTTCAGCTTCTGGGTAGGAATTTCCTACAGGGCCCCACATACAAACCTTGGGACATATTTTGAGAGTAAAAGTAATTTTCCACTCTTCTTACTTTTCAGTCTTATAGCTTCTTGTTTCTCTTTCAGACCTTAGGAATGAATCAGTATATGCTGAGGCTTACAATGGTTCAATTCTCAAGTAGTGCTATTTTAAAACAAACAAAACAGGGTTGGAGAGATGGCTCAAGGGTTAAGACTTTGCCTCCCAAGCAGAAGGTCCTGAACTTGGATCCCAGGTCCCCTTTAAAAACTGCAGCCTGAAAAGGTGGCAACTTCCATTTCTAGCCCTGAGCCTGGGAAATCCCAGACCAAAGCAAAAAGGAGGTGAAGCAATACAGAGTGGTTCCCAAGTCACCCTTGGTCCTCCACGGGGACACATAGTGCCCTCTGATACATACATACACACACACTACATAAATTTGAAAAAAAAAAAAAAACAAGCACGACAATAATTAAAATTTTAAAATAAATTGATAATTAAAATTAAATAATAAATTTAAGAAACAAACAATAACAACTAAAAAAATGGCAAACCAAGTAAATTTTCAAATAGTGTTTAGACTCTTGTCTTCTTGAGGCAGTAGCCATCCTGATTATTAGTAGCTGGAATTGAGGAGCCAGTTTTAGATAGAAAGGAATAGAAATTAATTCTAATTAGAAACCATTCTAATCTATCCTTTCCTTGTACAAAAAAGAACTATACTCAAATACATTAGGCCCAGACAATAATTCCACTGACAAGAACCTCTCTTACAGGCAGTCACAGTCTCTTACTTCCACCACAGTCAAGATGTGATGCTGTTTTCTGTTTCTCATTGGTTTTGACTTCCTCCTCGTCCTTAATTTTGCAGACTGAGCTCAGTCGACATCTGTTCCACATAACACAGAAATAAGATATTTATAGCAACTACCCTTACTCTAACCTTACCCCATAGTGCATGCATGTGACGAGTAGGCCTGCCTTGCTGACTAGGTTACCGGGCTAGCGTGGATGATCCGTACCTCAGCTGGTGGACACGTGTAATGCACATCCTTTGCCACAGGGAGTATTATAGCAGTTGACAGTTTAAGGTTAATTTGTTTCTGTAACCCTAACATAAAAATCCTGGAATCCATTTTATTCATCAAAAGAAAATTTAAATTAAATTATAACTTTTCAGGTAATGTTTTTGAAACTGGCTACTGAATTATGTACGAGATGAATTTGGAAAATTCGTTATCATTTCATTTTGGTTAATACCCTCAAGTTTTCAAACTTGACTTTAAATACCTTCTTCCATTTCCACCCATCTCTACCTGTAAGGTCATTATACAGACAAAGTAGAAGCAGTTTTAGGCACTTGTTACCTCTGTGAGTTGTATACACATCGGTCCAACCTGATTTGAACTGCTAAACAGTAAGATAAAAGCTTATTTGCCATATTGCACATTTTAAATGTTGTGATATCTATATAGAGATATAGATATACAGAAGTATAGAGATATATTGTACTATCAAAATATGCCTATGCTACAAAATGTCACTGTCAAAGCAACGGTTTTATTTTGGCTATAGTTATCGATTCTAAAGAAGTACAATAGTGATTCTTTATAGTATCTGTCTAGCTATTGCCTTCCAGTGAACAATTCATGCATATGGATTTGAATTTGGTTTCTTTTGTCCTTAAATGATGCTTGTTGTTGTTATATTTATTAAAAATAATGTCATGTCCACTGAATTTAATAATATAAGCTCAGGTGTTAGAGCTAGCATATCTTTTCCAATTTGATTTTTGTCAATTTGTTTTTATTATTTTTTATGAAAATATGGATCTGTAGCAGTTTGGAAGTTTCAGGGCAATGAAACTTCTGCTCCCTGCAGAAGCTTTTGGAAGCAGCTCTACCTTGATCTTAGAGAACTAGTTCAATATTTCCCATTGTGAATCTCTTTCATTCATTTTAAAGGTGTTCAATGTTACATCAAATAGTTGCAGTGAATTGGGAAGACAGAGGGCTGCCATGGACTTGGAGTTCAAGGCCATAAACCATCTTCTTGACATGCACAATTAAATTCAACCTCTCTCTTTCCTTAACTAACATAATGGCACAAAATTATCAATAGCCTGTCCACCGATTTCTATGTCATGCCTCCTGTCTCTAGACTGCCTTTGGTTGAGTCCTAGGAGAGAAATGAACAGTTTTTCAGAAAGTGAAGACCAACACAGGGCATTGGATGGCAGAAATGGTATCAGTTTCTCAGGTCACAAAGATAGCACAGACAGCTAGAAAAATGCACATACTTAATCCCAAGTCAACTAAGAGTGGAGAATATTGGACCCTATCAGAAAGGACAAAGTTCACAGAACAATTAATCATTTAGAAAGCTTAGACTGAGTTCCTATACTGTGACCTGTGCTGTATTCTGCATTTAATTTGAGGAAATAGTTTTTCCTCCATTGAGTTCAAAAGTTCAGAATCTATTCAGATTAAAATCAGCATAATGTGATGGGCTCATTGGCAGCAGAGAAAGGCTTGTCTGGGGCAGCCCCACGATCCAGGCAGCGCCCTGCTCCAGGTTCTTCATGTCTGGTCTTGGCTGTAGATGGTTGCTTTGCCAAGGCCGCACCCTTCCCGGGGCAGTGACATCCAGGGAGTCGGTAAAGCAGGACTGCAGAGTTTCAGCCATTTTCTCCCAAACAGCAGATACTACAGTGACCAGGATTCGGCCTAGGACTCCTCTGCTTTGTTGGGAAAGGTTGCTCAGGCCTTGATCTCTAATGTCCCCCAAAGATATGTGTGATGTAAGCTGGGACCCAGCTGATGGTGATGCTGGAAGATGGTGGAATCTCCCTTGAATAGACAGGTAGGGCCTATGGAAGGAATTGGGGCTGAACCCTGATAACAAGGATGCTGAAAAAACTCTCTCTCTCTCTCTCTGTCTCTCTGTCTTTCTCTCTTCTATAAATATCTCTCACCTCTCTTATATAAATTCCATGGGGTAAACTACTCCTTTATCTGCTCCTAACCATTTTATTTTGCCTTGCTCCAGACCTAACCAGTCATGGACTGAAACTTCAAAACCATGCTAATAATCTTTCTCGAGCATTTTGTCAGAGCAACAGGAAGCTAATGCAGAGAATTCATCATATCTGTAGCACAGCTTGAAGTTTTCTTCTACTCAGGTTTGCTTTTTCTGTTTTCCATTAAGAAAGTTGATCCTGAATGAATATCGTATAACTTAAACTTGGTTATCATCTGCTTTCAAGAGTCAAACTGCTATTTTAGGCTGACATGACAGGTCTAGTTCAGGACAGCCACTCAGAGTTTGCCGCAGCTGCTAAGAAAAGCCTTTGTGGGGCTGGAGAGGTGGCTCAGGGGTTAAGCTTCTGCCTTGCAGGCAGAAGGTCCTGAGTTCGGATCCCAGATCCCACGTATAGACGTCAGGCGGAAGCAGGGGCGGCCTGCGTTTCCGGTCCTGGTAGGGCGGAGCCTGTGAATCCCGGGGCAGAAGGAGGTGGAGGCGTCCATGGTGGTTCCCGATTCGTCCGTGGTTCTACACACACACATACATACACACATGCGCGCGCACATACATACACACACACGCACAATTGAATAAATAATCATAAAAAAAAATAAAAAAAAATAAAAGCCTTTGTGCGGCTGCTGGGGAAATGGGCACAAAGCTGGGGCAGGACCCCCAGCGATGTGCGCGCTGGCCTCCCCTGCAGGTAGCGGACCTGGCAGGAGATTGTCAGTGCACCGCTTGTGCTGCACACATTGGGCTTTCCAGACAGCAGCGGTGTGAGGCCACGAATAATTCACATGGAAATGGAGGTGTGAGAAGGACGTCAGAGTTTTCTTCATTATATACAACGAAAACAAAAATAGAGAACCAAGAAGTGACAGGCCACACAACACAGTGGCTCTCAAATGTTGAGATGTTTTTAATAACCTGAGAGCCTCCTTAAAATAGCATCTGACTCAAAAATCAAGACATGTATCAGCAAGTAACAGGCATGGACCGAGAAAGAGAGGACTGAAGACATCATAATTCTATAAGGCAGTCGCTCTCAGATAAAAATGTCCATGATGAGCTGGCGCAACTCCTTCACGTGCAGAGTTGGGAGCATCCCAGCCAGAGAGATGGTTCTCTCACTCCAATGGCTACAAAGGTCTCCAAAGATGAGACATAGGCATATGATTTAAACATAGTTTCTCATCTCCTGCCATTGATCAGCTCACAGCTACAAATGGACTGAGTCAGCTTTTGGCTTCTGTTGCAGTCCACCTGCATGATTGCTGATAAATGACCATCACACAGCTTAAAGGAACAAGGAGTTTACTTTCTTACGACAGTCCAGTTGACAGGAGAGCACGGACCAACACCAGGGCCAAGGGAACTGGCCACACCATCACTGCATAACAGCTGAGAGATGGATGATCCTTACTTGCCAGACCAGCATGTCTGGCCAAGTGAACAGAAGGATGCCAACTCTCTCAACCAACTCTCTGTGATTTATTCCAGAGTCTAGTCCTACCCACCGTGGCTGGGCCTTCCCCATCAGCTGGACCATCTCTTGCAGGCTTACTCTGGGCTTAACTCAACCATCAACTCTCTACAAATGTGCCCAGAGCTCAAACCCTTCACTATCAAGTTAACACCTGTGCTTAACTATGACAGCTTCTATGGAAGCCTGAGATTCATCAGTTTCAGTTATTATTTCATTCAAAGTATGGTTCACACACACACAATATATGAATACACATATACACCACACATATACCATACATACCACATACACACATACATACCACACATATACCACATACATACACTACAGACATACACATACAATACACACACATATACATTACACATATGCACTAACACACATACATCACATACATATATACACACCCTCGTAAATGTACCACACACATATGCATACAAGCACATTCTCATAGTACACAATACACACCACACATACACTTATTATACACACATGCGCAAACTGCTCTCATCTATCCAAATTCTTCTCTTGGCTACTAGTATGCAACATTACTATAAAAGCTAATTATCAATGTACCTTCAATTTGCAATTTCAGCTGGTACATTCGCTTTTGATCGACCCACTGAAATCAGCCACGAAGCTTTTGTTATGTCATCTGTGACAAGCAGACCTAGATGGCTACTGTCCTGTCTTCTCTCCTTCGCTTCTCTCACCTCACTCTGCCCCTACATCCAGTAGATGTTTGTTACCTGACATGATATGCAATTCCTGTCACATCTCACACTGAACCTCAAGTATTTCAAAATTAAGTGGGATTTTTTCTTTTGTGCTTTTAAATCCAGCAGAATAGAATGTGGAAATATTTCATATAATTAATAATTTTTAAGGTGACCCTTTTCCTTCTACATAACTATCTATCTCTCCCAATTCCCTGCCACATCCATCATTTTAGAAGCACATGATTTTTTTTATATAATACATTTTTTATTATTATTTCAGCTCATACAAACTTAATAGGTATACCAGTTCCCTCCCTCCCTCCTCCTCCCCCCCAAACCCCCTGTTCCCCCTCCCCTCACCCTTCCCGCCCCATCCCCCCCCCGTGCCTCCCGCCCCGATTCCCAGAGTCCTTTCTTGTGCATGCCTCACTCTCCTCTGGGCCCTACTCTCTGATGACATACAAGGACCCAGTGGCATTTCCCTGAACCCTTTCCCGTGTTCCCCTTAAGCATAGGAACACTACTGTGGCTGTCAATCCCTTGCCTCCAAGGATTTTGGTGCCTTTAGCAGATGCTAGACTTTGTGAGGTCAATAGTGTGTTGGACATTGCGCCGGGCATGCAGAGTCCTATTATGACTGCTTCAGCCCGAACTAGTGTGGAGAATCTTGCAAATCATTTTAAAGAGTCTGTGTCTACCTCTAGTGTTGCATGTGTAGGCATGTGCCCACATGTTCACACATTATTACAATAGAACTTCATTCCATTCATGCATGTGGATTCGTACACATTCATATACATACACATTTCAGTGTTAAAAGTACAATTCTTCTTGGAATGCTGGAGATTGAATCCAGGGCCTTACAAATGTTAGAAAAGTACTCTACCATAGCGCTATGCTCTCTGCCTCAAAAAAGACATTTCTTTTAAACCTGAGACCATTTTTCTTTCTTTCTATTTTTTGGAAGACCCCTGTCTACCTGAAAGTCATTTAGACTGTGTCTTTTCATCGTCTCCTCAGAGAGAATGAAAGCGCTGCTTCGGGTCACGTACAGCGGTGTACAATGTGTAAAGAATAAATACTTGGCAAACACTGTGAAGTGTACTGGCGCTGACAATTTCGCACAGAGAGGAAAAGCAGGAAATATTAATTATAAGGTTGTGATTCAATTCAGGGGACTCTAAGGGCATCATCTAAATTTAGAACAAAAGTGCCAATGAGTGTTAGAAATCGGCCCCTTGCTGCTAGTCATTTCCGCTCCAATCCTGAACTTGCTTTAATTAAGATTGAACATTCTGCACCAAACAACATATAACATTGTTTTGCTTTAAAAAAGAAAAAGAAAAGAAAAGCGAACTGTAGGAAAGATCTCAAGGGTTTGAGAAAAAATTGGAAGGTTATACTGAGCCAACAGCCATTTCTGAGACCAAAATAGCAGAACATGTCAATGAATGCATATGAACTCGCACTGGAAAGTGGGAAGTGCTATAGAAATGCAGGAGGCAATTGCTATCATTATGCAAAAGAAGGTCGTGAGAGGGAGAGAGGTCTCTGGGTAGGAGAATCATAAATTCCTAGTCTGGGAAAATAAAATAAAACCACACTTCTGGCAGAGGAAGTAATGCAAACACGGAAAGCAGCCAAGCGAAGCTTAGTCTCAGTGGGCTGAGGGTCTTTGGTAGCAGGCTACTTGCATGTTACAGGCAACGGGAGTTCTTCGCTCCCATAAAATACTTCTAGAAAGCTCTGGAACAACGGCACACAGTGCTATAACAACATTATCCCTGTGTCCCCTGGGATCTGTGCTCTGTGACTAATGGTGGATTTAGTGCGGGTTAATAACATTGAAGCATCAAGGCTCCTCACTTGCATGAGCCCAAGCAAATGCTGCCAGCTGTAGACTAGTCTAGATGCCAAGGAGAAAGCAGGAGCCATTTCAGCATAAGCAATTTTGGTAAAGTGCCTAAAGACTCTTCAGAACAAAAGATCTTGAGCTGAGAACATTTGTTGATTTCATTCTGCACTCTGAATGAGTATGCACCCCCATACCTTGGTTTTGTGTTTGAAGCAAAGATAAGACATCCAACTGGATCTCTTTTCTTTGATTCCTACATTTTTATGACATGCAATCAGAACTGATCCAGCTCAGCCTTATAGAAAAAACCTATGAAATGTCCACAAGTCTAACTCCTCAGGCAGCCTCCGCTTTGTAACTGTGCAAACACAATAGTTAATAGCCCATCTAGAATGCTCCGGTCTTTTTTGCCAGGCAGTCAGGGAAGCTTGCTCATTCTTCCTGCATTTGGCCGTGCTGGGACCAAGACCTCACACATGCTAACCAAGTGTGGCAGCATTGAACTGTACCCTAATCCTCTCTTTCATACTGAATGTCTTTCTCTATTTGGCAAATCTGCTAACAGTGTTTTGAGAATATTAGTTTACAGTTATTAAATTAAGACCACCCTCGTTTTAAAGAGCCCAAGGGAAGCCATGGAGCTTGTAAGTGGTTGGCTGCCATTTGTGACAGGCAGCTGTAGAGTCTGAGGAAGGATGTACCATCTACCTGAACCTAATGTTCATAACCTGCAACACCTGCTGGAATCCAAACACCCTGTGACCTGCTGACCGACGTCCATACATCTGAGTTCCAGGGAGGTCACTCAGGTTCTCTGCCAAGAGCAACCTCACCCCTGGGAGCATCTGACAATTAGAAAGATCCTCATGCACCTAGTACATGCAGACCACTGAGGCTGGTAAGCATCCTGCAATGCACAGGGCAGCCCCGTGTAAAGAATTACTTGACCAAAATTACCTAGTTAGAAACCGTTTCAATCCAATGCCCAAATAAGCCATCTCAAATACATCGCCCCTCCTTAATGACTCCTTTTGCTTTTCTTTCCAGGTCAAGTGGATGTTCTGACTTAAATTCAATGTCCTATTTTTTCCATATTTTTCATTAATATTATTTTGATTCTGTGGCCACCAACTCCACTTGAGCACTGCCTGTAGTGGGAACACGCAGGAAGAGTCAGAAAGCCTGGGCTTTGCTCCTGCTTTGCCTCATGGTCACTGCGAGGTCACCTGCCTTCCACGGCCTCTCCAGATCATCACTGCAACTCATCACTTGGAAATGATAGAGTTGAGCTTCATGATGCCGTAGACTGCCAACTGCTTGCTCCTTTCCTCAGCAGGGAGAGGCATTCCCAGTCCGACACCCAGTGTCTTAATAGTCAGTGTTTGCTCAGCAGCTGATAATCAGGCTTGTTACTGCAGAACACCAAGGGTGCAATCAGAAACCGGAAGTAAATGAAAGAAATCAGGCTGAGACCGTGGAGGTGAAGGGAAAGAAGAGAGCATGTGGCAGAACATTCCACAGTGTTGGTCCTGAGAAAAAAAAGGAGGAGTGGAGTAAGGATGGCCTGGGGCTGCTGCATCAGGTGTCACACCAGCATCGCCCACCAGGCAGTGAGATTCCAGAAGTGCTTCATCAGTACTTCAGAAATGTTCCAGGTCTGGTTGTGCCCGAGAGCGTCCCTAGGGTCAGTGTGGGGACTGTTCTTGGGTATGTGATCACCTCACAGCAGATCTGACTCCTCCTGTCTACACCTGCACCTCCGTCCAGCAGGTCGTTGTGGCAGCACCTTTCACAGACCCCACAAGGGAACACACAAGTGAACGGGAGACTAAGTGACTTCCAGCCCATTCTTGCTCCTTCCCAGGCCCCAGAGCCTGCCTTTATCACCACCTTCCTTCAGGGGCCTAGATCATAGCCTTCCATATAACTGGGAATGGTTTGGGATGTATCTATATGATAGAAATGGAGAGAGAGAGAGAGAGAGAGAGACAGAGAGAGAGACAGAGAGAGAAGGGAACAAGAGAGAGGGCTTCATGGGGGACTTACTCCCACTCAACACAGCCATGACATGAAAAAGTAATACTGATACATTATCGTCTATTTCTTGGATATATACAGAATGCACCTCTCATCATCGCAATGTCTTTCAGAGCAAGATAATCCAATCTGACAAACCAGTCACATTTAGTTTTCATCTCTGTTCACTGTCCTTTAATTCAGGAGGATTTTCAGTCTTTCATAACTGAGACATTTTATTTTATTTTTTTAATTTTTATTATTATTATTATTATTATTTCCACTCATACAGACTTAACAGGTACACCGGTCCCCTCCCTCCCTCCACCTTCCCCCGATCCTCCTGCTTCCTCCTCCCCCTCCCCTCCCTCCCCATCCCCCAGTGCTTCCCCCCCCCAATCCCCAGAGCATCCTTTATTGTGCATGCCAAACTCTCCTCTGGGTCCTCCTCTCCGATGAGGTACAAGGACCTAGGGGCATTTCCCAGAACCCTTTTCTGTGTTCCCCTTAAGCTTAGGAATACTACTGTGGCTGTCAGTCCTTAGCTTCCAAGGATCCCAGTGCCTTTAGTCCATGCTAGACTTTATGGAGTCAATAATGTGTTGGACATAGCGCAGGTCACGCAAAGTCCTATTATGATTGCTTTAGCCCTAACTTGTGTGGAGTATCTTGCATATCATTACTCTTCCCATCCTGGTACTCTTAAATTCTTACCGCCCCCTCTTCCGCAAATTTCCCTGAGCTTCAGGATGAGGAGAGATTAGGATGGCTTAGTTCCAGGTGGTTGATATAGAATCTCTGATGTTCTGAATTATGGTTTGTTGATTTTTTTTTTCGGTTTTGTTGCTCCTGCAATGCCCTTGGCTCCATCCTAATGGGTATTGGATGTCACCCCTTGCAGTCCTTGATGGTGGCCAATTTTCTCTGCTGTAACATGGTCCCCTCACTCGTTGTTTCTGGTGGGGCCCTCCTTCCCCATCCCTCCTGTTTATAATCTTTACAATTACTGTAGGTATTACAGACATTTGTTTTTGAGAGTCTCTAAGTGGGTTTGGTACTAGGATACACCTATTAGGGAGTACATATGGCACTTAATTTTCCATGTCTGGGATACTTCACTCAATATAATTTTTTCTAATTCCATCCATTTCCTGGCAAATTGCATTAATTCATCATTTTTGATGGCTGAGTAGTATTCTATTGCATAAATGTACATTTTCCTTATCCACTTGTCAACTGTCGGACATTTGGGTTGATTCCATGACTGTGATATTGTAAACAGTGTTGCTATAAACATGGTCATGCTTGTGCTATCAAGGTGAATTTTTGCTGTATAGGAGGTTATTCCCAAAAGTGGAATAACAGAGTCATATGGCATTTCAATCTTTAACTTCTTTAAGAATCACCAGACGACTCACTAGAGTGGTTGTATGAGCCTGCACTCCCACCAGCAATGTAGGAGAGTTCCCCTCTCTCTACATCCTCTCAGCACTTGGTGTTGTTTGTAATGTGGATTTTTGCCATCCTAACTGGGGTGAGATGATATCTCAGGGAAGTTTTGATTTGCATTTTCCTGATGGCTAATGATATTTAAAGATATTTGTTAGACATTTTAATTTCTTCCCTGGTAAAGTTTCTTTTAAGTTCCAGGGCCCATTTTTTAATTGGGCCATTGGTTTCCTTGGTGTTTAGTTTTCTAAGTTCTTTGTGCACTCTGGATAATAGCGCTCTATCATATATGTGGTTTGTGAAGATTTTCTCCCATTCTGTGGGTTGCCTTTGTTACAATCTCTTTATCTGAACAGAAGCTCTTTATTTTCACAAGATTCCATCTGTTGAGTCTTGGTTGTAGTGACTGTGCTATTGGATGTCCCTTTAGGAACTGTTGGCCTAGCCCAATCAGCTCGACGGAGTTCCCTATCCTTTCAACTATGGTTTTTATAGTCTCTGGTCTTATATCAAGGTCCTTGATCCATTTGGAGTTAATTCTTGTACATGGTGACAAGTACGGGTCCAGTTTTAATCTTCTGCATGTGGATATCCAGTTTTGCCAGCACCATTTGTTGAAGATGCTGTTCTTTTTCTATTGGATTTTTTGGGCCCCTTTGTCAAAGACCAAATGGCTGTAGTTGTGCAGGCTTATATCTGGGTCTTCAACCCTTATCCATTGATCTGTGTGTCTATTTTGGAGGCAATATCAGACTGTTTTTACAACTATGGGTTTGTAGTATAGACTAAGGTTTAGTATGGTAATGCCTCCAGTGGTGTTTTTGTTACTCAGGATTGTCTTTGCTATCCTGGGTCTTTTGTGCCTCCATATGAATTTTGAGATTGTTTGGTCAACTTCTTTAAAGAATTGCTTTGGGATTTTAATTGGTATAGCATTGAATCTGTATATTGCCTTTGGTAAGATGGTCATTTTTATGATGTTGATTCTGCCAATCCAGGAACATGGGAGGTCTTTCCACCTTCTGGTGTCTTCTGCAATTTCTTTCTTTCGGGTTTTAAAGTCTTCATTGTAAAGGTCTCTTGCTTCCTTGGCTGGGTTTATACCAAGGTATTTCATTTTTTTAGGGGCTAGAGTAAATGGGATTGTTTCTCTCAGAGCTTTTTCACTTCTTTCATTCTGGGTATATAGGAAGGCCTCTGATTTTTGCACATTTATTTTGTATCCTGCCACCCTGCTGAACTTCTCAATTAGTTCCAGAAGCTTCCTGGTGGAGTTTTTGGGATCACTGAGGTATAAGATCATGTCACCTGCAAATAGAGATAATTTGACTTCTTCCTTGCCGATTTGAATCCCTTTTATGTCCCTTTCTTGTCTTAAGGCTTCAGCTAAGACTTCAAGTACAATATTGAATAGAAGTGGTGAGAGTGGACAGCCTTGTCTAGTTCCTGATCGAAGTGGGAATGCTTCCAATTGTTTCCCATTGAGCATAATCCTTGCTGTGGGCTTGTTGTATACAGCTTTTATTTTATTGATACAGGTTCCTTCCATTCCAACCTTCTCTAGGGTTTTGATCATAAAGGGCTGTTGGATCTTGTCAAAAGCTTTTTCTGCATCTATTGAGAGTATCATGTGGTCTTGAAGTTTGGACTGGTTTATATGGTGAATTACATTTATTGATTTGCGTATGTTGAACCAACCTTGTGTGCCCGGGATAAAGCCTACTTGGTCCCCATGGATGATCTTTATGATATGTTTTTGAACCCAATTTGCTAAGACTTTGTTGAGAATCTTTGCATCTGTGTTCATCAGAGAGATTGGCTTATAGTTTTCTTTTTTAAGTGTATCTTTATTAGGTTTTGGGATTAAGACGATATTAGCTTCATAGAAGGAATTTGGTAGTGTTCCTTCCTTTGCTATTTGATGGAGCAGTTTAAGGAGTATTGGTGTTATTAACTCCTTAAATGTCTGGTAGAACTCTGTGCTGAATCCATCTGGTCCAGGACATTTTTTGGTGGGAAGATTCGAGATTACTTCCTCAATTTCCTCATATGTTATATTTAAATAATTCACAACTTCCTGTTCAATTTAGGTAAGTTTTGTTTACTTAGGAATTCATCCATCTCTTTTGTGTTTTCAAATTTCACCGAGTATAAGTTTTTGGAACATGACATTATAATTCTCTGGATTTCTTGGGTATCAGTAGGGATAACTCCATTTTCCTTTCTAATTTTGTTAATTTGAGTTTTCTCTCTCTTGTTTTTGGTTAATTTAGCTAGGGGTGTATCAATCTTATTGATTTTTTCAAAAGACCAGCTTTTTTAAAAATTTTTTATTATTATTATTTATTCAATTGTGCGTGTGTGCGTGCATGTGTGTGTGTGTGTGTGTGTATGTGTGTGTAGAACCACAGATGAATTCGGGAACCACCATGGCTCTCCTCCACCTCCTCCTTGTTTACTCTGCCCCAGGATTCACAGGCTCCGCCCTACCAGGACCAGAAGTGCAGGCCCGGCTTCTGCCCGGTGAAAAGACCAGCTTTTTGACTGGTCGATTTTCTGTATCGTTTTCCTAATCTCGATTTTGGATATTTCTCCCCTTATTTTGCTAATCTCCTCCCTTCTACTGCCTTTGGGATCAGATTGCTCTAGTGTCTCTAAAACTTTAAGCTGCATCGTTATTTATTTCTGATGTTTCCATTTTTTTGATGTAGGCATTAAGAGCTATGAACTACCTCTTAAGATAGCTTTCATTGTGTCCCAGAGATTTTGGTAAGTTGTATTTTCATTATCGTTCACTTTCAGGAAATCTTGAATTTCCTTTGCAATTTCTTCCTGAATCCAATTCTCATTCAGTATCATCGTGTTAGGTTTCCAGGAGTTAGTGTATTTTCTGTCATTTGTTGTGTTGTGGATGTCAAGCTTTAGGCTGTGGTGGTCTGATACGGTACAGGCTATAATTTCAACTTTCCTGTATATGTGGAAATTCATTTTGTGGCCCAATATGTGGTCTATTTTGGAGAAAGTTCCGTGTGCTGCTGAGAAAAATGTGTATTCTTTGGTGCATGGATGAAAAGTTCGATAGAGATCTGTAAGGTCCATTTCAGTAAGGGTTTGATTAAGCTCCAAAGTGTCTCTGTTAAGTTTTTTACCTGTTGATCTATCCCATGTTGAGAGGGCGGTGTTGAAGTCCCCAAGAATTATCGTTTGGGGGTTGATTTCTTGCTTTAGATGTTGTAGGGTTTGCTTAATGAATGTGGGGGGGGGCGTATTGGGTGCATATATGTTCAGTATTGTGAAGTCTTCCTGGTGAATTGTACCTGTGACTAAAATGTAGTATCCATCTGTGTAACTGAGACATTTTAAAATCAGCAAGCTATTCTGCAGACTCACTCTGCTTGGGATTGCCGGGACCTTGTCACGACTCTATTCTGACTGCGCCTCTTTGGCAGGGAATACCACTGGAGTGATGCTGTGGTTTTAGTGTGTTCAGCAAGGTGCCTCAGCATTTCAGTTTATTCCATCACTGGCCATGTAACACATCCTCCATGTGATGAATGTGACGACTGCCAACTGCTCCAATGTAAGCTTCCCTTTCTTTCCCTTTGCATTCTGTATTTCATAGGGAGGCATTTTGAGGCTGGGCAAACACTCAATTCTTCACCAAAGTTTTAATTTATTAATTTGTATGTTGATACCAACACGAACGCACAGATTGCTGTTTTATTCACTGCCTTCTAATCCATTACAACCATTGTTCTTCAACACTGTTCCTGTTGTGAAGGCCGCTCTGACTGGTTTATGCTGGCTTGTGTGTCTTTTCGACATGTCTTCCTTATTCATCAGACACATCTTTACATTCTGACACAAAAGCTTGCTTCAGAATTAGCTCTATTTTCTGTCTCGCATTATGGGACTTCTTCAGGGAGCACTTTAAACAGCAATAGCATGTAGTTACCAAGGTCTTAACACTGGATAAACTGTTATCTATTGGGGCGTTACACTCCAGAACTGTCCATGAATAGAGCCAGAAACTATATGTAACAGAGAGGAGAGGGGGGAGAGAAAGAGAGATCTTCTATCATCAATCTATCTTCTTTTGCCTTTTGGCCTATCTATCTATCTATCTATCTATCTATCTATCTATCTATCTACCTACCTACCTACCTATCTATCATCTATCATTTTTTTACCATTTATTTACCATCAATTTACCTGTCTATCATCTCTTGACTATCTAGCTATATTTATGTCTATCTATCTATCTACCAAGAGCCATGACTTGACACCAGTACCTAAATTTCAGTCCAACACTACAGGGATCATTCTATATTTCACAACTTTATTTTCATAATTCACTTCTCTGAAAATAAGAAATCTGGCTCCCATGATGGTTAGAATATTTGCTTACCTGTTCCACTCCTATTGCAGCTGATTCATTCCTCTCCCTTCCTGCAGGCTGTCCTTCTTAGAGTCTGCACCGCATGTATAATGGGTTTTGAATTCTTCAGGAAAGAAGATATATAAAGGGATACCCCAGAAGGAAAGAGAGGAAAGGAAAGGGAGGGAAAGAAAAAGAAGAGCAAAGTGCCACTGCCCCTTTTACCATTTACAATAATAAGACGAATGCAGGCTTAGTCCACACTCACAGCCCAGTCAATGTTCAGTTTAAAAACAAGCCAACTACCCCTAGTGCTTTAAGTGGGGAGGAATTCACCTAAGAAACTGAAAACTAACGGACTCCTCGGAGAGCACAATGGCTTCAGGCTGAGCCTGTGATCCAAGCCCTGGGCAGAGACCCCTGAATGAGCATCCTAAATATAACCCACACATCAGGGAGTGCAGGCAAGAAACGCAGCTGTTGTGACCTTGCTATTCAGGAAGCAGGAGAGTGGTCCTACCCCGGCCGATTCCTGCCGCTGTGGCAGATCACCGCCTTCTCCTGCAGCCGTCTGGGGACGAAGTTCATCCTTCTGGCCGAGGCTCTGGTAGACACTTTGGCTTTCATAGATGATTTTTTCCTTGTTTTTGGCATTTGCGTTGAACACCCGGAGGAGGTGGAGGGCGGCCCCAAGAGTTCTCCTCACCTCACTTCTTGCATTGACATGTGGCTATTCTTCTGTGAAAGGATGTGCTCTGCAAGAAACCTGTGGGAATGCTCAATTCCGTACATAAAATACTCAACATTTTTCACAGAGGTTCTAAATATAAACATTATTTACTTTTTAAAGTCAACCTTCATATTTTTTTGCGTGTGTGTGTGTGTGTGTGTGTGTGTAGAGGACACTGTGTGTGTCTGTGGAGGCACACAGGTGACTTTCAGGAATCACCCTGTATTACTCTTCTTCTTACTGCTTTGCTCTGGGATTTCTAGGCTCTGCCCTCCAGGGCCAGAAGTACAGCTGCTGCCATTTCCACCCAGCGTTTTTATGTGGGATCTAGGATCTGAACTCAGGTCCTTTGGCCTTTGAGGCAAATGTTTTAACCCCGAGCCTTATCTCCAGTCTAATCTTCATGTTTTCTAGTGATGTGAAAGCAGAAAATGCAACCAGCAACATCTCCAGGCCTCGTCCATGGACTGTAAAGCTAAACTTGCATCAGCCTCCTTTGCTGCACCCTTATCTAGAAATGCCGACAACCGGCAGCCTAATTGATCTCCCCACCACTGGCTTCTGGAGGATACACCATCAGCCTCTTCGTTTCTGTCCTTTTTGCCCTAGTTTCCTGCCACTCACTTTAACCCCTCTCAAATTTATTTTGTTGTAGGACTTCCATCTACTTTCTGCAAACATGTATAGATCTACTCACTGTTGACAAGAAACCATAGCCCTGTTTGAATTCACTGGCCATGGAACTGCCACTCACTGGCAATGGAACTGGTACCCAGATGGTTTGAATAGGATTGCCGGCTGATGAGGTAAAACCATGGGTCCCAGGCACAAGAGGGTTAAGATATGTCTTGTAATATATGTGGAGATTCTCATGAGATTACCTGACCTTTACAGGCTTACAGCCAGGGTGGGAGCAAGACCTTAGGCAAAATTCAGTGTTACTTGAGACACTCTGTACACAGGAATGTCATCTCTGTAGACAACCTTCATAGCAAATTCTGTTAACTGTGTTGCAATCCTTGATTCTCAGCGGTGAGAGGCTCCAACCAGACTCCAGTGTGAAGGGTTCTTCTCCCATCCCGTGTCTCCTTAATTTCCCCGTTTTTCTGTCCTACCTCAGGGTGGCTGGTATGGAGCACAGAGAATCAGCTGTTCCATAAAGGCACGAGCGATGGCAGAGGATAACAAGGTGTGATCACTCAGCCCCTTCCAGAGGCCCGGCAAGACTAAGGACAAGGTCTTTCATTGGACTTGGCTGGGTATCACAATCTTGCCTCATTTCTTTCCAGCCCCAGACTCATTTTTCTAGTCCCCTCCTATCTTTCCCTGGAAACAAGTTCCTAAAGTTCACTTTCATGGGAATCCAGCAGGGCTGATTCCAGTTGAGAAGGGAGTCTATCCTCTCTGCTTCTTTTCCAGCAGCATTTTACAAGGATGAATACATACACTCATGCCTCTGTTTCTATTGGTAAAGGTTTACTTAAGAGTTGCCATTTTTATTTAGAGAGCCTATTATCATATGTTGCAGCTGACATCAACACTTGCAAAATGAAAGGACACTCTAACAAGAGTCTCAATTTGCACATGATTTTCTCTTTTAGAAGGTCTTGTTTTTCCAACTAGCTGATAAGATGAAAAGTCTTTCATGTTCTATGGAAAGAAAATAATACAAAGCTAAGCCAAAAATTGAATGCTATTTCTAACTTATCCAATTAGCAAAGACTTTGAAAATTGTCTTCCTCAATCCCAGCAAAGGTGAGGTGAGATGCACTTATCCCCTGCAGGTGGGAGTGCAAATTGGTACCACCCTCCAGAAAAGCAATTTGTCAAAATATGCCAAGAATCAGAAAATCGTCACAACCCTTTAGTTAAGTTTATACATTTTCAGAAATCTAACCTAAAGAAAATAATTTGAAGTTTGGATAAAGATTTACACACTAAGGCACTTGTCACTCACCACTGGAAATAAGCTAAATGTTCACAAGACTGCAATAGTTGAAGAAACGAAGAATTCTAATTGAAGAATTCTATGTGATCATGAAAAGAATGTTTTCTAATATGTAAGTGTTTTTAAAAGCACTTTAATGAGTTGCACATACCATTTAGAAATAGTATTTCAATTAAGTAGGAAAACATGTATCTTTAGGAAATATAGCAAAATGTAAAATAAAAGTAAGATTTTCCTCACTCTATCATTTTTTTTGCTTTGGGAAAATGCATATATAGGATGATAACCTTTCTTGCTGGCTTTTTTATCTTTCTTTCTGTCTGTTGTGTCAACGCTCTCAGCAATAAGTATGTGTGACCTTACTCATTAGCCCACTGCCAGCTCTTCACCTTTTGGGTTTCAAGGACACAAGCTGTTGAACTCAACTTGTTTTCTTTTCGTTTTGGTTGTTGTTGTTGTTGTTGTTGTTGTTGTTTTCATCTTCATAACACTGTGGCAGGAAAGCAGGGATATGAAGATAGAAGGAAAGATAGAAGGATGTCAGGGTTATCATGAAAGAATCCAGCTGACAAAACATAACCCCTCCCCCCACCTGTGCTGTCTGTGGCAATCAAAGCAAGCACAGGAACAGCCCATCCCGCCCAAACAGGACAGAAGGCAGGTGCTATGTAGATGACACATGAAAGGTCGTGACACTGCTGATCCAAACTTCTGAGAGCTTATCTTTCCCCAGCACCACCAACCAACCCACTCCGATTCTCAGGACTCTCTCTCTTTCTGAATAGACTGTCTCTGCTTCTATTGCTAGTCTTGTGTCTGTGGAGGAATTCCTTGGGACACAAGAACCTCAAAACTCAGCAGGTTGCCCCTAGATTCAGATCTACATCTACAATAGCTCCTCCTTTATTTCTGTGCGTGTGTGTGTGTGTGTGTGTGTGTGTGTGTGTGTGTGTGTGTGTAGGTGCCTGCATGTGTGTATGTGTATTCACAAGTGTACGGGGACATGAAGTTCATGAATCAACCTTGATTGCTCTTCTGCCTGATTCTTTTTGAGGCACAGTCTCTAACCAAACCCAGAGCTTCTGATAGGTTAGTCAGGATAACCAGCTTATTCCAGGGAGTTCTTATCTTTGCCTTCTGAGGCTGAAATTGCAGTCATTTTACCTGGGTTCTGGGACCTGAACTGAAGGGAAATACTAGCAGTGATTAAGATAAGAAAATAGGAAGCAGGGAGAAGCGGCGCCAACAGCAATGGAACGGATTTTTATTTGAGCCTAGAAAGGAACCCCCTTTCCGTACACAGCAATGACCACAGTGGACATGAGTTAGGCAGGAGAGTGGGGGTTTGGGCAAAGCTTTCATAGCTTAGAACTGGGGGAAAGGGAAAAGGTAATGGAACAGGAAATGGGGTGGATTTTGCAGCCACAGTTTATCAAATTGTTTAATCTCTGCGCAGTGTGCAGCTGGAATGTTGGCTGAGTCCTTGTGTATTTTTCCCGCTAAGGTTCGATGCTGGGTAACAGATTCCCTAGAGTCACCCAGACAAACAGTTTCCAGTTCTTTTGCTAGGACTGCAGGTACCTTAACCAATTGGGCCATTTCTCCAACCCCCCTCCCAAGGCATTTTTCTTGTAAACAGTTAATCAAAAAAAAAAAAAAAAAAAAAAAAAAACGATAAACAAAAACAGGAGAGTTCTACCCAAGCTCTCTTTGTGTCTGTCTTAACAGTTTTCGTCCCCAGTGATGGTTCTGTTCACAAAGAACATTTGCATGGTTTTAAACACATCCTTCCGGTTCTAGTGCCCTTTCTATCACAAAAACCATGGGAAATATCTCGTTTTCCCTGTAGTTCACTGATGATGGCCTGCTGCCCCTTTGCATATGTCAAGAAAGTGAGGAGGAAGTAAGTTAGCAAATAGGAAATGCAAACTTGGCACTGGAGGAGAAGCAAAATGGTAAGTACAAGAATATGTGTCTATAAGGTGAAAATCTGAACCCTATTGTCATTATCACACCACAGAATGTGACTATTACAAAGATATCCGTCATCTGTTCCTGTTTACTACTTCCTAGTCATCAGTTATCTTTGTATCAATATAATACAAAACATAATATAAAACAAACTTCTCAGTGGTACATTCCCAAACTTCTAAATAAGTTCTCTGGGCCCAGGACTTCCTATGCCACTCCAGAAATAATAAAATAAATAGTCAAATAGTTTTTTTTTAAAGATTACAATGAAAAATATTGACTTTTCTAATTCTACAGTTATTGAAACTATCTTGATTTTCTTTTTAACAATGCAAACATTGGCATTAAAAGCTTTAGATGTGATGATAAATAAGAGTGTCACCAGTGCTTGAGAGGCAAAGAACAACAGAGGAGGAAATTGCCCTCTGACATACTCAGGTAGTAAGTCCCTGAGGTTGGGGGGAGGGGGTCACTTGAAAGAAAGAGGATTAGGGAAAGGATAAGATAAGCCCAGGAAAATGAGCTGTTGTCTGGGTAGCCTGGAAGTCAGCAGCTGCCTTTTAAATATGGCCCAAAGGGAAAAGCAGAGAGAGAGAGTCCTGAAGGGGGACTTGAGAGATTGAGGGGCGACGAAGGAGTCGCATTCAAAAGGCCCTGGGAAGCCATCCAAAGAACTAGACACCAGTTAACAAGGCCCTAGTGGTTGCTAAGAGCAAGGATTTGGCCTGAATCTGCAGACAAGGCTTGGAACACTACAGGAAAGAACAAATAATCCCAATAATGAGCATTCTAAAATCAATCTAAAATTCAATTGTCTGATCCTGTGGAGGAGAAAGAAGAGAAAGAAAGAAAGAGATTTCTTAGGGGGTCAGTCCTATATTACATCACTCTAATCAATCTAAATCAGCCTTGGTTGGCAGGCAGGGGCCAATGTGGTTAGTCTTTGACATAGCAGTTTTTGGTGGTAACTCTTTCTTTGGTCTCCTTTGGTTTGGTTTTGCATGACGAAAAGTAGAGATGGTTTCAAAGTTGCCCAAAAGTCTAAGTGATGGCTATCTCTAACAATACTCTAGGTAGAGGCCCACAATATGCTACTTTCAGCCTGAGGTGTGTTAACTATAGGAAGGGGCCTCCAATCCATGGGTGTGTGATGGCACTTACTGCCTTTCCCAGGCTGCTTAAGGGTACTTGTCTGTAATCTGGAAATAATTTATCCTTAAAGAGAATATTAAGCCCAAGATGTTATTCTGCAGGTTATAGGGAAGATTAAGAAAACTGCTTGACCCCCTTGAGTGTTTTCCGCGTCTTATCAGTTCACCTCTCACATTATCCAACCTACAGAAAGAGGGAGCCCAGCAGAGCTGTGAGCAAAGGGGAGCTCACCCTGTGCTCCCATCTGTCTTTGTGGTCACAGCAGTTAGCTGAGGTTCACAGCTGACATTTAGCTCCTTGATCCTGTTTCCCTCAATAGACCCCACCCGCAAAGGGAAAGAAGTACATTTGTGGCAGGGATGGGAAGCAGGTGAGAACTGACCCAAGTCTTTGCAACTGGGTGTGACTCCCAGAGTCTGGGGCTAATGGGTAGCCAGGAGGTGGCAAATGAACAGGGTATCAAGAACCATGAACAAAAGATACGGGAATAGAGAACAAACAGAGCCAGTAAGGTGACCCTCATCTGGCAGTCCAGCGGTTTCCCCTAGGATACACTCCTCGTTCCCCACCCCACTGAAGGAGCCAGGAGCCCCTCAGGAATCCCATTAGTGGCTTCCTGCCATCATTATCTACCAGAGAGGCACCTGCAGCAGAGGCCTTGCTGAGGAAATGGTTGTGGAGTTAATTGTGTGGGAGTCAAGGAAGAGAGACCGCTCAGCTGGAATTCTCTGAAGCTAACTTTCTCTAAAGATTTGGCTTTTTCCACAAATGATAGAGGAAAGTGAGATGTAGAACCCATTTATCTCCTTTCTAGCCCCATTTTCATGTTGCGAACATTATCCAGGATGCTCATGCTGGCTTGGCTGCTCATGTACTTGGTGTCTATGGCAAAATACTAGAGACAAGATCATTTATGAAAAACGAAAGCTTAATTCTCACAGTCCTGGAAGTTAAAACAGATCTGAGGGAATTGACAGTCCAAGATCAAGTTGCTGGGAGACTCAGAGTCTGGGGAGGGCCTGGTCACGATGGCTGATGATGGGGCCCTGGCGGCACATCCTAAAAGGTAGAACGTTGTGTTCTCCCAAGAACACAAGGGCAACAAGAAATGACCCTGCTCTCTGTGTCCCCCATGAGAACTCACCTCCATGAGCAAACTACTTTCTAAAGCTCCTCTCTTAAAGTATCGCAATGGACACTGTTTCTATAGATGAGTTGTGGAGATTAGCTAATATGGGCTACCAAATATTTCATGAAGTCACATACGGGACACAAACGCTGAGTCTCATCTGTCACAGTTACTCTTCTCTGCTGCTGTGAGACAACACTCAAACTCCAGGGAAGAAAGGGGGTTTTTAATCTGGCTTATGGTTATATAATCCATTGTGGCAGAAAAGGCATGGCTGACTGGCAGAAGCTGGAGGAGGCTTAGGTTACTGCAAGCATCATAGAGTCCAAGAGTTAGCTACAAACTACAAACTACAGAGCTGACTAGTGGAAGTAGGGCGGGGCTAACCAACCTCCAGGTCCACCCCTTGGGGTGTGCCTTCCTCCAACAAGGCTCTGCCTCCTAAAGTTGCAATAGCCTTTCCAAACATCAGCTCAGGATTCAAACACGCGAGGCTGTGGGAACAACTTGCATTCAAAGCATGGCGCCATCCATGCTCTCTGAGAGTTTAAAGTCTTGTGGCAGGTCCTAAGATCTATACCTAAGATCAGTCTGTAAGGTAGAGCACAGAGTCTAGATCGGGGAGTAAAGGGGTTCCCGTGCTCTGGTCGAGCGTTGTTTGGCCAAGAATGGATGGGAACCAGGAACCAGGAATGAAGGCGCAGTACAGGTACTCTGGAAAGACAAGCAGCCAAGGAAGCTTAAACATGGGATGTAGAACCCAAAGCAGGGCAGTGACACCTGACCTTCAGCCACCATTCTGGTCCGGACTACTTAAAAAATGGACCCTGAGACTTGAATCTCCCCCAGAAAGCTCAAACTTGCGGTAGAGAGGTACCAGTGTGAGGAGGAATTAGTCCCCAAGAGGTTTTACATATCTCTGACAACTGGTCAGACCACTTTGCAGGACAGTGGACAGAACACACCTGGAGCAGAACTGTTAGTCATGCACTTCTCCTGTTTCCCCTGTTATTTAAATTCTGCCTCTTCTGACAAACTATGAAGAGGAAGCAATTAGACTAGAATAAGCTTATTCCCAACACAACCATATTAAATAAATTTCCTTTGTCTGCTTTTCACCGTCAATTTGAATATGTATTAACTTAGTGAGAGCAGGTGACCAAACCTGAGGGACAAACTTGGACCTTGTGGTTTGCAGCAGATGGGACCAGGGGAGGGGTAGAAAGTTCCTGGGTGTGATGCTGAGCTGGAAGTTCTGAGTCTTTGGAAGACCATAGTAAAAAGCTTGGGCTTCCTTGCTTTCCTTCTCAGTAATAGTCTTCTTTCAAAAACAATGAGTAGGAAGGTCAGCATTACTGAACATTGTTGAAAATTAAGAAGTGTCTTCTTTCTTTATTGGGAGGAGAGGGAGGTCAATGGGAAGTTAATCTGCCTTCTCATAGGATTTTTATCTATTATGGGGGGGATGAACCCAAAGCCAGCCACACTACACAAACACTTTAACAATGATAACCATGCCCAAATTTCACAGGTACATGGATGCTTGTTGGCCCAAAGTCCTGCATCTTGCCAGTTTGCTGTGATGACAGCTGGGACTTAGCTCACAGCACCCTAGGTCCCCTTGTGTGCTCCCGAGAGCTGCCCTGCCTCTTCACTGCCCATGGACTGCAGTGTCTGTGCGTACTACGCCAGAATCATCCAATATCAAAGCAAGAGTGGGACTCATGCTTTTAGAATTATGTGTTGTGAATATTCCACAGTTTTTGGTCCCTATATGAGGAGCAAAATCTTAGTAGTTTTTCATACTAATGCCTCACTTCTACACAGTCTGATTGCAAAGAGAGAAAAGGAAAGACGTTGACCTTTTGCAGTTTTTTTTTAAGTGCATTTTATAGTCTGCATAATAAGGCAGTGGCTGTTTTGGTGATATTTTCTTCTGTAATCGATGTTGGAGATGGCCTCAACTACTGACTTGTGATGGAATTTTATTTGATTTACATTTTTACATTTACAAAGCAATTTTCTCTGGCACATTATTTTTCTTGCACGTTGCACTGAAACATGATGTAAACAAGTAGATTACACTGATAAAGAACAGAAAATATATTAAAATAGAATAGAATCTGAATAATTAAACTTTTTTTAAATAGCCTGGGTCAGTATGTCCTTGGTTTTAAGAAAGTTTCTTTCTGTGTAATATAGATTCTCCTCACTGGGAAAATAGAGATTATAAGCATGTGCCACCCATAAAGTAATTTTAGTATGTTTAGAAACTAAATGATATAAAATGCTAATAATTATGAAATAGCTTTGTAAATTGGAAAAACATAAAAGTAGAGAAAGTTTCCTTTAAAATATCTATCTTGATGTTGGTGATTTCATCTAGAGGTAGAGTGCTTACTAAGCAAACACAAGACTGTGGGTTCTGTCCCAGCACCAGAAACAAACAAGCAAGCTCACAAACCACCCATGAGTTTCTTCTCAAACTTTCCCAGCATGCTCTCATTCAGGAAGTTCTTACTGAACCTTGGCTTCAGTCACAGAGCTGGGAGCTTAGGATAAAGCAATTTATCACACCAAATGGATTTTCCTTCCTAGAACTGACATATCACCAGCTTGATAGGGAGTGTTTATGTACACATCTGTAGACTCACATATGCATGCATATGCATATTTGTTGTATTTAAACATACCTTCTTCTGACTTGCTAATGTAATCACATCATTGCAATTTTGGCTGATGATTCTCAGTGAATTTAAGTATTATTTTATGATTTGGCCAGTTATATTTCTTTTTCAAGCTCTTTGACAGCTTCACATATGTGCATGAGTGTGTATCAGCCTAAATTTCTACTTAACAATTTGCTATTCCTGTTTCTTGCTTTAGCCTTAGTGATATTCTTATCAGCATGACTTGTACATCATGTTGTATTTGCTGAAAAAACTTCCCTGGTTCATATGCTCATATCCAAAACCTCCACCATGAGAATTTAGAGGAGTACAGAATCAGTCCTCATCAATCTTTTCTTTCTGATTTCCAAACAGAAATTATTTCCCAGCATTCTACTACCCTGAGTCCAAAGAGAAAGGAGACCATTTTTGAACCCCTGTTTCTATGACAATTGATTCATATATGCATATTAGTTGTCATATCACTTCCTAGATCGTAAAATAGGATCATAGTATACCATCTTATAACCAGTATGTTATCTTTCTCAAAATGATAAATATGTTATCATGTCAAGACATACTTATAAAATCATTTTTGTTGGCTATCTATGCAATTTATGTTCCCACAAGTGATGAATATTTATATTTATTTCAATTTTTGCTACTCTGATTAAAAATGAGATAATCTTCTTGCATGACGACATTCTCTAAAATAAGGCAGGTCTTTATGCAAGCTGGTAGGAGACTGCTTTGGAAGAGATAGCACTTTTCACCAGGATCAGGACACAAGCTGAGACTAGCAAACTGGTGGGAAGACAGGCAAGAAAGTGGCACTGGTCCTTGCCCTCTGCTCTTTGCTGTGGACGTGGGGTACTAGTTCCCTCAGCTCCACATGCTGGCCACTCTCCTGCCAAGATGGACCATAACCTGGAGCTGTGAGCTGAGTACACCCTCATTCTCCCTTAGGTTGAGTGGACCACGCATTTACGAGCAACATGATAGGAAGAGCTCTCTCTCTGTCTCTCTCTCTCCTCTCTTTTCCTCTCTCTCTCTTGTTCTCTCTCTCGCATGCATACACACACATACACAGAACCACACACACTGTTTTCTCATGTAATTCCTTAAAATACTTTTATGAAGAGAATTTAGGTTAAAAATTAGATTTTTTAAAATACATGTTACCAAGCTAATCTCCAAGTCCCACGTTTTGTGAGAGTTGGGGCTCTGTAGACCACAGGGAACCCAGATCCCTTGACATGGAGCATGCTTGCAGCTGGGTTCAAGAGAACCAGGCCAGGCCCTGCTAGCGAGAGGATTCAATCAGACGCCCATTCAATCGTTTATTCAGCAAACACAGGAAGGCTTACTACAAACTCGATGTGAGTCTCACAAACAAACAGGCAAAATTTAGTGCCCTCGCAGAGCTTCTTTATATTCCAGTGGGTGAAACAGACAATACAAAAGTAAATGAGATAAAAATGTGGATTAAGTTAGAAAAACTTGGGGAAACAAAGCTGCAGAAAATGGACAGGGAGGGCTAAACTGAGAGGTATTTGAGTTAGACTTGGGTGAGCAGCCAAGGGCTCTTTGTCGGAAGAGTCTGAGGGGAGACCAATGTGGGAAAGGAAGATGGGAGTAAAGACACTTAGATAAATGCGTTGGGAAAGCAGCAAGAGGACCAGGGGGTCTTCAATGAGGGAGGGAGCCAGGCCTGCTGGATGCTGGGAGCAAAGCAAGTGGAGAGGCCAAGAGGAAGGGCTGAAAGGGGAGCTGGTGACAAGCAGGATTGAAAAGCCGCAGGACGAGGAGAAAGAGCTAGTTCCTCTGTCTGCACTCTAAAGGACTCAGGGAATGGAAAAGAGCCTTCCTTGAAGAGGCACCAGCCACCAGAGGAAAGCCGGATTCCAGTGAGGGGAGTCCTTCCCACAACAGAGAAAGAGAACAAATGAAAAGTCCGCTGCCAGTGCCAGGGAATGTGAGTGCCAGCCTGTACGCGGACAAGAAGATGGACTGGGAGAGGCGCAGAGCAGGAAGGACTCGAGAAGGAGGGAGAGGGAACTGGCTATGAGCTATCCGGGAAGCTCCATGGACTCCTGTGCATATGGACATCTGCCCGGACAGTGTGGACGCCTATCTGGGGCAGTGTGGACGCCTATCTGGGGCAGTGTGGACGCCTATCTGGGGCAGTGTGGATGCCTGCCTGTGTCGTGCAGCAGGAGAAATGCTGGTTACCAAGAGGCAGGGTGAGAAGTGAGCAGAAGGAAATGGAGTGATCAGCAGGAGCAAGTGGGGACAGGGGAGGCTGAGTGACTGAAGTGCCCAGTGACCACTGAGCCTTGCGGCCGCACATTCTCTAGGTCCTAACACAACAGTTTCAGTTTCGTGTTGAAAGTCCAAAGAGACATGTTCAACTGAAAACTTTAGACAAATTAAATTTTGCAGCATGTAACTGAGCAGCAAATGATCTTCAAATTGGACCTCCTTCCCGGAGAACTGCACTGAGTGATGTGGCAGGAAATGGGTGATGTGTAGGACATGAAAGTGAGGTACAGAACTCCTCATTCCTAACTCTGCATTTGGCTCATCTGAATAAGGTCTGACCATCTGGCCACCTGTAACCGAAGGAGCCCCGCAGTTGTGAATGGCGAAAGCACAACCATTTGCTGTAGAAAGTACTCCTGGGGTGACTTTGCATTTACTTTACCACCAGTAAGATTCTAAATAATTACATAGGGCAAAGTACAGCAGCATCCTTGGGAGGGGGTTAGTTTAACAGTTAAGAAGTTGACACTGGTGAAGATCAAATGACTTCATGTGGCTTTGATGTAGACCATTTCTAAAAACAGAATGAGAGAAAGAGAAAGCCAAGATCTTGGGAAGATTTTTAAAACATTTGAGAGATTCCAATTTTTAAAAAGCCTTTTGCATATGCCTAAGTACCAAGTTTGCTGAGAAATGAAAAACAGGCAGTCAAAGATCAAAATATTACTTACAACACTTCTGGTAAGTGGACTTATTTCTATTAACTAAAATACAATTGATAATATTTTACAAAGCAGTCACTACACTTACCATCTCATTCTAACACTGCTCGATGGTTGCACACCTGCGGTTTTAAGGATCTACAAGGAAGGACTAGAACATGGGCCCCCTTAAGTAGCTGCAAACCAAGGATTAATGAGAAAGAACAGCAGACCCAAACTAGGTTTGTGATTAGTGTCTCTCAGAAAATTGATACTGACCATATGTGCCAAGGTTTTTTGTTGTTGTTGTTGTTCTCTCGAGCCTCAACCTCTCCTGTCTTTAAAATCTTCCCAAGATCTTGTCTTTAGAACTGTCATCCAAAATGATTCACATTCATTCCTTCTCCCCTGGAGTGAGTGAGGAATCTTTCCCTATAGGACACTACATGCACCACGTCTGTCCATTCACAGCATGATCAGAAAACACTGCCTGTACCAGAGAGACTGGGAGACTCTCAGTGGTTTGCAGGTGGCGAGATGAGAGTCTCATGGAATTAGCCAAGTCTAGTCCAGTCAACATTAGCCAAGGCAGAAGATGGGCAGAGAATGATGGATTCGGTTTGAGAGATAGATTTTTTCCTCTTCTCATTGTTCCTATTTCTCAGTGAAATAGGAAATGAGGCTATCAACTAAAAGTGAGAAGAGAAGAACAGGTTTGAAGGGACCAAAGGTGTGAAATAATTCTTTCAAAGAGTGAGAAAGTAAATTGACCAGAGACACAAAGGAAATTGTCTAGGCTGTGCTGAGGGCTGTAAAGTGCAGTGAGTCTGTGAAGATGTGACAGATGTTTTCTTCTGGTACTATGCTCTTCACAGGGGTGAGGAGAGAGAAGGTGGGATGTTTCATTTAACCAAGGATATGTTTTTGCAAAGTGGGTCTAATGGGAAAGAGAAGGGGAAAGAGTTTTAGGTTGTAGCAAGGGGGTGACAATGTAGCAATGGAATTTAATTCAAGAAGCACAGATGAGAAGGTATGTGGCAAGAGGAGAAAGAGCTATGGACCATGGGCAGAAACTCCTTTTGGGTCAGAGTGGCTTACGGTTGAAATACTAGGTGAAATGTGCTAGCATATATATTTTTAAAATTGTCGTTTTTCTTTGAGACTGGCCAAACTGGCCAACAAACTCACATTTATCCAAGGATGACCTCAAACTTCTGATCCTCCTGCCTCTACCCCCTGAATACTGAGATCACAAGGTACACCACCATACTTGTTTTTATGGGGTGCTGGGGATCAAAATCGGGGCTTGATTGAGCCCGGCCCTTGTTGGCATATTTAAGCTTGACAAATGGAGATGGTGAAGTAAAAGATGAGAGTGCAGAGCTGAGGAGGATGGATAGTAGGACAACATGCTAAGTAAGTCGGGGATCTGAAAGGACCCATCATTCGATGGACCATCTTCCTAATTATTGGCGCCAACACAAATGACCTTGGGAACAGTGGCAGAGATCACCACCCACCTTCAACGAAAGACCTGAGAAGAGGTGCCAGAAGGAAGAGTGAAAGGTTGTAGCAGTTACTCTTCTCCATTACTGTGAGACGAGACTCAAAGTCAAGTAATTTAAAGGGAGAAAGGAAGATTTATTCTTCACAGTTCCAGAGTAGATATACAAAACATATGGTTAGTGGCAGAAGCTAGAGAAGACCTGGGTCACATCCATCATCGAGACTGAGAACTCCTGCTGCAAAATCAAGAGCCAACTCACTAGCAGAAGCAGGAAGGTACTAACCAATCTCAAGTCCCCCCCCCCATGACTGTCTTCCTCCAGCAAAACTCTGCCTTCTAAAGATGCCATGACTTTCCCAAACAACTAAAGATTCAAATACATAAGCCTTTGGGGGACAACTCACATTTCAAACCATGAAACAAGTCATGCAATTAACATCCCATGCTTTAAGATGTTCAGATATTTGAGAGAAAAGAACTGGGAAATCCACAATGAATAATAAAGACCAATCACATCTCTTGGTCCATGAGTAGCACTGCCCAAATACAAGTAGATATAAGGAAAGCAGCATCCTCCTTTCTAAGGTAAACCTGGTTAGATAGATGATAAGAGATAAGAATGAGACTGAGGATCTAGGACCTTGTGCCAGAGGACAAAAGCATCACAGGTGTGGGGAGAGGATTTGAGAGGGGGGCTGAGACTGATTACAGACTTCTTGGTTATAATGGGTTATAATAGACAGTGTCTGATGGTAACGGTGGTCATCTTACATTGTACTATAGAAATCTGAAAAGTTCCTCAGTTACTCTTATCTGTCGCTATGACAAGCAACTTAAGGGAGAAAGGGAGATTTATTCAGTTTACAGTTCCAGAAGGGAGATATAGTCCATTAAGGTGGAAAAGGCGTGGCTGACTGGAATAAGCTAGGGGCTAAATCACGTCCTGTGTGTAGGTTGAGAGCTGCAAGACTTCCAGCTGCAAGAACAGAACTCTCCCAGAAGTAGGATGGAGCTGATCAATCCCAAGACCCACTCCCTGTGACTGCCTTCCTCCAGCAAGGCTCCTCTTCTTAAAGGTACCATGACTTTCCCAAACAACTGAAGATTCAAACACATGAGTCTGGGCGGGATGGGGGGGGTAACTCACATTTCAAACCATGACACTCAAGTATATGGACCGAATACTTTACTCATTTATATCTGGAATCTCTTTGATGTTCTGGTCTACTTAGTCCTTTTGATGGAATATATTATGCTGCAGGCTTTCATTTATTACTCTGGACTTGATGTTATTGAATCCTTGACTGACCTAGTGAATAGGAGAGAAACACTGGCATTCTCCTTTTATTTCCAATCAAAGTAAAATTTACTCTTCTTTTGATGTTGCAGAGCCCTAGGCTGGGACAGTGGCTCCGTGATGAAAGTGTTTGCCACACAAACAAGAGGACCCAAGTTTGCCCATCAGCGTTCACGAGCCACAGGACTTGCTGGCCACTCAATCTTGTCTATTCAGCAAATTCCAGGTTTGGAAAGAAACACTGTCTCAAAAACAGCTTCTGAAGAACAATACCCAGGGAAGGTTGACCTAGAGCCTTTATACTCATGCACCAACAAGTACAGATGTATACTTGTGCATGTACACTTAAAGATTTCCCACAATCCTCTACCAAAATTTCTCATAATTTTTTAATTGCTTTGTGAATTTCTCTTAGTTACAACTCGTACAACTTTCTATTACACTGCAGTACCCAATACTGTCCTTTATAGAGAGAGACCCTGAAATCAGTATATGTGGGAAGTGTGGGTTTTAAAAGAATCAACAGGGGCTGGAGAGATGGCTCAAAGGTTAAAGCTCTGCCTCCCAAGCAGAAGGACCTGAGTTCAAATCCAAAATCCCATTTAAAAACATGAGGTGGAAATGGTGTTGGCCTGCAATTCTGGCCCTGGAAGGTGGAGCCTGGGAAACTCCAGAGCAAAGCACAAAAGAGGTAGAGCAGTCCAGAGTGATTCCTGAAGTCACCCTTGGACCTTCATGGGCATACATGTGTTCTCTTCTACACACACATACACACACACACACACACACACACACACACACACACCAATAAAAATAAAAGTAAAGTATTTCTTAAAATAAATTTTAAAGCAATAAATAAAAGAGTCCACATTCTGGAATCATTTCACCTCCTACTGCGTCCATGAGGTTGAACAAGTTACTTGCTTCTGTATATGGTCATATCCTCTCTGCCTAAGCTGCTGAGTCTGTAAGAAGTGAAAGAATGAGAAACAGCTTTGGAAATGCTTTGAAAGCTGATTGTAAGTAAGCTCATTCAAAATTGAATTTAAAAACTTATTATTCATACTGAGACAATTTGATAATTTGCAGGAAGCACTCCATTATGTGCCTGACAATTATTTTTTTGACTCAGACATATCTGTAACTGAAAAGGCTGTGTAGGACGCGCGTGGTAATTGGGTTCTCTCAAGCTGCCTCCCTCAGCGTCAAGCCCTGCTGAGGGAAGCAGCCAAGAAAAGGGACTGCATCTTCAGTTTCTACTCTGCAGATTGTTCTGTGGCTTTCTATCACACCTGAAATCCTCACCTTGCTAATTTAGTCCCCGGAGTTAAATATTGTCTTTATTCTTTGGGCTCTTGTTTCAAAGAACATGCAGGATCTCACAGTATAATACGTTTGACTTGGATTTGAATCCCCACTCTATGATGTAGTGATTCTATGAATGTTACTGTGTTTCCTAATCTTTTAATTGTCTGTAAGATAATATTTATTAAGGTTATCATGCAGCTACAGTAACATATACAGTATGTATAAGAGTACTTGGTTCATGCTAATCAGGTATGTTAATGTATTTAAATAACTACAGCATTGAGAAGAATAGATAAAATAGAAAAGACAGATACAGAGAATCAACAGATTCAAAAATTGGGGGGAAGAAAAATGATAAAATAATCAGATCTATAGGAGATTGGCCAAAAAAAAATATATCAAGGATGCACATACAAGAAATACTAGAAGGCAGACTAGAATTAGACACCAACGCGATGAATTCAATTAGAGAATATTGGCAAAAATATAAAGCAAATATATTTAGAAACATAATAGATACACTTCAGGGGAAAAACAACAAAAATTAGCAAGTTTGGAAAGAAACAGAGAATTCACATCATAGCTGAGAATAAGGAAGTAACAGGGTATAGTACCTCCATTCATCAACGACACCCTCACATGTGCAAGCAGCACCAAAGCTTATCTGAAAGACAAGACTGATAAGAAAAGAATAGGTGAGAAACAGAGGCTTCACATTAGAAATGTTTGTCTATAAGAGTAATGAGAAATAAAAAGAGGAAGGAGGGAAGAAAAAAGAGAGGGAAGGAGGGAAGGAGAGAACAGGGGAGGGAGGGAGGAAAGAGGATCCAAACATTCAATAAACATCCCTCCAAATATATCCATCTCTCCAAATGGATTTGTAGATTAAATGAATTCTTAGGAAGTTGTTAGTAGAAGTTGACAAGTTGATTCTAAAAGTAATGCAAGTGAGCAAAAGATTAAGAATCTCTGTGCTCTTAAGAAAGAGTAACAAGGTACTGAGATGACAAGAATCATGACTTATTGCAAAGCGTTAATAGTCACACACAGGTCTTGGTATAAGTGCAACAAATGACCCGTGGACTACACTAGAGATCACAGAATGTATTGCACAAGTGGGGGGCATAGATTGTACAATAACTACCAAGGTGGTGAGGCACTTCATTATGGATGGAATTGTGTGCCCCTCCCCTGAATCATACTCCAGCCCTATCTCCCCCAAATCATACTCCAGCCCTGCCCCCCCCAAGTCACTGTATTTGGAAATAGGGCTTCTAAGAGTAACAAAGCTCAATGAGTGCAGAATGACAGGCCCTTGACTGAACAGGATGGGAATGGCTATAATAGAAACTGGCCATGCGAGATCACTGCAAGACAACTGAGGTGTACAAGCTAGGAAGGGGAGCACCGACAGAAACTAGCTCTGTACCACCTTTGATCTTAACAACCTCCAGAATTGGGAGGAAATATATTTCTGTTGTTTAACAGGCACAGTGTGCAACATTTGATTGTGTGTAGCCTGAGCAGATTCAAAGACTCTTGGTCATCCAAATGAAAAGAAACCAACCAAACAACAGAATGGTTTCCTATAAATAACAAAAACCATAACAGGAGCCAGAGAGATGGCACAAGGGTTGACTGTGACTTGCAAGTAGAAGATCCTGAGTTTTAATCCTCAATCCCATGTAAAAACACCAGGTGGAAATGGTGGCAGCCTGTACTACCAGCCCTGGAAGGTGGAGTCTAGGAAACTCCAAAGCAAAGAGGAGGTAGTACAATCCAGGGTGATTGCCAAAACCACCCTTGGACCTCTACAGACACACACAGTGCCCTCTGATACACACAGACACACACACAAAGACACATACACACACAGAGACACATGTAAAAAATTAAAAATAAAATATAACAAAATAAAAAATATATTACAGACAATGACACAAAAACAAAACTTAAAAATTTTTAGTAGAGAAAATAAGAGAAGAATTTAAGGATCTTAAAATTAGGAATAATTCCTTTAAAATGTCAGGAAAATGTTAATCATAAACTAAAATATTATCATGGTACTGTATATCTGTTCTCCAGGACTTAGGAGGCTGAGACAGAAGGATAACAGGACGGAGTTATTGAGTAAGGTCCACACCAACCTGAGATGCGCAGCAAGGCCAGTTTCAAAGGAGTAAATAAATAAGTAGATAATAGATAAGCAAACATTGAAATGCAGAAAGGTTTCATAAAAAAAAATTAAGGACATCTAGTTCATGGAAGCAGAAGAAGATGCTAAAACCTAATAGAGTTTAAAAATTTCTGTCAATAAGTAAAACAACAATAATTCCAGAAGAGAAATATCAAAATTACAAGAATCCAAAATAGGAAATGTAAATAGCAAGTGAACACTTGAGAAGATATCAGGCTTGTTAGTATGCAGGAAGCACCAGCGGAACCCCAGTGACGTGGTCTCACCTACATTTCAGAGCAGCCCACGTTCTGTTGACAACACCAGACGGTGGCGAGGGATCGGGCCAGGTTCATCATTCATGTATGGTCGGTGGCAATGCACTTTTCTCCAACCACTTCGGAAAGCAATTTAGGAGAGGACAGTACAATTGATTGTGAGTCTACCCCAAGACACTGCTCTTTCACACATAGTTTGTGACCTACAGAAACTATTGCTTTGATGAGATGAGAATATGTTTTCAGAAGCACAAGATGTAATATCATAACAAGTTAGAACTCAGTGTATAAAAACATTAGAATGAATAATAAATCAGGATGAGTTATAATATGAAATGTAATGGTTAAGAGGAATGTACTACAGCTATATATACATATGCGTGTAGAAAGAGTTCAAATTATATTGAAAAGTAAAGTTTAATCACATAAATTATTATTTATAAATATTTAAAAGTATATAAATATGCCAGTGTTTATTTTAAATACATATGCAACAAAATACAATACAATAGAAGGAATTGAAGAAAGAGGGAGGAAAGAATTCAACTGAGGATATATCAAAGCCTTTTATTAGCTGTTATTATCTATCATTTCTGAAGCAATGAGCTTTATTATATGAGTGTTAACTCTTTATAAATACAGCATCAATTTACTTTTTGTTACATGCATGTGAGTTTGAATATGGATACACACATGCCATGAAATGCATGTGGAAATCAGAGGATAACTTTCAGGAGTTGTCATATGCATGTGAATTTGAATGTGGACACACACATGCCATGCCATGCATGTGGAGGTCAGAGGGCAGCTTTCAGGAGTTGCTTTCTTCATTCCACACTGTGAGTTCTAGGGATCAAACTCAGATCATCATCAAACAGCAAATGCTTTTCCCTGTTCACTGAATCATCTCTCAGGTCCCACTTATTTTTCTTTCTACTGTGTGAAATGTATGTATATGCAGATAAGAATATACATATAAAATATATTCATTCATGTTACATTCATTCTTCATGGCTGCAATGTTTCACAACAAATCTACAAACAAAGAAATAAGAAAATAAAGAAAACTTCTAGTTTGCATATAAGATCTCCAGTAGACGCTATAATAGATGACATTCAGATCCTCTATTTCTTTGCTGAGCTTGGACTTCACCTGTTCTGTGCCTTTACACAAAAATAATCCCCGAATATCTGTGGCTTGAAGTACACACTCATATGAGTTCACCCCCTACACACACACAAAGAGAGAGGAAGAAAGAAAGACAGAAAGAAGAGAAAGAGATAAAGAGACACCAGAATTTTTCATGTTTCTTTCCTTCTTCAGAAGAGAGGGAGCCATGAGGATCGAAGCTAGCTTTAAAGAGAACCATCCAGATTTCCTTCTTGACTCAAGGAGCAAAGGGCTTAGGGTATAGGGCAGAAGCTTTCAGAGCCTTGAGGAGCTGCCTGAAGAGTATGAGGATGCCAGTCTACAGGGAGGCCGAGTTGGCCTTTACAGCACAGTACTCAAACATGCCAGATACATTCTTCTTTCCAGATTCTCATTCCCTTTAGCTAAAGTAAGAGCCACAGCAAACAGTGTGACTATGAATGGCAATTTGTACAAAGCTTGTCAAAGGTAACCTTTAGGCAGGGGTCAAAATATTGTTTTTAAGAATTAGAATCACATAGGGAAAGTCAGCCATTGCTTTTCTCTGATATCTCTTTCTGAGTGCTCACAGAGCCACATGAGGGTTCCCAATAGTTTACAGTGGTGTGTGCTGGAGGTGAAAACACACAACTCACTGGGCCTTATACAGAGTCCCCAGGGACCACCTCTTCCTAACACCATTCCTGAGTCCAGAGATCTCAGTGTCTTTGGAGTCTTTACAGCTCATGAAGTCACCTGTGCTTTCTACTCCTTCTTTCTAGTGACTTGAGAAGAGAACAAATTACATTTAGGTCTTTTACTAAAACAGTTTATGACATGATTTCTATGTCCTTGGCTCATGGTCCACCTCTGTTAACAAATACATTTAACTTTAGATGTTTTGGATTATAAGAACCGGAAGAGCCAAGAGTCCCTCCCATCAATTGCAATAAACTTCTATTAAATTCTAGAAACTAGGAAGCTTTTAAAGAAAGAAGAGCACTTTGGAGTTTCTCTTGGTCCTTTATGCATATAACCCCAATGTCATGAAACCATTCCATGCTGTGTTTTGCATTTTGCAATGATTGCTGCTCTTGAGAAACATGACAAAAATGCACTGAAGTAGTGAAATTAGCCTGCACATAATTCGTATTTAATGTAAGCCTGGGGCATGGTTACCCTGGTCTGGACATTGCAGTATCTGATAGTGTGCTTCACTACTTGCCCTCCTGGACTCACGGTACACTCTCACTAGGTAGGAAAAGGAAAGAAAATGAATAGACAAAGGAAGAAACAAGGAAGACCGGATAAGACAGATGACGAGATGCTGAGACATGAGTGAAGAAGTAGAAGCAGATCTGGAGGACCTACTAAGCTGGCGGAAGTGAGCGAGTCCTTTCAAGACTCCACAACCCTGGGACACTGCTCCTCCACTGGTAGAAGCATCTTTTAGGGAGTTTCCCTGCTAGTGTTTTTACTTTGTTTTCTCTGTGAAGAGATGCTGCAAGTTTAAGGAGGAATTGGAGTATTTTTACTGTTATGTCTATGAAGAGGTGCTGCTAGCTTAAGGAGGGATTGGAGTATTTTTACTGTTTTCTCTATGAAGAGGTGCTGCTAGCTTAAGGAGGGATTGGAGTATTTTTACTGTTTTCTCTATGAAGAGGTGCTGCTAGCTTAAGGAGAAATTGGAGTGTGGGGCCACCTGTACTCTCGGGATTGAAATGTAGATTAACAAGAAAGGTACAGGGCGCTCTTGACTCTTGATGTCACCAAAGCTCAGGGTGGCCCCCTCATGGACTGCTCACAATCACAGTGTGTCAAAGCAAATCAAATCCAGAAAACAACAACAAAAAAAAATGGTTTGAGTTATTTGACTTACATGCAGGCCTTCTTACACTTGTGTGCAGAGTCATGTACTTGCACACACACACACACACACACATGCACACACACACACGCACACACACACATACACTCAAAGTACTTGAAGTTAGACAGTCAAGCACACTATGTTCACACTTATGTCTTTCTGTGGCACAATTCATATGACAATATGCTCAGGTCGAGCCACTGACAATGTCCCCGTGTTTATTTGACAGACTGTCTACACAATCGTTTGCTGGCTGACTTCAGTGCCCCCTCTCTTCCCGAGTCACCAGCACTGAAGGACAGTGTCATTCTTTCTGCTCAGAGGACACTCAGTTAGGGAACTTGCTCTTTATTTGCTTAAAATGGAGGGGGACATCATTTTGAAAGCATACAGTGGACGGAGCTGGGCCCACCAGTCAAATCCTGCTTTTGAATTTGACAGGCTTCATTGTGAACTGGCCCAGTCTGTAAGGAAAGCTGACGGGCACTGCTCCGCGTTTTTATTTCCTGTCCTCTCATTGCCTCTCTTTTGTCCAGCTTGAACTCGTGAAATGGTCCTCTCAATTTCCAAAGTACTGTCATTTTTGTAAAGGTATAAAAACAGTAAGATCACCAGAATAAAAAGGTGAAAGATAAATGATGCTCTTCATAAAACACACTGGAAGGACAAAAAAAAAAAAAAAAAAAAGTAACCTCACCTATCTATAGCTAATCATCTGGCATTTGTCTGAAAAAAACTTGTTTACTGTAATTATTCAAGTATTGGCTAATGACCTTAGGAGGTGAAAAGGAACTTCACCTACCGTGTGCACCGCGCTAAGGATCTGGAGTTGCTTTTCCGGTTTATTTCTTCTAGGCCTCCAGTGAAATAAACTTGAACAAATGACTAGCCAGTTTTATCTAGTAAACAGAGCATCATGAATTGCACTGAAACAAGCACTGTCCATGTACCAGAAGAACCTTCAGGCTCAACCACACTGCACATATCATTGGCTTCCCTGAGCTGACCAGTCACCCTCTGTATGTCGTTCCTTTGTCATAAAATTCAAATAATCATAGCAGGTGCCCTTTGTCCAGTTGCTGTGAGGATCAAAGGAATTGTTACAAGTGCTCTCTTCAGAATTTTTACAGCTGGGTGCGAAGGTTCACACTTGTAATCCCAGCACTAGGAAGGCCGAGGCAGGAAGATTGCTGAGAATTCCTAAAAAACAAGCAACATGAGTGAAAATAAGTTAGAGTTGCAAACTCTCTGGGCATGGCTCCACTTTTACACCTGGGCACGCCCTTCTGAACCTGGGGAGACCTTCCCATTTGGTCTCTTTCTCAAGGTCTTCAGCAGAGTTTGAAAACACATTTCAGGCCTTCTGGCCTATTTGTCTTAATTGTGACTCCTAAGTGAAAAAGCACAGTCAGAAAATAGAAACTGATAGACTTCTTCTAAGGCCAGTAGGGTTGCCTCTTAGTGCCTCGCTTCTTATTCATTTATTTTCTTTCTCATCTGTCCGCTCTGGAGAATCCATTACATACAAACGCTCATGTTGGTATAAACTTAAGTAGCCATTTATTGAATTACTCTCTGATTATTATCTAATTTAATGCCCATGAAAATGGAAAATCCTTCTCGAACTGGCTCAGTCAATTAAGAAACTTACCAGCACTTGTAGAAGACCCCAGGGGTGAATCCTAGTCACAGACGGGAAAGGTTCTGGGGTTTGGTGGTGACCTTGCATCTCATCTGTCCTGCCTCCTGGCCTTGCTGTACCACCTGGGATGCCTTTGACCTCCTCAGGCCTCTAGTTTCTGTAACTTTGGATCTGTGACAGGTGCGGCTCCTTTTTGCCAGATACCCCAGCCAAATCTCCCGGGATTAATTTTATTTGGGCTGCATCATGTACCCCTCTCTGACGCACCCAACCTAGCACGTTGTTCTCCTGCGGCATCTGATTAAGGTGGAGAAGGAGGAGGAAAAGCCGTTGTATACGGGAAGACAGAGATACGATACCATGATTTGAAGTCACTTGGAAACATGCCTGGGAGATGCGTCATATCCTGTCTCCAGTCCTGGTTGCTCTCTGGCACCCGTGAGGTAGGAGGCGAGCAGCTTGACTCAGCCTCACCTTCCTGGTACCTAAGCACAGCCCCAAAGCAAGGGAACAAGTCAATCATGGCTGAAACTTCAGGAGCTATGAGCTGGGATTAATCCTTCCTCACTTAAGCTGCTTCCTTAGGTGTTTTGTCCCTATGGCAAAAGAGACTTAACATAAGCTGGAGGGACAAGTGCTCATTGCGGCAGGAGAAGAGCAAACGTCTCCAAAGATCCAGTCTCCAAAGATCTAGTCCTGTCTGATAGTCAGCTGAGCTCATCAAGTTAACAAACAACGAGCCCCTCTAGCTTCCCTTGGTTCATCCGCAGGTCTAAGTTCTGGATGCAAGCGGAAGTCAGGTGGAAATTTCTTTCCTAACACATAGTGATGGCTTTTCCTTTGTTCCTTTCATGTTCATCCACCTTTCCATGCTGGGCCTCTGCTGGCCGCAGGGACATGGCCACGGCCTAGGTCAAGCAGGAAGAAGCCAAGTATGCCACAGCCAGAATTCAAGCTGAGCTTAGTGTGATGCCAAGCTAGTGCTCTTGCCCCGTGGCAGTTAATGGAAACACGAGAAAAGAGGAAAGACAGTTGTGCCAAGAACAGAGATGTGACGGTCATGGCTGAGTATGGCTTTCAGGAACCCGGATGAGAAGCTCTTCTACTTACAGAGTATAAATGATGGACAAGTAAATCAGGCTTCTAAGCCTCAATTTACATATCTGTAAAGTGAACAATATTATTGCAAAACTTTAATAAAATCTTCATTGGAGAGTGTCTCTCACAGTTTCTGAAACTTAAATTGTAGCCACCATGCCCTCTCATCTCCTTCTGTCCTTCCTGCCCAGGGGAGGAGCAGGGATTGCTTGTAAATGTGCCCAACCAGTAGACCAAGGGTCGCATGCACATGAGGGTGGCAATGTGCCTAGCAAAATCATGAACTTATTGAAGACACCATGAGCTATTTTGCAATGTTTTTGTATCCAGGTTAAGTAGTTCTGAAGCAGGAACTTTACAAATTAGAAATATAGTGTCACAGTGTCACATATTTGAAACCAGGATGTGGGAGAGAATAGCCTGAATATGCTATACATGTGAGAAATAGTCAAAAAGCAGACTTTATAAAAATAGGACTTAGAAAATTTGACAGGCAAAGAAAACTAGTGTTTTGAACACGACTGTGAGAAAAGTTGTTTCAAACTAAGTTAGTTAATTGATAAAATCAGACTATAGTCCCACAAATTTTGGGGTTAGGATAAAAATCTGTTACAGCAAATACCCTTGTGAAGTCATCTTAGGTGAATGTTAGGTCACATTTTGAGAAGTGTTTGATAAAAAAAATAGCATTAGAAAAATGAGAGAAAGGAAGTAAGAGAAGGAAGAAGCAAGGAAGGAGGGAAGGAGAGAGGAAAGAAGGGAAGGAGGAAGGGAGGGAGGGAAGAAGGGAAGGAGAAAGGAAGGAAAGAAGGGAGGGAGGGAGGAAGGAAGGAAGGAAGGAAAGAAGGAAGGAAGGAAGGAAGGAAGGAAGGAAGGAAGGAAGGAAGGAAGGAAGGGAAGGAGGGAGGAAGGAAGGAAGGGAAGGAGGGAGGAAGGGAGGAAGAGAGGGAAAAAGGAGGGAGAAGGGAGGAATTGTGAGAGGGAGGGAAGGAAGGAGGGAGGGAGGGAGGAAGAGAAGGAAAAAGGGAGAGGGAGGAAGGAAGAAAGAAGGAAGGAAAACTAAAGAGCAAAATTTAAACCTAAAAAACAAAATACTGGCCATAATTACTGAGCTAAAAAATTTGAGCTCACTGGCTAATGGGAGCCCTTTCATGCTTTCAATAGAGTTTTAATCCAACTTTTGATTTAGGAAAGATAATTGGGTAATTGTTTATTGGGAAATTTGAAAGAAAATAACAGAATGATCTCTTGTGGAGCTACTTCAAGGTGAAGTAACAGAATAGGAACTATTTCAATGCTCTCTAGGAGGTAAATGGTAATGAACTTGGACTGCAGTTCCAGCTCAGAGGCCAGCGGGACATGAAGCAGCCTCGTCCAGCCAGATCTGTGTTTGTCAAAGGAGAAGTCATAAAATATTATTTCATTTCTATGTCACTTGGGAACCTTTCCTTTTGAAGACATAACAATAATAATTTTAGGGGGGAAATGTGGTTATGGCTGCTTCTGTTTGGCCCACTCAGTTACATTGGGGTAACACTAGTGTGACTGCAACAGCTCCTCAGATCACGTGCAGGACACACACGGCAGCCTGAAGCTAAGCTTGCACAATTCAAACCTTGCAACATAATAAACTTTGTCAACTAATAGGACAAGACACAGATCCACACAGCTGAGTGACAGGCGAGCTTATTCTCCATCCTTGAAGTTGTCTTAATAAGTTGCTTGAACCAGGTGTTTGTGACCTTTCTATTCAGTGGTTATCAACTAGGAAAGATCTTGCCCTTGGCAAACCTTCGGCAATGTCTGAAGAAACTTTTTTTTTTTTTAAAGGCAAAAAGGAAATTTATTCACCTTAGGATTCCATCAGAGAGGAAAGTGAAAAGAATGGAGAGTGTCTCTTCTCAGTCTTCTGTTCTGTGGTTCCTTTTATCTGATCTGCTACTGGGAGGTTCCAATGAGATCTAGAAAGGTTCCAAAGGGATCTAGGGCTGGTCTTGTATTAATCTGGATAATCTCTTCAGGTGATCTGACAGCTGATCTTAGTTAATATCAGATGTGATCAAGTTGACACCCAGGATTAACTGTCACAAGTCCACCCCTTGTCAACTTGACACCAGATCACATTTCCTTAGGCCATCCTTAATCTCCACATAAAAATAGTAAGATTCATAATTCCACCTAACATAATATAGCTATCCATGTATAACTGCACATGCATTATTTTTCCCAAGATAAGTGACAAAGTCCCTTGAGAAATGCTTAGTCTTCAGTGTCCCATAACACAATATCATAATGTAGATTATAACATTTTATCATATACCACAGATTAACATTATATTACATAATATCAATATCATCTTAATTGCAAGCCATACTCACTCCAACTGTAAAAGTGTCAGTACAGTCTACATCAGTAGTCTCAACAGTCCCAAAGTCTAAAAAGTCCAAAGTCTTCTGTAAAATCAAAAGACAAGCTACATACCTCTAACATACAATGGCACAGAATAAACATTACCATTCTAAAAGGAAGGAATGGGAGTATATACAGGAAAGATCAGTCCATAACAAGACCGAAAAACAGCAGGATAAACTCTAAATCTTGTAGCTTCGAGTCCAATGGGTGAGCCTCTCGTTGAAATCACCTCAGTTCCAAAGGGCTTCACCACCCCTCCAATGCAGCTGCCCATAGAACATATCAGTCTCTTGGGCTGGTTCCTCCCAGTGTATACAGCTCTCCTTGGCAGATGTCCCAGGTCATCTCTGGCATCTCTAACATCTTCACTTCTCAATGGCAAACCAGGCTTTAACTCCACAGCATAAACTGCCTTTCTTGGGCCTCTAAACTGCAGGCTTCCTGCCACATGCTGCCTGGATTCTGCTATTTTCTGAAATCTTGGAGAAGGAATCCACAACTTCCTCTTTCTTGCATCTTTAATTCCTCTAAAACCAGAACTATGTGGAAAACTTTGCCAAGTTTTGCTGTTGCCTTGGGCTAGAGATTGACCCCCTCGAATCACAGCTAATTTAGCTTTTCTGTGCTGACTGCAGGAAAAAACTCTTTCTCTCCTAGGTGATTGCTTTAGGGGAGAAACAGAACCTTGGTTTGGAACTCCTCCCTTCAGCTCATTCCTTCCAAAAGGATTTGCATTCTTATAGAATGAGAATCTTGTCCTCAAACTAGGGCCTCTCCTATTATCCAAATTGAGAGCAGGCTTTGATTTACTACTAGAGCTAATCTCTTTAACAGCCAACGATTTGTCCGCTTCCTGCTTTAAGTCTTTAAGTTTTCCATTGCATTTTTCATCATCAAATCTTAGTTTCTTTATCCTGCCTGATTCCTTGTTTTTTTTCATAATTCTGAAAACAACTAAAAAGTAACCATATCACATTGTCTAGACTACATTGCTTTGAATTTCCTCTGCCAAACACTCCAGTTTAACTTCAGGCAAGCTTTCAGGACAAGGACAAGACTTCACTAAACTCTTCACCAATATGTGGCTCCATTTGTCACTCATCCATTTCCAAGCACAGTCTCTGTTCCCCTCTGGACCATCACAAGCTGGGCTTCCACTGTATGCGTCTCTCACAGCAATACTCTCCTTGGAGCTTTCACAAGAAAGGCCCATTTGGCCCCATCTCCAAGATGCAAAGACTTTCTCAGCACAGTGTCCCAAAGTTCCCCATATTTCTCCCAGCAAACAGTTCCAAAGACACATTAGCTACATCACAGTATTGGCCATACTGCTGGGTACCAACTTCTCTCACTTCTCAAACAGCTTCACATTGTGGTACCAGATGCCCTTAATCTCACAGCTATATCTCACTTCCCAAATTCTGTAATGGTTATGGTTAACTGTTGCTGTGAGAGAACGCGCGGGGTCAAATAACTTAAGGGAGAAAGGAAAATTTATTCACCTTAGGGTTCCAGAGGGGAGATAGAATCTTTCACGGTGGAGACGGCATGGGCATGGCTGGCTGGCTGAAGCCGAAGACAGGCTACATCACACCCATCAGAGAGGCTGAGAGCTGCAAGACTAGAGAGTCTCTCTTCTTGAAACTTTTTTTATTAATACGTCTTAAGGAAGTTTTGGTGCTATGTATTATTCTATGTGACAGATGCCAAGGATGTTGCCAAACATCCTATAGGGTTCAAGAGAGTTTCCTGTTACATGTTGGGCCAAAAATATCAATGAAATCAGTGCAAAGATAGAACTCAAAGTACAGACATAATCACAGGGTGTCACATAGTTTTCCAGCCTAAGTAAACACAATGTCATATAATGGTCAGAGACAAAAGTAAAGAAAACTTATCATAGCCCTGAATTTGGCCAATATATTTGTAGTGGATCTTGAAATTGGTAATGAAAAAATAGATTCATCCAAAATATGTCTAATCTAATGTGTATATGTATATGAGTGTGTGTATGTGAGAGAGAGAGAGAGATCATTACATAAAATAATTTACAAATAAAAGCTGCAATCAAATCTGAACAGAGGAAAGGGTTTACCCTTAAGCCTCAACAGATTGCATATGCACAGCAGTGCCAGGCTAGTGAATGAATAAGATGAATCCCACCACACAATCTCTAAACACACACACTCACACACACATGCACACACACATGCACACACACACACACACACACACACCAATTGTGTGTAAAAAGGCAATCTCTCTTCACTCCCACTCCAGTAACAGCAAAAGACAAGACATGTAAATTTAATCCTTCACAAAAATTCATTGTGTAATTGTCCATAGATTGGCAGTGATCACAGGGTATCAGAACAAGAATACTTGGGAAGGATGGGCACTGCATGCAATCAGCACTGGCAGAAGCTCTGCTTCCAGAATGGACGGTGGGAATTTCCTGATGGGTTGGCATTGTCTACCCAGGGTGTGGACTTCCAGGAGCCCAGAGGAAGGACACAGAAGGATACAAATGATAACAGGAACTGTGCCCTGAAACTCAGCTCTAGGTAGAGAAACTCTGGAACTGAGATTGGAAAAAGGCAATGGATGAACAAGCTGGAAGCTGCGTGGTCCTTCTGCTACTTATACTGCGCTCTTCCCACAAACCTTATCCCATAATGAAGTGTCAGCAAAAGATCCCAAACTTTGTTCAAAAGTAACTAGAAGATTCCTGAGAAAAAGAGTGTACACCCTCATCTTGGGGTTATCAGAATGAGTGAGGAAGATGTTCTTAAAAAAACGCAAATGGAAGTTTCCAGTGAATATCACTTCTTAAAAGCAAACACCCAGGCTGAGGAGATGGCCTGGTGGATAAGACATCTGTCATCCAAGCATGCAGACCTGGGTTCTGATCCTCAGCACTCTCCTAAGAGCCAGGTGAAACTCTTGCCTGTAATCCCAGAGAGAGGGGTGAGCAAAGACAGATGAATCCCTAAAGCTCGTTAGCCATCCAGTCTAGTCGATTCAAAAGGTCCAGGTTCATTGACTCCATCTCAAGAAATAAGGCAAAATGTGACAGAAATCACCCACATTGACCTCCAGCCTTCATGTGTATGTGTGCACGCCAAAAAAAAATTACACACCCTCCCCAAAGATACTCACGTTAACATGTGCACTTTCACATACATTATCACCAACACCATCCTGCCCTCTGGCAGGTGTGTGCCTCTCCTCACTATGGCATTGAACTCCTGGCCTTGGCATCTGTATTCATTTCCTGTGGCTGCTGTACAAATTGCTACCAATGTGGCTTATGATACCATGAATTTATTATCTTGCAGTTCTGGAGGTCTGAAGTACATTTTTGCAAATAAAAGCAGTGCACTCCTGAGAGGATCCACTCCTGGGTCTTCCTGGTTCTAGATGAGTCTCCTTCCTTCTTTCATTCAAGCTCTGTGACCCCCTCAAAGCCTAAGACCACAAGTAAGACTTTCTCACATGCCACTCTGATTGTCCCTGAGCCCACCTGGATAACTTAAGGACTATTTCCCTTTTAAAGTCTGCTGATTAGAGACCTTGGTTTGACTTCAGGTATTAGCCACCCCTACCTCTGCCCCTGCCACTTGGCACATAACACATGCACAATTTCCAGGATTAGGACACAAATACCTTTGGAGAAGCCAGGATTCGGGCCGGCACAGTGCCTGTGTTTGGGTTCCTCTTGGCAGTTCTGGGTTGGTAACTCATTGGCCAAGTTTCTATAAACAAACTTGCTAAGTGAATGATACTGGATAGATTTTAATTTCCATTCTTAGATATCCTGTGGATGTTTCCTTGTTTTGTGGGACTGGATGAGGAGTGAAGAGTTAATATTCAGCTTCCTGGCTTGATGCTGTAAATTCTGAAAATAAACATAATTACTAGAGCTTCTGAACTCTTGACCACAACATCAGCATGCTCTCCCCTGGCGCAGCTCGGCCACTCTGCCAGCTTTACATCTGACTCAAGGGACTCTGCCCCTTGGCCTCAGAGACCAGAATGGACAGAATCTTTTCCCACATTCCCCACGTGCCCAAGATGCTCAGTTATGCAAACCCTGTCTTCTCTAAGTGCTACCCTTTATCCAGTTGTGTTGTTTTAATCACTTCAACTCAGATTACTTCTTTAAAAAAAAAAAGTCCATGAATTTATTCCAGCTAATTAACCCCTGTCCCATTCGCTGGATGGGTTGTGTTTGGGAACCATGACATGAATGAGGTCGGTCAGTCACTGTAGAGTCTTTATTTACTGGACTCCTCTGGAAGGCGTTGAGCTATTCTGGATTCAGATTTATTTTCCTATTAGGTTTTATAAAATCCTGACAGCTGCAAAAATAATTATGATGCTAAAATAGAACTTAAATATATGTGCAAAGCAGAACCATTTTATCCTTCCTCAATTAAACACAAAGATTTGCCCTCTTGTACTTGAGGCTATTAAAGGCACATTTAACTCTCTCTGTTCTGGAAGGCAAGGTTTGCTTATCTCTGGAGGTCTCCCTGTGAGCATGATGCATGCCCAGGCTAGTTCTGGCCATGAGTTACCTGTGTTGAAAACCTCTTCATTTAGATTACTGGCTTACAGATGCTAATTTTTCATATTAGTCTAATCAAGATACATTAGGATCTTAATCTCTGACTCACCCCAAGCAACATTTATTCATTCTCAAAATATTGTACTTATTTGCCTAATTCTATCATTCAACCCTTTTCTCTGATACATTTACAGTAAAACAGGAGGAATCATATAAACATCCGGCTGCCAGCTGTGACAGTCATTAATCTCAATAAATTCCACACCTCCATTCATTAAAGAGCAGTGTTTGGCCCAAAGTTACCCAACAATCAGTGACAAAGTTAATTGGAAGATACATCTTACAATCTCCCTTTCTCTGTCATTGAAAAATTAATCTGTACACATCATGGACTCCCAACAGAGAAACGCAATGTGGGTGGAATCATTGGGCACACTGACTACATACTTGCTAGAGCCCTAATCCCTGGGACTCTGGAGCACAGTTTTAGATACCCCCCCCAATCACAGGAGGGGTGAATCATGGCTCCTATGTCACAGAGGGGAAGAAAATTGAGCCATAGAGATATTAAGCAATTTACTCAGAGATCCATCTCTAAAAAGTGACAGTTGGAAATCTAAATTTTTAGAATTAAATAGCTTCAAAATCTTAGCCTCTTTTCTAATGCTTGTTAAAGACGTACACTGTGCTCAGATTTGGTAGAAATGAACGAAGTTTGGAACACAGACTTTTCTCCAAATTGTACTTATAGGATAAGAACTTTAAACATGCTCAGAAGTCTTTTAAACAACACTTATCTCTCTACCATCTATGGTCTTGATGCTGGAACACGGCCTAGACCTTTACCTTCGTTTCTGGGACAAAGGCTTCCCGGCACACTTTGCTGGACCCCACCTCTCACTTGTGCGGTAGCCTGTTTCTCTGACCTCTCCAGCCTACTCTCCATGTGCTGTTGCTCTTGCTAACCTCTGTCCTGTCTCTAGCCCCCTGCCCTCAGTCCTCTCCTCCATGTACCATTCAAATCTCATTACATTTCATATTTCATGATCAAAGTCCATCTTGTTCTTCTTATCTTCTGTTCTAGGTAGTCTTTATTCAGCAAGATTCTATGTGCAGCCCTGTGCTTCCATTGTATCATCATCTTTATTTCTTGCTGCTTTATCGCTGAACGTGCCTTTTCCTTTAAGCTCTAATAAGTATTAAGTTAGGATGAGGGGCCAGTTAGTCCATGACTTCTCAGGCATTCTGGGCTTGTGAGTTATCAAGGATTCTTCTGGGCTATAGTACATTTTGGAAGCCTAGGATGCATGATCGTTGCCCACAGCACTTGGATAGCATCCACAATAACATTCTCTTAGACAATATCATCACAAAATCAAAGCAGTTCATGCCATACCAGTAGGATATCAAAGACGTAGAGAGTAATTTCTCTTCCCTGAAAAAAAGTTAACTCTAGCCAGACTTTCCATTCATGAATATTAGTGGTGTCTGTTCCAAGATTACAGTCCTAGCACTATTTCTCAGAAGTGCATTGGTTTTTGCCCTTGTTTTTGATTTGGTGCTGAAAACTAAATGGGGAGCTTGCACATGCCAAGCATACCTTCCACCACGGAGCTGCACCTTCAGCCTTGCATTGTTCTAAAATATACTTTTCAGTGTAAATATATTAGTTTTAAAACGATATGCTCTATGAATTCATCTATCCATTACAGGTATTTATAAAATCCTTCTAGGCGAAATGTGCCATAAGTGGCTCTGAAAGGACAAGTCCACAGTCGGGAAGCAGGCGTGTTACAGATGAGAGCTGCCTCAGGGCACGCGCAGTGTCACTGAGCACCTCATTCCTGGGTGTGCGCTGTCATGCTGGAGCTAGTGCTTCTCTACGTGGCTCGAACGGCCTGTCAGAGGCATGAAAATCATCCAAGAAGTATTTTCCAGAAGCATCCATCTTGTTTCATGGGGAATGATCAACCTGCTATTTCTACCCGATAGCGAGTTTAAAGAATGAAATGGAAAACTCACCTTATTTTCAAGGCCGAGGTTGGAGACATTTGCATTCCACAGCAGGCCTCTCAAGCCACATCACGTGGCACTTGCTCCTTCCAGGCCTGTGCCAGACTCTCCTGGGGGGGGAGCCCAGAACCTTCTTCACTTGATTCCCTGTGGTCATATGTTCTTCCGTTCCTCTGACATGATGGAAGAGGGTGAGCCCTTGATAATGTTGGTCATGTCGACCTTTGTGTTGTTTCTCAAAAAACTTCAGACCAGAATCTGAATGAAATCTTCTTTGAGGAGGAAGTGGAGACGGTGGCCCTCCCAGCTCTGGGCCAATAGCCTCCCACAGAAGGAGAGAAGCCCTCTGCCTGGCCAAGGGCAGTGGGCAACAATGGCTCCCTCGTCCTGTAATTGTGATGAGAAAAGGAGTCAGATAAAGGAAGAGGGAACCCCGCAGCCGAGCCTCAGAGGATGCAGAACTAGCCTCAGAAGCAGTGCACGTGCAGTCACCCCAGCAAAGGACTAGCAGACTCTGTTTCCCTCTTCTTAAATACAGACCTCCAAGAAATCAGCAGTAGGTTTGTTTTCTCTAGGGTTTGTTTTTGTTTTGTTTTTGAGCCTCAAGAAGGATCAGAAAAACACAGTGACTCAGGTGAAACCTTGTGTCAGGAAGAAAGACAAAACTCAGGTTAACCACCTTGGCAGCATGCCCCTTACCAGTACGGCCCTTGGCAGCTCCATCCCTGGAGTGAGCGAGCACCCTCTCTTGCCTTGAGAAACCCCAGCCAAAGCCAAAATTGCTTCAGCGACTTTGCCAAGTACAGCCGGAGTGACACAACTGTTTTTGAAACCTCATTTGATAATGCGCAACTCACTGTGACTCCCCTGTAAAGCTGGGCCCCGTGACTGAAAGGCTTCACTTCAGTTGTGGTATGAAGTATGACTTGTTGCTCAGCACCTTTTAAGCCATGGAATCTTTCCATTGTCTCTAGATAGGATTATGATGTCTGGAGAAAGGGGTGCAACCCAGCCAGGCTCTCTGCATTAGCAGCCAAAGATGACCAGCACAGACCTATCTCTTCACATTAGACACCCTAGGCATGGTAATGCATATCACCATGTAGAATTTACCCAGGCTGCCCACCTGCCTGTTGGGAATTGGTACCATAAGGAGCAATGCTGGAACCCTTCTAAGTCATGAGATTTTGGTTGAAATGTCTCTGAAAATAGAGACACAACAATGGTGGGTGGAGTGGGGGGAAACTACCTCTATGTGTGCTCTGTGTTGTACATAAGTCACTTACTGGTCACACCCTGGGAAGGAGAGTGGGGACCAGCCTGTCACCGAGTCTCATGACACATGTGGAGAGTTGGGTTCTAAAGATGGCTAGGTTTGTCTTGTGGTGTGTTAAGATAACTAAACCTGTTGTTTAAGTCAAACGAGATGCTCTGAGTTCCTATTGATTGATCTCTCTCAAATGTGCTTACAGGGCATGTCCTTAAAGCAGAGACTAATATTAGGATAGTAGTGCAGTCAGAAGTTCTTCATTTCCATAAGAGACCAAGAAGTGCTGATGAAACACAGCAGCACAGCTTTGGGCCACATCTAATTCACATAGAGCACTCACTCTAAGTCAGGACTCGCTGCCAGGTTGAAATGCCTTCGGACCTTCTCCTTTCCTCCTTCCTTCCTTCCTTCCCTCCCTCCCTCCCTCCCTCCTTTTCTCCCTTCCTTCCTTCCCTCCTTCCTTCCCTCCCTCCTTCCTTCCTTCCTTCCCTCCTTCCTTCCATCCCTCCCTCCTTCCTTCCCTCCCTCCCTCCCTCCCTCCCTCCTTCTTTTCTTCCTTCTTTCCTTCCTTCTTTTCTTTGCATTTGAATGAGGTTAATTTCTTATGTTCCAGGTGTCTGAATGGAAACCTTTCACACCTCCAGGGCTAGAACTGAGCTCAGGGAAATAGCGTCCACACACCCTGCAGCAACGATCCTTTGATTTATTCTAACAAGCAAAGCAAAATTTATCATGGTGCATTGTTGAAGATCGAGCAGAATACTTTCTGCGGGGAGTTTTCCTTGTCCTTCCCCAGAATCAAGAACTTTCTGCCCCACCTACTCCATGAACCCTCAGTGAGATTCCACAGCCGACTCGTGTCTGCCTTATGCACTGGCTCCGTCAAATCCTCTTACTGAGTCATCATTTGTCTTTTGTACATTTTGTCTCGCGTTAAATCCCAAGCGCCTCACAAAGTCCTGCATGGTGACTTCCTGAGTCATTACACAGAGCCCAGCCCAGCATTTTGCTTATGTTACAGAATAAATGAATATCTCTTAATTCTCTGAAAGTCTTATTTTCTTATTGCATGAGAATGCATCTCCCATTGGGTCTGTAAAGTGTATGTGATAATTATACGAACAACTCTCCAATTATTACAAAGTCAATAAATTAACTTCTTGCTCACAGTCATGATGGGATTGTATAAAATGCACGCCAGAATTCACATTAATGTTATGCTGAGATCGCATGAGCTAATGCACATGAAGCAATTGGCAAAGCAAAAAGCTCTCTCTACCAAAGCATGGTGTCACCGGATGGCTGTTAGGATTTAGGGTCTGCACGTCTCCCAGAAGTGAGCAAACAGGAGATCACCTCGGGACGACAGACGGACTTTGATGGTTGTGTCACGAGCTCACTCCATGCAAAAGGGCCTTTTGTCATTTGTTCTCCCTTGAATTATAAGTCAATAAACTAACTCTCTCCTGGCCCACAAAACAGAGGAAAGGCAAATGCTGGGGTGGAACTGCAAACCTGATGTTAGGATCACGTGACACCTCCCATTTCCTGAAACTCAAGGGTAGCCAGGTACAATTTAATATGAGCGGGGGAGCTACTTCATGGGCTGGAGAAGGCAGCGAGAAGGAATGTCGCTCGCAGCAGGACAGCATGATAGCACCCTTGTGCCTGTCTTATGCATATGGCCACTCTGTAGACAAGACTTCTTCACCTCACTGCATACAGCAGGCTGCCGCTGGCTTGCCTCCTGCCTCCGGGCTCTCGTCCAGCCTCCAATCCTGCTTTCTGCCTCACTACAGCATCTTCGTGATCAATGATTTGGAGTAATTCTGGACCATGCCCTGCAGATACACTTCATCAGGTCAAGTCTATGGTTTTGCCTGGCTCTCGTGACATGCTCTGCCCCAGGTTCTTTGTTGCCTTAAGCTCAGCATGCCCTAAAGCACACATCAGGCCTTCTCCGTTTCTAGCATTCTCTATCTCAGGAATGGTGCTGAGCAGCTAAAGCGTCTGAGTCCGGCCGAGGTGGATTTGCTGAAAGTGCCTCTGGAGGTGGTAGAGAAGCTCTTCCAGTCGGTGTGGGAGAGTAGGGAGAAAGCTCGCTAGTAGCTGTGCTTGTCCCCCAAGTGGCCTGAGCCTCGCATCTCTGCTTCACTCTCACAAATGCTGCTGTCTCAGGGTGACCACACATTTTCCCATGACTTGCCTGTTCTTTGCCAGTGAAAATCCCAACTCAGGAAATGCTTGGTTCAAGGCAGGTTAAGGCACGTGGTCCACATGTCTCTTCAAAAGGCAGTTTAGGACCATTTGTGGTTACTTGGAGCTTTAGCCAGTCAGGGCTGTCAGTGCAGCACCCCTGGTCTGGCAGCTTGAGCAAGAGAAATCCATTGCCTCGCACTTCTAAGCCCGGAGGCCTGCACTCAAGGTGCCAGGAGGGTGGAATTCTCTGGGAGTGTGAGAAGGGTCTGTCCCAGCTTATCTCTCGGTGTATAAGAAGGGTCTGTCCCAGGCCTCTCTCCTCGTATAAGAAGGATCTGCCCACACTCCTTCCCTGGCTTCATGACTACACAGCACCACTGTGCTCGTCCTCCTCCTCCTGCAGGGTTCCTGGGTCGGAACTGTCCCTCCTGGAAGGAGGCCAGGCCTGCAGCCCGAGAGCTCACCTCAATGCAGAATGTGTGTGAACTAAGGCCATCTATAATGATCCTATTTTCAAAAGTATTCAATCAGAAGTTTGAACTTGAAGGACCACCCTTCAGCCCTCAGCATTTTGTCCACATTTCTGTAAGCAACCATTCCCCAGTCCCACGTCAGCTACTTGGGTAGCACGTGGATGGCATAACACATTCAAAAATAGTGAAGCATCTTCCAGAAAGACACGCTGCTCAGCCCAAGTTTCTCCATCTCATTTAGTCTTCCATGGAACTTCCAGTCTTTCCAGATTTCTTCCTAGAGAGCTAACGAACGGGCTCAACTTCTCAGGCTTTGCTTGGGGACTTCTAGATTTCCACACATTCTTTTGCTGTTCACTTTCTAAAAACTATTTTCATTATTCATTTGTGTGATTGACAGAGAGAGAGAGAGAGAGAGAGAGAGAGAGAGACCAGTGCACAGGTGAAGACCAATTTCAATTTTCAGAAGTTAGTCTTTCTTTCTACCATGTAGGTTTCCAGAGATTGAATTCAGAGGTCCAGGTTTGTAAGCATCGAGCTCTCTCACCTCACTGACCCTTTTAGTTTTTAAATACTTTTTAATTTTAATTTAATTACTGAACCTTTTAAATATTTCTCAAATTAACCTCTTTCACCAGGGTGTAACTTGTCCTGTCGTCATACCCAGGCTTGCCCACAATAGTCTGACTTACTTTTCTCCTTCCTTCTGGTCACACCCACCCATTCCCACCACCCCTGCCAACCAGCAGCATCCGTGCACAGGGCACTCCCCACATGCAGACTTCTCCCGCAATTCCCCCTGGAGCAGGCTGGCAAAGGGTACACAGACAGTCCTTTGCTTAAGGCACTGTGGGATCCAAAGCTCGCCTGCCCCGTGGGACTCATGTCTTTGTTTCTGGCTCCTCTTATATGTTCCAGCACCTGCCATCAATCCCTTCTCCCACGGTTTTCAGCTGGGTCCCCTCCATTTACACCCCATTTCACAGCTGAGATTTTCCCAAACTACAAACTCATTCATATTGTTCCTTAGATAAGCGCATGTTGCACTTATTGCAAACCAAAAGTTCCTCAACCATCTAAAACTGTCCCAAATTTGCTTTGTGTCCATCTCCTTTCATTATCAGATGTGTGCCCTAGGATAAGCTATTTAACGTTTTCTTTTTCCATCTTCCTATGTGTGTGTGGGGGGGCGGGGTGCGTGTGTACCCACACGTCTGGGAACCCATATGTGAAAGAGGCCTACACTGATGGGAAGATCTTTCTTCTACATTACTGTTTTTGAGTCAGGCTCTCTAACGGAAGCCCAGAGCTCAATGACAGGTCTAGTCCAGTTAGCCATCTTGCTCTGGCGGATTTCCAGTCTTTCCTTTCTGAGGCTGGAATTACAAGCAGGCTCCAATGAATGCCACTGGAATTTCATGGGGGACGTGGGGATCCCTACTTCAGGTCCCTTTTTTGCTTGTAAGACAAATACTTCAACCACTGAGCCATCTCCCCCGTTCTAGTTAACCTTTTAAGCAAAGAATTTCCCCCATGAAACCACTCCTTTCTGAGTTTGTAGTGTCAGGTGAGATAATTAATCTCACAAACTTAGCCCGGTGACCGGCAGGGGGCAGAGTCTCAACTGCGGCTCTGCAGTGTGGTCTCGCTGCTGCTGCTGATTTCAGAAGCACTGTGACAGCTCCAAGAGAACACAGGCTCCAGACTGGAGCACCTTGCAAGTGAATTCTGCTCCTGCACATTCATTTACCATGCGTGTTTCTATTCCTCCACATATAAGCAGAATCTGATAATAACAGCTGCTTCATAGATAGTTGAAGAATACAAACTGCTTTGCAAGTGCTTGGAATAGATCTGGTATGCAAGGAGTGCTCAATGAATATTGACTTCTAATATAATAGGATTTCATCAATGTCCGCCAGGATTCATGCCTGCAGAAAAGATTGAGAATCAATGCCTTCATCTTTAAATTTTCACAGAGAGATCGTGTGTTAGTCTTGATATTCTAGTCACAGAATAACGTTCAAGAACTTGTAAATTAATGGATGATTGTGAATTGAGAAATTAATGATAATTAATGTCACTTTTGGAGAGGGAGCAAACATAGCCATCTCCTCCCACAGAGGATGACCTGGATGAGGAAACAGGGAAAACAGATGCTCCAGAAACTGCTCATCAAAGCCGACCTGTTCCGTTCAGATCATAAACCAGTTGTCAGCACTGGACTGACCTTGGGGAGACCATCACCGCTCGCTTGCTTTGTGGAAGAGGAAAGCAAGCTGATTCTCGGAACATTTCCTCTCCTTTTATACTTGTTCCAAGAAGCTTCATTATCTTGTTTCCTCGTCATTAGAGGAGCAAATCTGGAGAGGAAAGGGGGGACGGATGCTGCCTGTACCGGAGATAAGTATCAAGACATGGGAACGGCCGGATGTGCAAGCCGTAGAAAAGACAGGCAGAGGAAATGGACAATCTGCAGAGCTGGAACCATGGGCAGGGAGTGGGACCTCCGGATCTCACTGGGAACCAGCCCCACCCAGAGAAGAGAGGATGTGATACACCACAAAAAAAAAAAAATTGTAAAAATTTAACTTCCCAGGCAGGTGAGGGTTAGAGAGTAAAGGAGTCCACATGGACATACACGCATGTCCACAAAAAAAAATTGTATTTATGGGGGAGGGGCATGCAACTATGTGTGTGTGTGTACATGTGTACAGGTGGGCACTTAAGTGTGTGTGCCTATGGAGACCAGAGAGTGACATCTAACATTGGGAATCATCCTGGATCGATCTTCTACCATATTGCTTTGTTCCAGGGCTGGAATTACAGGTTGCTGCTGTTTCTGCCTTGCAGTCTTCTTTTAATGTGGAACCTGGAGATCCGAACTGATGTCCTTTTGCTTGAGAGGCAAAGGCTGTAGCAACCGAGTCATCTCCCCAGTCCAAATACAGTACTTTTAAGAAGAATTCATTTTTTCTAATTCTTAGTCATCTATATTAGTGGCCTCTGAGCTTTGACAGCACCCCTTTACTCCAGCACAGTTATGGCAAAGGCTCCCAGAGATGTGGATAACATCAAAATACTGAGGCAGCAGTGAGCTGGTCCCTGGGTCCCTGCGTCGCTCCCCTGCGCACAGGTGAGAGGTGAGCCCAGCAGCCGCCCTGGCTTGCTGCAGCATCTGACCGATCCTAGAAGATAAAGACCTCGAATTGTTGGATCCAGCCCTCAGCTAGGCGAACTGCTCAGTCATTACCTGCCCAGCCTCGAAGCGAGTATCTGATGCAATCTTCGCCTCCGCTCAGTGCGCTCACACCCCTCCACCCTCCTCTCTCTTTTTCCTTCCTATTTTGGCTTGTTGTCCCTCTGTAATTATTTATGTTTTTTTTCTAGTTTTACAGCCATACTGAATAATTATCCCTGCCCCCCTTCCTCACTCTCTCTTGCCTACCTTCATCAGTCCATCCCACTCTCTCCCATCCTCCCATCTGTCTGCTTCCGTGAGTCCCAGGTTCCTTCTGGATTGTCTGTAGTTGTTTTTTTTTATATAATTATTATTATTTCTGCTCATACAAACTTAATAGGTACACCACTTCCCTTCCTCCCTTCTCCTCCCCCCCAAACCCCCTGCTCCCCTCCCCTCATCCCTCTCTCCCTATTCCCCAGTGTCTCCCCCCCAATCCCCAGAGAGTCCTTTAATGTGCATGCCAGACTCTCCTCTGGGCCCTCCTCTCCGATGACGTACAAGGAGTCCCAGGTTCCTTCTGGATTGTCTGTAGTTGTTTTTGATCTGAAGGGTTACCTTTCTTCTTTTAAGTGTCTGTAATCCAATCTCTTTAGTAAAGAACTCTGAGTTATTCCAATAGCCTTTGGAGCAGGTACATTCTAGCTGTTCTGAATTCTATTTTATCATCTTCCTTCTTTGTAACAATAAACCAAGTTCCAGAACGCTGATGTATGCATGGTAGTCAGCACAGAATTAATTGAAAAAGAATAGCTGGACGATTTGTATGTAATGTTCCAGTTACCTGCAAAAACTGCAAGTTTCTTATTCTTCTTATTCTTATTGCATCCTGAGTAAAGGTACTGAGTAAAGTAATGTTACTCCAATAGCACCATATTCCCAAACCTGTCTCATGGTACATTTAGTACTCTAATTTTGGCAAGAAAAATGATTCTCTAATTAGAGAGCTTTAAGCTTCTTTAACGTAATCCACATATTATTGTTAGACTTTATTAGACTTAGTTTAGTTACTTTCTTGAGAACTGGTATTTTAGGGAACATAGGAAGATCTGCCTGCTATTTAGTCTGTGGCAATTCAAATGCAGGATGGGAAGTTTCTGTGGCATGTACTAAAGACAGAATTTCAAATGACGCCATTGGCTAACTCTAAGGGAGGGCAAGCAACCTCCCCGGAGCAGGGAGCCTGAAACAGGTTTGGAGCCTGTCACAGTTGCTCTTTCTGTTGCTGCGAGACACACTGACACGCAACTTCAATGGAGATTTAGATTTAGATCCCAGAGGAGACACATAGTCTACTATGCTAGAAAAGGCATGACAGGCAGAGGCTGGAGATGACTTGTGTCCATCATCAAGGAGGCAAGGAGAGCAGGCAGCAGCTGCGAGAGCAGACTGCTAGAGGAAGCAGGCAGGCTACCCAACCTCAAGGCCTGCTCCCTGCGGCAGCTCTCCCCCCAGCAAGAAAGGCTCCACCTCCTCAAAGTGCCACAACTTTCCCCAACATTAACTCCAACTAAGAATGCAAACATGAGCCTGCAGAGGACAAATGACATTTTCAAACCATCACATACACAACCTAAGACTGTAAGTAGCAGAACTGTCAGGCTTACTCTCAGTGAAGACCTTGGGTAATGCCCAGGGCCCTTGTCTGGATGCCGCCATCTCCCCACCCAGGCCCACAGCCATCTAGATCAGATCTTCCAAACTTGCCATAGCCCCTCACACATTTACACACACAAGAACCAAGAAAGGACTTGCTGGGACTGGAGAGATGGCTCAGAGGTTAAGACTCTGCCTCGCAAGCAGAAGAACCTGAGTTCAAACTCCAAATTCCATGTAAAAACACTGGGCAGAAATGGTAGTGGTCTTTACTTCTGGCCCTGGAAGGTGGAGCCTTGGAAACTGCAAAGCAAAAGCACAAAGGAGGTAGAGCAATCCAGAATGATTCGCAAAGTCACCCTTGAACCTTCAAAGGCACATACAGTGCCCTCTAATACACATATACATGCACTGAAGGGGCAAAGGAGTTATTGCAGATGTGCATGCCTCATGGACCATTTCCAAACAGAAGAAGCAGTTATGTCAGTAATTCATCTTCCCTTTTTTCCAAAGGTGACAAAGCTCATACAACACAAGAAATGACAGAATTGTTGTCTGCTAAGAATGTAGTTACAAAAAGCTATGTTATAACAGGTCAAGAAATTGCTAAAACTCTGGCTGCTTAAAGTGAGCTCATCAGAAAGCCATGGACTCTGGTCAGAGCCACTGAGACACACTTGCTTGTAATTTCAGCTTGAGGAAAGATTAGTTGCACAATTCATATACACTGTCACTTTCCAAAGCACTAAAACAAAACATAAATTTTAATCCTTTTGATGTTAAAAGTCTTTTGCTTGGGTGGCTAAGGAACCCTAAGCCGTACCTACAGGTTTCATCTCCTAAATTCTATGATTAGATGTAGCTCTGCAGCTTCTGAGTCTATTGTGCCTTCTCTGCCACTCTATACCCTGCCCTTTCTGCCAGGGTCCTTTTCAGCCTGCTCACACTCCAAGCCACTGGGCAAGTGTGCATCCTCGTCTAAGATGCAGGTTGTGTTAGCTCCATGGCGGACACCTCACAGAATGGTTCTCTTGCGAAAACATGAAAAGATCAGTTTTGCCCTTGCTCTAGAATACCATGTTGTCCATTCCGTTTGAACTTTATGATACAATGACAGGAATGATACACATGCTAGGAAGCATGATAGAATTAGCACAGGAGCAGGCACGGGCTCTTGATCTCACCTCTGCTGTATAATATGAGGAGACTAAAACTTTCTTATGTGCTCATTGCTTCATCTCTAAATTGTGGCTAATGGGCAAGTGAGATGGTTGAGCAGTAGAAGTGCCTCATACACACCAGGGAACCTCAAATCCATGCCCAGAGCCCATGAGATGAGAGGAACCACTTCAGAAAGTTATCCTCTGTCCTACCACATGCAGAGCATGCCACCCATACTCCTGTTCTCTCTTTCTCTCTCTTTCTCTCTCTTTCTCTCTCTTTCTCTCTCTCTTTCTCTCTCTTCTCTCTCTCTCATTCTCTTGCTCTCTCTTTCTCATCTCTCTCTCTCTCTTTCACACAAAAAATAAGTAATTTTTTTCATTGTGGCTAATGCCTCTTTGAAATAAGTTTTAAAGGTGTAAGTACTTATCATATCAAAACTTTGGTCATTGTATTGCAACTAGCGGCCAGCAACTCTTCAGGTGTGCAGGCCTCAATTTCAGGGCAGCCAATTTTGTTTTGGGCTCTTCCTTCTCAAAGAGGTCCCTAGTGTATGATAGGCATTTGATGAAATGCTTTAATGAAACCATTAGCTAACTAGTTAACTGATAGAGACATGAGTGAGCTCTGTTTCTAAGAGGGCTTAATCATCTCTAAAAGACAACAGTCCTCTAAGTACAAATAGGAGCCCAAAGTCGTGAGAGGCAAGATGGGATACGGAACTCCTAGAAGGCACCTGGCGCAGATTGCAGTGAACCAAAGGCGTGGCCTGGGGAAGCCCTAAGAAGCAGGCGCATCCTGCTGAGCTCCTTGTGCACAGAGATTTTTAGGACAAGTATGACCAATGTTCATTTGGAAGCTTTGGGATGAGAGACCTTACAGTGAGGAAGAGCTGAGGACCCTAGGGGTGAACATGAGCAGCTCATTGCCAGCATGCATCCTTACGACCTAGCAAAGTACAAGGAAACCATTTTTCTGAGAATGGAATAGGGGAGAGAATGGTCTCAGGGGTCAAACACACAATACAGAAAGGGAAGATGAGCAAGAAAGCCCATGTGCTATGTGACCTTGATTGTCAGCTGAGAGAAGTGGAACTGGAAGCACAAATGTGGATCCAGCAGACTGGTCCAGAACATAGGCTGCTACCAGAAACAAGCACCGCTGATCACCGCCAAGGTTGTTTTAAACACTGCTGACTCTGTAAATGGGGTCAATGATATCTCCCTATTTCTTATAGGGTCACCAGGTATCTCCCTACTTCTTATAGGATTACCAGGTAATCATTAACCCTTACAGGATAGTTTAGGTTGTATAAATACCATAGCAGTGTTCACTAATAATATTATTGTACAGTAAGTTATACGATTAGTGACAATAACGATACTTCTATTATTGCTATTGAAGGGACCTTGTAGATATCGGGATTCATTTGGCTTGTCATTATAGGACTTAAACTGGCACACCTAAAGGGATGTTCATACAGCACTACGAATGCACAATGGGCTCAGTCACATTGACTTGTGTCTTTTCTCTGTAAGCAGGAACAGAGGTGGAGAACAGAGGAAGTGAGAATTCATCCCTGGGTGTCTGGTCAATGCACAGAGAAAAGAGACAGGACTCCAGAAGAGCAGGGAAGATGATGAAGTCACCAGATCTGCACATTCCCAACCAGACAAAGAGTCAGGGAAGCAAGTGTGGGCTATGGACTGCTTATGGGCCTACAGAGTAAAGCCCATCCTTTTATGAATGCCTCATAAGCCGTAGGACAGCCGCTCTGTACTGGAAGTGTCTATTAAAGTTGGAAGTGAGAACCAGAGTATTTGGCTTCAAGTAAGTGTGATATAGTTTTCTCAGCAAAGGACTGGCTCTGAAAATAAGCAATACCATTCTTCCAGCGTTCTTTCCTTTTGGTCCTCTGTCTTTTTTTACCACCACTTTGACCATGCAGGCAAGGTTCCAAAGTAACACATGACCATTAAGAGGAGTAGAAGGACCAGGGCTGCCAAAGGAAGTGGAGAAAGAATCTATCAGGAAGGTTCTGTTGAATGGAAGGGACATCAACATGGTATGGTAGCAGTAAGTCACATGCTTGGATCATGGGTCCCTGGGGATAAAAGGTTAAGCAGGATGATGCAGCATTGATTGACATGCCAGCAAGACAATGCAGAAACATGGAAGGCAGAGGGTTGGGTGCAATAGACAATGGTGTCTGGGATCTACATTAATAGAAGAAATGTCTTCCACAGTTACAAGAAGGTTATACGGATACACAATGAGTCCAGGGAAGCAAGGTGACACCATGATTCAAATATGAACCTGGGGACACAAGAGAAAAAAGTAGACACTATATTATGCACCAAAAAACCTTACCAAGTTGAACAGAGAATCTTATTTTTCTATACTTTATTTAACCCAACAATATCAACAAAGTCAGTCTATTGCCTTCCTTATCACCTACCTAGGAATACCAATAGTCATGACCTTCTGACCTCCCTCACCATCACTGAGTCATCAACACCTATTGCCATTCCCAGATGTCAAAGATCCCTAACAAATATTTGTGGTCACTCTGTGATCGAGAATAGCACCCTTTCTCTAAATCAAAATCTTCTATGAAAGGTCTAAAATACAGGAGCAGTAAAAGGATGTTTGTGGCACCCACTGAAAATTTCAACAGAACCATTTCAACTGAATAGGATGTTTTCATTCCTTGAAGAGGAAGCTCACAGACTAATCCATGCCATTGTGTTTACTGGTCACCACTTTAGACTATTAACCAAACTTAAATCATTGCATTAATATAGTAATATATATTTCCTGATTTTAAGAAATTGAAAGGATGCTACAGACTTAATATAAATAAAAAAATAAAAGTTGCTCAGCCTGAGATGTCTCCATGGTTAAAGTGGTGAACATGAAAGTAAAAGGATCTGAATGCCACTGCAACTCATGCAAATTCCAGGTGGGTGTGAAGTCCTGTCTGTCAGTGGCAAGTGCGGACAGGAGTCCCCAGAGCAACGAGCTAGTGAGACAAGCTGGATCAGTGAGTTCCAGGTTAGATCAAGAGACATCTGCTTCATAGAATAATATGGTGAGTGATTGAAGAAGTTTTCCACATCAACCTTGGACCACTTCACACGCATTCACATGGGAGCACATATATACACGTGAAAATGAAAAAGAATTCAAAATAAAAGTCACTTAATTCTACAATTCTAAAAAAATCATTATCACATTTTGCTAGTGTCTTTGGTCCTTTGCTAGAATCCTATATATATGGAACATGTTTTTTAGAAAGTGAGGTAGATAGAAGGATAGCTTCCAAAAATGGCTAGGCCTTATCCCCATGTGACGACATCACCTTACATGGCAAAAAAAAAAAGCCATGATTTTCATAAACATATTTAAGATGGGCTGGAGAGATGGCTTCGGGCTTAAGACTCTGCTTCCCAAGCAGAAGGTCCCCAGTTTGGATCCCAGGTCCTACCTAAAAACTCCAAGCAGAAGTGAGCAATCTGCACTTCTGATCTGCACTTCTGGCCCTGGTGGGCAGAGCCTGAGAAATCCCAGAGTAAAGCAAAAAGGAAGTTGAAGCAATCCAGATGTTTCCCAAAGTCATCCTTGGCCCTTTATAGTGCCTTCACACACACACACACACACACACACACACACACACACACACACACAAAATTGTTAGGTTTTGGATCCCATAATGGGAGGGGCTCCACTTTGGGTTTCCCGGTGGGCTCTGTTTAACCAGATGAGTCTTTAGAGGGGAGGGACCTTCTCTGGTTGTGAAGGGTAAGAAAGAAAAGGGATTCACTTGAAGCGGGTGAAGAACTTGAAAGACTGTGCAAGCCTTGAAGATGAAGGAAGGGAAGGGAGTGGGTGGCCTCTTAAAAAAATGAAGGACCCCCCAAAAAGCGAAGCCCCGCCAGTTGAAATAAAATAAAATAGAGAATAAAATAAAGTTCTCAATCCTGCATCTCAGGAATGAACTCTGCCAGATCTGAATAAGCAAGAAACAAGTGTCAACAACCTTGGGAAGAAACAGCTCTGCAGATTCTTTGACATGAGCCCATTGAGACCTAGGTCAGAATTTCAACTTTAAAACATGTATGGCATCAAGCATAGTCCACAGTGATTTTTCAGAGGAGCAATAGAAGCTAACACATAGATGCTATAACCCTTAGTCTAGTGTTATTTTCATAAAAAAAATTATGTCAATGGTATTTTCTCATTTCACTTATGTGTCTGTATTGTTTTCTATTCATATTTCACATAGTTTTTGTTATTTATTCAGCCACTTGTTTCTTATATAATTTGGTTGCTACTATTTTTAGTTTTTATAAATGGGGGACTAGAGATATAGCTCTGTTGGTAGAAGGTTTACCTAGTATGTATAAGACCCTGGGTTTGATTCCCAGCACCATATAAAAGAAGTGTGGTAACCCTTAGCTTTACAGTAAGTATGCGTCCAGTCTGGGCTATATAAGACCCTTTCTCAAATACCATATATGCTTGCATGCATGTATTTGTATCAGTATTTACATTTATGTATATTTATATATGTATTTTCATTTATATAAATATGTGCATGTATGTACATGCATATGTGTGCACATATGTATATATGAGTATATGTATAAGTACCTGCCATGGGAATTTTTGGAATGTGTAAATGGAAAGTGGAATTTTGCAATGTGTCCAATACCCATTAACAGCTTTGAAGGTATTTCCAGATATATAATGCCTGATCAACTCATCAAGTTTTTTATTTTTAGTACTAACATAAGTTTTTGGAAACCAGAAAATGATATGCCTGTCTAGAATTGAGCTTCTATTCAACCTTATTATCACCTGAATTTCCTTGTGTGTTTTAATGCCACCTTCTATGAATCCTGTTCTCATTTTATTTTGCCTTTTATTTTGTTCTCACTTTATTTGGCTACTAGTAAAACTGAGCATTTATCCATATGTGAATTCTTTCTTCATTTTTAAACTGATTTTCCAATAAAATTCTTTGAGCTTTTCCTATTAGTTAAGGAAAGGCTCTTTATACATTTGTATTATTTAGTTTAAGTTCTTCCAGTGTGGCACATACTTATTTGATCATGTTTCTGATCCATTTTGACACAAGGAATTCTTAATTTACTCTGTGGTCAAATCTACATTTTCCTCCATATTTTTTTCCATTGTTGTGGAGAGTATTTTTTTCTGGCTTGGAATCAAGAAGACCTTTATCTGTATTCTTTCTAGTATTCTAAGGATTTTTAGATAGGAAATATTATACTGGTCTGGAATTCATGTTTTCTGAAGTTGTAAAGGAAAGCCGCACTTTCATTATTTTCCCAAAGAGATCTGAGCTTTTTTTTTTCCTTCGGCCCTAAGAGGAATGACTTTTAAGCTACACTAAACGTCTTAACCTTCCACAGACCCTAACATGAAATTTCTTTCTTTTTGGAGAGAGTATGGGGGTGGGTTGGGGGAGTGGACAGGGATTTCTCAGCACCTCTTAGGTCATTTTGAGAACCTCGTGTGTTGGCTTTCTGAGGTCAGACCTTGCACCTCCATCCAAATAGCATTGAGAGTGAGCGAGGCCTTTAGAGAGGCAAGCACACCTTCAGGAGTGTCTGCTCCTCACATGGTCCTCCGAGGTCCCCAAGGCTCCCTCCTGAAGCTCCCTCAGTCTCTCTCTCTCTCTCCTCTCCTCTCCTCTCCTTCCCTCTTAGGCTTTCTCTGTCCTTTAATTTCCAACTGCCACACCCTTCTACCAACTGCAAGAAGGAGGCCCATTTGTCAGCATTTATCTTTCCAGGAACAGCCTCTGAGGAAAGTAACAGGCTGAGGAAAGAGCAGCCAAGTCCTGGGTCAAGCTGCCAAGACAGGGCTGCTGGGCAACGTGGCAAAGAACAAGGCCGAGAATGAGAGCCGGGTGTGCCAGTCACCTTCCTGGGCGGTGGCAGGATCTCCCAGAGCTGAAGTGTGTGAAGCACCCATGATCAGAGGGAGTTTTTTATAGTCCCTTTCTCACTGATGTGACAAGGTTTGGAGTTCAGTAGCGGAGGCAGGGCAGAAGGAAGAGAGAGGCCACACAACATGGATAAAGGCCTATGAAGCAAAGTACTAAGCTATTGTGCGAGAAGGTGGTGAGCAGCTCAAAGAGGCCCAGCTACTTTCCCGGGCTGGAAGACCATCCTCATAAAGCAGCTCATCCACATAAGCCGCAGGGATTTAGCTTGGGAGCCGGAGCCGAGAACCAAGTAGGCTGCAAGGCTGCCATCCAGCTGCCCACCAGAGGGTGACTGAGAAAGAATGGGCAAGCCAGACCTCCAGTTCTACACAGGTCAGGGGGTCCTGAGGCCAGGGAGGGATGCCAGCAGTGAGTGCAGCACAGACGTGAGCTCTTCAAAGGAGGGGTGCTGAGCCTGTTCCCGAGTGGAAGCCATGCTTCTTCAGGGGAGCAGAGGGCAGCCAGAGGGTCCCTCCTGATTTGATATTTCCCACAGCATCAGGACCACCTAGGAAGGAGGCAGATCTCAGACAATGAGCCACTGGGGTATGATTGGAAGGGAATCCACTCAACTGTCCAGATTTCCAAAGTCACCTTTCTCTTCAGTGATATCAGCAGAAGCCCCAATTAACATTTCACCTGAAAGGCCTCCTCTACTCCCTTTTCAGTTTTTACAATTGGTGTAGGCATATCGGCATTTTTATAAGCACTTGTTGTGTGAGACTTGTCTAACACACACATACCTTGTGGGATCAAAACTCCACTTTCAAGACTAATTTGCAGCAGGCAAGCCAAGATTCCAAGTCTCAAAGAGCTGAATGAAAGTTCTAAATGACAATGGGAAATAGTCATTGAAAATCGGCAATAGAAAACTCAACAATTAATTTTCGATAGCTATTAACAATATTCTAGAGGGATTTATAGTGGGGAAGTGTTGGGAGGCTTTGCAAAATAGGCAGGAATGGAGCTGGGTCCAAGGTAGGCAGGATGTGTCTGCCCAGCTGAGGAGAAGGGGGCAGTGTGGAAGAAACCAGAAGAAAGTGACCGGGAGGGAGCTGTCTGAGCAGCGACTCTCTCTGGCTGAAATCAAGGATTCAAGTAGAGTCTAAAAGGAGTTTATTATGATAGTGCTAAACTGGAGCAGGCACATAATGGGTGCAAATGGGTCTGAACATGAAATGATCAAGACTATTGGGAAGAAGAATACAATAGCTTGGGTTCCCAGTAACCTTTTGCAATGGGAGATGTATAATGCAGAGAACCACATTAGGCCAAACTGCAGAGAATAAGTGACTGTGGAGTTCTCAGTTCTGAACAGGACACCAAAATCACCCCCCATCCCAAGGCTTAGGGAACCTTTCAGAAGAGGGGGCTGTAAGAATGTAAGAGCTTGAGGATGGAGAGAGGCACTACCAGACGGTGTCTTCTGGTGTGACAGAGCTACTGCACCCACCAACGCACCACGGCAATACATTTCCACGGGACCTTCAGCTTGGATGAAGAAAAACTACAGCACCCTGTGAGGTCTGGCTAATGTCAGACAGGAGAAGGGGAGCTGTGTTATCAAACAATGTACCCACTGAGAAATCATCCATGCCCCAGCAAGTACTCAGGCAAATGTCAGTACAGACGTCTGAGTGGATCACACATGCAAAAAGACATCAAAATATGAAAGAGACTGACTGGAAAGGAGAATGTATGAGGTTGGGCAAAAGGAAGATGGGATCGAATAATAGTAAGGGGTGAAAACACAGATTATTGCATTTAGAGATGAAAATGTCAGAGAACAAAAAACATAAAAATTAAAGAAAAAGAGTTGGATTTCCAAGAAAAGGGCCATCAACAGACTCAGTGAGCTGTGAAGATGGCGTCATGTAGCTTTGCAACTTTGCTGCAGACACTCTGGAGATGGGAAGTCGAACAAGCTGGTCATCGTGTAGGAAGAAAGACTTCCACCGTCTTGAGAGCCTAATTTGGCTTAATGAAGGCAAAACGACGTCTTTACTATTACAATTACAGAAACAAAACTTGTGGTTTTCAACAGAGAAACAGCAAATTTTCTGGTTGATGATAAATATCTATTTAAGGAGTCGTGTATAAATGATGGTTGGGGGCTCAGCCTTAAATAAAACATATCATCTCCTCTAAGATTCAGAGGGGATGTAAAAAGCTTAAGAGCCAGAAAGTAGGGAGAATGGCTATGCAATACCACCTTTGCATGTCTGACACAGTCATTACAGCCATGAACTTGCAGCAGCTGTATCTGCCTGAGCAAAAGTGGACATCAGCAGCCAGTCACAGATAGCGAGAGACGCGGTGTCCTCCTGAGCATTGCTGAGATACCGGCTACTGATAGCTTCTGGAGAGTGACAGTGTCATGGCTTGCACGTGGGAATCCCCAACCAGCTTCTTGTGTTTGACTACTGGGTACCCAGATGTTTGAGAAGGTTAAAGAACCTTTATGAAGTGTAGCTTTCTGGGGGAAGTTGAGAACAGGCACTGAAGTTTGATAATCCTTCCCGGCTTACAGTACAAACACAAACTAATAGCCAGTCAACTTCTAACTTCTGCCAACAAACCTGTTGCTATACATTCCCAGACTGAATAATACCAAATAAACCAAATAATAAACACTTTCTCCCCGAAGTTGCTTGGGTCAGAGTGTTCTATCCCAATAACAGAAGAGGAACTGGGATAGAGTCTTTATCTTCAGAAACAAACCCACCGTTGAGCCTGCCAGATTCCCGTAGTCACACAGACAGCCCTGGCTCAGCACAGTGGGTCACAAAACAAAATGAAAAGACATGAATGTGAGAAAGAGATTTGTAGGAAGGAAGTAGGATCGACGCGGGTAGAGGAAAATGAAAGCGAGAACATTAGAATGCATTGTATATGTATATCTGTGTGTATGTGTAAGAACAATTTATAAAAAGAAAATATGTTTATGTAAATGTTCATAAGGCTGCATGAACTCTTGAAACTTCAGCATGTATGGTGATATTGACCCCAAACAGTGAATTAACACCATTGTGCTTTGTCTGAACATCATATGTTGTTTCAGAAGCAATCTTAAACATCCTGACTTAAGAATCCAACAAAAAGTGAAGCACTCTTCCTCCAGTGAGAGTCTGGCACAGGTGAGCTGCTTTTGTCTCCTTAACAACAATGACAGCTTGAGTTTCAAGCACCTGAAACAATTCCTCTCCATCTTTCATAACCATGAACCTTCCCCATTCTCAATCCAGACCCGTCTTTCCTGTATTTTGGGATACGCAAGGATATTTAGTTTTTCTTAGTCTCTGTTTTACTGAATATGGCTGATTGCCCCATCAGAGTTTCAGATCTAGCTGCCTATCGCATGGGTATCCATTCAAAATTGTTAAAATGTAGAGTCACAAGCTGAATTTCAGACTCCATGGAAACCATAAAGTGCACCAGAAGTATTTTTCCTGAATTTAATTGAGATAGTCTCTTTAGATTTCATCTGATTCAAACAGTCCACAGAGACAAGAAAAACACTTCACAGTACTGCTTTACAAATAAGGGAATGGAGAGTGGGACAAGTCTTCCTAATTTCTGAAAGTCAGACAGCTGATATTTGGACAGTACTGAGGACTTTCAGAGGAAGTTGAATAAAATGATCATTAAAGACAAATGGTAATGACCAAAGAGAAAGAAAATTTTGAAATAAGTGGGGAAAATCTTAGCATTTAGAAAAGGATATGCCTATTCATCTTTGAGTGCTCAAACTTTCAATGTATGCTACTCACACCCAAAGAAAAGATGTAAAGACCACATGAAATTCCTGCACATGTCCTTTGTATTTTTAAAAAATTTTAAACTACATTTATTTATTTTGCATGTGTGTGTGTGTATTAGAGAGCACAGTGTGTCCCTGTGAAGGACCAAGGTGTGACTTCAAGAATCATCCTGGATTGCTTCTACCTCCTTGCTTTGTTCTGGGATTTCCCAGGCTCTGCCTACCAGGGCCAGAAGTGAAGGCTGCCGCTGTTTCTGCCTGGCATTTTTCCATGGGACCAGGGATCTGAACTGAGGACCTCTTGCTTGCAAGGCAGAATCTTAGCCCCTGAACCATCTCTCCTGCTCTTGCCCATGTCCTTTGATAGGGAAACTTGTGCAGTGACACAAACTGAACCAAAGCTCTATGTGGCCCTCGCCCACATGCACTGACATCTATTGAACCAAAGTTCCATGCTTAGCTAGTTATCTCATCCTATATAACTATGCCTAAAAAACAAGTGAAACATTCCATTCTGTAATTTTTAAGACAGACAAGTGTCTAAACTTTTTCTCTCCTTTTATTTTCTTCTCAGATAAATGGCAATTTTCAAAATATAGATATCAAGTCTACTTTTATTCACTTAAACTAACAACAATGACAAAACACACATATAAAAGCTGGGGGTGTGCACTGGATAAAACGCAATAAAATTTCTCCAAAGGTTGATTTTTAGAAAAAAAAATAAATGCAACAAGTAATTCTATGCATTTATATCCATTATAAACAGCTAGAGACACAATAAAAAGATTCTATTAAAACCAAAGCCATTAAATGTGTATCTATTTAATTCAAGACATAATGATTTAATTATTCAAATAAAACTTAAAAATCCTAATGGGAGAAATAAAAGATGAGAGGAATAATTGGAGACATGCATACACACACACACACACACACACACACATACACACAATGGCTTCTTATTGGAAAGACCAAGTGTGCTAGTAAAGACAATAATTTCTAAGCAAATATTTATAGATTTCATGCAAAACTAAGATCCCAAATGAATACATTATAGACTCCAACAAACCCATAATGTTATTTTTCTAGAATAAGAATCTATCAAGAATATTGAAGTGTTCTGTTAAAGAAGAAATCACAATAGCCTTCAATACCAGATTTAGAAATGTGATTTATAACAATTGTCAAAGCAACCAGCTATTGGGCTAAAACAGAAAATTTGTTTGGTGGCTAAAAATAATAATTCTAAATGAAGTCCTTAACATCCACATGCCCAAAGATCAGCCACATTACAGTGAGGCTTACATTGACTGTTAACTAAGACCTAAATGTCTTTCACACATGAAATTACTTTAGTTTTCCTTTTCTCTATTTTGTCAAAGGGTAACTTTCCAAGAGAGACAAAAACCATGACTCTCATGGAGTGAAAATACATTAAGGAGTGTGTTTAACTCATTACTTAGTGAAGGAACCAGGCACACAGCACTTACCATTCAAAGAAGAATGTAAAGAACAGACACTTCTAAATCAGGAACATTGAAATGAATTTGGAGATAGATTCAACACTGGTAATCAACAGTATCACTTGAATTTTCACAGGACAGGATTTATTTGCAAGTCTCTAGACAAGAATAATTTTTCCACTGCTATAGTTTATCCACAGTTTACATGATTGAGAGGTGTAGAATTCACATCTAATAAGAATCAGTTAATACAAAAATGTTCTAAACAGCACAGTCTACCACTGCAGTAGAAACTTTTCTCTACACTTAAGACTCTTTTTTTGCACCCAGTTGAGGAGATGCCCATCAGCATGTCTTAGCTCTTACACAGACAGATTCAGCCAGTCATGCCCACCCCCTGCCCCTGTGCTTCACGCACATGTATATTTGATAGGATACTATCAATGTCATTGGACAAACCATTGATTTTTTCTAAAACGTGTTAATTAAGACAGAAAATCAAGATATAGTTATCTCAACCATAGATGATAAATCTTCCTCCAAATTGAAGAAATAGTGGTGAGCAGCTGAAAGGTTGCAGAGAAATATCATCCTTTCAAATAGCAGAATGAAGTAGCAAACACAGGGAACAATAGCAAGAGGCAAGAAGAAAAAGCAGCAGTCCCGTTGCATTTATGGAACAAATGGTATTTGGTCATTTGTTTGATGTTTTGTTTTGAGAACTACTATGACCAGTGACAGGCAAACACCACATGAAAATTTATAATCTGGGATAAAGGGGGAAAACATTGAGCGATATACATAACAGGCCAGAATAGTAAAGGATGCGCTTAAATGAAACCAGGAAGGGCAGCTGCTAAGCAAGCCTTGGTTATCTCCACTCTCTTCACTCTTAAGACTTTATCTTTCACTTTCTCTATCTTTGGGGGCACTGAGGAAATTTAAAATGAAAACAAAAGCAAGATTTGGAGATGTAACTGCCTCTTAATAGTATGTTGGGAATGGCCACAGCTTGCCTCCGCTTTCTCTCTCTGAATAATCAGACAGCACCAATCAAGTGTTCTGTTATGTAGGATATAAATAGTGAGGACAAGGCCTTAGCTGTTTACATTCTATTGTAACCTACTGAAATAAACACTGCTACGTGCCAGACACTGGAATATGAAATAGCTCTGCTAGGCTGCAGAGGGTTTGCCTTCCCTAGGCAAATGCAGCCATCTCTGTACACATAAGTGTCAAATAGCAGCTGAAACTTATAAAGAAATTAAATTTGATTTTTGCACATATTAATCCTTAATATGCAAGGCAAAGTATACCAACAATTAACCAACAATCCCATAAAATTGGATACATATTAGCAGTCTTTTCATGGATAAGAATTTGTGAACAATAAATGCATAAAATATGTTCAACTGCATTAAAGGGAGAGTATAAATTAAAATTCAATATTTTATCCTTACTTGATTGTCAAGACAAACTCAGAATTCTGATAGTAGCTGATAAAGACAGTAATATAGAGCAATCAAAAATCCCAAGGATGCCGTCAGAAATTGTGCACTGACAGACTGGTCTAGAAACAAACTCTCCTCAGCTTACTAGGAGGTCTGTGGTGACTCGTAGCCTGAAGGCCACATTTCCACCAGCCGGAAAGCCTGGTGGCATTCACTGCTCTCACATGCTTTCCTGACTTTCTAAACAGCCACATCATTAGAGTCTCTGCCTGTGTGCTAAATGCACTTAAACAGTCAGAGCAAAGGTTGTATCTCCTCCTGAGTGATAGCAGAGATTAAGAACGATTAAGTAAATAGCATTGTACTCTTAGTTATGAAATAGCAGAAACACTAAACAAAAAGAATTCTCAGATGAGGAAGACAATACTCCAGGAATATATAAATACTCAGATAGATGATGGATAGACAATTGCAGAGGCTACAGGCAGACACACAGACAGACAGATAGACAGAGATAATAGATTGATAGATGATAAATAGATAAAAGATAAAAAGATATAGTAGATAGGCATACAGCATTATATTCTATAACAATATTATTGTCCCAAGCTACACTGTTGGGAGGTAAAAATGTCAAACTGTAAAACATGACAGGACTAATAAGCAGAATTCTAGATTGCAAGGCCATAAAAGAACCACAGCAGAAAGAACACACATGAGCATCAGAGGTATTTTCTTAAGCTGATGGGTAGGGGAACTGACACTTGGTTGATCACTACCTTTTAAGCTACATATGCATCACATGTTTTAAGGTGCATATGTTATATTTAAACTGCATAAGCATGCACATACACATGCACACACACACACGAAATTAACCAACAAATCTCAAGTGTCAGTGTAGAAGTGGTTAGAAGTCAGCCTACTAAGAATGTTCCTAATGCACTTCTTTGCTCTAGGTGTTCTGATTTGCTACTTTTCAGTTCACACAATGCTGAAACTCTGAATCTATTTTACTCCAGCACTGAAATGTCTCTGCAAAGTAAACATGGAACAAATTTGTGCTGCTATATTGGGAACGTATATAGTTTATCTTGGGTTTTGGATAAAAGGAAAATAATTTCCAAGACAAATGCTATCAGAAAAGCTATTCCTGCAGAGGTTCTGTGCTGTGGTTTTGAGTGTCACGCTGTCAGGCACACCTCTTGCCCCCTCCCTTCCTGAGAGCTGAGCTGATATACTGCCATTCCCACTTCCAGTGAGGTTTAGGCCAAATTGTGCTCAGAGGCCCATGTCTCTCCAAGATTACTGTCACTGCATACTGTGCCTCCCTGTTCTGATGCCTCTCTCTCACCAAGCCATACCCTTCAGGCATCCTCCCGATATTCTCCCCTCTCCTGTCCTCTCTACTTGGATATTTTAGGAGAAAGTAATATTCTGACAACTCAGTAAATAGGATAAGTCTGTATGCTATTGATAAACACATGAGCAACAGAGCAGTGGGCTTCTTTTTTAAGGACTGTCTTTAGTCACCTTTTTGGGGATCATGAAACCCAAGGTTTTGCATATGTCAGACAAGTGTTGTACCACTGATCTACATCCCCAATCCTAGGCTTTCGTTTTAACAGTGGCTTTCTATGCATCTCACACAGATCTGAAACTAGAAACCCTGCTGCCTCCACTATCCACACAATGGGAGGCCAGGTGTGTATCAGCACATCTGGCTCTTCTTCACTTTTCTGTCATGTATGTCAAGCCTGTAACACCCTGATTACAGCGAGACGGCGTCTCAAGTCCATCTGTCAAAAGTGACCCCGGTCAGGTGACCAAGACTCATCTTCATATTACCTTTCCTACACTTGCAGCCTGCAGCTGCACAGCTCTTGCCTAAAGGTCAGCCCCAGCTTACCTTGGTTTTCACAGAGAACACAAAGACACCTTCCTTGGAGGGATCATAAAAGATTTCCCAGCATGTTCTAAGGTACTTACGTGGTCATTTCCACAGTCTGCTCTGCACACAAACGTAATGGAGAAATTGATCACTCTTGCTAAAGTTACCAAATATATGAAGAACCAGGTTTCTCACGTTAACATGGGGACGCACTCAGAAAGCTCACTTTCAGATCAGCTGCTGACTTCCCTCTAGAAAGCATTTGCAGCGCTGATGCTGAGCACAGACCTGTTTCCACGTCTGTCTAACCCACAGAATATCAGAAAAAACACAAGGTGGGGACGTAGTGACACTTATAACCGATGACAAGCACCAGGAAAAAGTTTAAAAAGTGATTTTCAATTTGCTTGAACTGTGATACTTGAAGAAATGTAAATTTATCTGGGAAGGTTAAAAAAAAGCAGATAACTTCTGTGAATACTACAAAGGGGTATCTGGGTGACTTGTAAGGACTTGTAAACAACCATCGTCATTCATGTTGTTTTTCAACATCCCTGCCTTTTTCTTTGTACCAATTTATCACTTGGAGAGCCCAAGCCATTACTGTCTCATAAACATAATAATTCTGAAAGTAAATAAGAGGATTTCTCTGGGTGTTTTAGATTAGTAACCTCATTGCTATAATAAAGACCCAGTTCCAAACATGTAGAGGAACAAGAGATTTTATTGGCTTAAATTCTAGATTAGAATCCTTCATAGCAGTAGAGTTACCAGAAAGAACTGAGTGACTTGGTTACATCATTTTCAACATCAAGAACAGATATGGGCCAACCAATGCATATCAGCTCACTAAATGCCAACTAGTTTCTCTTCCTTTAGCCATCTGCCGGGTGAATGGTCCCAGCCACTATGACCTGGATTTTTCTTATCTCAGTTATGCAATTAAGACAATCTGAAGTGATCTTGCCCAGAGGCAAGATAAATAACTAAATAATTAAATAAACTTATAAATAAAGAAAATGACTAAATAATTCCTCCTAGCTGTGTCCAGAGGCCTACTTCACAAGTGTCAAGTTAACAGCTGTAACTGTCACACTAGGGATACAAAAGAAAGTAGTATCTTGAATATGATTAATTGATGAAAAGTGCAAGCATGCTTATTTGTTACCCACTGTCTAGCTCAGTGCTGGATCTCAGGGGCATGAAGATGATTGAACAGTCACTGTCATGTTGGCACCATGCAGAGGCACCGCCACAAAACAGGGCTGCATTGGAAGTAGACATGCAAATCATGCCCGTGGTTCTCAGAGATGTCTACATTAAAGGATCAGTCAGTACCATTTGGGGAATCTGAAAATCATTCTCTAAAATTATATTTCATCTTCAGAAATGATTGCAATTTCTTTCAAAAGGCATAAAATATAGAAAGGTGTAGGTATAAAATCACGTTGGAAGTGATTTGGGTATCCTAGTAAATGCAAGAAGGAGAGTCAGGAATGGCAGAAGACACCAGAGAGGAAAAAAGATGGAAAGAAATCTTACATCTCTGCTCACCAACAGTTAAAATTTACTTCTGTCAAACACTGGACAGTAACAGTTTCTATCTGAAATAGTAAATTGAAACAACCAAGGAAGATTAGTTGAGATGGAATGAATCTCTCTGCATGGCTTAAGAGAGCCAGGACAATATCAGGAAACCTTGGTCAGAGGCTTGGACCTGAGTTTCTTTGCCATATCAGCCATTCAAACAATTCAGTGGCTCCCAAAGGAAGGCAAGATAGCAAAATAGTCCAATATAAGGTAGTGGGAGGAAGGAGAGACAGAGCTGGATGTTTGCAAGCTTCCACCAATGATTCCATCTTAAGATCAAAAGCAGAGTAAAATTGTCCATCTTTATATCAATGATGGCTAAGCAAATGGAAACTCTGAAGCAACAGCTCATGCACAGCTCCTAGGTCATATGGAAGTGGGATTCATGTTCAGTCGCTGACAGTGACTAAGGAATAATCACATTCTTTCCATCTCTCCCTTTCTGCAATGCGGTTCCTGGAATACTCTTACAGCGAGGTGGCATTTTCTCTTGCCTTGCCCCCAACTTTCACTAATGCTTTGGCAACCAGAAACTTCTGCACAGAAAAATGCTCCCTTACAGTAAGTTCTAGGCATGGCAGTGATTACACTTCCCTGTCTCTGGCTTCTGACTCTTTGCCATGGTTAAATCTCAGAACATGTGCAAAGGAGAACGATGTCATCAGTTAACTTTAAAAATAAGAAAACTAAAATGATGCTTCTAAAAACTCTTGAACTCTCATGTATTAATCAAAGACAAGACAATTTTCAAACTTATGAATCCAACTCTCCAGTTCCACTGACCTGACAGGGAGCTGGCAAAACCTCTGATGCCATGTCCATTGCTTAGCCTTCCCACCACTCAGGAAACGAAACCTGGCATCTGGCTGTGCATAGAGAAGGAAGGCACTGCCACCTACAGGTTGTAAACTTGGGAACATAGTAAATTAATATTTAACTTGTAGAAAATTTGTTTTAATTAATGTAACATTTTCATAGCCTTAAAAGTCTCAACGTTATCTAATCTATCCTCTTGCCTTTGAGCTGATTTGTTCCTAAATAATCAAGAACTTTGACTGCTATTAGAGAATCTCAGAACTCAGATAATTAAAACCGAAGTCAGAACTGCTCCACAGGAATTGCAAATGACGCTGGACTTGTGTGTGGTGACCAGCGGAGAGGTGGCAGTCATGATCTACCAGCGCTCTCCAAACACCGAGGACTCGGTGATAGTGACTAGATTCCCAAACTGTCATCACCAGACCAGCTTCAGTGGCAAAACCCAGGACTCATTAAATATCCAATTGACCAGACTCCACCCCAGGCTCTTTCTGCTCAACTGGAGACTGGTCAAAAGGCAGCCCTCCTGGTAGATGATTCTGATGAGCACTAAGCGGAGTCGCTGGATTCCATGACTTCATAAAACCATGTCATCTGAAGCTCAATCACATGTCTGTAGAGAAGTGGTCTCCTGGGAAAGCAGATTTGCAGACGTATCTGAGGGGCCAGCAAGCTTGAAGAAGTCACCACTCTTTGATACTGAATGCTCAGTCAGCCTCTGATGCACTGTCTCGATGGCCTATGAATGTTTCTAAAAACCACTGTACCTTCACAAGCGTTTCCCTCCGAGTCAACCAAATAAGAACCCTAAGGTCATCACTGCCAACCCCTAAAGTGATGTAGCCTCCTATAGGGACTGAATCTACAAAATGCCATCCTCTACCCCACCCCGAGATCTACACAATACCTCAGACCTCTAGGATCTATAGCAAAAGTTAAGTGCTTAGTGACACATTTTCTTTGTCAGTCTCAAATTGCTCCTCATGATTATGTCATCTTGCTGTGTAGGGCTCCCCACAGATTTCTGCTTACATGGCTCATCTTTCCCTTGCCCTGTGTTTGACTAGTTCTAGCATGGCTCTGGACGACACTGATATTTAACAACTTACTGATAATTGGTTTCATATGATGCTTTGAAAAGATAAATTTCAGTTTTTTAAAAACTTTCAAGCCAATTGTTTTCCTTATCTTTCCCCTACTATGGGGGAATGAATGCAGTCTGTGAAAGGTTCATGGCAAAGAAAAAGAAAGAGAGACAGAGAGAAAGAAAGGAATGAAAGAAGGAAGGAAGGAAGGAAGGAAGGAAGGAAGAAGGAAGGAAGGAAGGAAGGAAGGAAGGAAGGAAAGGAAAGGAAAGGAAAGGAAAGAGGAAGGGAAGGGAGGGAGGGAGGGAGGGAGGGAGGGAGGAAGGAAGGAAGGAAGGAAGGAAGGAAGGAAGGGACGGAAGGAAGGAAGGAAGGAAAGGAAAGGAAAGAAGGAAGGAAGGAGGAAGGAAGGAAGGAGGAAGGAAGGAAGGAAGGAGGAAAAGAAAGAAGGAAAGAAAAGAAGGAAAGAAAAAGAAGGAAAAAGAAAGAAAGGAAGAAAAGAAAGAAAGAAAGAAGAAAAGGAAAGAAAAAAAAGAAAGAAAAAAGAAGAGAGAAAAGAGAAAGAAAGAAAGAAAAAAGAAAAGAAAGAAAGAAAGAAAGGAAAGAACAGAAAGAAGAAAGAAGAAGAAGAAAAAAGAAAGAAAGAAAGAAAGAAAGAAAGAAAGAAAGAAAGAGTTAAGGTGGTAAGGGTTTCCAAGCACTGTTCTATACCCATATATGTAGATTGCAGAACTAATGGATCTTCAAATTTCCTCAGTTGTGGGCATTTATTTGGCATTTAAAAATATAAAATATAGGGACTTACTATGTGGCTCAGTGACTAAGGTCCCTGCAGACAAATCTGGTAAACAGAGTTTGATCCATGGTGGAAGGTAAGAACTGTTCTCTGACCTCTACCCATGCACCATAGCATGCATAACTGTGCTCTCTCTCTCTCTCTCTCTCTCTCTCTCTCTCTCTCTCTCTCTCATTCTCTCTCTCTCTCTCTCTCTCCCCCCCCAACAAATAAACAAAATAACACCCACACCGAACCAAAAATTTAAACATCCTTTTGGGAAAAAAAGCAAAAAAAGTTATGTTTTCAGGGTAATAAATGCTGAAAAAGAAACTCCAAAACCAGCAGTCACTTTTAGAATTGTGATCTGAAGGCTGCTTTATGCAGCAATTATTTTCATTAGCTTTCAGAGCTGCTTTACTATTGTTTGGAAGAAGAGTCAGTGCTACCCCAAGTCTGTTCCTTTTACAAAGGCAATGTGATTGTCCAGATGTGTAGTGTGGTGTTTCATATCCAGGAGGTGTGTCAGGCTCTGCGGCAAAGAAGCCATCAGGCTCCTGGCTACTGGCCAGCATGGACACACAGCGAACCCTGGTGACAACATCAGGGTAAAAACTGTCCCCAACACTCTTTTGGGGACAGAAACAAGTTATTCTTCCACACTTTAGTTTTCTGTATACAGATGCATCTCGGCAGTCCTGTTGGTTTATGACAACAGGACCACTTGAGTAGGGAAAAAGTAAACAGGGTCAAAATGTGGTCTTGTTAATGATAATGATTTTCTTGGAACTGGTGAGAAGATTGCATTTGGCGTATATGTGAGCTTCATAGAAATCCAAACTTCTCAGTATAATTTGGATGTTACGGAACCCCACCAGCACGTGACATTCCGAATGATCTAGGATGAAGGACTGTCTTCCGCAGAGCCCAGAACAGCTGACTAGAAGCTTCCAAGTGGAGGTGGTGGCATTTCATCTGGGCCAGTAGTAAAAGACTCCTTATTGTCTAAGGAAGGGCACCAGGCTACAGCGTATCACATGCTCGGTGCCTTTGAAATGAAAGGTACGGTAGATGGAGAACGGGTGCTATTCAGCTTCATGGAGAACAGAGCTGCTCCTGAGAACAGAGACTGTGTTCATGGTGCCGGGTGTTGTGCTTGGGTGGAAAGTGACACCAACAGCAGACTCTTACAGTCACAGAGGGGGGAGGGACCCTCTCGTGACTCGTCTGCGTGGCTTTGAATCCAGGCCAACAAGGGCATTGCTAAAGAATCCAGCTCTGTTTCAAGTTTATGAGGCCCCTCTGAAAAGAATTTTTGTTCGTCCGTGTTAAAAGAGTTGTAGGGTCTTCCAGAGAGGCGGAGGGTAGGGACCACACAGATGGGACGACCATGCAGCAGGTCCTGCCCTGCCCAAGTGTCAGGTTCCACTCAGTGACAGACCTTATCTATGACTTGGAACGTCCCTGTGAAACAGGAAGAGCAGGTATTCATGTTTCCATTTCTGTTTGATGGCTTCTCAGAGTACATGCAACTTGCTCGAACTTAGATAACAAGTGAACTTATGTAGCAAGAGATCCAGAGTCAGAGCCCCCATCTTATCACCGTTAAACACGCTTGCTCCAACATTCCCAACTTCTCAGAGTACACTAGACCCAGGAGTCCCAGTGGGCTGTAGTTGGACTGGGAGACCTTTCTCTATCCCACCTGCCTCCTCACCACAGGTCAAATATGTGATCATTACAGTGCACTGTGGGGATGTCTTAAAGCAGGAGAGTAACTTTAGATGAGTCTATGGTGGTCACCAAGCTTGCTAATGTCCTCAAGGGCCATCGTTTTGCTTCCAGAAGAACAACCCTTTGTCCCAGCCAATACTCTAAAATTTCAGACGAAGACAACCCCAAAAGCAGATGCAAATAGCTAAAGCCCTTTGTTGGAGAGAGCTGGAGACAGGCTAGCACTCTTGAGCCACCATAAAAAGGAACTTCACCAATAAAACAGAAAGTAATACATAGTTTTCCTCATGTACTCAAATCAAAATGTATGAGTGAAAAGGCCTCATTAATGGGAGCTTTCTTTGATGACCTGGCAGAATTCTGCAGTAGATATATCCTGACAGACAAAACTCCAAGTGTGACTTCTGGGATTGCACAGCTGAGGATTGGGGGACGGTATGTTGGATTAAAATAGAGAACAAGATAGTGTGTGTGTGTGTGTGTGTGTGTATGTGTGTGTGTGTGTGTGTTAGGAAAATACCTTATTTGAAAAGCTTCTCTTTAAATGATGAGAACGTGACTATTTTTCTTGGCCATCACAGAAGAAAACCTACATGGCCCTATAACAAGCTGGGATCCAAGGAGATGTTGCATTTCCAGCTCAAGTTTGCACTTCGACTGGTACCAGAGGTTCGTGGCAAGCATGACCATGTCTGGGCCCCGGCTCGGAGGCCTCGCTGCCCAGGGCAGGTGGAGCTCGCGTTCTGCGCTAGGTTCCCGAGAGAAGCCCGGAGCGAGAGCTGGGTGCTTGCGGCTTCTTCATTGGCAGAATTTTCCAAAGACGAAACTGAAGAAAGGGCCTTTCCGAGCAGGTCACTCTGCGGCTAACCTGCCTGGGGTCACGCGGCCCAGGACTTTGGGGAACTTTGGAAATGGAGCAGGACCTTGCCACCCTCTTCCAGGACACAGTCGGGAGCTGTGAGTTTTCCAGGGCCTCGCCCACACTGAGGCCTGGGCAGGTGGCTCTGAGCCTAGGAGCCGAGTGACTCGTGGCTGCCTGTAGATCCCAGGGAACGTTGGGAAGACAATTACAATGCTGCACAGCCTGTCCCCGGTAGCTATCTGCCTCCCTGGCCAGACATCCATTCCCCAGGCAGCCAGCCATTCACTCCCCTGCCATTCCAGTTCCTCATAGTCTACCTCCCACAGGGCTTTTGCCCCTCTCCTGCCTCAACCAGTGGCTCTCAAAATTTAGTCATTCCCCAATTCTTCGGAATCATGTTACAATGCACATTCTGCTCAGTATATGTCATGCCGCAGAGCCGCGTACTTCCCAGAGCTCCCAGGCTGTTCTTCTGACTTCTGGAAACACCCTGAAGACTTGAGGCACTGACCGCTGTAGGTCTCTTCAGATTCTGTGACCCCACCTTTCACCTGCTGGTCAATCTGTTGCTGGAGGAGACTAGAGACTAGTGGGAAATCATGTCTATTGCTGGGAGCACGTGAGCTTAGCAACCACAGACTAGACCGTGCAGGATTCCAAGAACCCCAGCGAATGACGCGCTACAGAGGCTTCAGAGGTGGCATTCTGTTTTAGGGGTAACTCTCCACCAGTCCCTCATGTGGACCTGACCTCTTTTACCGATGGGAGATTGATGCCTAGGATGAATGCACTGACCTGATACTGATTTGAAATTTGTGTCTGTCTTTACTAATTTTTTTTGTATGTGTGTGTGTGTGCGTGTGTGCATGTGTGTGCATGTGTGTATCAGAGGACATTTGAATATGTGTGCCTGTGGAGGAGTAAAGTTAACTTTGGGAATCATCCTGGATTTATCTTCCATACGATTACTTTGTTCTGGATTTTCTTAGGCTCCACCTTCCCAAGCAGGAAGTCAACACCACTGGCATTTCCACCTGGCATTTTTATGTGGTTGTGAGACAGAGACCTAACCCCTGAGCCATCTCTCCAGTCTTATATCTATCTATCTTTTTTAAGTGTAGATTTAAGGCACTGAGAATGATACGGATTTGGCCATCTGACTAGTAAAGTATAAGATTTTTCCCCTTTGCTTCCAGTTGTTTCTTTAGAAAGAAAGGAAAGAAGGAGCTTCACTCTATGAGATTTTTACTTCTTAAAAATGTGATTATATCTGAAGAAATTCTCGCTGTTCAATTCTGTCTGAAAACTTTCAGCTTGAATCAAAATTCTGCACTGCCAAGAAGTAAATGAGAAGATGACTTTGATAAATTAAAGGTGCTGGTCTCCTCTGTGTCCTTGAGCCCATCCGTCACCAAGTCCCGTCTGTTCCATCATTCCATCACTCTCAGTTCCGCCTCCTTCCTTCACGGCCATAGTCCACAGCTCTCCCACAGACTGGCCCTAATGACCTACACAGGAATATCATGACTAATGCTAGCATCTATTGGCAGCCTGCTTTGGACTAGTCACTTTGCTGAGTTCTTTACACATTAACTTTTCAACCTCCACCAAGACAATGCATAACAGGATCTGCTGTCCTGCTATGCAGATTATACATGTGAGGTTTATAGAGGAATTACCACCCTGAATCTTCACAATGGAGCTGAGGGCCTGGGGTGAAACTTTCTACTGGACATGACTCCTCTTGTAGTCTTGATGTGGATGGATCTTTCCAGGCATACATCTGTCCATGTGCTCATTCCTCTGTCTTACCTTATTGTAAACAAAAAGTGAACTGTTGACTTAAAAGCTATGTACATTAAACCTCCAGCTCTCTTTCCCACTGAGCTGTGAGGACAAGGTAAGCAGGCTACCTACTGTAGGTATGTGAACTCAGGTAAATTAATCCTAACTATCCTTAGGTATCTTCACATAGGCTCTCCAGTATAAATTTCATTTATAAAATCTATCCTGAAGAGGCTGGCCAGACCACTCCCCTAAAATAGTTTCCCCTATACATGTTTTCTTGTTTTAAGAATACTCTCCTCAGAGGAGAACCTTTTCTAGTCCGCTGTCCAGCCTCTGAACCCATCCAAGTTAGACAAAATACTCACAATTCAGCAGAACCCTTGTAGAAAGTGCAAGAGAATTTCACTTGCATCTTTCTTTGTGAATAATGAAGCAAATTTCCCGGACCCAGTACCAGAGAATATTGCCCCAGATTTTAAATTAGAAAAGACCTGAGCCTTGGAGAGCCTATGTATTAGTCAGAGTTCTCTGAAGAATGCAATACATCTAGATAAGTTTATTAAATTAACTCATAGTAGAAAGGTGTCCTTCCAAGTAGCCTCCCGTAGTTGCTTTGTTATTGACTGGAATATCTCACAAAGCCAAAGGATCCTGAGAATACCTCAAGCTTCTACTTCACTGGAGGGCCGAAGAGGATGAAGAACTGCTGGGCTCTGACATCAGCGATGAACAGCAAACAACAGCAAGGCCTAGAGACCAGGCTCCAAAGGCAGCGGGAACACGGCAAGGTGGCAAAGATGGATCTCTGCAGCAGCCAAGGACAGAAGCAGGAGCAGCAGCAGCAACAAGGAAGGCAACGCTCTAAAAAGTCAACAATGCTCATAGAGTGAACTCAACAGAGAGTTGACACAAGATCAGGGAAGAGCAAATCCCCCCTCCTTGCACTTCCTATTATCCGGTCCTACCACTGGAAAGTACCACCCACTATGCGCTGGGTTTCCCACATCAATTAAGCAAGTACCTACAGACTTGTTCAGGGGTCTCCTCCAACCTCAACTCTCCACAGCTGTGCCTCAAACAGTCTGCAATTGTCAAGTTGACACTGAAATGTAACTATAACAGCCTAATAGTAGTAGCTATTTCTGCTTTTTTAAAGCAAATGTGACAACGACTTTAGTTGTGCAGTCCTGAGCTGTGGAGTGAACTAAGCTTGGGTCGGGGTGGCCGATGACAGCGAGAGAAGATTAACTGCATGACTTCTGAAGCTTTAGGGTCACTTGCACAGCAACCCCACTGTTATGAGGAAACACCTGTTCTAAGTTAAAGCCTGTGCTGGGTTTGCCTTTGCTGTCTAGGTCATCGTCACTGAGGCCCACCCAACCTGTGCCATGCTTATGTCTTCCAGACACAGAGGGAACCATGCAGGTGATTCCTTGTCCTTGATGTTTTCTCAGTCATCATTTTCAGTGACAAATTCTGTCTTGCCCTATATGCCCACTGTGGGTCTTGCATGGACAGCCACAGACTCGACTGAACTCTGTAGTCACTGATGGACAGAAAGTATACCAGAGCCTCCTGCATTCACCACCTCCAGCATCTGAGGCTTGGACCCTGATCCCACAATCTGGCAGTGAGGTTAAAGGAACAGATAGGAAGAGAATATGGCATAATGTGCCACTCATATTTTATGAACCAACATAAACAGCTCCTACTGGAGGATAGCCCAGTGCTAATCACATAGAACTGTCCCAGGCTCAAGGCCACACGACCCTCCAGGGGTGGGGAGATCCAAGTATTCACCAATGAATCACAGCTGCAGAACCAAGAAAATCGGTAATCATAGAGCATACGGACCCAAATGTATTTTCTCAATTGGGAAGAGAAATAGAAGAAAGCAAAAACGAATCTCATGTAAGCAGAATGGAAAGGTCATGTTTATAAGACAAGTCTTGAAGGGTACAACCTTTTGAGGAGATATAGGCTACACTGGCAAGTAGGGTGAGGGAGGGAATAATGGTAAAATTCTCTGGGGGGGCATGTAAGGATGGGATGTAGGAGAGGCAGAGAGACTTATACTTAAGATTATGGGCTATAACCCCATAGGAATCTATGTTATTAATATGTCAAAAACATTTCTTTTTAAAAAGGAACAAGAATGGACAGTCCCTATGCAGAGAAAGGAAAACAGGACAAAACAAAAAAATGCCCTGAACTGGTCCACTTACAACCCATTGACAATTAAAGCTCTACTAGAAGTAGCAGGAATGTGACACTTCCTATTAAGTTATTGGTCAGAGAGGTCTCAAAGGCTCCCAAACATTATAGGCTTTTGCCATTGCTCTTGGTTGCCCTCCAAAAAACTGATAACAAGACTCTATTTTTTTTAATTTATTTTTTCCACTCATACAAACTTGATAGCTACCCCATTCTCCTCCCTCCCTCCACCCCTCCCTGGATTCCCTTGATCCCTCCTCCCTTTTCCCCTTCCTTTCCCCCCTCCCTCCTTTCTCCCGGTGCCCCCCTCCATCCCTGGAGCATCCTTTAATGTGCATGTCAAACTTCCCTCTGGGTCCTCCTCTCTGATGAGGTGTAAGGACTCAGTAACATTGCCTTAGAGCTCTTTTTTGTGTTCCTCTTTAGTATGGGAACACTATTGTGCCTATTAATCTCTTGCCTCTAAGGATCTTAGAGCCTGTGATCCATGCTAGACTTTGGGGGGGGGTCAATGACATGTTGGTCATTGCGCAGGTCATGCAAAGTCCTATTATGGTTACTTCAACCCTAACATGTATGGAATATCTTGCATATCATTGCTCTTCCCTGTCTTTAGGCTCTTACAGTCTTACTGCCCCCTCTTCCGCAAATCTCCCTGAGCTTTGGGATATGAAGAGATTAAGCCGGACTGGATCCAGGTGATTAATGTAGGGTCTCTGATGTTCTGAATTATGATTTGTTATTTCTTCTTCTTCTTCTCTTCCTCCTCCTCCTCCTCCTCCTCCTCCTCCTCCTCCTCCTCCTCCTCCTCCTCCTCCTCCTCCTTCTTCCAGTTTTGCTGTTCCTGCACTGCCCTTGGTTCCATCCTGTTGAGTATTGGATGTCACCTTCTGGGGCGCAGTGTGTCCTCCCTGGACTGTGCATTTCCCGGATGGGCGGAAAAAGAAGACTCTATACTTAAAGATACAACACATATGAATCACAGGACATGAGCAAAATACCCCAACTGGAACTGGTTTGAGAGCTTCTTCCTTTCTGGATAGCTTACACAGTGCCAAGTAATACTGCAGAAGCTACTGGGGGATTAAAAACAATCAAAGGCCTCATCTGTGAGATCTGCAAGTTACAATAAAAATCACCATGGCAAAAGGTAACAACTAATGTAATGGTGGCATGAGTATCAAAGAGACAACCAAGAGCTTTCTGATTGGACTTAGGCCCACTTATCAGAATGGAACACATTCCTGTTACTGTTAAGCAGAGCAAGAACCTATAAAAGGGAAGGAAATAGGTCACTAGTGAAGAACAGACCGTGAACCTTTAACTAGGAAGACAGTACACCAAAATGCTCTGTAAATACCTGTTATTATACCCATAGATTGGAAGAGCACCCCAGAAGGTGGTAAAAGCACAATTTGTCAAAATGGAGAAAATAAGGCTCTACAGATCCTAAACTGTTTGTCCCTAAACAGATATATAAGCCTCACCCATTCCTACTCCAAGGCTCAGGAAACATCAGGAAGAGAGAACACAAGACTGTAAGAGCCTGAAGTGGGATTGTAATGGGGCATGCATTATCTCCTGAACTGATATAGTTGTAATATACAAGATTAAATGGCAGATAAGTATACTTACACAAGAATTGCATGGGAACTGTCTTATCAAAATCTTACTATAGCATCAGAAAGATCTCAGGGAGCACCACACTGATGGGAAGGTAAAGGAGGATGCGTTCTTCTAGGGTATATTCACTGATTTAGGATACTTGCTGGAGAATCTAGGTTGTCTGTTGGAGAATGAATCAGGTCAGGCACAAGTCATCACAGACTGGATGAAACACAATGGGTTGCACAAGTGAAAACATTTGAAAATAGGAGACAATCAGGCAGGGAAAATGAAGGGTTATAAGGGGAAAAGAAGGGGAGATTAAGGGTTGAAAATCTTATAAAATCACTATATTCATGCATTTAACACTATATAATAAGCTATATTATATAATTATATATTATATGTGTACATTATGTAATAAACAATATGTATATATAAATGATAAAGATATAGACAAGGGATTTTTTTTAGTTTTCTTTCTAGTTTCTGTGACAGAAAATATCCAGCAAAAACTAACTTGAGGGGGAAAAGTTTATTCCAGCTCACCGCGCTGAGTTGTGCTCCCTCATGCCGGGGAAGTCACAGCAGCAGGACTTGAGAAAACTTGTCAAACTACATCCACAGTCAAGGGTAGAAAACAATGGACCAATGCCTGAATGCTGGAGATTTCTGTCCATTTTCTTTGGGGTCTTTTATCTTCTTTTTCTATAGGAACTTAATACATGAGTGCAGTGAGTTTAAGACATTTTCCTTTATATTGCCAGCTCAATTAGCCTCTTTCCCACTCTTCCCAATGAACACCTTCTTCAAACATCATCTTGCTGTCAAGTCTTTGAATGAGTGGCCCCCTGGTTTTCATCTGGGTTGTCCATGCTGGCATGTGCTTGAGCACTTTCCGCGGCGTGGACCTTATATCAGCGTGTATTCCATTAAGGAAAATCATCCAACATATACCTTCTCTCAGGGTGAGGTGGTACCACATGCAGTCTTCCCTCTTGCACTGTGAAATGTTGACAAGCCAGCTCTTGTGCAGGTTTTGTGGAGTTAGACACAGCTGCAGTGAGTTCATGGGTGTGATAGCCCTGTCATGTCTAGAGGCTAGTGTCTGAACACACTCCTCCCCTATACTTCTATTCTAGCAGCCACCTGTTCCTCAAGGTTCTCTGAGCTTTGCAGGGAAATTGTGGAAGAGAGGGTGTTAAGATTGTAAGAGCCTAAAGATGGGGAGGAGCAATGATACGCAAGATACTCCACACAAGTTAGGGCCGTAGTAACCATAATAGGACTTTGCATGACCTGTGCAATGACTGACATGTCAATGATTCCCCAGTCTAGCATGGATCACAGGTACTAGGATCCTTAGAGGCAAGGGATTAACAGTCACAATAGTGTTCCCATACTAAAGGGGAGCAGAAGAAAGAGCTCAGGCGATGCCACTGAGTCCTTACACCTCATTAGAGTGGAGGACGCAGAGCGACATTCACACTAAAGGATGCTCCAGGGAATAGGAGGGGGGAAGAGGGGGGCATTGGGAGAAGGGGAGGAAGGGGGATAAAAGGAAGGGGAAAAGAGGGAGAGGGAATAAGGGGGATTGGGGAGGGGTGGAGGGAGGGAGGGGTCTGGGGTACCTATTAAGTTTGTATGATTTTGGAAAAAAGTAAATAAACATTAAAAAAAAAGAACCAATCATAAATAGAAAACAAAAGAAAACCTGAAAGAAAAAAAAGGTTCTCTGAGCTTCGGAGGAAATTCAGGGTAGTTTAGGTGTTCTATGTAGAGTTGAGCAATCTGCTGTCATTTAGTCTCTATATTCTGGCCTGTTAGAGGTCTCAGCACTAAACATCTTCCATTGTGAAAGGAAGCTTCTTGGTTGGGAGCGAGAGCTGTTCTAATCTGTGAGTACAATGATAAGTTTGTCTTATGTGCTTATAATTAAATAATATTTTCCTTCCCTAGATTCTATGGATCCCCCATCTATAGGTTCTCAGCCTGATTAACAGTTCCAGGACTATGTTCCCTGATGAAAAGTGGGCCTTAACTCCTGTCTGCAAACAGTTCATTGGCCCCAGAACAATTGAACCTATGAGCATTTCTTATGGTTGTTCGAACTCACAGAGTTCACAGTTGAGTAAAACTGGGCTCTTCATGGGCTCCTCTCTCCCAGCAGCATGCATAGTGCCTTCTGGTACCATAAAAGCAGACCAGTAAGGAGCAATCTTCCAGGTCAGTTCCAACCTATTCTGCCCATTTCTTGTGATCAATGTGTGTGATATTTTCTGCAACAGGGTCTCATTATCAGTTTCTGGTAAGCAACCAAGAACAATAACAAAAGCTTCTATTGTTTCGGGCCCTGGGAGATCTCTCTGACCAACATCTCATTAGGAGGTATCACATACCTGGTACTGGGATTTTTGTTTAATTGCCTGTGGCTCCTGGTAGAAGCATCTCAGTGCAGATTCCGTTATTTCTTTTTTTCTGTATAAGGTATCTCTGTTCCCATTGTGTGTGTGTGTGTGTGTGTGTGTGTGTGTGTGTGTGTGTGTGTGTTCATATAAGCTTTTAGAAGCTTTCTATCAACTCACTTTCTGGTACAGTCCAGTATTTCTGCCCGCAATGGGCAGGTTTCCCAACCTCAATCAACCTGATATAATTCCCCACAGGTTCTTCTTAGACGTGATTCTAGATGTGCCAAGCAGACAACCGACAACTGAGATTAGCAGGGAATGATGGTGGGCCAAGAAGCAGACAGGTCTTGGTGGCTCTGAAAACACAGAGCAAGTGGAGATACTTTGAAGAACGAGGGGAGAGTGAGAGTCTGGCTGACCGAGGAATTAAAGGTGAGAACCCAGGGAGCCACATTGGTTCTGTGAGACTGTCCAAGCTTGTCTGCTTCATCTTTGCTGGGCCGCTTGATTTTTCAGGCCTTCACTCACATGTCTTCTGACTACACAGTACCCAGAGCTTGAGGTCTTGAGTGTTTTCTGATGGGACGGTGGTGTTTTTATCTTCAGTGTATGGAGTGTGTGTGATGTGCATGCATGTCCTTATGAAGGCTCAAAGTTGGCTGTGATTTCTGTAGGAGCATCTCAGAACAGCCTCTGTTATTCCTTTTCTTCCCACTTCATTGTGCCCCTGGGTTTGGTTTTTATTGAGGCAGGATTTCTTTCTGAACCTGAATTTCACAAATTCAAGTAGTTTAGCTACCCATTGTATCCCAGAGACCCTCATCTTTCCTTCCCAAGTGTTGGGATTACAGGTCGCTGCCACACACAGCTTTTCACATGGCTTCTGGCAAGGACTTAATATACTCGAGCCATCTCCCATTCCTGATGATGACTGGTGTTTTGTAACTAAGCAAACCCTGTACAGACATATGGTCAAGTGTTTCTGCCAAGACAGGGATTTGTTTCCAAACCACCCTAACTGTAGAGATGGCATCCTTCTCTCAAAAGCAGGGAAAGAACCCATAGGGTGGCCATTGCACGTATGACTTGGCCATGCAGAAGCAAACCTGATAGGATAAATTGAATGGATTCTTCCTTCTAGGAAAACAACACAGGTGTGACAAAAATCAACCTTGCTAAACAGTACCATACCATCTCATTCTTCACAAAGATTTCATTTTGCTTTTGAATTCTTTGTTTTCTCTCCCACAGTTTCCAGCAATTGTCTAGTGACTTTGTTCTCAGCCTCTGTCATAAGCAACTATTACACACTGAAGTGTGCTGTGGCCTAAGACTGAAGGAAGGCGAAGTCCATGCTTTTAAACAGTCGTTGATACCTGGCTTCCCAAGCCAAGCCAGAACTTGGCAGCTTCTAAGTCTTCCCTTGACTGGCTCTTCCTTCCCTCACTACTCAATAATACCCCATTAACTTGGGCCCAGGCTTCTATTTTTATGAAAGGGAGCATGTAGATTTGCTACAAGCAGCTAATTTGTCACAACTTTTAAGCACATTATGTCCCCCAGGACAAGGCTGGGAAAATAATGTCTGGGCCCTTGAAGATAGTTGCCTTGTCGTTGTCACGGTTACATGGAGTGATTCATTAGCCCTTGTGAGAAATGCCCAACCGTCATCCTTAGAAGGTATTAGAGTTACCAGGCTACTGCCAATACTGCAAGTCAATATTCAAAGAAAATTGAAATTGCTCCTTCTCTGAACTGAATTCACATCGCGCTTTGGGTTTACAAACCTCACAGTCCTGATCGTCAGAGAACTTTGACCTGTGGCCATTTCCACACACACACAGCTCAGTTCCCTGCTGGTCTCCACCTGTGACAGCTGGGACAGGTGGGACTTCCCGTTTCTCACCACCTGTGCCTGCCACTAAGAAGAAAATGTATAGTTGTTTGTTTCCGCTGAAGCACAACCAGTCTTGCAGTGAGATTTTCCTTTTTTTCCCTCTTAAAGAAACTACGGACCACTTTCCTCAAAGATTTTCTGCTACTGCAAAATAATACTGTAGGCTGGGTAATGTTAAACAACTGAAGTTTATTTGGCTTGTAATTCTGGAACATAGGAAACCCAAGAGTACGGCACTAATCCAGTAAGGGTTGGGAGCTGCCTCACAGGAGAACAGGAAAGTATATGAGAGCTGAAAAGGGATAAATTGGCTAATCTTATTCTTTTCACCAGAAATCTCCTCACAAGATAACACTGTTAACCCTCATGAGGGCAGATTCTGGCCATCCAACCATGTCTTAAAACTCCCCTCTCTTTTTTTTTATCTTTGTTTATTTTAATATTTTACTTATTTGAGAGAGAGAGACAGACAGACAGACAGACAGACAGAGAGAGAGAAAGTACACCCATGCATGCCATGAAAGCAGTCCAAGGACAATTATGGGAAATCCTCTCACTGGGGGCTTCTAGGGATCAAACTCAAGCTCCAAGTTTGCCAGCAAGCACCTTACCTGCAGAGCTAGCTCCCCGAGCCTCAGGTCCCACATCTCAATACTGCTGTAATGACGTTCAATTTTAAGCATAAGATGTATAAGGCTAAATGATTGGCATGTTTCATTAAATTTTGTCCACAAGCCCATAGGAAAAAATATGAGGTAAATATCTTGGTTACATGAGCATACTTTTACTGGGAAATTCATCTCTTGTTCTACTGTGCTTTTGATGGTTAAGAACACAAAATAACTGAGTTCTTCAGAGTGAAGAATATTCGGCTTAACTTCAGTAGTGAACAATTCTCGCTAACCTCTTCAGTCTTCTTTAGAGTGCTTCTCCATGTATTAACCTTAGAAAACAGCAGATTCGCATATGTATTGGGCCAAAATTTCTGGGAGAGAATTAACGTGCAATTAAAATGCAAAATCCTGGGCTCTTCTCCACATATACCTGGCCAAACTTTGAGAATAAATTTCAAATACCTAACGTGCTTTCAATACACATAAGGTTGAGAAGCTGTCTTACACTGTGTTTGCATATTATTCAAAACAGGTTAATTACATCACAAGGAAAAACAACACCAAAATTTCAGTGATTGAATATAAGAAAAGTTAGTGTCACATCCAACCAAGTCTTCTGAGTACATTGAGAGTGTCTCCGGCGTTTCCCTCCATAGGATAACTCACATCCGGGCTGACTGGGCTCTGTCTGATCTCTCCATTCCACTGGGAAACTTGAGGGTTTGTGTCAGATCTTGTCTACAAAAGGACTGGGAAACATGACCTCCTACCCCTGACGTCTTCATAAAGAAGCCCAGAAGTGATGGTGGTTACCGCCACCTCAGGCAAGCTTGGCACTGCATCTCTCTGGCGCTTCATTCTTCCCAGAGCCTCATGCTTGTTCTCCAGCGAGAGCCTAGTGTGTAGATGAGGAGCGTGTATACATTGATGTTTGTCCCTTCCAGGCCCATGGCAGGACCACTGCGACATCCAGAGAGGAAGCGGGAGCAAAGGGCGTGGTGTCTGCTGCAGGCTCCTTCCCTTGTGTTTTTTTTTTTTTATTATTATTTATTCAACTGTGCGCATGTGCACATGTATGTTCGCGCGAGTGTGTGTGTGTGTGTGTGTGTGTGTGTCTGTGTCTGTGTAGAACCACGGACGAATTCGCGAACCACCATGGACGCCTCCACCTCCTGCCCCGGGATTCACAGGCTCCGCCCTACCAGGACCAGAAGCGCAGGCCGCCCCCGCTTCCGCCTGGCGTCTATACGTGGGATCTGGGATCCGAACTCGGGACCTTCCGCCTGCAAAGCGGAGGCTTAACCCCTGAGCCACCTCTCCAGCCCCCTCCTTGTGTTTTTTTTTAACATTTTTTATTATTATTTCTGCTCATACAAACTTAGTAGGTACACCGGTTCCCTCCCTCCCTACTCCTCCCCCCCGAACCCCCTGCTCCCCCTCCCCTCCCTCCCCATCCTCCAGTGCCTCCCCCCCAATTCCCAGAGAGTCTTTTATTGTGTATGCCTAACTCTCCTCTGGGTCCTCCTCTCCGATGACGTACAAGGACCCAGTGGCATTTCCCTGAACCCTTAAGCATAGGAACACTACTGTGGCTGTCAATCCCTTGCCTCCAAGGATCTTGGTGCCTTTAGCAGATGCTAGACTTTGTGAGGTCAGTAGTATGTTGGACATTGCACAGGGCATGCAAAGTCCTATTATGATTGCTTTGGCCCTAACTAGTGTGAAGAATCTTGCAAATCATTGCTCCTCCCATCCTTTTGCTCTTACAATCTTACCGCCCCCTCTTCCGCAAATGTCCCTGAGCTTCAGGATGGGGAGAGATTAGTCTGGCCTAGTTCTATGTGGTTGATATGAGTCTCTGAAGTTCTGGATTGTGGTTTGTTGATTTTCTTTTGCAGTTTTGCTGCTCCTGCAATGGTCTTCACTCCATCCTGATGGGAACTGTATGTCACCCCCTGGTCAGAGACAAAAAGCTGTTAAACTGGAGTCTTGTTATAATAGCACATTCAAGGGTAGATTTAATAAAAGTAGGAAACCTCAGAGAGGGAGGGATGGGGTTAGAGGGCCACAACAGACACAAGGAGAGAGGGGACCATGTTACACAGAGAAAATAGGCCTCCATCAAGGAATGCAAGTAAGTAATGTGACACCTGGTTAAGTTCACACACGTTCGTGCCTGATCATGTACAACTGAGGGGGTATGATCTTACCAGAAGGGGAGGGCATATAGTCTGGCAGATAAAAAGTAATCATTTTGCAAATGGGTGATTGACACTTCCCTTGTGTTTTTACACAAAGAAATGAACTAGTGGAATTCCTCCCCAGGAAGTGCTCACAAGAAAGAGAGATGCAATTTTTGCTGGGCCTCTTCACAGGAGTCTCTTCTGGGGGCACATGACCACTACACCTGGGGACCCTTCTATAGTGTTCTCCTGTGAAATGGGGCTCACTCCTGTTTCCTTTGGTTTTTTCTTATTCTTTTGCTTGCAGTTTTCCTATTCCATTGCTTACCATGAAATCAGAAAGCCCATAGCTTTTCCTTTCCTCCCACCTGCCCAAAGGAAGAATGTATGCTTTTTTGCTTGTTTACCAGTTACAGAAGGAAAATAAAACTGAGTGCAAGATCAGCTACTTGGGAAACTGAGACAAGAAGGTCATTTGAGCCCATGAGTTCAAGGTCAGCAACTATGTTGCTGTTGAAAAAAAATCACAGAACACAAAAGCAGAAGGAAAATTTGTCAAATACACTAATAAAGAGAAGGGTAAGAAAACCCCTGCCTTAGGAAAGGCCAGGAAAGGAGCTCACACCTTGGCTTCTGGAGATCCACCTCACTGGTCCCCTCTGTCATCTCAGGGAAGGGACCAGGTACCCTTTGGCTAAGCAGAAGCTAGAAATAGGAGATCAATGAGCAGAAAATGGGGCCTACTGTGTTTTCAATTACATCTCTGGGGGAAGCCAGAGACTTCAGAATGGTGATGTGCAGAACCTTGAAAGACCTCTGCGAGTCCTCTGAGCACATCAACAGCAAGGCTTGACATCCCGCGCTTCTGCCAGACTTGATGCACTGTGTTTCACCAAGTCTGTGTATTGCTAAAGACTTTGATGCAGAAAGGAGTCGGCTGGGGATAACTGTGGCCTGAAAAGGGGACATTGTATGACCTAAGGCAGGTGTAGTGGCAGCCCATTGGGAAGTTATGAAGATACAAAGAGATGGTAGATGATAGATAGATAGATAGATAGATAGATAGATAGATAGATAGATGATAAATACAGAGAGATAAGATAGGTAGTTAATAGATAGATGACAGATATAGATAATAGGTACATATAGAAATATAAGATGATAGACGGATAGGTAGATATATAAATAGATGCTCTATAGAAGATGGATCAATAGATGATAGATAAATAGATAGATAGATGATAAACAGAAAGATAAAATAGATGATAGATATAAATGATAAATAAATATAGAAAAATAAGATAATAGATATAGTTAGATGATATATTTTTAAAGGAGAGATTAAAATATAATGGATACATGATAGATATATAGACAGATAGGTGAATATCACACATACACTATGTATTTGATTTTAAAAGCAGTTTTGTCCTGGAATGTCCTTTAACAGCCCATGTGGTGGAGACTTATTTCCACCCTGTGACTGGCAGGTGGATAGGAACTGGTTAGATCATTGGGAACATTCTCTGAAGGAGATATTAGAACTCTGGCCCCTTTCTGTCTTCTTCCTGTGCTTTCTGGCTACGAGGAGGTGAGCAGTTTCTCTACCAAGTTCTTCTTTGGGCCACTGGTCCAAAGCAATGTAGTCAAGCAACTAAGGACTGAAAGCTCCGAAGCCCTGGGCCTAAGTAAACCTTTTCCTTCTTGAAGTTTATTCACTCAGGCATTCATACAATGGAAAGTTGAAATACCACCCAATGCCTAAGCTGAAATATAACTAATGCTAGACTTAACATTTCATTCCTCACCAACACAGCTCTATTTTTTTTCTTCTGAGAATTAATGTCTCTCCATATTCAAAGAAGTCTGTGTTTCTACAGAGCCCCCAAAAGACTTAGAGATTCAGTCTAGGAGCTTCACTTAAAAACAAGGAAACTGAGTCATATAGATGTGTCTGGATGCTGAGCCCAAACCTGAAGAAGCCAGCAGCTCGCTGCCACCTCAGGGGGCTCTTCACCACAGAACTTAGAGGAACTGCTAAGCAGCTGTGACAGGTACTGTGAGAATACCATCCTGGCTTCCTCTGTGATAGACAAGCAGGGCTATGATAGGTAGCACTAGTCACCATTCATCCTCATGTCCAGGACTCAACCCAGACCTTGAGTGCTTATGGAGTCTCTTGATTACGGCCAATAAAGAGTTCTGACTCGAGTGAGTGCCATGATAGGCAAGGTGTGTACCTTCTCTGTTCCACAACCATTTTAGGACTTTCAAAGGCTAAGCCTTTGTTTATGAACAAACAGCCTCCTCTCTTCACAGCTCCTCTTTCTAACAACAAAATGAACTCAATGCTATCCTGTCAAGAGAATGCCAAGTGCACATGATCTTTCTCCTCTTGGTTTCCAGATTACCATCTAAGTCAGGTTTGTCTTTCCTGCAGAATCCCTTGAGCCAACTAAAAAAGATGCTTCGTGCATCCAGCCTAGCATACAGATCAGTAAAAACACAACCTTCTCTGAAAACTCAGGCTTTGAACATGGAGACCATCCCCACTGTCATTTGTCTTCAGATACTAGAGAGTCTGGTTCTCACCTAAAACAAATTAATATGTCAAAACTGGGGCTAGCAGAGAAAATCATACAGGAAAGAAAATGAATATTCTTGGGATTTTAGTTTTGCTTTGTTTTGTTGTAGCCCAAGAGCATCGGATCAACTCTTTGCCCCAAGCCAGGCACCAATCAGATGTCAGGTTCCATAGTGTGTAGACCTGTGGCTTAATAATTTCAACAGACACACTCCAAATTGCTTCTTGTGGAAGCAAGCCTGTTGATTAGTCATTGCACCCATCCCTCCATGATTTCTAAGATTAGTGATTCACACCCCTGATGGAAGAAACTCACCACATACTGTGTAAGTAAGTTTCTAAGACTGCTCCATCAATAAGCTGCAGATAATTTCAATCTTGTGGACAATTTTAAAAAGTAGATGAAATTCACATTTCACAATATTCAAATGCACATTGGAAAAAATCAATGAGGTGGCTAAATGAATTAATATACGTAACATGGTCAGAACAGTGTTAAATTAATCTTGGGTACTGCTTTTGTATTGTACAGCTCTGTTTTTTAGCTCAGATCCAGTTAGCTGGACCAGTTTCATGCATCTTCATTTAAGACAATAATTTAACTCATAGACAATTAGATATCAACATGCTATAGATCATCAGGGAACACTTTCTGATCAAATAAACTCATTCTGGAATCTGAAATCAGACATACTAATGGGAGGAGATAAGAAGAAATGGAAGCAGAAATTAAAAGTTAAGATTAAAAAAAAACTATGAGTATTGAAAAGACCATAAGGGTTACAGTCACTCAGTTAGAAGGAAGTGGACACCAAATCAGAGATACCAAGATAGACAAACGTATCTAAGATGAGGGGGAAAAAATCACTCTGCTTTGGGATTATAGTAGATGGAACAGGTGTATGCAGTAATAGCTTCACCCCGGAGGAGATCCACGCGTCTGGCTTGTTCTGAATGAAGCTCCAGCTCCCTAGGGTCTGCTCTTTAATCTCTCCTACTTTGGGGGGGCAGATCTTTCTTAGATTTCTGAGCATATGCATCCCTACAATAAACCAGCTGCTGTTTGCGATACCTCTGCTGAATCTCTTTTATTTGCAACAAAAAAATCACACAAAGAAAAAAGTGAACAAAAAGAGAAAGAAGAGAAAGAGAAAAAAAACATAAGAGCTGATTCTAGATAACATGTCTGAGTTCATCCCTGGCCTGAGTTTTTTAGCCCTCCCCAAACAGAAGGCTATATGTGGGGGCAGCATGCTCTGAGACCTTTTCATTCATGTTGCAGTTTACTGTTTCCCACCGACCCCAAACCACCCTCATAATCTTAGGTGCTGTGGCAGCTGCTGGTGCTTCTCAGGGACTTCCTGGGATCTCATTCCTATCCCTAAACACTTTGTATCCACATGTTTCTGCTTCTAACAGCCTCCTTCTGCAACTCTTTTCAAAAAGGCTCTTTCTGGCTCCTGAGAGTCAACTTTGTGCAGACTTCCAAAGGCTAGGAGTGCCCAGGGGAACATGACTTCCCACCCTGTCCTCAAGACCCTTCACCAACGGCTAAGTGGTTAAGACTACGGAAGCCCAGAACCTTTCCCAGGTGCAGACTAAAGTGCACTCCTAGGATCAGGCTGACCTCTCCTAGGCAGGATGTGAGCTTAGCCACCTGGTCTTCCTATTCCTATAGCCCCTTTCTACTTTCTTCCAGAATCCTGAATCACTGACCTGTCCACATACCTTCACCATACTATGTCTCAAGGATGCCTTGGAACAACTTCTGTCCCTCTGGTTCACCCAGCCTCAGAGTAACTAAGATCTTATGGTCTGCATCCGAATCTGCATTAGGAGTTCTTCAAAGAGATGGTCTTGGTTTTATATTTCCCCCCATTTTCCTTGTACATGAAAATAAATTTTTTTCATACTCTAATAGTCTTAAAAATCTGTGATTTACACTGGAACAAGATAATGATAATTTCTCACTACAAGTGCTGTGTCATTCAATGTCCCAAATAAGGAGAGACTTGAAATCCCAAATCATTAACATTCATCCCTGAATCCAGAGTTCGAGTATCCAGGAACAATGAATAAATCATCTGTTTTATAAACATCTAGAAGTGACTGAGACAGCTGGAAAATTTTTCTAAAACTCTGCCTCACAAACTTGTTCATACATTTATCACCTTACAAGTATTTGTTGAATGAACATTTTGCCCCAAAACACTAGAACCTATAAGGAAAATAAAACAAGACAGGATTGGATAAAACAGTTAAAACAAATAGGCTTGTGTGGCTATGAGACAGCTCAGAGGGTAAGGCATGTCAAGCATGTTGAACACAAAATGGCTCAAACTGACCCCCTACACACATATTTGCCATTGGCGTGTGTGACTGACAAAAGACCGCACAGCCCCAGCACGCCTGGAGCTTGAGATAAAATAGTATAAGCTCCCAAGGACTCTGCACCGTCCCCAGCCTGTCTGCAGGTATAGCAAAGCCCATCCCCCCAAGGATTTTTTACCCACTCTGGGGCAAACCCCCCTTCCCATCCCAGTACTTTTCCAGTCACATGCTCCTGCCTTATAAAAGACCTTCAAAGTTAGATTTTGGGGCTACCTCTATCTGATTCCAAGACAGCCATCCTGCTTGCTTGACAAATAAATTCTCCTATGTGCATTACATGTTGGTTTTGGTGTGTCTCTGCATTCCCATCAGTCCCAAGGTTTGGGGCTTACCGGGAACCCCCACAAGGCAACCGTGTGCATACATGGTGAGCTGAGTTAAATCCCAATCGCTCACATAATAGAAAGGGAACCAACTTCTAAATTGTCCTCTGACAGGACCACCTTCTGTCTTTCTCTTCCTCCATCCCTCTTTCCTTTTCCATCTTCTCCCTCTCTTTCAAATACACAAAAATGCCAAAAAAACAAATGTGAGTTGTCTCCCACAGGCTCATGTGTTTGAATCTTTAGTTGTTTTGGAAGGTCAGGGAATCTTTAGAAGGTGAGGGTTTACTAGAGCAAGGCAGTCACAGGGGGTGGGCCTTGAGATTGGTTAGCCGCACCCAGTTTCAATTGGTTAGTCTGCTCTAGCAGTTCCATAGCTCTCTCAGTCTCCATAATGTCTAGAGTGACCTAAGGCACCTGCAGCTCCTGCTAGCTAGCCATACTTTTTCCACCATGAAGGACTGTATCTCCCCCCTCTAGAATTATAAGACAAATAAATCTCCCTTTAAGTTGCTTGAGTTTGAGTCTTGTCTCAAAGCAGCAAAGAGTAACTGATACAGCTGTTTATATATTTGCCCAATACACAATAAACTATAGAGTGATTAATTTGCTCTCTATTCAGTCCTATAGAGTGGCTAGCCAAGGTCACAAAGCCAATACAACGACACCTAGAACCTCCATCACCTGCTTTCAATGTCACTCACTTCTAGTTCATCTTGCTATTTTCTTACAAAATACCCAAAGGGACCAACCCTCACCAGATGTGCTTGACTGCTTTGACTCTGGAGTCTGAAAATATTAGTTAATAAGGTATATACTGCTTCTTCTCATTCGATCTCTCCTAAGTCTTCACAAATAATGTGACTTTTATCCCTAAGGAAAAGCACGATACATTCTTTGTCAGGTATACATACTGATTGAATAAAAATGTAGATTCATAAAATAGATCATTCCTGTAAACAAAGTTACATTTTATAGACACATTTAGTTATAATAACAAGCCATACATAAGGGTATCTTCAGTTATAGAGATTTCAACATGTGTTTCTGTGAGATTGCCAACATATTTCTAGGTAATGGAATCTGGCAAGAGTACAAAAAGCTTCAAAGCACTTGTTATTTATTCCCAGGAAGCCGGGATTGTGCTTAAAAGCTTTCAAAGAGTAAGATGGGAAAATGGAATAAAAACAGAAGAAACACAAAAGCTACCTAAAAGTAACTAAAGAAAATGCCAGTGTAGAGCATGGGAGTGAGAATGAGATCTACTGGCCTCCAGGAATTGGATTTGTTTCATGCCGTTTCAGAATAGAAACAAGTCAACATACCATCTGCATTAAGGGATGGAGGGCAGGGCGGGGCTCAGAAGCACAAATGGGTCAAGTTTATAAAAGTAGCTAGAATGTGTAGAGGAATAAAGTCTTCTTTTGCAACTAGGAAGGAGGTCATAGAATTCAAGCATCAATTTTACAAGGTTTTTTTTTTTTTTTTAGGTTTCTAAACAAGCAACTTTTCTGGTAACAGGAAAGTGCTAACTTTTACATTCTGATAGTTTACAGCATTATAGAGCAAAGCACCAATGTTTAAGAAGTATGATAGTGTTGGTCCACCCTGGGCAAAAAGTCCAGGACTTCAGATCTTTTCTCTTGAGAAGATTCTTCTTTTTTTGGGAGGGGGGGTGGTGTTGAGTAGAAGCCTGACAGCCATCAGGAGAGAGGGACAGGTGGGATCCTAAGCTTCCAGTGTCTCTGTCCAGCCATGAATTCTCCATGGTATCTCTGAATCCAGAGTTTTTCTGGTTTATTTTCTAGAGAATACTTGGATGGGCTGCTAAGGTCCAAATAAGGCATCAGCAGCCCTTCTGTTTCTGCTCATACTCTTTGAAAGGCTACAACTGACTTGTGCACTGTTGTGCTCTCCTATTATCCCTGAACCCCACATCCCCCCTCTAGGTATTTAGATTCTGTATTTCTCTGGCATGCTGAGTCACATATTGTTTGTTCGTTCAACTACCATCTTCCAAACTCTTGTTGAAATCCTTATTCCTATTTTCTTTGTCTTCCTAGACATATATTTCTCAGCCTTTTCCTTTTATTTTTAGTGATAATTAAACGTGTATCCAACTCATGATGTTAATTCAGTTTATTTAGAAGATTCAACCACAGACATACTGAGATTTTCACAAGTATCAATAAGCCCAAAGTCATAGCAGGTCATAAGAAGCAGGCACATAGCTTTCATAGTACCAGAAAGTATGATGCAGACTTCCAGGAGAGATTGACGCACAGTCTCACCCAGCTGTGAATGTTGCAGGGACAACAGCAACCTCTCTGGTAAGAGTGACAATTTCAACAGCGGCATGGATGTTATTTGAGTAACCAATGACTTTCTGATTAGGTTTAAGGTCTGCTTGTTATTTGGGAACATGTGTCTGGTACTATCAACCAAACAAATAACCCATGGAAAGGGGAGACCAAAGGTCCTAAGTGAGAACAAACTACTAAGTTTAACTGTGAGTACTTGGTAATAAGCTGCCATCTAAACACTTCTCATTTTATTCCTAGATCAGAGCAATTCTCAATGATCGAGAAGCATCCTTTTGCAATGGAAGGTGTTAATACAAAGAATCATGACCGTCAACTGCAGAGAATAAGTTACTGAGGAATGCTCACCCCTAAAGAGGACATCAAAATAGACTCCCCCATTTCAATGTCCATGAGACCTCTCTGAAAGGGGGATGGGAAGAATGAAAGAGTCTGAGGGTAAAGAGAGGTGCTACCACACAGCATCCTCTGGTCTTGACAGGGCTCCTGCATCCAAGAATTTCCTGCAATGGTGCTTCTTCTTCAACACCTGCACAACTTTTGGTCTATCAACATTTTGCCATAGAAGCAGGACAATCCCAAGAGACAGTATAGCTTCCTGAGAGACTACTGAAGATTAAAGTCAGACATGAGGATGGGAGCTACTTTCCTCAACAATTTATCCACTATTAAGTCATCCATGCCCCAGCAAGTGCCCAGCACCTGCCGGTATAAGCATCCCCCAGATGAAACCCGCTGTGCCACACACTCAGGAGGTACAGACAGAAAGGAAACCAGCAGGAAATAAGAAGGAGAGTGGACAGGATCATTTAGTAAGGAAAATAACACTAAATTCATTGTATTTATGTATAAAAGTATCAAAGAATAAAAAAGTACAAAAAAGTAGAATAGGAAGAAGTAAGCACATGGCACAGGTGATGTCACTTCAAGGGACAGCTTACATCGCAGCACCACCAGCTTACTGAGACTCCAAAACAGAAGCTTGGAGATGAAGGGTTAGAAGAGGAAAGGGATTGGGAATTAAGGCATGAAAATATCATAAACTGACTATACTTGTATATGCAAGGCTAAAATAAATAATTTTTTAAAAAGGAACTTTGGACGAAAGGGTTTCCCATAAAGTTTGTGATAGGCATTCAAGAGAAATGGATGGTTTCTTCTTCAGGCCCAAGTTCTTTTCTAGCTGTGTGATATGGACTAGTCTCTGGAACGTCCAGTTGCTTTTCTGAAAGACAGATGCAGTTGTCTCTCCTTCTTTGGGTTGTGGAGATTGCTGAGCATAGGCATGTGGAAGTTCCTAGCACACTGTCCCGTGTGGGGGTCCTCGGTCGACGGCGGTCCACTATCCCACAGCTTTTGGAATCAAATGCAGGCCTACAGGGTCTCCATCTGTCTCTGCTTATGATTCTTTGGCCAGTTGAAAAAGGGGTAGAAGGAAAGAAGAATAAAGCAATAAATCATACGTGCCAGAACCTTCAAGTCTGAAGAATGTTGCTGTGGGCTGCTCCCATGCCACCCTCGAAGAGTTAGCCTTCCTCCTCCACTCACGTCACTCACCAGAAGGCTGCCAGAATGGCTATGGGAAAAGGATGTTTTCTGAACCTTTCAAGCATGATTCTACCCCTCAGGGTGTATGCCTTATGACCTCTTGGGAAGGGAGAAAGGCATTCCACATTCATGTGACTCTTGATTCACTTAAAGGTCACTCCCAATTTCGTCATCTCTTCTTGGAAACACTTAGCACCTGACTGTGAAGGCAGCAGTTGGCTTCTTCCTTGTTTAATTAGTTACCCTGGGGGTAGTTGACTAAGAGCCCAAATTCCACAGAATCTCATAACTGGAAGGAATTTTCAAGATCACCCACTGGGGCTTAAATCTCTGTGATAGCCTCTGCAAGTGACCGTTTGTATTGTGTGAGTCCTTCCAGTGATAGAAAAGCCCCTTTGGAAAAGCCTTTGCTATCTGTACAGCTCTGTGAACAACAAAACTCTGGCTGAAATCGCTCCATCCCTCTGCTGGTGTTTCTATGGCTTGAAAGTTTAGACCCAGCAAAGATCATTTGAATCTTCCCCTGAGAGTTGGGGAAAGGATGGACATTAGGCAAGAACTAAGAAATCTGAGAATATGAAGAACGTGATGTATGCTGACGTGGTGTGAGATAGTCATCTAGATCTTAGAATTTGGCGGGAGAGACATGATTTTCAAACTCCATGGAATACCACTTAGCAAAATCTAGAGATGCACTTTACTGTCCCAACAGAGGAGATGCCAGTGCTACCTAGTAAAAGCCATGAAGCCCCATGGCGGTCAAAGCTATCCGGTGTACAATGTCCATGGTTCACAGACTGGCTTCCACTCAGGCCTCAAATCTCAAGAGTGTTGATACAGAAAACTCTCTTCTGGAGGTCAGAAGAAAGGCCTCTTGCTCTGGAGAAGTGAGATACAAACTGGTACCCAAAAGAGGTCAAGATTATCTAAGCAGAGGAGGAGAACATGATTCAGAAAAAGGAGCCAACTGCATATAGAAACCAGAGGACTAAGTATGCCCAGAGCTTACAGGAAGGTGTTTCGGGGATTGGATTTGGGATATTGCCCAGTCCAGCCAACCTGGATCTAGCAGAGCTCAGGACCACCCTTCAAAAGTCTGCCAACAGATGTAGGTCCTGATGATTTTCTTTGCTTAAGTTCCCTTAGTGTTGCTCTATCAGAAAGTACTAAGAGTTGCATGATCCCAACTACATTTGGTTTTGTGTTTATTTGTTCATTTATTTATTTGTTCCTAGACCACTGATTCAAAGCAGACTAAGATAATCTATTAGATGTAAGATGTCAGGCATGGAGCCCCTGGGCTCACCCCCACTTCAGGATCTGCAGACCAGATAACAAGAGAGTTTCCCTCTAGCGTTTTTCTAGGTAGGATGAGTCAGTTCTGTGGAGCTAGCAAGTCTGACACACTTGTATGGAAAATGGACTTCAGCTGCAATTGGCCTTGGGTATTTCCTAAGTCCATCCCTGAGGAACTTGGCAAGTAATGTTGTAAAGAAAACTGTGCCAGTCACGTGGAGACCCTGAAGTCTGTCTCTAGAGGCTGGAGAGAAAACAGAGGGAGGTCAAGGAGGAAGAACGTCATGCTGACTAACCTGGGACCTCCAGTCTTCCAACCTTGGGTGATACCCTCCCGGTCCAGCCCTCAGCCCTTGCCTCTGTGCCATGCTTTGTCCACCCCTCTTCTGGTCAGGAACAGCTTCTGAAGATGACAATAGGGCTGGTCAGCACAGGACAGCAGTCAGCCCTTGTTACAGAGGAAGAAAGGGGCCTCAGAGGGGAGCACATGAAACAGGACTGCATTTCTCCTCCTGCTGTGAGGTTTTTATCTCTTAACTGTCAAAGGACAAAAGTTATTGGTGAAGACAGGCATTCTATGCTTGACCCGATGCATTTACTAGTTGCTGATTTTAATCAGTGAAGGGTCTTTTGGAACAGTTGCTCAGAAATAGTCATAGGTAAGTCACCTGAACTCAGCAAATAAATGTTTGTCTCAGCCATTATTTAAGGCTCTATGTTTGCTAATATGGCTGCAGCTGAAGTCCACAGAGATGAAAAGAAATTTTCTCCCAAAGACTGGCAGACTCTTATATACAATGAGCCAGTAAGAGACCATGGAGGCACAAAAATTCCAGAAAACACTAAGGAAGGGGATTTTGTCAGAGGAGAAAAATGAAAATTCTATAACAGGTAGCATATGAGCAAGTCCATGTATGATATAAAATATTGCTTACTTTTTTCATGCGCATATGGAGTGCATAAATATGTATACGTGTGCTTACATTGGTTGGGTGCATACGTATATACATCACCAGTGAGTGTGCAGATGTTATGGAGTCCTGAAGGTATTATTAGGAAATATTCCTGAGGGTTCTTCCACCCTATTCTTTTGAACACACCCAAAGCTAATCTTTAGAGCTACTTCAGCTAGCCAGCTTGTTCTGGGGATTCTCAGCACTGTCTTTCAGAGCTATAATTATAGTTTGGCATCCGTGCCTACTGGGCATTTTCTGTGGCATCTGGAGAATCCAAATTCTGGTCCTTTTGCTTGTGCAAATGATGAGAGGAAGGCAAGGTTTTGCAATCTACACCTTCCCTGGTCATCCCACTGACCTGAAGAACTAAACACACATTTGCTGCCCCCTACTCCAAGTTTATTAAACATCAGCTGTAGCCCAGGTGACTGCACTTCTGCATAAGCTTCCCAAGTGTTTCTGCCACATATCAAGGACTCATAGCCATCATCCAGGTTGGCAGGCTGACTGCTACAGAAGTCATGCGTCTACTCCATCTCTGAGAGAGCACTCGTGGCAGACACTGCTGAGCAAGACCATTACATCCAACTCAGCACGAAGAGCAGACAGGTGGTTCATGCAGCATGTAGCTCCCTCTGTCATTTTCTGAACAACAGGGGCAAAATTCTAAGTTTTCAAGCTTGGGTTTATTCATCTGATGAATAGAGATCTGATGAATAGAGACTGTGGTTATTAGCCACGGATAGTATGAAAATGAACTAAGCAGTGTTTGACACATGCCTGGAAGAGTGAAGGTTCTCTGTTCATATTTCCTTATAAAATGAAATCAGTAGTTCCCTAGAGCTAGCTTCTTGTGGTCTAGGAGTATTGGCTCACTACTTCAGTAGGAGATGCCCAGGAATTACATACATGATGCATACTCCACCAGCCACCAGCCACACCTAAGGTTGCTCTCTGCCAAGACATTAATATGTCTCCTCTGTCTGTGGGTAATAACTGCAGTGACTATTTAATTAAGAAAGACTTCCAAAGGAGAACAATCAATTTACAAATTATGTTGGGTATGAAGCAGCCACGGAATTGGCTTGACACCATGGTGGCTGATGCATACTAAGTGAGAAGCGTGGTCCCCCAGGCCTGCCTCGCCCACCACTGGTTCCTGGGCTTATTCAAGCTGTCAGCTCAGGGAATTTTGATGCATCTGTGTATTTCTTAGATCAGGGACCAAACCCATTAGGTAGAGCACAGTCCCTTCATCAGGAGGAGAAATGATCAATTTGAAAAGGAATATATAATTCATGACCAAATAGAGCAGGGTATTAAATCAGGAAGCCAACCCCAGCTCTGCTTATGGCTTTGCTTTCCTAAGTGTATTCCCTGCTGTGCTATCCAACAGCCATCTTGTTCTGAAAAACACCTGCTTTGGAGAACAGGGGTCTGTTCCTTGCTGGGGAGAAAGCGGCCGCTTCAATCAGCAGCCGTTTCTGTTGATGGAAAACCTTGTGGCCTGATGCCAGCCATACATAAAAGTAAATAAAAATGGAAGTGCAGGTCTGAAGGAAGCAGCGGCACAGTATGGCTAACGTTAAAATATTTATGGCCTCACACTTTCAAGCACCCTATCCACAGTATGCTAATAAGAATGCTGAACTGACCTTGCCTGGGACACAAAACTTCCAGTGTCCTGCCAAGAACTCTGTTTTCCCCATGCCTCCAGGCATGCAAAAACATGCTAGAGAGAAGGTGAACTGAGAAAGTGATTTGGGTTACTGGGGGCACTCGTGACTGGGAACAGAAGGGCGGCCTTTGAATCCCGCTCTTGCCAATAATTAGCTGATGACATTGAGAAGGGCTTCGCCCCTGCTGGCCCCCACCTCTCCTTGTGCACTGTGACAAGATCAGCAAACCCCAACCCGGCCCACTGCATTTGGATCATACCTGAAATGTTTGAACATGAAGATTGCTAGCCCCATCCCAAGAGTCAGTGAGAACTAGGTGAGCACGGGTCGTTTCCCCGTGGCCGAAGGATGAAGGGATTCTGGCTGAATTGCTCCCTCACTCCAACAACAAACTGAATCTAACGCAGAGATGCTTCTAGAACATGAAACTGTCGATAGTTCTGCCCTGAGAAACCTTGATTTCTCTTCTCCTGCAGCATCAATGGCTCTGCATGTGGTTCAGCCTCGTGGTATGATGTCGACTGTTCTTTTCAATCCAGCTGCAACAGCTCTCCTAGCTCCTTTGTTCCCCACAAATTCTCTGTACTGTTGGACTTTGGGACAATTTGCCTCTAAGCAAGATATTTTCTTTGAAACCTCCATACATTTACATATGCATTTGTCCTTTCCCAAACTGTTTCCCTGTCTCCTCATAATTCTTCATCTTTCAAGGAAGGCCTGCTTTTATTTTATTATTTTATTTTATTAGCTTATTGTGTATGTGTGCATGTGCCCAAGCATGAGGACATATAGGGCAAGAGGCTGATGCCGAACGTCTTCGTCCATTGCTATTCACTTGAAGAGACAAGGTCTCTCACTGAACATGGAGCTTAGCAAGTATCTAAACAGGCTGGCAGCAACCCAGGGAGCCACCTGTCTCCACCTTCCTAAAGCCTCCCCTGTACCACTGTGCATGGTCTCCCTCTTTCCTTCCCTCCCTCTCTCCCCTCCCTCCCTCCTTCCCTCCCTCCCTTCCCTTCCTCCTTCCCTTTCTTCCCTTTCTCCCTTCCTTCCTTCCCTTTCTCCCTTCCTTCCTCCCTTCCTTCCTTCTTTCCCTCCCTCCTTCCTCCCTCCCTCCCTTCCTTCCCTTTCTCCTGTCCTTTCTCCCTTCCTTCCTTCCTTCCTTCCTTCCTTCCTTCCTTCCTTCCTTCCTTCCTTCCCTCCTTCCTCCTTCCCTCCCTTCCTCCCTTCCTCCCTCCCTTTCTCTCTTCCTCCCTCCCTCCCTCCTTCCCTTCCTTCCTTCCATTTTTTTATGAATGTATTTATTTCTTTATTTTATGTGCTTCATTTTTCATACATGAATACAGTAAATTTATGTCATTTTCACCTTTTACTACCTGACCCTGTCCACCCTCCTTTTCCCATGACACACTTTCTCCTTTCTAACCAGTCTCCCCACTATCTTCATGGATTTGTTCCTGTGCGGCCTGCCAGGTTTCATCTGGGATATCTGTACTGGCAAGTGCCTGAGTGCCTGCTAGAGCAGGGACGACTTATCAGTGGGTAAATCAACGTATAAAGGAGTTCCCCTTCTCCTGTCTGGCATGAACCTTCAATAGTCCCTCAGGATAGTATAGTATCTCTTGAGCTCTTTCCGTTCATGTTGAAATATTGATAGCCAATAGTTTTTGAGTGCTGCCAAACATCACGACCAGAGGGCACCAGGTGGTGCCACCTCTCTCCACCCTCGCACTTTTTTATTCTTACCGCCTGCCTCCTCAGCGCAGTTCCCTGAGCCTTGGGATGTGGGGTGATCTCAATGGCCTGTCTGCAGCATTAGCCCACAGTCACTTTTTCTCTGCCCTTTGGTTCTCTACATTACCTTCCACTGCAGATGGATGCCTGTTGGCCCAATGCTGAGAACTGCTCTAATCTGGGGGAAGTAATAAGTGTGTAGATACATGCCTTGCTTTCCATAAGGGTTCTGGGACTCTGGACTGTGTGCCAAGCACTTGGACTAGGCCATGTCCCCAGGCCATTGCTCACTTTCAGTGCCATCTTTGATGAGTGTCTCAAAGCAAACTGTTTCTTTTCTCCAGTGAGTTGTGTCTCTACATGGCCTCCTCTCTCCAGGGGCACCTCACCCTCATGGAACCCCCACCTGGTCTTGTTAGGTGTGTGCCAAGAGACTCTCAAAGCTCCAGGAGGAGCCAGATTTATTTACATAGAGTGGCATCTCCTTAGGTTGGCATATTTTTTTGAAGTTTTTATTTGTTAATTTATTTTGTTAACTTGTCTCGGCACAGAGTCTCAGGGATCCCATTCGGACCTTAACTTCACCATGAGACAGGATGATCACAAACTCCTGCTCTTCTTCCACCTCCCAAATCCTGGAACTACAGGTGTGCACATGGTGATGTGGTGCCTATCTTGATATTAAGGAAACATGAGCATCTACATAGTGCCAGATCTGTGTGGACTTTAACCCAGAAGCCTTCAAGCAAGCCTCAAGGGAGATGTGGCTCTGTGTCTTGCTTCCTTGGTGGCAGCATCCCAAACTTGACCTTCTCCCCATTCTCCACCCTCTTTGATCCTCAAGATGTGTCACAGAACAGGTAAGAAAGGCAGACAACTCAAAGTTGTCCTTGTTTCCCAGTTTTCCCATCTCTAGCACTTTTCCTAACACAAAGTAAATGCTCAGTTAGTTTGTGTTCATTGAGTAAGTGGCTAGACAAATGGATAAACAACTTAGGAACTGTGAAACTGAGAGGAGGAATAGAACCATTTGTGCATATTAAATCTCTCCAAAGTCAAGAACCCTTTACTTCTCTGACATCTATCAGGTGATAAAAGGAACATATGCTTTCTCTCTAGGACACCCGAAATATTAATGGATTAGGAAGACATAGCTCACTGTTTTGCATCAATTGGATAAGGAAAAAAATAGCCACTGGCATCAGGCTCCCCACACTCAGTTCTCGAAGGAACCTCCAAGGCAACTGGGTTCTTCAGCCAACTGCCTGGGGTGAGGACAGCCAATGACCTGCAAAGTGGAAACAGAAAAGTTTTTAAACAACCTCAGACTGAATGAACTTGCAGGGTCACTGGTGAAAACCAGCAGGAAGAAAGGAAAAGCAGGGATGAGAGAACACCACCCACTGCCGTGCAATCCACTTTCCAAAAGAGAGACAGAAACTCAGCTGAAGACCAGACAGCAAAGCCGATGCTCAACCACACCCACGCCCAGATAAACTCACACCCACTGACCGAAACCAAACACGGGACCTAAATGTGCCCATGTAATGCACCTAGGCAAAAATCCCTTGAAATCAATTTGAAAACATCAGGCTTAATGTTGCATCCAGAAGCAAAAGGACCAAAAGAGAAGCAGAAGTCTCCCTGACATTTTCTGTCTGCTGTCTCCCCAGAGTCTGCCCTCTTTCTGAACCAGAACGTTCCTCTGCTGGAATCCCTCCTTAGCAACCTCTTACTCTGTTCTCTTTGACTTTGAGCTCTCTTGTCTGTTCTACTGCTCTCCCACTTTAGGGCTAAACTATGGCTCATTTGGTCAACGAGACCCTCAACTCTAACAAAACTCATATATCCTTTCCCTCCCTTGTGGTATTTTCTCTTTATAATGGACTCCATGTTGACCTTACATCATCATAGAGTCTCTCTCCATTCCTTCCTCCCACCAACCTGAGAAACATGTCTGTAACATCTATCCATGCATTATTAGTAAGTTGTGAACTTCATAAAAGCAGGGGTATGTGTTTTTTTTTTCTTCTCACATTTGGTCACTCACAGTTTTTGAAGAGTTTTAAACAGTAAATGTATAATAAACACTTGTCGGATGAGCAAATGTATGCATGAATAAGTAAATGAACATGGTAGAAGCATTCATGCAACCATGCACCTGCATAGATGACTGACTCTTATCCCTCCTTGCACCGTGGTGATAAACCAGAAGATGCAGTCTCCAGTATGCCAACATCTGCTGAGGCTCAGTCCTCATGACCATATAGACCAGGCCTTGGTTTTGTTCACAGTATACTGGTGTATTCACCCAGAAGTGATCTTTGATCTCAAACCCTGCTGCTCCCAGTTCACTAGAAGCCAGACATGCCTTCAACTACTTTTATTATTCATTCTGGATTTTCCAAGTACTGGTGCTGGTCCTCTCTGAGCCAATCTTTTGGGGGCAGCCAGATGTGCTTCATGGTGGCCACAGACGCTGGCAACAGTGGGGCTCGTCTTTCTTTTTTGTTCATGCATATATTTAAGGGATGTCCACATGCACGTGTGCACACATGTTTATGTATGTGTGTGACTGCATGTAGGTGGGCATATGTGGGTAGGAGTACGTATATACATGTATGTATGAGTGCACTTGAAGTATGTGTGATATAAAGACTTATTATTGATCATCATTCCATCTTATTTTAGTGACCCTGGGTCTCTAATTAAACCCAGAGCACACCATCAGTGGTAGTCTGCCTAACCAACTTGCTCTGGGCACTCCTAGGCTTCATCTTTTTTTTTTAATTTAATTAATGAATTTATTAAAAAACAAAAGCTGTGAATTCAAATAAAATTTATAAATTAAAATGTGAAAATCATAAAAATATAATTTTATATCTTCTAGGTACTTCCAGAAAATGCACATATCAAACAAAAGTATCAATTTTTTGTTTTTTGGGTTTTTTTTGTTTTTTTATACATTTTTTATTATTTCTGCTCATACAAACTTAATAGGTAGACCAGTTCCCTCCCTCCCTCCTCCTCCCCCCAAACTCCCTTCTCTCTCCCTCCCCATCCCCCAGTGCCTCCCCCCAATTCCCAGAGAGTCCTTTATTGTGTATGCCTGACTCTCCTCTGGGTCCTCCTCTCCGATGACGTACAAGGACCCAGTGGAATTTCCCTGAACCCTTTCTCGTGTTCCCCTTAAGCATAGGAACACTACTGTGGCTGTCAATCCCTTGCTAGGCTTCATCTTTTAGGACTAGAAGAATTATAGATTGACCTGGTATATTTACATGGGATCTGGGGCCCAAACTCAGATCCCTTTACTTAAAAGGTAAGGACTTTAATCACTGAATCATCTCCCCAGCTCAGCAAAGGACCAGCATAGGATTAAAGAATCAGAGATACAGGGCTGAAGTGGTGGCTCAGGGGTTAAGCCTCTGCCTTACAGGCGGAAGATCCTGAGTTCGGACCCTAGACCCCATATATAGATGCCAGGCGGAAGCGGGGGCGGCCTGCATTTCTGGTCCTGGCAGGGCGGAGCCTGTGAATCCCGGGGCAGAATAAACAAGGAGGAGGTGGAGGCGTCCATGGTGGTTCCGGAATTCACCCATGGTTCTACACACACACACACACACACACACACACACATACACACGCACAATTGAATAAAATAGAAAAACTTAAAAAAAAAGAATCAGAGATACAGATTCAAGTACACATATAGATATGAATGAAAGAAGCAAAGGGACAGTAACAAAAAGGTGTGACCAACAAGCATGTAGATCACTGAGGATAGAAAGATTTCAGAATCTTTCACAGCATGAAGGCCGTTCCTGTCCTGCTGCTGGTTGAGCTGTCTGAACACAGAAAACTAAGAAGATGGTAGAAAGAAATGTAATCAACCAGAACAGCCAAGTAACTGTTATTTGTCAGGCCCTGGGCATGGTATCTCCTGTAATTGAGAGAATAGCTTTCATTAGGCAATTTTAAGAACAGAGAAGCCATGCTGGGAAGGTCTTTGAAGGTCATCCCCCACTGCTGGAATTATCCTGAAGGGACACACCTTGTCAGTCTGTAGGAACTGGTTCTAATCCCTCCCCCAGAAATAAGGGCACCAACTTCCCCTGATCCTCTGTTTATGAAAGGATATGGAGATGAGCTCCTCAAATGCAGAAAGGATAAATGAGCTTCTCCATTACAGATAAGTTCAGTTCCCCAAAAGAAACAGCCCTCCATGAGGTCAGCCACAAAGCTGACTGGGCTGGACCCTGATATGAACAGACCAATCAGATGTAGGCAACTAAAAGCCTCAATCAGGTTTTCAGAAACTAAAACTAACCAATAAGGAAAAGCCACTTTCCTGGTCCTGCCTAATGCTCTAAACACCTCTGACCCTGCCAGCCATCTTTGGCTCTCTTGCCCCTCATGGACTTTATGTCTGAGAGTTCTGTTCTTTCTCTCCTCTAATAAACTCTGCCTTAATCCTCTACGCCTTTTCTGGTCTCGATTTTTGACTCCTGAACATAAAAACCTGGTCATAAAGTCCCTCAACATAGTGTCTAGGCTCCACGAGTTCCTTAGACTTATTGAAATTATCAGCACTAGAAATATAACAAATGCTGTAAACTAGGCTGTTTATAAGCAATAGAAATTGATGGTTCCAGTCTATGAAGTTGTAAGATTAAACCCAAGATTTAAAAATGCATCCTCCAACTGTCAGCAGCTATAAAGGAAAGGGCTTCATGCTTCTCCATCATGCCACAGTCACCTTCATTGGTTCATCTGAAATTCTGAAATCTGAGTTCTTATTATCCTCTGCTTCACCAACCAAGAAATTGGCATTTACAAAGGGTAAATGTCTCACTCATCTAACGAACAGGAAAGCTAGAATTCAAGCCCAGCTCTTCTGTTCTAGAACCAGCGCTCTTCCCATCATGATCTTCCCGAAACAGAAAAGAAAAACAAAGTCATGTTTTCCTCATCCATATGATCAGATTAAGGTCTCAGACACACGGTTTTATAATCAATGTCCTAAAAACTGAGTATTAGTCACCAAACATCAGCCAAGTGAAATGTCAGCTATGTTTCAGTGCTGAAAAATGTTAGGCTGTCACAACCTCGCCAATAAAAGGGGAAAGTATGTTGGCAGTGCATTGTAAGTATTGAAAAATGTCAGCTTTAGTCAGGTGATTAAAAAAATATATCCTGGCTATCCCAGAAGAGATTTTGTTCAGATTGCAAGATATCATACCAAAGTTCACTGCACCTCACTTTGGATGCTGAGCCAAGAGTACCTACTATCTGTCAGTCAAATCAAGCCCACAGTTGACCTGGGTTCTAAGAAAGGAGCAAGAAACCCATATGTGTGACTATGGAACAGAAACTACATTTAAAGCAGACATAAAAGGCGTGGAGCCAGCCTGAGAGAACCTTGTACTTTGAAGAAAGCAAGTGTTTTCAGCTGCTGTAATCAGGCTCATAAGATGAGAACAGACTGCCAGGTGGAGTGAGGTGCAGGGACCCTCCAATCCCCGTGAGTAACCTGAGATGGAATGTCTTTACCTAGCATTTCTCGCCAAGGACTCAGGATATGCACCCAACTGATCCCTCTCTCATGAACATGATGGGAAGTGTGCAGCAGAGGTTCAAAAGGCAGTGATGGCCAGAGATCACCTTCCAGAGATGTGCAAAGCAGACCTACTGCTCCACCTAGGACACTTGCCACCTCTTCACAACCACCAGGTCTAAGGAGTCACTGTGCACTGTATAGGTTATAACAGTGGAATCCATAAACCAGAACTCTATAGGGACCAGATGCCAGGAATAAAGTACAGTCTTGTTTTTAGGACCATTCACACTTCTTTTGAGGAAAAGAGTAGACTACAGGATGACAAAATAGATGGCTCACATCCTCTCCATTTAAACAAGAGCGCTGGACATTCCTTCACAGTTTAAAAAGTCTGCTACCATATCCTCTGCCTTTCCCCATGGCCCATGCAAGTGTGAGGCAAGCATTTGCCATAGTTTACCTTTTCCAGATAAAACATTTGGAAAACACTGAGAAAACTCTGATAAAACACTGAAAAGTTAATGTTTTGCCCAAGGACACACAAGGAGACGGGACTTGAACTCAGCTCTTCTGAAGTGAAGTTCCATCTGTTTCCACCCAAAAGAGCAAGCTAAGTGGGTGACAATAGTAATTTACATGGAGCACCTACCTAGGTGCTTCATAATGCATTAGCCCTCTGCTTGGCTCTGCCTTACTTCATTTACTCTCCAGAAATCACATGGTACAAAAACATGCTTCGACCCCATGGTTCCATCCTGTAGGGAGGTTGACCTATAGCCAATCCAATTTTCCAGGCAGTGAAGAAGACTAGGACCCCATCTGGAACACTTTCTTATGCATCTGGGTCTCTTCCAACTGCAGACTAGAAGGTAGTGTGAGAAGCAGCCCAAGATTTTGCAGATCAAAAAAGTTTGCATTTTGTAGATGAAACCTTCAATTTCTGACCACAAGCAGAGGTCTGCTACTAAGCTAACTAGCTGATGTGCTCTAAGTCTTTGAGACCTAGGGAGTAAACAAAGGATGCTTCTCTGAGTGTCATTGGCCTGGTATGCTATCACATCCTACAAAAGACAGTACTCACAGGCTACAAAATACATTTTCCCTGGACTCCTACAGTGACATCATTGACGATTATTATTATTAATAGGGCTGGGGAGATGACTGAGGGGTTAAAGTCTTAGCCTTTCAAGCAAAAGGAACTGAGTTCAAATCCCCAGATCTAAAGTAAAAAAATTCCAGTAGATAAGATGGTGGCCTATAATTCTGACCCTTAAGTAAAGCAATAAGTTAGAAGAGCAATCCAGGATTATTCCAGATATCACCCTTGGGCCTCTACAAACACAAAAATTCAGGTGCCTTCTCATACACATAGTTGTGCACACTTTTACTTCCACCTCATGCAAAACACATGCATACATAAAAAATATATCACTAATGAGTATTTATATTGAAGTGATTGATGTTCAATATATTTGTTCCCATATTTCTAAGTTAGGAAACACCCTGGATTCCTTCCAGCTTTGGCTGAAATGGGCCTGGGTTGAATCAAGTCTATAGAATGACTGGCTCTTTCAGTTTCCCTTTTCTCTAGCTTTTTCCGAGCTATCCGGCCAGTGTTCACTTTTCTTCCTCTTTGTCTGCTCTCCATCTGTCTTTCTTACATCCTCAGAAGCTTTTCCAGTCATAGCTCCACCCACTGATGGCATGAATCTCTAATTCTAAGGGGAAAGATGTTTCCCTGAACACTATTGTCAGGCTCGTGCGTGGGAAACAGGGGAAAGGGAAAGTAACCGAAGGAGGCCCATGTGACCGACCTTTCCCAAGCCCTTGATGTGTTTTCAGAGTTATACTTCAGGTGTCACCAGATGGGGTCATTGCCGGAAGGTTTGCTGAATATAATTTCCTGCAACACATTCTCCCTCATTCCCTCTTGTCCTTTTCCCCAAGGTCCGGAACTCTCTGAGCAAGGTGATCTACAACAGCGAGGGGAGCCCTTGCTGCGGGGAACTCACCAGGCTCCCAACACCTGCAGAACCTCTTTGGAGGGCGCTCTGTGCACTAAGAAAGGAGCCGGGCAGAGCCTGGTATGTGCACATGCTCTGGCGGCCTCTCAAACCCGGTACCCTTCCCAGTCGCTTGTTGGTAAACCACTGTTTCAACACTCAGAAAGCACAGAAAGATTCCCGAGCCTCTGACACCAGCAAGAGAACATGCCAGCGGCCAAGTGGGATTTAAAGGTCTGCAGACAATTGGCCACAGATATTTCCAATCTGTGAGGCTCCTGTGAGGCCTTTACTCCAGTCTTTTATTACCTCCAAGAGTCACTTAATGGGAAACAAAGCGACTATAAATTAGTGTCTGCTAATTCCTTACAATGGAAGAGAGGTCAGTCTGTGTCTTGCAAAGCACAGGCTTAGAGAACGGATGAATCTGCTCTTAGCATGCCTAGTGAGTTCCTGGGTGATCCTGGAGGGACAGGGAAAACTCCAGGAGCGTGGTGACAAGTGGCAGGTCACAACACCCTCTGACAAAGAAAAAGTGAAGCCACATAGGAAAGTTCACCCCATCACCCAGCTTGAACCCTTCTGGGTGAGAAAGAAAAGCAGCAACTCTCTGGATGTTTCAAGCAACTTGGCAAAGCTCGCGCTTGTTGTCTGTGACTTCCTAAGTGATCCTGAAGGTGTCCAGACTCCCCCAAACCCCAGGCTTCTTTGAAGGCCATGGGAGACCAGGCCCTGCAGGAAAGCTCCACTCAGCCTGTGCTTTTCTTGTTTGTGCAGCCCATGGAGACTTTATCTACAAATGTTCTGCAGGAAGCAGAATAGCTTTGAGCACTGCAGAGCCGCACAGAATCTCCCCCCCCAAACCCTCCAACACCCCCCCCCCCCGTCTTGCAAGCCATACAACTCAGAACCAGCAGCTGCCACCCAGGTGTTAGGGTCCCAGACAGCTAGGCCAGCAGAGGCCGACCCAAGCCTCTCCAGCTTTACTGGACCCATTCCATGTTGTGTCCTGACTGAGTCATCACACCTTTCAGTAGAGGCCACTGCCTGCCCCATGCCTTCCCCCATGGCACTCTCTCCTTATCAGACGTACGTTCAGGTTCCAAAGCTAGTGCTCTTCATTCCCTGAGCTCCCTGCCCAGATGATGATTAAAAGCAACATTCTGCTGGAGGAAACAGCCCAATAAGGTCCTTTAGGAGAGCTGGGAGGAGCTGCAGAGGTCACTAGCGGGGGAGTGCTGGCTTCCAGGGTTCAGGTGGTCTGCCAAAGATGCAGTGCGCATTGGTTTAAATCTTTACCACAACTCTAAAGGTGATATCCCACATGGTAGATGGAAAATAAAATTCAAAGGTGCTGAAACCTTATCAGGGCAAGTAAAGAGTGGGTCACAGACCTGAGCTTGTATAAATGGTGTCGTCTCACAGTCACTCTCTCATGTTGACACAAGGGTCCTTTCTAAACTCATTGAGTTTACTGAATGATCAGAGAAATACTATAGGAAATACTACTTTACACACACTGGTGTGTGTGTGTGTGTGTGTGTGTGTGTGTGTACGTGTATACAATAACAAGTGTGGCAAATATAGAGAAACCAGAGTCTTCTTCCACTTCTGGTGAGAGTGAAATGATTCAGCCACTATGAAAAACACCGTGGTAATTAAGATGCTAAATAAAATTTCCATATGGCTTACTAATTCTACATCCATGAGAAACAAGAACACATCCACACACAAATTTGCCTGTGATTGTTCAAAGTAGTATTATTCCTAAGGGATGAAAGTTGAAATAGCAAAGAAATTCACAGTGAATAAATGGGTAAATAAATGTGAAGTCCGTACTGTGAACTAGTATTTAGCCATAAAAGAGACAGGTTCTGACATATGATCACAAATTTTGAATTCATGTGAAGAGGAAGTCTGAAAGAAACCAGACACAAAAAGCCACATACATGACTGTATTACACACACACACACACAAAAAAAAATTCCAGAACAGACAGATCCATGGAAACAGGAAATAGGTAGGAATTTCTTGGACTAGGAGATATGAAGGTGTTGGGGAATGGGTAGTGATGGTTAACGTGGACAGAGGGTGAAATTTATGATGATGGTCACAAAATTTTGTGTTATGTTAAGCACCCTCATATACTTCAGTTGAATGAATTGTATGATGCAGGATATCACAATAATTTAAAGCTCCTTAAATTTTAGGGATAAAGAATGTGCCACACCAATCATTTCTCACAGTCCCAGAATGCTAGGCTAGCTCTCAGCTCCAGATCTATGCTCGATGTACTAAGGCTCCAGAATGTTCTCTAGATCCATGTTAAGGCAGTGTCTTTATTTGATGACACGTAACCTAAAGTCACAGCAAACCAGGCAAGTGACCAGAAATAGATTTCGTCTGTTATGCTTATGTCCCCATCCAGGCAACTGAGTGTAGGGAGATGGTGTCACCATCACAAGGCACAGGGTACTACCAATACCCCAGAACCTGCTGCTCAGGGTCCTGTGCTCTGTGTTCATACTGTGCATGTGACCCAAAACCATCCCTACAGAAGCTGAAAGCTGTTGCTGGAGCAAACCATCAAATGTAGCTGTTAAATCGTTTTTAGTGAAGGATATGTGTTTTTTTTTTACATTTTGATTTGACATACAATATTAGAGTGATGATTCATCAAACTCATGAACAAAATTTGATCATTATTAAAAATATTTATGAGAGTGGCTCAAAGGATGATGACTAAAATCATCAAAAGGAACTGTACATGGAGTTCCCCTTTTTGTCACAGTAAAATATTTTTTAAGCTAAATAAATGTTAAACTGATTGTGAAGGGTTTTATAGATTGTTTTAATTGAACTTTGAATGTGTTTATATTGTACATATGACGTCATATGTGGTAACATGGTAATTTGTGTTCATACCATCAACATGCTTCCTTCCTTTGGGGTGTTCAATGCATTACACAAGGTTAGGAAATACATCACACTACAGTCACACATGCATGACAACATTTGGTTAACGATAGGCTGCATATACACCAATGTTAGCAGATTATAATACCAGTGATGATGTAGTTGCCAGTTTAGCCACATTTATTAGAATGTTTCCTACCATTAAACAATACATAACTATATTTCCCATTTTTCTTTTTATGGCTTGTTGTAGTTCATCTACATAGTTGCTTATAACTGACCATCAAACAGCTTAAGGAAACAAGGAATTTATTCTCTTATGATTACTGGTTACAGTTTACAGTTCATAGTCCAGATTGACAGGACAGCATACACCAACACCAGGGCTGAGGTAACTGGCCACACCATCTCTAATAATGACTGAGAGAAGGACAATCCTTATTTGCCACACCAGCATGTCTGGCCAAGTGTACAAAAGGATGCCAACTTCCTCAGCCAGCTATCAGTATTTTATTCATCTGTTCAGGACCTAGTCCCACCCACCCATAGGTTGGACCTTCCCCATCAGCCAGACAATTTCCTTCAGGTTTGCTCTGGGCCCAATTCAACCATCAATTCTCCAAAAAATGTGCCCAGAGTTAAAACCCTCAACAGGTGTCAAGTTGACACCTGTGCCTGACTATGACATGGCCATACCAAAAAAAAAAAAAAAGAAAAAAAATCCCTGAATGCATCCCTAGATTCTCAGAGATGAAAGTATGATACTCTATACACTCTTAGTTTAGAGACAGATCTGCTTTTAAATCAGCTTAAAAGTGTACTTATCACCACTGCCACCAGCTACAGAAAACCAATCTGCTGACAATAGCTCTTTCCTTCCCTGTTCTGATGAAGCTGAGGACGGGGACATAGGACAGATATTCCTAACGCTCACACAGCCCCTCACATATAGATCCCCCAAACCTTGAAACCTTGATACTCAGATTCATACACAACAAAGCACAACAAGTTCTTCTCAAACACTTGCCGAAGAACCTTGGGGAACAAAACTCTGTCTGATGTTCATTTAAGAAAAACACCTGGACTGGGCCATCAGGTTTCAATGGTGCATACATTAGGATTTGAGTCCTGCCATGCAGGCGACCCAGTCTCTGCTGGAAGGTGATTTGGCAGTTCAAATGAACTGGTGTTCTAGCGTCCTCCCAGTGTTTCTCATACCTGTCTTCAACAGGAGTTTGGGATGGTTCAGAGGTGAAAAGAGACTGTGTTGGAAACTGAATGAGTGACAAATGAAGTGATGTGTTGGTACAATGTTTAAGCTCTGCTCTTATCTTGAAACCTTGCCTGATGTTAAATTCAAGTGCTTGGTGGAGGTGTGGAACTCAGGTTCCCGCTGTGAAGCCCAAGTTCCCACCAGCAAGAAATTCAAATCTCCCGCCAGCGGCAAACTCTCCCGCAGGCGCCAACTCACAGCGGGCGTGCTGACCTAGAGCCTGCCTGCTTATCTCACCCTTTGTGCTGACCAAACTCTCCTGCAGGTGTCAACTCACCGCAGGTGGGCTGACCAGAGCCTGCCTGCATATCTCACCTTTTGGACTTCTTTGAACTTCTTCCCCTGGGCGTGCCGGGAACCGCCCGGGGCAAGGTTATCGGCTGGAACATCTGTGAACCGACTCAACCTCCCTGTGTGTAGTGGAATTTTTACTGCGTGTAATTGCTCAAATGCAGCTTGCTTTCCTATAAAAACCCTGCCCCAAATTCAGTCGGGGCCGTTCTCTTTTGCTTGAGCAGGGAGGCGGTCCTGGCGCGCTAGATTTTAATAATAAATTCTTGCCTCTTGTACTTACAGCAACTCGGTGGTCCTCGTGTCTCCTTCGGGGGTCTGGGTAAGGGGCCCAGAAAGGAACTTCGGTTCCAACAGAGGAAATTTCAAGGCAGTGTAGTCTTGACAATGTGGCATGACTACTTTTTAGCACTCATGTTCACAGTTATGAAAAAGAGCAATGAATCAGGCAGAAAAATGCAAAAACTGTGAGGTTTGATGAGGGAAACTGCAAGGCAAACTTGAAGAGTTGAACCAGAAAGAGGCAGAAAGCAAAATAGCGACTATTGTTAAAGAGATAAGCTCCATTAATGAATCAAAGCCTGCTCTCCATTTGGATGATAGAAGAGGTCCTACCCTCAGGTCAAGATCCTCAGTGAAGGGTCCCATCCATAAGAATGCAAATTCTTTTGGTAGGAAAGAGCTGAAGGTCAGAGTTCCAAGGAATTGAGTGTTCCTTTAAGAATCTGCCCAAAGGAGATTTTTGCCTACAGTTAGCAGGAGATGCTGAATCAGCTGTCAATCAAAGGGGTCATTCTCCAACCTAAAGCTGTAGTAGAGATTGGCAAAGTTGTCCATATGATCCTGGTGTTAGGGGCAACAAAGATGCAAGAGGGAGGAGGTCTTGGAACCAAAGTTTCAGAGAATGACAGAAGCAGGCAATATGTGGCAGGAAGTCTGCAGTTTAGGGGCCTTAGAAGGGCAGCTTGTGCTGTGGAGATGTTAGAGATGCCAGAGTCAACGTGGACGTCTAGCAAGGAGAGCTGTACCCAAGATAATGATGTGTTCTAAGGGCAATTTCACCAGAGGGGTATAACAGAAACCCTTTGGAAGTGAGATGATTTCAACAAGAAGTTTATCTGTTGGACTCGAAGCTACAGAATTTAGAGCTTGTCCTACTGTTTTTTGATCTTGTTACAGACTGATCTTTTCTAGACAGGCCCCCATTCTACCATTTTGGAATGTGATTGTTAATTCTGTGTATGTTGGAGTATGTAACTTATTTGTTTTTTAGAGGAAGCTTTGGACTTTGGACTTTTGGACTGTGTCGGAACTACCTATGTAGTCTCTGAGTACTTTTAAAATTAGAATAAGTATACTGGGGCTAGAGAGGTGGCTCAGGGGTTAAGCCTCTGCCTTACAGGCAGAAGGTCCTGAGTTTGGATCCCAGATTTCGGGTGGAAGAGGGGGAGGCCTATGCTTCTGGTCCTAGTAAGGCAGAGCCTGTGAATCCCAGGGCAAAGTAAACAAGGAGGAGGTGGAGGCGGTTCATGGTGGTTCCTGAATTCGCCCGTGGTTCTACACACACACACACACACACACATGCGCGTGCACACGCACATATATACACATACTCACAATCGAATAAATAATAAAAAATTAGAATAAGTATAGTTTGCATAATGAGATGGCAATGAGCCTGTGAAAACCAGGGGTAGAATCTCTTGGTTTGAAATGTCAGTTGTTCCCCACAGGGTCATCTGATTGACTCTTTAGTTTGGGAAAAACATTGCATCTTTAGGAGGGGGAGCCTTGCTTGGAGGAAGGCAGTCACAGAAAGTGGGCCTTGAGGTTCCTTAGCTTTGCCCTGTCTGAGTGAATGAGTCTGCTCTTGAGCTTGCAGCAGCAGCTCTCAACCTCTATGATGTCTGCAGTAATTTAAACCTTTCTAGCTTCTGCCAGCCAGCCGTTTCCATCATGAATGACTGTTTCTTCCCTCTGGAACCAAAGCTGAATAAATCTCCTTTTCTCCCTTAAGTTGCTTGACTTTGAGTATTGCCTCGCAGCAACAGAGAAGAGTAACCCTCTCAGAACAAGAGAGGGAGACAGATAGGACTAGAGAGATGACCAAGGAGTTAAAGCTTATGTCTTGTAAGAGTTTACATCCCATATTCCAACTAAAATCACTGGATAGAAATGTCAATAGCCTGCAGTTTCAACTCTGGAAGGCAGAGCCTGGGAAAATCCAGAACAAAGCAAAAAGGAGGTGGAAGTAATCCAGAGTGATTTCCTAAGCCATTCATCCTAAGCCATTCAACTACCCTCTGATACACGCGCGCGCGCACACACACACACACACACACACACACACACACACGCACACACACATGCACATACATATACATATGCACATGCATTCATGCACACTTGCATACAAAATTTAAATTTAAAAAAGAAAGAGAAAATAGAGAAAGAAAAAGAGAAACAATACCTGGTTGCAGAAAAGTTTAGTGAATTGTGCCACTTGTACAACATTCAAGGTAGACACAGCTTCTCAATAGGTAAGCGGTTTGTGCTTAGCTAAAAGAAATGACAAATCCTTTGTTAAATCCTTTACTGCAATAGCTTTCATTCAGTAGTATTGAATGAAGTGTAATGAATTTCTGTGTCCCAGTCATGCTGAGAGCCCTGCTTTCCTTCATATTCCAGCTTGTCTTTCCAGTTGGACTCATGGACAGCCAAGGCACTGGAGAGCGATGCATGTGGCAACCAGGGATAGTTTCATCACTGAAAGCTCACATTGCACTTGGACTCATCACACATAAAGCTCACAGCAAAGCTTGCATCAACATCTATGGATATCCCCAATAGTTTTATTTTTATAAAACATTTAATGAAAGTTTATGCTTCAAACATGAAATGGTAAAATGCTAGCCATGTTTAAAAACTTGAATACATATAAAAGTAGTTTTAATGTACTGAATAAGGAGGTTCTAAATTATGTGAAAAATCCCACATTAGTAATTTTTTTGCCAAGAGCAAGGGAAATGAACAAACTTTAGAGAATAAATATATGGTAATTTATAAATCATGTATGTCTTCATTTTATCCCCATGCAAATGTCACCAAGTCCTCAAGTGAATTATCAGACATGTGCATTAATAATTAAATTCAGTCATCTTTGGTATTTGGCCGACTCTCAGTCATTAAAAAATAAGCAGCTTTATGAATGTTTGGCATTTCCACCATGAGGATGTGTTTGGCAAAACAAGAAGGTAGTCTGATTTTGATTTGTCATTTTTGGGGTAAGCAGGCACATGGCACGCGGGCAATCATTTGTGCTCTTGTCCTGGGCTTCATAAATATTAGGGTAAGTGTGGATATTCCTAATTCCTGAAAATCTCTTTGCTAGCACCTTCAGTGTGGAAGACTGCGGCTTCTTTTGCATTGTGCACTGCACTTGCTATGTGGTCCAGTGGTTGTATGAGACCCAGTTCCTGCACGTTCATGAAGATACAGCCTAGGGAAGCGGGGAGAGACACACTGTGAGTTTTGTAGACATCTAAGAAAAGCAGTGACTAACACTAATGAAACCATCAGGAAGCCTTTCCCAAAGAAGAAATCTAAGCTGAGCTTCGACAGATAGAAAGATGTGAAACATGTGTAAGGTCTGAGACAGACTTAAAGGGTGGAAGGCGTCTACAGAAGAAACATTGTATGTGGGGGGGGAAGGTAGAATGCATCATCACTCCTTTAGAAATTGAGTGCTGGACAGGAGAGGGTGGGAGCAGCAGGAGCCTTGGATAGAGACAGTGGGGAGACCACATCAAGGACCTCATATTTATTCCCTACAGGTGTCTAGGAAACCTCTCACACAGAGCATAAAGCAATATGTTACAATTTAGAAGATAATATGGAAGAGGTTTTGGGGAAAATTGATTATACCGAGGGGAGTTTGGAAGCAAGAAACTTGAACAGGTATTAGCGAAGAGAGGAAGCCCAGAAACAGATGTCAGAGACAAGTTTGCTTCCCAAACTTGGTTTGTAGTTGGCAGATGACTTCTTCAATGTGCACAGTTGTGTGTTGTTTGTGTACATGTGTGGATACGCAAGCACAGGGGATAACACTATTGAAATATCTTCCATACAGTATCCCAGATGGGTTGACATTTAGGCGTAAAGTGAAGGCACAACTGTTTCAGGAACATCCATCCTACCATAGGATTGCTCTGGCTTCTAGAAAATGATCCTTCATGCTGAGTAGAACCTACCTCCATAAAACCTTCACTGGGGAACTAAAGCAGTTGGTTCTGTTGCGTGTAGCTGTGGGCATGAAGCCCACCGAAAATCACAACCCAGAGCCTGTCCCGTAATCAAGATGGTGACCTTCTTTCTTCAGCTGTCTATTTCCAGGTGAAACAGTGCCAGGCCTCCATTTTTGTTTTTTGTTTGTTTGTTTTTTTTTTTTTTTTTTTGATTCTTCAAGGCATCTTGTAGCCTAAGTGCTCCCTGCCTCACTTTACTGGTAGCAGCCTGGACACACACTCATATGCATTCTGGCTCATCTGTGTCCCCTAACACAGCACCGAGGGGCAGGTCACAGCTCATAGCTCCCCCTATTCACTGGGTCATCTTCATAATTGATGTAGATGGCTTAGATCTAAATTAAAAATGTTTTCATCTTCAGGGTGCATTTTCCTAAGATTTACCACAAAGGTTTCATTTGTCTATGTGGAGTGTGTGAAGATTTTTATTTTACTGCATGATCCATGAATACAGAGGGTGTCTTCATGAAAGATCTGTGGCTAGAATGCAAGCAGATCTCTCCAGAGGCATCTCTCAGCAGCACCGAAGTGATCGCTGATAATCTGGGGCTGTGGGCCTTGCTAATTGCCTTCTCTCTTCTTGCACTGAAGCTGCAGTTCAACAGCGTGGCGTCTAGGTGCCTCTGATTTAGTTTTCTCCATGTTGCCAGGACTCCAGAACATAAGCTCTCCCTAAGTTCTGCCTATCACCCATGCCTTGGGTGCTCTGGAGAAGTCTCTGCACGTCTGCTTCTTCATTTAGACCACAAGTGGTAGAAGCTGTCTGTGGTGGCTCGTGTCTGCAAGCCCAGCACTTGGGAGGTTGTGCCAGGAGGACTGTGATGAGTCTGAGGCTATAGAATGAGTTGTAAACTAGCCAGTACTGTTGAGTGAGCCTATCTTAAGAAAAAGAAACTGCAGCAAGCAAACAAAAAAGCAAGGTTTGGTTGATGTTATTTGATGATTTTTATGTAATTTCTATGAGATTATTGTACATGCAAACTGCTTAGCCTTTTCCCTGGAACATAAGAGAAATTACCAGATATAATACAGAGATCAAATTAAGCTTGAGTCTCAGATATGCATTTTTTTAGTTTTTATCCCAACTATGACAGTCTCATCATTTCTAACTTCTTCTTCTTCTCTTCCTCCTCCTCCTCAATTTTTGTCCTCTCCTTTCTTTTCTTTCCAATCCTTTCTTCCAATCCCTACTACTCTCTTCTGATCTTTAAATCACAGTGGTAGCAGGATTATGTAGGTTTTGCTGTTTGGAAACACTTATATCCATTCTTTGATAGGATTTGGATGTGATTTTCCTGCCAAGAACTCATGTATTGGAGGGCTGGTCCTTAGAGATGTTTAAGCTCGTGGAACCTTCAAGAAATGGAGCCAAGGAATGAGAGCTGGCAGGTCACTGAGGGCACTTCCTTGAGAAGACATTAAAGTAGCGTTGTGCTTTGAACATGAAATGTTCTCCCACAGACATGTGTTTGGATACTTGGTCCTCTGCTTGCAGCACTGTTCAGGGAAGTTTGGGAATCTTTAGCTATGGGAACCTTGCTGATTGAGACCTTGAAGTTTGTTGATCTAGCCCCACTTCCTCTACTTCCTGAGTGTAGCTGCAAGGTAACAGCTGGGCTTCTTTTCCATTCACTGTGTCTTTGTTTGTCACCATGTTCCCCCCAACCCCATAATGTACTCTATGTCCTTTGGATCCGTTATGTCAGAGTATTTTATCACAACAACAGAAGAGAGACTGGAACAGGTAGTGTTTGTGGACCTACCGCTAGTTACTGTGCTATAGGCACAAGCCTGACCATTTGCTGCTCTCTGACTTTCTATGTCCTTGCGCTGTGCCAACCACCATTGGGCTCTGATCACAGAGCAATTCAATGGTGCTGCTCCAGTTTGGACTTTCGGCCCCTACACTATGAGCTAAGGAAACCTCTTTTCTTATGGATTCTTAACCCTTCTTATAGCAAAAAGGAACTGAGACATCAACAACTCTAATGAAGAACCAGGCTGACCACTGACCAGGTTAGTCCTATGTATAGCTCTTAAAAATTAAGCACATTTTCTATGAGCTTGAACTTTTCATCTGTGACATAGATACTTAGAAAGCTGTTTTATAGCCTTGTCATGAGAATTAAACTTCTCAGCCCCATGTCTGGCACACAGCAGGAAATCAGAAAATGACACAATCATTATCATTAATCCTCCAAATGGAAACATTCACTTCTTAGTAGACTTTAAAAGAGAGAGCGGTTTTGCTTCTCATTCCTAGTTCAAGACACATTTTAAGAGATGGGATTACACAAAGTTATTCAACAAACTAGATGGTATAAATAGCTAGTTTTAAAACACTTCCTGATTTAAAGGGATTTCCAATCCTTTCTATTTCCACCTGCATGGAGACTGTGGCTTCATGTCACTCAAGCATCCTCAAACACCTCAGCAATGAGCAGGAGTCATAAGACATGAAAACTTCCGCGTTTGTACATCTTTCTCAATTTTAAAATATCTGGTTGATAATTGAAGACTTAAGTTCTTTTACCAAAGCATGTCATCTATACCTAAACACAAATAGAAACCATTGCTTTTATTATTATATCATAGAACACCTTAATAAATAAAAAGTGTTTGGAGGTACCTCCTTATAGATTTCCACAGTGGCTGCATTAATTTGAATTCCTACCAACACTGTGTTAGAATCAGCCTAGTAGGTCCAGTGAGATCGCTCAGTGGGCACATGCTTGCAAACCTGGTGACCTGAGTTTAATTGCTGGAGCACACATGGTGGAAGGAAACTTCTGGAAGTTGTCTTCTGATGAGCACTATAGCGTGCATGCATTTGCTCTTTTTTCCCTTCAACCTCCCTAAAGTAAATAAGTAAAATTCAAAGAAGAGAATCTGCCTACTATGCTATATTAGTTCCAGGTCTGGACCAACATGTAGACAGAACCCTGTCTGAAAATCAATAGTCAGGCATGGGTGGGAAAGGGGTCCAGGGAACTCAATGCCTGACTGTTCCACTATTGGCTAAGAGATTCAGAGTCTTTAGCCACATACCCACAGGCGAGCCCACCAAGCTCCAATAGACAGCTCCAGTGAAATGCCACAAAAGATCTGGTAAAACTCAGTGGGTCACAAAACAAAACTAAATCATGAATCTGACCAAGGTGAAACAGGGTTTCTTTGGGGTTTCTTGTGTTCCAGAGCCAAAGACTGAAATCAGAATCCACTGAAGGGTTAAAGCAGGAATTTTATCGAAAATGAGAAAAAAAGGGAAGAAAATGAGAACAAAGGGAAGAAACTTGGTCAAGGCAGGCAAGGAGGAAGCCATATCTTAAAGTGGGAGAGCATTAGAGTAGAGGAGATAGCTTAAGGTCAGAGAGAACAGGGAGAGACGCCATGAGCACATGGCTAGGAGAGGACAAAGCTGCCATTCTGTGACCATCAAGACCACATGGTCAGAGAGCAAGAAGAAGAGACGGATGGCCAGTGCTACAACCCTTTACAGTCCCTGTATTGCTAAGGAATATCCTGAGTTACAAGGGAAATAAGGTAAAAGGATGGGCAGAGTCAGTCTCTTATAGTCTTAGGTGTAACCCAGGCATTGCTAGGGAAGTGAGGTAAAGACTGGAGGGGTGGTGGGCATGGTTCCCATGGGACCAGACAGTTTTAACTGTATTAGCTGTCTGATGGAAATTAAATAATCCATTAAAGGAACAGCTTGGGGAGGAGTTGGTAGGGACAAGAGGAAGGGTTATGGGAAAGTAATCAAAATACATTATATACGTGATTGAAATTGCCAAAGAACAAACTTGATTGGTTTTAAAAAGTTAAAATTGCAAAATAAAACAGGAAAACACTACATGCAAAGAAGAATTGGTTTAGGTACCCAGTGGGTGAGGGGGTTAAAGATAATGTAGTATATATACACAATGGAGTATCTAGTCATTAAGTAGGCACTCAAATAAATTTTCAGAAAATAGATGGAACTGGAGATCATCATGTTAACTGAAGGAAGCTAGACTCAGAAAGATCAGTGTTGTGTTTTCTCACTTATTTGGAATCTAAAAGGGGAAAAAGGGCTATAATGAATAGAATACAGGCCAATGGGGCTAAGAAAGGATGGAGAGAGGGATATGATGAGCATGTCTGTATACATGCGTGAACCAGTCACAGTGAAATAAGATTGTATATAATTAATGTGCATGAAAAAGAATACATACAAAGAATCAAAATATGATAGACCATCTTTGCTTTGCTATCTCTCTTGGCATAATATGATGCTTCTTTAAACTTTAAACAGGCTGCTGGGGAAGCAGGTCAGCCATAAACTATGTGCTAAAAGTGTTTGGAGTTCTGTATTACATCCTAGCCCCCCACACATGAGCATTTACACACACACACACACACACACACACACACATACACACACACACACTTTCTCTTTCTTTTGTCTAAAATAGACAAAAAAGACCACTAATTTACACCGTTATGTAAATAAGGAGAATCCTTTCCCTTCTCAGGATTTTTTGGTTCTCTGGCATCTCGGAGTGAGGAGGGGAACCTCTCCAGGCACGCACATGTCAAAGCACAAGAGGACGAACATTAAGAGAACCATATGTTACTATGTTCAATTTTCCTTCCATTATTCAAGACATCTATCTGAAGCACTCTTCCTTAAGAGAAGAAAAAAAAATGAAATGCTTCATTTTCTTCCCAGGTTATACAAATTAGTACAGTTGTTCTCTCAGAATAAAAATATGTTGAGATGGATTCAGGACACTCCATTTAAATATCTGTTACCCTCAAATCTAATTTTCACTGCTGCTGAGTGGCAAGGGGCGATGCCCTGGGATCAGTGAGCTGCTCAGATTCCTTCTGCTGGAGTGTTTAATTTCATTTTGCTTTCCACAAATAAGCGTGCTTGGAGCTTCTGCCTTTCCTTCCTCTGGAGTAATCGAAAAATTTAATTCACATTAAGTCAGAAAGGATGGTGTTTTCCCTACGGTCACTCAAGGCAAACATTTCAAACCGCTAACAGTCCATCAGTCAGCGATGCTTGTCTTGTCCCTTCCTGATGAGTTGCCTCCTGGAGACAGACAGTTTCACGCCACCCACTCCCTCAGCCTACCCGACTCAGCCCTGAGTGGAAGGTCACCCTGACAGGCCCGCAGGTGCTGTTCCACTTTTGATCTCCTCTGTGATTTTTAAGATGCCCACAGTCTGTGTTCCAGGCGCCCCTCCATTTAGAGACTTGTGAGTTTCTAGGCTTCATTTCTGCTTAAAAGATTAATGTGCAAGCGGGACCGAAAGCCTCTTTGTGACTGCAATCCGAGCTGCCAGCAGCTTACCCGCAAATGAGTATTTCACCAGGTTATGCTTGAATTCTTACTATCCCTTCCCTAAAAACAAAGATTTTTTTTGCACTTATATGATGTCTTTCATCAACTTCATATAATATTCTCTCCATCGCTGGAACTCAGAGAAGAGCAAATCATTAATTGCTCACAATTCTTTGTACACACATGCTAAGGTTATCATGCATTAGAATCTGCTGGGGCACATGACATCTGGGCATATTTCTCTTTTATTCAGATATAAAACACCTGCAGTGAGTAAGCATGATGAATTTCTCACAAACACAACGAAGCGCCACATGTTATCTGAGTCAGTGGAACCTGACTGAAGGTGGTTGCTCTAGATCACAGGACTTGCTACAAGATCAAGGAGCTTCCATGGAAGCAGGTAGGAGGAATCTAAATAGTCTTATTTTGATGAATATCTGATACTAACTAGTATCTGGAGGCTTTTCCTTTCTTTAATCTAACATGGCATTTATTGACATTTCCTGCAAAAACAGTTGTTCTTTTATTTTTATTTATTTACTTTCCTTTTAAATAGGTAAAAACCAATGTGGTAAGATGGAGTAAGAGTTACACCTGATTCAGTGCCTGGAATTTTCCTTCATTTCAGTTATAGCAGTAGCGTTGGTACTTTCTCTGTGACACTGTATCTTCTCCTGGGGAATCACAGTCACTCAGCTCTTCCCTGGTTTTCGAGTGTCAGGAAGCATGCATTGTAGAGCGCCAACTAGTGTAGGAAACGTGCATTGTAGAGCGCCAACTAGTGTAGGAAACGTGCATTGTAGAGCGCCAACTAGTGTAGGAAGCGTGCATTGTAGAGCGCCAACTAGTGTAGGAAACGTACATTGGTAGAGCGCCAACTAGTGTAGGAAACGTGCATTGTAGAGCGCCAACTAGTGTAGGAAACGTGCATTGTAGAGCGCCAACTAGTGTAGGAAAAGTGCATTGTCGAGCGCCAACTAGTGTAGGAAGCATGCATTGTAGAGCGCCAACTAGTGTAGGAAGCGTGCATTGTAGAGCGCCAACTAGTGTAGGAAGCGTGCATTGTAGAGTGGCAACTAGTGGAAGGTGATGCTTAGGGTGTTTCCTGATGAAAAGGAAATCTCATTCCTTGGTTAAAAAAAAAAAAATCAAAGATGGCTGAAAGGAATTGTAATCATGAGCTCTGGACAGATGGATATATTGCATCTATAGCCAGGAAGCAGAGAGAGGAATACCAGTGCTCTACTCACTTTCTTCTTTGTTCCTCTGTCCAGGGCCCCAGCCCATGGAATGGTGTCACACTAGTTATAGAATGGTGTTGTGCAGTTAAGGTGGCTCTCTCCATCTTAATTCATCTCTACATAGCCCTTCACAGGAGTGCCTAGAGACTTGTCTCCTAGGCAGATCTAGATCCTGTCACATTGACCATCAGTATGAACCACCATAGTGTCCTATTAGTTATCAGAAAAGTGGAGGACCCAAAAGCATCCTCAGTGAGAATGTATGAATGTTGCTTCAGGAAAGGACACGGCTCAAGGGCTGAGGCAACGAGTGTTTCTGGAAGATAGAGACATTTCAAAAAGACTGGGGAGTGAGTGTCTGTTGCCATGCTAGCCTGTTGGACCCTTGGACTCCACCCGTTTCCGGCTTAGTAAAGAAAGGCTTCATGAAGAAAGGAAAGACTGTAGGATCAAGAATGGTCTTTGTAGTATTTGAGTTGGATGAGATGGCTCTTCTAGTTATTAAAGAAAATTACTTGGTTCATTGATAAAAAGCTAACATGAGAGGCACTTCGACAATATGAGCTTTAATGGAACAGAAAATTTTGAATGCAGGGCCATAGCAAAGCCTTAAGGTGGAAAGCATTAGAACAGAAGTGATCGCTTAAAGTGGGCCATGGACAGTGGAGGGTGGATCTGAAGCCTTCTGAGAAGTTTCTCCAAATCCTCAAAATCCTCAGAGCCTCCACTACAAAGGTGGCTTCTAATTTTCACAGATGTTCTAGAGTCTGGTAGGAAGTTTCATATCACATGACTTAGTTCATCCTAGTATACTTGTCAGAAGTTAGGAATGAGGAAGGTACTGATAAAGATTAACTCTCTATCTCAATGTTGCCCCACAGCTGCCAAGGGGAGGGAGAGAACTCTGTGACACTGGCTCACAGCACTCTTCCTAATCAACTGTCCATCCCGGAAGAACAGCCAAGAGGGAAGGGGCTGGTCTGATTTCTGGGAGAAACAGCAGCACTGTCGCCCTTCACTCGAGCCCACGTTCATTCTCTGTCCTGATCAACCTGTGCCCGAGTCTCAGTACAGCCCCCTTAGACCCTCTTAAGGATCATAGCTTTATTCCTCAGGGGAGGGTTCCATAAGAAGTGGTCTCAGGGATTTTTTTCCCCACTGCTGGTGCTGTCTTCATGTCCCCTCACGTGCTCCCAGAAGCTGTGTTACAGCTCTTTGATACTTTGTCCTCTTGCCCATGACCACTGCATCCACTTCGCTTCAGGAGACCTGGAGACCTAGAGAGGGCTGAGCTCTCCTCTCCCAACTCACAGGAGTTGTGCCACTAGATTCTAAACTACCCTGTGTGTTGGGGTTTCCGTTTTAAGGGTTTTTACAGAAGCTGTGGGAGGCAACTGTTTCTCTCTGTTCTCTTTCCCTCAGTCCATAGATCATCACCACATTTCCACGCTGCATCCCTTTGGGCTGTCCTCCTACCTGGATCTGCTGTAAACACTGCATGTCGGGGGACTGCCATGTCTTTCAGTAACAGAAACCCATTTAATCGATTCAAGCAAAAATGAAAGCTTACCATGTTGTAATACTTTAGGGTATGATCTTCACCCAGGGGCATCAGAAACAGACCACAGACTGTTCATGAAGTCTTTCATCTGCGTCTTAGGTTCTGTGTTTTTGAACAGCCGCATCACCCTCTCCTGTGACAAGTTCATATGCTCAGTTTTCCAGAACATCCAGAGCTCTGGCCAAAGCTGAAACTTCAGATTTTTACATCTGTATCCCCAGGGAAGGAACGGTGATAGACTCATCTTGGCTTGAAGGTCTAACCCAGTCAAGGGTCCAGGACCACGTCATATGATACGCTTGACACGGGAGTCTCCACTGGGACAGTTTCTGAGATGGCAGGCACTAAGGGAACAGATGTCCTAAGTACTGGCCTCTGACCAGGTTTACCTATTTCAAGACTTCCATCTCGTGGGTAGAGACACCTCCCTGTTTTATGAACTTAAGATCTAGGAAAACGTCTCCAGCAGGGAAGACTTCTTCACCCCAAAGAAGCCTTTCAAAGTTGTTCCCAAGATGCATCCTACCTCCTCGCTCTCTCCCCAAGTCTAACAGCGTTTCCTTCGCCAGCACAGCCATCAGGACTCATACCCGCCTCACTCAACTCTGCAGACAAGTCAAGCAATTAGCACCTTGGGGTCATGTTAGTTTGCCTCTAGCTTAGTTTTTACCACTTACAGTTTCCTCATCTGCAAATGGACACATTAATATCCATCCCAAATGTTCAGGTAAAAATAGTGCTGAACAAAGTCCAGTGTCATTTGTTATTATGGTTGCTGTTCTTAATTTTAATCTACAGATGTATTTTAAACTAGGCAATCAATATTCAGTCTGATTTCATAACAATACATATATATCTCGAATTAATAGGACTGAACAGCATGTTGTAAGAAAACCCCAAAGGCTAAAATTTAAAAAAAAAAAAAAAAAGGGGAATCCTATTGTCAAGTAAATAACATTATCATACTTATCAGTCCTACCTGCTGAAACATTTATGATGAAAAGCTTTAAGATCATCATCACTCATTAGCCATTGGGAAAAGCCACAGAGCTTTCTTTTCTACCCTTCTGAAATGTGGGATTAGTCGTAAATCAATATATAAAATGCAAAGTAACCTTTCAATGTTGAGAAAATGGAATGAAGATCCATATTCAATACAAAAGAATAGCTGTCCTGGGAAGTCCAGAATGTCTGGTGGCTACTGCTGATGTGCTTGCTACAAAGTTCCCCGTAGCCATATTCTTCTTCAAGAGCAAACGTTCAGCTATTAGACCCACATCAAGCACCCATCCCTATGCCTATGATGCAGACCACCATTAAGCCAACATGGAGTCCACCAGGAGGAAGAAGCATTGGCTTTTAATACACAGGCACTTTCTCTGCTTTGGCAGTCAGTCTGTGCCTGCTGTCTGGCTCATACTGAGAACCAAGATGACATATAGGGAAGACATCCTGGCACCCACTGCTGAAGCAGTTCCCTGTTCCCAGGAAATCCAGCACCTGCTGCAGCCATTAGAGACTTTTGCTAGGACTTGCATAGGTATCTTCTTCAACTATTTGGTTGTATTCTGTGTTTTCTTGTGGGATTCATTCAGGAGTTTATTCACATCTTCTTTGAATTCCTTGGGTGTATTTACTGTGGACCACTATCTTTTGATCATAACAGCTAGTGCTCTTCTCATCAGAGAAGATGTAAGTGCAAAATACCCCAAGATCCAGTATACTTGACCTTCTTTCACAAAAGAGAGGTCAAAGAAGAGAAGACCCTCACATGAAATTACAGCCATTTACTCTTCCCTTCAACTGTATACAATTCTTCTCAAACTTCATGTTGTCTTGGGAGGTGATAGAGTATAGAGAATGTGAAAGGTTAACAGACAGTGATCTTCATCCATGTAGCTCTCAGGAATCCAGCATTCATGCTGAGGTGAGACTTTCTGGAGATGCAGCTGCTTTTGAGGCCACCCACCCCCTGTAAGTAACTCTTCTCCATGTTCTACAAGTAAGACAATAAGCTCATGCTTCAGTGTAATTGCACATTTTTCTTTCCTAGTGTCCTTTTTGAAGAGAGTGAATGTTTGTTCACCCCAGGAAAAGTTGGCACAACAATATTTATAATTGTTCTTTTGAAATCTTTGTCTGTCCTGATCATTTACAACTAAGGGGGTATGAACTCACCAGAAGGGGAGGGCATATAGTCCGGCAGATTAAAAAGTAACCATTTTGCAAATGGGTGATTGACCCCTCCCATTGCCAAATGCCATATGACCCTGCGATTCCAATTTTGGGTATAAGTATTACATCTACCCTTGAATGTGCTCTTATAATAAGACTCCAGTTTAACAGCTTTCTGTCTCTGGCCAGGGGGTGACATACAGTGCCCATCAGGATGGAGTGAAGGGCATTGCAGGAGCAACAAAACTGCAAGAGAAAATCAAGAAACCACTATCCAGAACTTCAGAGACTCTATATCAACCACCTAGAACTAGGCCAGCCTAATCTCTCCCCATCCTGAAGCTCAGGGAAATTTGCGGAAGAGGGGGCAGTAAGAGTGTAAGAGCAAAAGGATGGGAGGAACAATGATTTGCAAGATACTCCACACAAGTTAGGGCCAAAGCAATCATAATTGGACATTGCTTGCCCGGCGCAATGTCCAACACACTATTGACCTCACAAAGTCTAGCATCTGCTAAAGGCACCAAGATCCTTGGAGGCAAGTGATTGACAGCCACAGTAGTGTTCCTATACTTAAGGGGAACACAGGAAAGGGTTCAGGGAAATACCACTGGGTCCTTGTACGTCATCGGAGAGGAGGGCCCAGAGGAGAGTCAGGCATGCACAAGAAAGGACTCTGGGAATTGGGGCGGGAGGCACGGGGGGGGGGGGAGATGGGGAGGGAGAGGTGAGGGGAGGGGGATCAGGGGGTTCGGGGGGAGGAGGAGGGAGGGAGGGAACTGGTGTACCTATTAAGTTTGTATGAGCTGAAATAATAATAAAAAATGTATTAAAAAAAGAAAAAGAAAGTGAGAGCCCAAGTGCTCTTGGCTAAATATGTAACAACAGTTGTAAAGAAATGGAAAAAAAAAAAAAAGAAATCTTTGTCTGGAATTTCATCTAACTTTCTCTCATTGGAGACCATTGTCATGTGAGTAGAAATTTTTGGAAGAAACATTATCTTGGATTTACACTTTTGTTTTTATGTTGGAATCTGTGCATTTGGAGTTAGTTCATTGGCTGAATTCTAACAAAACATAAACAGCTGAATAAAGTAAGGAAGACAATTCAAAATATGAAAAAAATTAAAATGAAGCAAAAGTGAACATTTTAATAAATTAACTAAAAATTCAGTGAAAATCTCATCAATAGAATTAATTGAATTGACAGAATATAAAAACTTGAAGACAAAGTACAGTGTTAAATTAACCAAAAGAAAAAGAAAGATCTAAATTAGAGTTGAAAAGATATTACAAGAAATCAATGGCATTCAGGAAATCATAAAGACATACTTTGAAAGCCTATACACCACTAAATTGGAAAAACTAAAAAAATAAGATGGATTTCTAAATTCATTTGACCTACCAAGGTAAAATCAAGAAGAGATCAGTAATTAACAGATTTACAACAAGCAAATAAGCAATGATATTGAAGGAGTGGCAAGAAAATCTCCAAACCAAAAAAATATCCAGGTCCACATAGATTCTTTGAATGAGTCCAACAGAACTTTAAAGAAAAACTAGAACCAATGTTTCCCCAATTATTCCGGAAAGCACTTTCAAACGCTTTTCACTAAGCTAATATTATTCCAATGTCAAAGCTAGATGAAGACAGAACAACGAAAAGAAAAACAAAGCTTTAGGTCAATACCCTGTTGAATATAGATGGAAAAATTTCACAGTCAAATATTTGTAAACCTAATACAGGAATATACCAAATCTGTTTGGCTTTATTCCACAAATATAAGGACATAAGCTAAACATATACAAATTGGTAAGTAAAGTCCATCATATAAGTGAACTCAAAAAGAGAAATTACTTGCTCATATCATAGATTAGGGAAAGACCTATGACAAAAATCTAGCATCCCTTCATCGTAAGAACCCTGAAAAAAGTAGAGACGGAGGACACATACCTCAGCATAATAAAAGCTATACAAAATAAACCTGTAGCTAAGGTCACATTAGGAGAAAAAAGTTGAAGAATCCCCACTAAGATCACAAACAAGACAAGGCTATGCACTTATTTAATACAGTGCTTGAAGTCTTTGAGCAATAAGACAAAAAAGGAAGTAAAGGAAATAAAAGGGATATGAACAGGAAAAAAAGTCAAGTATTCTTATTTGTAAATGACACAAGTCTACAGAAAAGCCCTCAGATCTCCACCAGAAAATTCCTAAATCTGATGAACATTTTCAGGAGCACTGCAGGATAAAATTAAAACATGTAAAAAAAAATCAGTAGCTTTTCTATATACCCATGGTAAACATACTAAGAAAGAAATTGGGGAACTCTATTCAGAATAAGGCCTCCCGCCCGCCTGCCAGGTCCCAGGTACCAAGTGAGTGAGTCCGCCCACCCCCCACCCGGTGCCAGCGGCACCCGGGCGGCCTCTGGCTTTGCCTGGGCCCCGCCTGGGACCACAGTCCCTTTATTCCTACGGCCCTCTGATCCACCCGACCAGACAGGACCTGCTCACATGCCTCCATCCCTGGAGCTTGGGTGGGCCCTAAGCCAAGTCCCAGGTTACAGGTGAAGAATTCTGCCATCAACATCAGACCCTCTGGCTATCCGGCCCACTGGGGACCTATGCACGTGGTCCAGGGAAGACACACTGCTACTCAGAATTCAATAGAGTCCAAAGAAAACTCAAGCAAAATTCTAAGGGACAAAGGCCATACATCTGGGGCCCTCTACAATCATCTTATCACGTGAGAGAGATTCTTCACATGCAGCCCAAAGACAAGTAAACCTTTTTTTCACCTTACTGATCCTTTCTAGTATCAATTGCTGTAGATCAACTTCTCCATACAGCCATCCCAAAAACATATACAACTCCAGGGAGTACACCACTCACCCTCACATATCACAAAAATACTAAATCACAAAAGTGAACTACCATACCAATATTCACCCCTTGTCTACTTAACCGGACTTAACTGATGTACTAACAGCCTAATAGCCTCATCTAGGATATAACAATAACAATAGACAAACATACCTAATCCAAGGCAAGCACTAGTAATAACTGGCAAGGGTAATAATACCAACTAAATCAGTGCAGTGAAAAACACACAGAAACTGAAAGGTCCTAAGAAACAAAACAACAATGCCAAAGTCAAAGTGCAGATCCATGAGAAACAAAACCCAAGAAGACCAATCTCCCACCGAAAGAATTAACCCCATAATAATGGATTCCCACCAGAACAAATTCACAGAAAATAGCCAAGAAAGCCAGAACCAACATAACGACTTTCAGAGTATGATCATTATCATGATTAATACTATGAAAGAGAAAATCCGAGAAGAGTTAAACAACCACATCAACCACTTTGAACAGGAACACAACAGGCACTTGGAAGAGTTCAGAAAAACAGTTCAAGAAACAAAAATAGGCATAGAGCAGTTAAAACAGTCTCAGGCAGAGTTTAAAATTGAACGAAAAATACTTACCTGGCAGGGGAGATACCATGATCACGAAGGTGGTTTTCCCAGGGTGAGGCTTATCCATTGCACTCCGGATGTGCTGACCCCTGCGATTTCCCCAAATGCGGGAAACTCGACTGCATAATTTGTGGTAGTGGGGGACTGCGTTCGTGCTCTCCCCTATTTAAAAAAATTAAAAATAAAAAAATAAAAAAATAAAATTGAACGAAAAGACAAGTTATCTTCAACCCAAAGCTCAACAGAGAGTCTTATCAGTAGAACAAATGAAGCAGAAAACAGAATTTCAGATCTTGAAGACAAAGTGGGAGAATTAACCAGCTCAATGGAAGAGATTGTTAAAGCCAAAAAGATACTTGAGAGGAACATTCAAGAGTTATAGAACACCCTGAAGAAGCCTAACATGCGCATTCATGGAATACCAGAACAAGAATCCCAAAATACCACACCTGAGGAAATATTTCAAATCATCATAAATGAAAACTTCCCACAACTAAAGATGAGAGGCCCATCCAAACACAAGAGGCATTTCGCAATCCAAACAGATATGACCAAAATAGAAAATCGCGATGGCAAATAATAGTCAAAACACTCCACATTCAAGACAAAGAAATGGTGCTGAGAGCTTCAAGAGAAAAAAATCAAGTCACTTTTAAAGGTAAACCTATTAGAATAACAAATGACTACTCAATGGAAACAGTAAAAGCAAGAAGAGCTTGGAGAGACACACATCAAATATTTTTTTAAATTTTTTTATTATTATTTATTCAATTGTGTGTGTGTGCATGTGTGTATGTGTGTGTGTAGAAGCACAGGCAAATTTGGGAACCACCATGGACTGCCTTCACCTCCTCCTTGTTTACTAAGCCCCGGGATTCACAGGCTCCGCCCTACCAGGACCAGAAACGCAGGCCTCCCCCGCTTCTGCGCAGCATCTATATGTGGGGTCTAGGATCCGAACTCAGGACCTTGTGCCTGCAAGGCAGAGGCTTAACCCCTGAGTCACCTCTCCAGCCCCGTACTTCAAGTATTAAATGAGCAAAAATGCCAACCCAGACTGATATACCCGGCGAAACTATCTGTCATGATTAAGGTAGAAAGAAAAGTTTTTCAGCACAAAGACAACTTGAAGGAATACATGTCTACCAAACGAGGCCTTCAAAAAATGCTAGAAATGATACTCAAGCTTGAAGAAAAGAACAAGCGTATCCAGGAGGAGAGAAGGGAAGTATAATACCACTAAAACATAAATATCAAACAATACGCTTACAAAACCCACTAAACATAAAAAATGTCCAGACTTAAAAATAATTTCTCCATTATAACATTAAATGTCAATGGTATTAACTCACCGATTAAGAGACACAGATTGCAAACTTAGATTAAAAACCACAATCCAACAATCTGCTGCCTTCAGGAAACTCATCTCACCACAAAAGATAGGCACATCCTAAAAATGAAAGGCTGGCCCAAAATCTTGAAGCTAATGGAACCAGGAAACAGGCAGGGGTAGCAATTATGCTTTTGGACAAAGTGGACTTCAAACCAAAGAAATTCATAAGAGACACAAATGGATACTACATTTTAGTCACAGGTACAATTCACCAGGAAGACTTCACAATACTGAACATATATGCACCCAATACAGGCCCCTCCACATTCATGAAGAAAACCCTACACCATCTAAAGCAAGAAATCAACCCCCAAACAATAATTCTTGGGGACTTCAACACTGCCTTCTCAACATGGGATAGATCAACAGGTCAAAAGCTTAAAAGAGACACTTTGGAACTTAATCAAACCCTTAAAGAAATGGACTTTACAGATGTCTATTGAACTTTTCATCCACACACCAAAGAATACACATTTTTCTCAGCAGCACACAGAACGTTCTCCAAAATAGATCACATATTGGGCCACAAAATGAATCTACACATATACAAAAAAGTTGAAATTCTAACCTGTGCCCTATCAGACCACCACAGCCTAAGGCTGGACATCCACAACACAACAAACAACAGAAAATACACTAACTCCTGGAAACTTAACAGTATGATCTGAATGAGAACTGGATTCAGGAAGAAATTAAAAAAGAAATTCAAGATTTCCTGAAAGCAAACGATAATGAAAATACAACTTACCAAAATCTCTGGGACAAAATGAAAGCTGTCCTAAGAGGTAAGTTCATAGCTCTTATTGCTTACATCAAAAAAATGGAAACATCAGAAATAAATAACAATACAGCTTAGAACTTTAGAGAAAATAGAGCAATCTGATCCCAAAAGTAGTAGAAGACAGGAGATTAGCAAAATGAGGGGAGAAATATCTGAAATTGAGATTAGGAAAACGATGGAGAAAATCAACCAGTCAAGAAGCTGGTTCTTTGAAAAAATCAATAAGATCGATACACCCCTAGCTAAATTAACCAAAAGCAAGAGAGAGAAAACCCAAATTAACAAAATTAGAAATGAACATGGAGTTATCACTACTGATACCCAAGAAATCCAGAGAATTATAACATCATATTTCAAAAACTTATACTCTGTGAAGTTTGACAACACAAAAGAGATGGATGAATTTCTAAGTAAACACAACTTACCTAAATTGAATCAGGAAGTTGTGAATTATTTAAATAGTCCTATAACATATGAGGAAATCTCAAAGCTTCCCACCAAAAAATGTCCTGGACCAGATAGATTCAGCACAGAGTTCCACCAGACATTTAAGGAGTTAATAACACCAATACTCCTTAAACTGTTCCATCAAATACCAAAGGAAGGAACACTACCAAATTCCTTCTATAAAGCTAATATCGTCTTAATCCCAAAACCTAATAAAGATTCACTTAAAAAAGAAAACTATAGGCCAATCTCTTTGATGAACACAGACCCAAAGCCTTAGCAAATCGGATTCAAAACCATATCAAAAAGATCATTCACGGAGACCAAGTAGGCTTCATCCCCAGCACACAAGGTTGGTTCAACATACGCAAATCAATAAATGTAATTCATCATATAAACCAATCCAAAGTCCGAGACCACATAATACTCTCGATATCTTGATAGATGCAGACAAAGCTTTTGACAAGATCCAACAGCCTTTTACGATCAAAACGCTAGAGACAGTAGGAATGGAAGGAATCTTTATCAATATAATAAAAGCTGTATACAACAAGCCCACAGCAAGGATTATGCTCAATGGGGAAAAATTGGAAGCATTCCCACTTCGATCAGGAACTAGACAAGGCTGTCCACTTTCACCACTTCTATTCAATATTGTACTTGAAGTCTTAGCAGAAGCCATAAGACAAGAAAGGGACATAAGAGGGATTCAAATCGGCAAGGAAGATGTCAAGCTATCCCTATTTGCAGATGACATGATCTTATACCTGAGTGATCCCAAAAACTCCACCAGAAAGCTCCTGGAACTAATGCAGAAGTTCAGCAGGGTGGCAGGATACAAAATAAATGTACAAAAATCAGTGGCCTTCCTATAGGCCCAGAATGAAAGAAGTGAAAAAGCCTTGAGAGAAATAATCCCATTTACTATAGCCCCTAAAGAAATGAAATACCTTGGGATAAACCGAACCAAGGAGGTAAAAGACCTTTACAATGAAAACTTTAAAACCCTAAAGAAAGAAATTGTAGAAGACACCAGAAGGTGGAAAAACCTCCCATGTTCCTGGATTGGCAGAATCAACATCGTAAAAATGACCATCCTACCAAAGGCAATATACAAATTCAATGCTATACCAATTAAAATCCTAAAGCAGTTCTTTAAAGAAATTGACCAAACAATCTCAAAATTCATATGGAGGCACAAAAGACCCAGGATAGCAAAAACAATCCTGAGTAACAAAAACACTGCCGGAGGTATCACCATACCAAACCTTAGTCTACACTACAAATCCATAGTTATAAAAACAGCCTGGTACTGGCTCCAAAATAGACACACAGATCAATGGATAAGAGTTGAAGACCCAGATATAAGCCCACATAATTACAGCCATTTGGTCTTTGACAAAGGGGCCCAAAAAGTGCTATGGAAAAAGAACAGCATCTTCAACAAATGGTGCTGGCAAAACTGGATCTCCACATGCAGATTAAAGCTGGACCCGTACTTGTCACCATGTACAAGACTTAATTTCAAATGGATCAAGGACCTTGATATCAGGCCAGAGACTATAAAAACCATAGTTGAAAGGATATGGAACTCCCTTGAGCTGATTGGACTAGGCCAATATTTCCTAAACAGACATCCAATGGCACAGTCACTGCTACCAACTCTCAACAGTTGGGATCTTGTGAAATTAAAGAGCTTCTGTTCAGATGAAGAGATTGTAACACGAGCTCAAAGGCAACCCACGGAATGGGAGAAAATCTTCACTAACCACACATCTGATAAAGCTCTACTATCCAGAGTGCACAAAGAACTTAGAAAACTAAATACCAAGGAAACCAATGGCCCAATTAAAAAATGGGCCCTGGAACTTAAAAGAAACTTTACCAGGGATGAAATTAAAATGTCTAAAAAATATCTTAAAAAATGCTCCACTTCCTTAGCCATCAGGGAAATGCAAATCAAAACTTCCCTGAGATATCATCTCACCCCAGTCAGGATGGCTAAAATCCACAATACAAACAACAGCAAATGCTGGAGAGTATGTGGAGAGAGGGGAACTCTCCTACATTGCTGGTGGGAATGCAGGCTCATACAAGCACTCTGGTGAGCCGTCTGGAGATTCTTAAAGAAATTAAAGATTGAAATGCCATATGACCTTGCTATTCCACTTTTGGGAATAACCCCACATACAGCAAAAAATCACCTCAATAGCACAAGCACGACCATGTTCATAGCAGCACTGTTTACAATAGCAATGTCTTGGAATCAACCCAAATGTCCAACAGTTGATGAGTGGATAAGAAAAATATGGTACATCTATACAATGGAGTACTACTCAGCCATCAAAAATGATGAATTACTGGAATTTGCCGGGAAATGGATGTCATTAGAAACAATTATACTGAGTGAAGTATCCCAGACCCAGAAAATTAAGCACTGTATGTACTCCCTAATAGGTGGCTCCTAGTACCAAACCCACCCAGCCCACCTTGACATACTCAAAGATAAATCTCTGTAATACCTACAGTAATTGCAAGGATTATGAACAGGAGGGATGGGGTAGGAGGGCCACACCAAAAACAAGGAGAGAGGGGACCATGTTACAGCAGAGAAAATAGGCTTCCATCAAGGACTGCAAGTAAGTAATGAAGACATCTGGTTAAGTTCACAGACTTTCACTCCTGATCATTTACAACTGAGGGGATATGATCTCACCAGAAGGGGAAGGCATATAGCCTGGCAGATAAAAAGTAACCATTTTGCAAATGGGTGTTTGACCCCTCCCTCAATGTGGTTTCCTACTTTTATTACATCTACCTTTGAATGGGCTCTTATAACAAGACTATCTAGCTTAACAGCTTTTTGTCTCTGGCCAGGGGGTGACATACAATGCCCATCAGGATGGAGTGAAAGGCATTGCAGGAGCAGCAAAACTGCAAAAGAAAATCAACAAACCATAATCCAGAACTTCAGAGACTCTATATCAACTACCTAGAACTTGGCCAGCCTAATCTCTCCCCATCTTGAAGCTCAGGGAAATTTGCGGAAGAAGGGGTGGTAAGAGTGTAAGAGCACAAGGATGGGAGGAGCAATGATATGCAAGATACTCCACACAAGCTAGGGCCGAAGCAATCATAATTGGACTTTTCATGACTTGCACAATGTCCAACACATTACTGACCCCACAAAGTCTAGCATTTGCTAAAGGCACCAAGATCCTTGGAGGCAAGGGATTGACAGTCACAGTAGTATTCCTAAGCTTAAGGGGAACACAGGAAAGTATTCAGGGAAATGTCACTGGGTCCTTGTATGTCATCGGAGAGGAGGGCCCAGAGGAGAGACTGGCATGCATATTAAAGGATTCTCCGGGGATTGGGGGGGAGGCACTGGGGGAGGGGGAGGGAAGGGGTGAGGGGAGGGGGAGCAAGGGGGTCGGGGGGAGGAGGAGGGAGGGAGGAAACTGGTGTACCTACTAAGTTTGTATGAGCAGAAATAATAATAAAAAATGTTTAAAAACAAAAGAATAACTTCAAAAATATGGAATACCTTGGAATAAACCTAAATAAGGAAGTGAAATACTTCAAAATGGAAACTAAACCACTAAAGAAAGATCACTCATGTTCATGAGTTAGTAGGATTGATACTGTGAAAATGTCCACACTATTAAAAGCAATCTACAGGTTCACTGCAACCCCAATCGGAATGTTAACTTAATTATTCATAGAAATAGGAAAAAATCTTAAAAATTGTATGGAAGCACAACAGACGCTGGATATCAAGGAATACTGAGTGAAAGGAATACTGTTAGAAGTATTGCTATCCCTTATTTCAAGTTATATATAGAGCTTTACTGATTCCTAATTTCAAGTTATATACAGAGCTTTACTGATAAAACTGCATGGTACTGGTACAAAAGCAGACATGCTGATCAATGGAAGAGAATAGAGGGTCCATGGATCAGCAATGGGTATTGTGGTTTCTTTTCATGTTGCTAATAAATGCAGACCAAACAACTTAAGGGAACAAGGGATTTTCTTCTTGCTTATGATTTTGGTTGCAGTTCATAATCCAAAATGGCAAGAGAGTGCATACTAACATCAGAAACCAAGGGAAGTAACCACACCATATCCACAGGAGTTGTTGTGAGATGGACAAACTTTTTCTTTTCAGAATGCCTGCATACCAACTTGCCAAAGTATGCCAACTAATGCATAAGTTCTCTTCATGTAATCTTCCTGACAGACAATGGTCCTGTCCACCATGGGCTGGATTTTCCCACGTCCATTAGATAACCTCCCACTGTCTTGCTCAGGCTTGCCCTACCTACTTATTTTTCATATGTTCCCAAGTTCCCCAGAAGTCCACATAGTGGGAGAAGAGAATTTTTTTTTTCTGATCTTCATGTATACATCATGATATGCATATTTCTCTCTCTCTCTCTCTCTTCACTATTGAACTCTCTCACCTCTCTCACTCTCTCTCTCTCCCCTCTCTATCATAAAAAGAAAAGGAAATCTAAATACAAGTTCACACAACTATAGAACTACAGTGAACTGAATTTTAAAATGTGTGCATATGGATGCTGTGCGTACAACAATGGAATGACTGTTGAGGGAGGGTCACAACCAATTGATTTTCTGGTTAGATTTCAAACCTGCTCTATGAAAGGGAATACATGCCTGGTACCTGTGTATCTGTATTCACAAGTGTATAGGTATGCACGCATTTACATGCACATGTGTGGGGATGCCCAAGACAGATGCCATGGTTCTTCCTCATTTATTCTCCACCATAATCTTTGAGGCAAGATAAACCTAGAGCTCACCAATTCAGCTAGTCTCACTAACCAACTAGCTCTGGGAAGTTGCTTCAGCTTTGTGAATGCTGGAATTACAAGTGGGTTCTTCACACCCACCCAGTGTTATGTGGTTTCTGGGATGTGAACACCGGTCTTCACATCTACATTTTAAAACTTCTGTACAGTCAAAGGAAATGGTTAATTGAGTGAACAGAAACTAAATCTAAAGAAAACAAAAACAAAACAATTAAAAATGGAACTATTGGACTAAGCAGAGTTTTCAAAAGGAGAAATAAAAAAATGGCTAATATAAACATTTTAAAATTGTTCAATATCCTTACTCGCCAAATAAATCAAAATAACAAGAATGGCTATTAAAACAAATGACAATGATGCTGGCAAAAATGTTTGGTGAGGTGGCTGCAAACTGGTACAGATAGTATGTAAATGAGTGTGAAGTTTTCTCAAAAATACAAAAAATATGACCCAACTATTCCATTCCTGGGCATATACCCCAAAGGCTCTATTTCTCATTGTAGAAATAGCTACTGACCCATGGTCATTGCTGCTCTATTCAATAGTTAGGAAATGAATTAGCATAAATGTCCATAGCTGATGAATGGATAATGAAACTGTGGTACTTATACACCATGGAATTGTATTCGGTTGTAAAGAAGAATGAATGTTTCAAATATGCAAGAAAATATTACACTGCAGGAGATAACCAAGACACAGAAAGACAAATGTCACTTGCTGTTTCTAGAAGGCAGACCCTAGCCTTGATTTCTTAGATTTCTGTGTTTAAATTGGAGTGAATATCTGCAGTGGCCAGGAAGCAAGAAAGAATCCATGGGAGGGAGCACTCATTATGAAAGGGGAGAAAATATTGGGATTAGAAAATAGAGTGAGGGTGTGGGAATGGATAAAAGTATGGGGAATTGTCAACCAACACTAAGGACATAGAAAAAAATGTAGAAACAATGATTTATAAGCTAGTTAATGCCTAATTTTAAAAAGCAGTTTAAGCTGAGGTACTCTACATTGGAAAACAATGCTGTTCCCAGGAGCCATGGGTTTTGAAAATGGAAATCTAAGTTCTAGTTACTAGATATCTCCCTATAAATCCAAAGAGCTCCTACAGTTTTCCAAAGCAGCACAGTCTTTACACTTGGCTGCCCTGTAGAGCCAGATGATAAAATGCTGCTGCTGAAGGCACTACACACTTTGATTAGAGAACACAGAGAAACCACCTGGAAGTGGGAATGAAGCTTTCTGCCCACTGGCTGGCATTCTCTGTGCTGAAGATACTACACAGGTTATTGGGTAGAAAAGTGATCAATGGTGTTAGCCAGCTCCAGGGCCTACATGCTACAATACCAGCCTCCCAAGTAAGATGCATCTGCTGGTACAATAATGGAATGACTGGTGGGGGAGGGTCATAACCAACTGATTTTCTGGTTAGATTTAAAACCTGCTCTATGAGAGGGAATACATGCCTGGGACTACCAACCTGATCAGACACCTATGATTTGCTGGGTCACAGGTCCTAGGAGAAATTAATATAGGAAACAAAATGTTAAGTCATTACTGCAAGTACCACTTCTGCAAGCCTGTACTTGAGTTACTTAGTAACGACTGAGAATCAGGTAAAGTTCTAAAAGTCTGAGGTCAACCTGTCCTGAGTATCACTAAGTAACCGTCCCTTTGACTTTTGTGCCAATGCTTTTGCCTTTGTATGCGCTGCTTGAATGTTCTGCATGACTAGACTTCCCACTTCTTTCCACCCTTCTCCGTTCCTACAGTATGAATTTTAACTGAAACTTTTTGCTAGAGCCCTTTTGGATTTATCTTGGCTTTCAGACCACTGGTGTAAAATTAAGTTTCTCCTATTCCATCCATTGGTGTCTGAAAGATTATTGTAGAGCTATTTTCATAACAAAATCTACTACTGATATTTTAATGAATAAACATATAGTCAAACTGCTTTCTAACTGCTTATATCCATAGACTAATGCTGTTCTCCACCTTAGTCAGCTGTAGAAGGCAGCAGTTAATGCAAAGACTCATTATTGATCAAAGTGCTAAGAATGAGTGACTGTTGAGTGCTCAGTCCAAAACAACATGTGCATGATCCCCTCCAAGGCCCAGGGCCCGTTGCAGAAGACAAAGAATGGAAAGGTTGTAAGGGACCGATGATGAGGAGGAGTGCTACAAAATGCTGCCTTCTGGATGTGACATGGCTATTAACCTCACAGCAATGTGGCTGTCTGCACGAGACCTACAGACACACATGTGTGCATGTACACACACACACACACACACACACACACACACACACACATACACACGGTGGAGGGGACTATTTAAGAAGAAGAGAGGGACCCACAGGAGTGGAGAGGGATGAGAAAGGGAATAGAGATGGGTATGATTGTGACACATGGTATATGAATTAAATTGTTCTATTAAAGTAAACCAGACTCAGGACCAGGATGTCTCCTTTAGGGGAGCACCAAGGAGCCTTCTTCTTGGGTGCTGTGGATCTGTTCTCAACATTAGGTATTGATTTTTTTTCTTCAGCAGAACAGCAAAGGCAATGAGAGCTTGAAGAGAGGGGGCAGTGGCTTCTCTTCCCCCACGGCGTGTTCAGGGTGACAGAGCAATTCCTTGTCTTTCACAGGTCTCTCCTACAGTTCACAATTTCTATCAGAATAATAGTGCCCTATTGATCTGGGAGAAAGACGCTTTCCTGCCTCTTCTCATCCTGTCTCCCTTACATACAGTTTATTTAGGGAGTGATAACCATGCTGAATCATCTGCCTATGATTCCTCTACTGACAAAAAAAGGGCCCTGCATAGTTAGATTTGATTTTCCTCCCAACAGTTACCCCCAAGACAGCATCCTCCTTATTTCCTTAAGTTCTCTCAAGATTTCGCAGCATAGTTAAACATTTATCAAAGGATTTTCTTCATATCAAAGACTCATTCACACAAAGCAAAGGTTTTGACTTAGCTGATCCAGCAGTTCACCGTCTTCCATGGAGAGAAATTGCTTCTCTATAAAAACTAATACCCACCTGGTTTCAAACTTCAGCTACTGGCAAACGTGTCATCATAAGAGACAGTTGCTGTTCTTTGACAGATTGGCCCAGGGCTAAAATTTAATCTAATGTGTCAAAATTGGTAGGTGGGAAAAAACAGAAAATCACTAAACTTACTCAGTTCTTTACAGTGTACCTCATTGGAGAGAAGTGTGATCGTAAGTCAGTGGTGTTAAGTATTAGCACTAACTATCACAAATAAATAAGGAGCCTTTGGAAACCTCTATGTGTATTCTTCAGAATAATAAAGTAATCACACCAAAAATAGGATGTCAACATCCACATGTAAAAAAATAAGCCTAGCCACAGATTCATAGCCTTCATGAAAAGTAACTTGAAATGGGACACAGACTGAAATATAACAAAAAACACTCTAGGAGTCACAGAAATTATTGTAGGAGAAAGCCCCGGTGACTGTAGGGGTGCTTCCCTAGGAAAAAATACCAAGAGTTGATCCACAAAAGAAATTCCTGGTAAGTAGGACTTTCCAAAAAGTGAAGATTCTCTCCACAAAAGACACTGTCAAGAGAATCAAAAGAAAAAAGCACAATGCAAAAATATTTGCACACTTTTCTGCCCCAGACCTGGACCTGGACCAGGGTGGACTTCCTGCTCCTCAGGAGGTGAGCTTCAATACCAATCAGAATGCAGCCAACCAATCAGGATGCAGCCAAGGGTGGTGCAGGAACAGCAAACTGAAAACAACAACAAACCATAATTCAGAACACCAAAGACCCTACATTAATCACCTGGACCCAGGCCAGCCAAATCTCTCCCCATCCTAAAGCTCAGAAAACCTTGAAGAATAGGGGGTGGCAAGATTTTAAGATCCTGAAGATGGGAAGGACCAACGATATGCAAGATACTTCACATAGGTTAGGGCTGTAGCAGCCAGAATTGGACTTTGCCTGACCTGCACAATGGCTGACATGGCAACAACCTCCAAAGTCTAGCATGGATCACAAGCGAGAACGCTCTAGGAAGTAAGATCCTTAGAGGCAAGGGATTAACAGTCATAATAGAGTTCCCATACTAAACGGTAGCCCAAGAAGGGGCTCTGGGCTATGCCACTGAGTCCTTACCCCTCATTAGGGTGGAGAACATAGAGCACACAAAAGTATGCTCCAGGGGATGAGAGGAAGGAAGGGGGAGGTACTGGGAGGAGGGGTGAGGGAGGTGGTGAAAGGAAGGGAAAGAGGGGAGAGTGCAAGGGGGAATGGGGAAGAGAGGAGGGAGGGAGAGGATAGGATATCTACTGAGCTTGTATAATTAGGAAAAAAATAAAATGTGGGAGAAAAAATATTTGCACAAGTGTTACTTAAGAAAGGACTGTCAACCAAAATCTACAGAACTCTGCAAGTTCAACAATATGAAAATTCACATCCTGGCTGAATTATTGGCAAAAAGACTCAGATTTCTACTAATGAAGATATAAGATAGCAAATAAGGTACACAAAGATACTTCGCGCCTTGTCATTATGGAAAGACAAATTAAGACATGAGAGGCACTATGTACCTGACAGAATGACCAAATCCTGAACACTGACACCAAAGGCTTGTGAACATGCAGAGCAAATGAAACTCTCACTCGTTTTGTGGTGGGAATACAACAGAGTACAGCCATTGAGGAAGACAATTTGACTATTTCTCATGAAACTGAGCACTCTCCACACAATCCAGCAGCCAAGTTCCTTGGTTTTCAACATGTTTTATACCGAACTTTGAAACTTATACCCACACAAAAATCCTGTACAAGGTTGTTAAAGCAGCTTCATTCACAATTGCAAATACAGGAAGCAACCAAAATGTCCTTCAGTAGGTGAATAGAGAAAGTGTGATATATCCAAACAGGGCTATTGTCCAACAGTGAAGAGAAAGGATACTATCTCTTAAAAGGTCTCACGACCTCCCAGAAAGAACCACAAGGATGTTTGGGGACATACACCACCACAGTGTCCCTGTGCTTTCTTCAATTTGGTTGTGACCTTAAAACTGCTCTTCAAAACAGTAGTGTGCCAAAGGGTACACAGGGAAGGTAAAATAAAACAAAACAAAACACCAAAACTGCCTTGAAATGCTTCACCCAGAAGCCATAAGCAATTAAACAAAATTCCCAATGCAAGGTAAGTGATATCTCTAATGAGCTGCTGATCAGAGAGCTCTCAAAGGCCCCCAAAATAATATAGGCTTTTGCCACATTGCCACCCTTGGTTGTCTTCCAGAACCTGATAGGAAGGCCCTATTGTTGATGACACCACGCATGTTGATCACAGGATATGAAGAAAACAAGCAAGCACCGATCTGGAAGCTTCCTCCTTGCTAGTCTGCTTTCATAATAAGAGAAGGTAATAAGCAGGCAGCTGCAGAACAAAAGCAACCAGCAATCTCGGCCAGATGTGAGTATTTCTCATGAAACTGAGCACTCTCCACACAATACAGTAACAACCACCCCGGCAAGAGATGAAATGAATTGGCACAATAATGGCATGAATGTTATGGGGGTAAACAACTGCTCTCTGATTGAATTTAAGGCTGCTTTTGAACAGGAGCAGACATATGTCCAGTATGGCAAAGTAGGCCAAAAACCCGTGAATGCAGAGGGCAATAAGCCCTAGGGGGAAACTCACCACGCACTGGATCTTCCCACCAACTAGACAATCTCCTGTAGGCTTGTTTAGGCCTTAACTCAACTACTAATTTCTCATATCTGTGCCCAGAGCTCATTGCCTTAGTTGACAAGTTGACATCTGTATCTAACTATGATATTCAGGTAACACTATAGAAGAAGGGGTGGTAAGCATGTAAAGGTGGAGGGGTGCTACCAAATGGTGTCTTTTGTATATGACAGGGCTTCTGCATCTATGACTTCTTCATGCCTGTGTTTATGTCCCCAAAACTTGCACAAGATTTGGCCTATCAACTTTTCATCAGAGAAAGAGGAAGATCTCATGAGGCACCAGACCTCCCTGAGAGACTATTAAGCATTAATTCAGGCTATGAGAAAGGGAGCTACTTTTCTCAATGGTAAACACACCGATACATAGTCTGCATTACAGCAAGTTCTCAGGCAAATGCCAATGCAGGCAGATGAAAGTCAGACACACACACACACACACACACACACACACACACACAAGTAGATAAGAGACTGGTTGGAAAGAAGGTTCAAATAAGGAGGGGGAATGGGATGGAGTAATATGGCATTAAAAATGACAAATTCATTGAGTTCACAAATGAACCATAAAAGGCTGTGGAAGAAAGGGTCTGATTGGAAGGGCCTTTAAGATCTTGTTGAGGGATCGGCAATCACCCTGGGAGAGACTGTTGAAAGACTTAAGCCAGTGAAGCAATGCCCTTCCTGTGGGTGGAGTTGTGCTAGCCAGAAGGGCAAGGAGGTAAGGTCAAACATGGACAAGGCAGTAAAGGTGCTCGTGGGCAGGAATGAGCTGGGAAATGTGAAGAGAAGAGAGTCCACAATAGTTTTCTTTGGGAGAGTGAGGATCAGCGAATGCTCTCAGGTATCTGCTCCAGGAGACAACCAAATGGTTCAGTGTTGAAGGTTTTTCACCAGGGAAGGATACAGACCATGCAGAATTGAGAGATGCCGACAGACGCTCATTAAGAGAACAAATGACTGACGAATGAATGAAGTGCAAAACAGCAAGAGGTTGGTAAAATACACTTTTTATCTGTATTGCATTGTGTCCATATAGCAAGAAGAATTTGCGTCGTACATGCACCATGAATGGATTCTCAATGCTTGGAATCATCATCTCAGACCTCAACTCTTTCTTCCTTCGGCTAGAGCAGATGCCACCACATTGTAGGACACACACTCTCCTTTCAGGGCTCAGAGTTGTAAGAAATACACCTTACTTAGTTTTTCTACTCATGTGTGTGTGTCTGTGTGTGTATGTGTGCATGCACACTGTACTCATATGTGTGGCAATAAGTAATCTCATGCAGAGGCCAGAGGATCACTGAGTGTCCTGCTCCATCATTTTACACCTTACTCCTTTAAGATAGGGTCTCCGAGCACTGAGGTTGGAGTTAGGCTGGTGACTCAAGGTCCAACTGTCCTGTCATCTCTGCTCCCCCTTGGCCGTAGAGCACAGACACAGTGAGCACCACCTGGTGTCTCGTATTTCATAAGGTGCTGAGACTTTAACTCATGCTTGTGTAACAAATGCTCTTATGTGCTAAGACATCTCACCAAGTCAGTTTCCTACTTTGTGTGTTGTGTGTGTACAGGTTGAATAATGCATGCACACAGAAATGTGTGTGTGTGTGTGTGTATATACACACACACATAAATATAAAGGCCCAGAATTGATGTCAAGTGTCTTGCTTCATGGATTTCCACTTCATTTATTAGAGCAGAATCTCTCAATTGAATCTGAAACTTGCCAGTTAGCTAATTCAACTATCCAAATTGCCATGGGGACTCTCTATTTGTCTCCCAAATGTTGAGGGTAGACTCAGCCATCACATCTGTAGATACCCAAATTGCCATGGGGGGCTCTCTATTTGTTTCCCAAATGCTGGATGTATGTGCAGACAACACACCTGCCCAGCTTTTACATACATTCTGGTGGGTGAGCCATTTCCCCAGGCCCTGTTTGCTATTTCTAATATAAGAACAGTGATGACCACCACCTCTTACTCCTAATTCTTCTTCCCATCATGGGCATTTGAAAAATCAATTATGTAGCTCATTTAGTTATATCTTGTGTTGTAGGTGCATCAGTATAAACTCACCCACATTGATGTGTAATAAGTCTTACATTAGAAGTCATGTTCCTTTTAATGAACTTCATTCTTTAATGTCCTTTTCTCTTGATAACAGTGAGTAATCTCAAGCTTCGACTCCAAACTGCTTTCTCCTCTCTGCCACCATCACCAGTACTGCAGACAGGAGTGCTGTTGAACACTGGTAACAATTACTGAGCACCTGCTGGTTGAAGACCACTGTGCTACGTGGTTACATGGAGTATTTCACAGCCCCTACCTCATGCAGCAGGGCTGAGTATCGCCACTGTGTTAGTTAAAGCAGCTAAGGTCCCATGCTAAATGGAGCAGTCTGGATTTGCACTCAGGTGATCTGCCGTTGGTAGTCGTCAGGCTACACTTCAATCAAATGGGAAATCGCTCATTACCTGGAAAACTGCCCAAGAGAAAAAAGAATCTCTCAGCTAAAATCCATAAGCACTGGGCAGGCTTTATTTTGTGCTAAAGTCACCTAAACTTTCCCTACTTAAAAATGCAGAGACCACAGAGGAAAAAAGATGAAATCACTCAAGAAGCAGATGTGCTATGTGCCTTCTGGAGGCTATGGTTTTTACATTTAAGAAAATAACAAGCATGCTTCATCTACAACTATCTACAGATGCAAGCGTGTGTGTGTGTGTGCATGTGTGCGTGCGTGCGTGTGCATGTGTGTACATATATATACATATGCATATATATATAATACATTTCTCTTCCCAATTTTTTTGCATGTTTGTCTGCGTGTGTGTGTATGTGTATGTGTGAGTGTAAGTGTATCAGAGGGCACTGTGTGCACCTGTGGAGACCCCAGGATGACTTTGGGAATCTCCCTGGATTGTGCTACCTCCTCTTTGCTTTGCTCTAGAGTTTCCCAGGCTCTACCTTCCAAGGATAGAAGTACAGGTCACAGTCATATCCACCTACCATTTTTTATATGGAAATCCAGGATCAGAACTTAGGACCTTCTGCTTGGCAGATGAAAGTTTAACCCCTGAGCCAACTCTCCAACTCTGTTCCCAATTTTTTATTTACAAAGACCTGCATTAACATATGAGCTGACAGGGTGGAGGGAGACATCATCAACCACTGTCCATGATTTCTTCGTGTCATACATCGGAACTGAGATTAAATCTAGCACCCAAACATACTAAGTAAAGTTTCTCCCCTCAGGAGACAGCTTTATCAAAACCTTGTCCACTGTCAGTTTGAAATCTCCCTGCATATTAGGCAGCCACCGCCCCTGTGCATGACGGGATGGCGCAGCCCCCACTCTGCTCCCCAGTTTGAAACACTGGCATTTGCCTCCTGATTTTCTTGCCCTTTTGATTTTTTTTTTCTGTCAAAGGGATTGCCCACTGCACCCTGATCCCATGTTTACCACTGACTGAATTCTGTTCAGGGCTCCTGGTAGCCCAGGTTTGTTTGAAGAAGCTTTTTTGTATCTCCTTGGGCAACAGAAATTGTGCTATGAATGTAGTGCCCCTTCCTGGGAGCCCGTGACGCCCGCTCCCAGGGAGCAAGCGCTGATAGAGGAGGTTCACACATCTAAACAGCGCAGGGAAAGAGCAAACATATCACACGCACAGCAGACAAGCGATAGCAATCAAGTTGCTGATATGAAAGGCCAGCAAATACACAAAGGGCCAGGGCAAGCTTTTCATTTTTATTATTTGTTGATTTCAAAGATGGATTCGAGAGGAGGGCAGTAGAAGGTTTGTGGGCAGTCTGGTATCCTAAGATTCACCTGAACTGAAGCCAGAAATAATATCATCAAGCTAATTTAGCCATCACACCAAAGGGGCTCCACCCACAAAAGAGACTGGATAATTATACCTTACCCCTGATTTCTGACACCCAGCTAGTCTTGGCAATGGAACTTCTAAATATATATTGCTTTGTCACAGATATCTGTCTACCACAGCTTTTTTTAAGCAAAAGAATCCAAATAGATAATTGCAAAGATGAAATGTCCACATCATTTTGTCACAACAAGCGATTGACTAGCCCCATGCAAATGACCTAGGCAATCTGAACGCAGATGATCAAGCCATAGGTTTACATTCCATTCAGATTATTCAACCCAGTGCAGAGAGGTTATTTTAGCCCTGGGCCCTCACTTCTGATTAAGGAGATTGGACTGAAGGGTCTCTGCTTGTCTATTCCATATGGTAACTGACACTCTATGAGCTGTTCTTCCAATGGTCTGTGCATCTCTGCATTAAGGCAATAAGATTTCTTATGTTTTTGTCCATTGGTTCCCTGACTTTTCATGGAAAGAGATCTTGTTTTATTAAGTGTCATATGAAATAAATTTGAGTTTGCACATTGATTCACAATCTCTGTAGATGATTATCAGTGGAGCAAAAAGCTCATATCTGGAAAAGCAGCTGATATTGCCAAGGCAAGAATTAGACTGAATCTTGGAGATGCTCAAACTGGACAAAGAGACGATGGCTCCTTCCCACTGGAAGATGTACATGAAGAATGTCTCCCAAAGTGCATAATAGAAGACAGAATAGCAGTCAACAAGACAAAAGAGACTTTTCCTGACAATAGTCTGAGTAGAAAAAGATAGATGGCAAAATACAGTTCTAAATCACAGATGACTAATATAAACCTATGTTTTATGACAACCAGCAAGCCTAATGCTACTTTGAGGCCAGTCACTGTGCTAGTTAGAAAGAAATGTCAACTTGACACTTGACAGCTGAGCTCTGGGCACGTCTGTGAAGAATCAGTGGATAAGCAATCCTAAGCAAGCCTGCGAGCCATTGTCTAGCTGTTTTAGGAAGCTCTAGCCCATAGTGGGTGGGACCACTCCTGGATGCATGATAAAAATGGATGGAGCTGGTTCTATATCTGGACTTATTTAAGCACACTTTGGCAGACTTACAGTGTGGCAAATGAGGTTTTTCCCTCTCAGAGCAATCCCTGTGGATATGGTACAAGCAGTTCCACAGGCTTCTGGTGTGGGTATAAATCTCCTGCCAGGCTGGACTATGAACTGTAATGGAGAATCATAAGAAAAATAAAAACCCTTTAGTCTCCCTAAGCTGTTTGGTCATGAATTTATTGGCAACATGAAGACAACAGTCCCTCAATATAGCACTTTAATCCTATAAAGAAAGGATTGTTATCATCCCATTTTATTTATTCTTTTCTTTGTTCTTTGAATCCTCCATACAAGAATAGAATGAATTCGTATGTCTTTGCCCCCCTACCAACCTCAACCTCCCTACTGTCCCACCCCTAACCCCACTCCCTTTCTCCATTCCAGCCATCTCCTACTCCCACGTCCCCTTCAAGTGTGGTCCACTGGGCCCCATTCAGGATGCCTGCAAGCAGGTACCTACCACCTGCTGCGGCACAAAAGGGCCACCTGCGAGCAACCTGATGAGTAGAGAAAGTCCCCTTCCCCTGGCTGGCACCAGCCGCAAGCATTCTCTTGGGGTGGTGCTGTATGTCTTGAGACCCTTGCTTATCCATGGGGGGAAATGTTGTGTAGGTCTAGCAGAAGCAGACCACCCTAAAGAACGCTCCTAGGTGCCATCTGGCTGTCGTGGCAGGACTATACTGGCAGGCAGTACCACTCCCCACCTGTAGGTTCCTACACTCTTACCATGTCTGTTATAGATGTAACTTGAATTGTATGTATTGCATGTATTACCATTTTATAGATGTAACTTGAATATAGAGAAGCTAAAATAATCAATCATCAGTAGATGGAAGAGATGGGATTTGAATTTGGACATTCAGGGTTAAGGATCACTGCGTTTGCCTCTATAATACCCTGGCTGTTATGCAGACTTACTATAATAAGTTCTCTTAAGAATATGGACAAGAGCCACAACCTAAATACAAAGCTTTCCCAAGACTACAGGCAGACAGATCTCTGTGCATGCTGGTGCTGAGCCCTCTCTCTCTCTGAAGAGTTTTATTAGGAGCTAAATTGCACGGGACATCCTATAGTAACTCCATTCACTGTGTGCTACCATGAAAGAATGCCTGAGACTGGAAGCTATAATGAACATAAATTAATTTCACTCATGGTAACAGAAGATTCAAAGTCCATAGACTCCAGGTTTTCTATTTGTGCCATAGTTTTACATTAGAAGAATGTAAGAGAAGAGGAGCAAAAGAAGGGAGTGAGAGAGAGAAGAGAACAAGAAGAAGGAAGAGGAAGATGAAGAGCTAAACTTGCTTTTCACAGGTGAACTTGAGAGTCCACATTCAAACTCCTGTGCACAGCAGGGAAAGGAAAAATGCCCTGCGTCCAAATTACAGAATGGGAGTGAGGCTGGAAGAATAAGGGTCTGAGACAGTGGAAGATGGTCATGCAGACTGCTTGGAGCCTAGATCATCCACTGGCCAGTTGCACAAGCTTGGTGATTTGGTGACACTGCTGTATAACATACCTTGCTAAAATAGCACTTTGGAGCAATGATTATTTTGTTCATGGGCAGAATGTGCCAAGGCAGCTTAGCTCTCCTCCTGAGACTAGAGCCTGGAAGCTGGCCTCATCCACAGGGTGGCAGCGGCTGCTGGTTGTTAGCAGGAACTTCAGCTGGGCTCCTGCCCCAAACACCTACATGTAAGGTGTCTTACAACGGCTGGATGTCCGTGGTGAGTATCCTAAAGAGGAAGAAAGAGCTAAGTAGAAAACGTCATCTTTTATTGACAGAATGAGACATTAATTTCACAGAATTCTTGTTTTTTGAGAATGGAAAGAGAGAAAAAAAAAGATCCAAGCACTGGTAAAGGGAGAAATATCCTGCCCACCGGACGGGAGTGTGCCAGCACTCTCAGAAGCTGGGTGACGGGAAACAACACTGGGGACTTTGAAGGTGGACATGCAGATGGCCATATTCTGAAACTACTATTACCTGTGCTGGATTAAATACCTTACCTTTGAATCCCACTCGGGTTTCTGTTGTTGTTTGTTGACTCTTGGCTTTTTGTTTTTGTTATTTGTTTTGTTTTGTTTTTCCCTGAAGAACTTCAGTAATACATTTAATAGTGTTCTTACAAAGCCTGAAGCTACTATGTGTTGTGTGCCAGCGCCAATTTAGGGCCAGACTTTGGAAAACAAATGATTTACTGAATGTCTCAGGGGACCCATACCTGACAAAAAAATAGCATGTGTCAGAGCCAGCAGGAAAACAAAATGAGAAGCTCCTGTTCAGGGGCTGGTCTGTGGTCTTCCCTACAGGACTGTATCAGGAAAAAATTTCAACAGTTCATCTCTCTCACATCATAGCATCTATCCTGACTCATTTTGGCTGGACATCAGCAAGTGGCTAAAAGTGATGAGTTAAATACAAGGAGTTACAAGACTCTCCACCTTGTTTTCAACTGTTTTCTTATGTAAAGAGGGAGACCTCATTACAGATGCCTGTTGGAAAGGCAGGCTCTGGTTTTTCCCAGCGTCCAACATGTTTTCTGAGTACTTTCTGGCAGAGGCAACAGCAATTCACAGCAAGTAGTTTGAAACATTTGAAACACAAAGTTTTTATTTAATAAACCTAACCTATATGCACAAATTTCAAATAAGGTAAATCCACTGGGTTTTAGAGGCAAATCTATATTTGGAGCTAATCCCATGAATTCCTATGTTGTGATAAAAACCTAGCAAGGATGTGGTAAGGCCATTGGAAATCACCTTTTTCTATAAGACAGATTGATTGTTAGAAATTTCCTGGAAATTTTGTCCACGGAGGGGTTTCCTCACAGATCTACTTCCCATTCCATCTGTAAGTGAACAGCAGAATGGTAAGCAAAACAAATGAGTCACAATGCATTCTGTCTCAAGACAGTGCAGGAGGAAACCTTGACAACACAGCCTTCAAAAGGGAGAGATGAAAGAGAGCCTGGCTGTTCCTTGGCATTTGAGCTGGCATTTGCAGTATTACCATATTGCTTCCGAGCTGGGCATGAGAAGCTCTTTGATTGCAAAGAACAGTTGCACCTCTGTGGGAGACCCCACGGCGTGTGTGTTGCAGCAGAAAGCAAAGGGTAAGAGCAGATGTGAGGGGAAAGATCACAGCAGAGTGTCGTTCCAACGTCGCTGCTGTCTCACCACCCCCATAAAAAGGTAAAAAGAAAGAACATACACAAAAGAATGAGTGGGACCAAGGAAAGGGACGAATCATTTTGGGAAAACATTTGTCTTTGCTGAACTGTGGACGAGTTGAATTGTTCCTTCTCGTGGACAGGAATGAACTACCTGGAATTCCTACTATAGGAATGAACTGTCTCAGTGGCAGCAAACACCTTTTTCTGTTGACTTCCTACAATAGAAGTGTGGAAAACTTTCTTGCATATCAGTATTTTTAAAATATAACACTTCGTATACCTGGTATTCTGCTAAACACTTCATGGAAATGGACTCATTAAGTGCCACAGAAGTGGATGAGGTAGATAAGGACAGGGACATCTTTGTCTTCTGACATGACTTATCCTGGCTGTCACAGCTTCATCCTTTACTAGCCATATGAGCAACTAATGATATCTAGTCCTTATTATATACCAGGTGCTTTGAATATTATCATGCATACCTCATCATTAGCCCCTCTGGTAGCCATATGCCTTTTTTCTTTTTCATGTATGTAGCATACATCCATGTTTGCATATGTGTCTCATGTAGGTAGATATATGTGTATGCAGTGTGAATCTGCACATGAGACACTGTGTAGGGCACATGTGCATGCCCAAGGGTAATATTGGGAATCATCCTCCATCGTTTTGCTACTATATTGTTTTGAGTCTAGGTCTCAAATTAAACCCAGAGCCCACCACTCCTGAGAGTCTATCTAGCCAGCCTGTTCTGGGAGTTCCCACACTCTATCTTCCATGGCTAGAATTGCAGGCTGCCCATCATGCTTGCCTGGAATTATTTATATGGGATCTTGGGACCTCCAGTCTTTTTGCTTGCATTTTAAGTGCTGAGCAATCTCCTCAGCCAGTCCTTTGCTTTTTTTAATTTACATTTTTCAAAGAAATATAAATATAATCAATTTACAATGTGGTCAAAAATCGTTAGCCTATCTAAGCAGTGAAACTAACAAATATGAAAATGAAGCTACATGAAGAACAAAATCTTGCTCAGCTTGTCCTCAGAGTTGCTACTCTGAACTACCATCCTGGCCACAACCTACAAGACAATAAACAGCTTTTTCTAGGTTTGGAAAAATGGGAAACTCAACTCTCAAGGGATTTCATTAAAGCCACTTTCTGGTTTAACCAGTGACTCAGCATGGAGACTATTAGAGGACCCCCTTGAGACATAGAATAGTAGAGTCTCCAATGTCCATATCACCTCTTATGTCCTCAGAGCAGCTGAGGCCGAGGTCAACAGTAGTAAACAAACTCATAATCCAGACCTCATGGCTTCCGTCTACCATCTTCTCTCAAAAATAGATAACCCAGGAAAATGATCCTTACTAACCAAGTCAGTGTTTTCTGGATGTTCGTCAAATGACGAAGTTCAGACAAGCACTGGAGTGTGATTTTTATCCTAATCACTAATAGGGCCAGAGGCCCTGAGCAATGTAAAAAAATAATCTTATTGTATCCTTTGTGGATAAACCTCCCTTAGCAAAAGGCCTTGTGCAAACTATAGAGATGTGTGTAATTTCATTAAAATTAATTAAAAATTATCAGAAAATTCAATTCAAAATATTTCTTAATTACTTTTTAGATGACCAATGAACATGTATGTTGAATTCTTTAAATTTGAATCTTAAATTTGGCCATTAACAATTTACTGATTCCACAGAAAATATATTCATTTGTTTAAAAGCACAAGCCACGCTCATTATGTATTATTTATGTCCTGTGCAGTGACAGGTGGCAAGGGGCACACAAGGACATAGAGGTGTCTGCCCCTAGGGAGCTCCTATATCACCAAGAAGGCAGGAGTATCTGTACAGCAATTTAATCAAAGACTTAAACACAGAAACGCTAAGAACAGAGGTATGGACAAAAATGGAGCTCAAAAACAAAACTACAAAAGAAAATCAACAAACCACTATCCAGAATATCAGAGACTCTATATCAACCACCTAGAACTAGGCCAGACTAATCTCTCCCCATCCTGAAGCTCAGGGAAATTTGCGGAAGAGAGGGCAGTAAGATTGTAAGAGCAAATGGATGGGAGGAGCAATGATTTGCAAGATACTCCACACAAGTTAGGGCCAAAGCAATCATAATTGAACTTTGCATGCCCGGCCCAATGTCCAACACACTATTGACCTCACAATGTCTAGCATCTGCTAAAGGCACCAAGATCCTTGGAGGCAAGGGATTGACAGCCACAGTAATGTTCCTATGCTTAAGGGGAACACAGGAAAGGGTTCAGGGAAATGCCATTGGGTCCTTGTACGTCATCGGAGAAGAGGGCCCAGAGAAGAGTCAGGCACGCACAAGAAAGGACTCTGAGAATTGGGGCGGGAGGCACGGGGGGATGTGGAGGGAGGGGTGAGGGGAGGGGGAGCAGGGGGTTTGGGGGGAGGAGAAGGAAGGAGGGAAGTGGTGTATGAGCAGAAATAATAATAAAAAATGTATTAAAAAATGGAGCTCAAAGACCTTCTTCTAATTCTATCAGCTGAGTAACAATCAAATGACCATTTACCTAATGACTTGAAATTGCAGAATCCCCTGGTCTGCCTTCAAAATTAATGCTCGAGATAATAAATGCTGAAGTCTTCAGATATTTAATCGCTAAAAGGACTTCCTTTCTGAAGGAGAAGCTAGACAAACTCAGGGAATGATGAGGAATCTTAATGAGTTAGATTCTAACAGATCATCAAATCTAAGCTTCATCTTCAGTCAAGACACTCAAGCTTGAAGACTCGGGGAGGAAACCTTCTCTGTAACCTATAGGTTTCAGAAGCAAAGCAAACGTGAGAATGGTCTGTGTTCAGTTTCCAGCCAGAATTGAGGGGTCCTGGTCCCCTCAGGTTTGCAGGATGACCTGCAACTGGAGGGACTGAAGAGAATGGGGATCAAAGACAGGACTGAGGGGAATCGTCTTTTCAATAGGGCAGTAGAGTAGGTGCTAAAAGTAGGTGACAGTAGTTGTGCCTTTACATTCAGTAACATCAAAAAATACTCAGTCATTTACTGTGATCTATAACTTACTGTCAAGTGTCTTCCAAGGCATTAGAATTATGAATTAGATTATTGGCTCACTTTGTCACATAGAAAATGAGACTCCTCCCAGGACAAGTAGTGCTCACAATAGCAGTGCACATATGTAAGTTTCTACTGTTTTGCACAGAATGTTTCACCCAGTTTCCTAACACCTCGACAAGGTAGACTATTTTGCTTTGTTTTGTTTTGTTTTGTTTTGTTTTGTTTTGTTTTGTTTTGTTGTGTTGTGTTTTGTTTTGGGGTGTGTGTGTGTTTGTGTGTGTGTGGTGTGTATGTGTGTGTGTGTGTGTACGCGTAGAAGTGGATACTTGAGTGTGTGTATGTGCACAAAGGCAACACAGTCTCTGCCACCTCATTGCTGAAAGTGCAAGCCACCATTTCCGCCTGGCATTTTTACATAGGATCTGGGGTCTAAACTTAGATCCTTTTGCTTTAGACACAAAAGCTTTAACCACCGAACCACCACCCCAGCCCAAGGTAGGCTATTTCTAAAAGCCTTCTTTTTAAAGAAGGTGAAACTGGAATTTGAAAGATTACTGAAATGAGTTCCTTATGGTTGCACAGTTAACATGATGAAGTGGGATTGCTGTGTAGGTCCATGTTCTTATTATAGTTATTTAGTTCTTTAAAAAAATGACAATTCATTTCAGAAAAAAGATGTAGCATCTTAATAAACTTTTTTAATATATATTCCAAGTCACCTGGATAGTGATATAGACAACATCTCACTTGTGGAATAAACTGACCTGCAATCTCAGCACCATGGAGACTGAAGGCAGAAGGTTGCAAGCTCCTAGTCAGCCTGGGCTATGTAATGAGACTCTGTATCAAAAACAAGAGCAAACACATGAGATCTCCCAGTGCCTGAGTCTGCTATCTTTGTTCTATCCTTCTTTCTCCCTCTTCTCTGAGAGCTCCAGCATCACCCCTCCTCATGTATTGATATTGGGCAAGGTTCACAATGTTGTCCACCAACAGGATGGATCCAAAAAAGTGAACTGAGGAATGGACTACAATACTCTCACCTATAGCAACAGGGAAGACTCTCAGGGGGAAAAAAACAGAAGTAACTTTCTTCTGAAACATTTTTCTATTCATGGTTTCTTTAAATTTTAAATTTATTGGACTGGAGAGGTGACTCAGGGGTTAAGCCTCTGCCTTGCAGGCGGTAGGTCCTGAGTTCAGATCCTAGACCCCACATATAGATGCCAGGCAGAAGCGGGGGTGCCTGCACTTCTGGTCCTGGTAGGATGGAGCCTGTGAATCCCAGGGCAGAGTAAACAAGGAGGAGGTGGAGGCGGTCCATGGTGGTTCCCGAATTCCTCCGTGGTTCTACACACACACACATACATACATACATACACATGCGTACACATGCACAATTGAATAAAAAAACAATAAATTTTAAATTTATTAAAGAGTTCTATAAAGTCTGTAACATTGCAGATGAGACAAGGAATAACTAAAGACCCGCCTTCTCTAAAGTCTTGGCTCTGTAACCCGTGGCCTAGAGATCAGCTCAGGAAGTGTTCGTGGAACTATGAGACTGTGGGACCTGCATTTGATCCTCTGCAAGAAGGAGGAGGAGGACGAGAGAATGAGGAAAGGAAGGAACAAAGAAACAAGATGATAAGAGAATAGCAAAGAAAACCTATTATGATCCAGACTTTGTATTTAGCTGTCTAATTTGCATAAGAAGAATCCTTTTGTCATCCCCAAGTACCCAAAGGTACCAAGCACCTTGCCCACACTGGAAACAACAAAGCATGATGTGTCACTGGTCTCATGAAGCCAGCATGCTAGCGACAAGACAGAAGCAACAGCATGCAGACAAGAAACAAGTAATGTGGTCCATGGTGTCGCAGGGGAGTGTGTAGAGAAGGCTAGACCGTAGGCCCAGGTCATGTGGAGGAGGCTTTGTGCCTCATGTAGGGTGGTGGTGTGAATATAGACAAAGTCAAACATGACGATCATAAAGGAGCTTCCCCAGACAGAGCAAGAACAGTATGAAAGACCTAGATGTGCCCATGAGCAAGCGGAAAGGCCACTGTCATGGTTTGAATGTCAGTTGCCCTTAGAAGCTCATGTTTTTGCTTCCTTAGCTGGTATTAATGTTTGGAAAAGCTGTGGCACCTTTAGGAAGTGGAGCGTTGCTGGAAGAAGGCAGGTCACAGGGGGCAGACCTTGAGGTTTAGTAGCCCAGAAATGCTTCCTCTTGGTATCTCTTAAAAAGCAGCACATAAATTCAAGTGGATCTTGATTAGGTCCTGGTTAAAGATGGTCGCCATCACTTTCCTGCTCGGTTTTCTCCTCTTAGACCTGGGCTGGTGCTGGGCCTTGCTTTCATGTTCTGTCACTTTTGTCATCTGGTGCTTTTTCTCTCGTGAAGTCAAAAGACATGTGAAGGAAAAGTTCAAAACGACTGCTACATGATGGGAAAACATTGGACAGGGGCCCTCAGAAGGCACAGTGCGTCTTGTACCATGCAGCTTCATCAAGCCCCCTGAGTGTCCCCCACTACACCAGCTGGACGAGAACCGTACTGCTGATCCAAGGCAACCCACAGGATTGTGAAAAAATTACTGTATAAATATTAAATGTGGGGCCAATGAGTTACACAGCACAGAAAAAAAAAAGTTTTTGTTCTTAACTGGGATGTTGAACTAGTCAGGGTTCCCTAAAACCAAGAGAATGAATATACAACAAAAGTGGAAATGTGGGCTGAAGAGATGGCTCAATGGTTAAGACTCTGTCCTATAAGCAGAAGGTCCTGAGTTCAGATGCAGGTCCCACCTAAAAAACACCAGGCGGAAACAGCGGTGCCTGGAAGGGGAGAGCCTGGGAAATCCCAAAGCAAAGCAAGAAGGAGATAGAAGCAATCCCTTCACCTTGAGGAAAAGACTCAAGAATCTTATTAGTTTCTCAAGAACTCACCAATACAAGCTGTTTACTTCTAAGTCTCATGAGCCTTCCTCCACAATAGATACTACAAATAACTATACAACAACCTCCTTAGGTAAGTCTGGGGACAATTACCAATGTGTGTCATGTTACATCTACAAGAAAAACACTGAACAACATATAGGTTCAGAGACCTGGACTCTAATAACTCTACTAGCAATTCTGACTAGCATCTATATTTCTGACTTGTCAACTATGAGTTACTTGAGAACTGGAAGTGGACTTATCCATCTTTTGTCTAGATGTGGTGTCTGACATAAATAGAAATGAAATTCATGCTTGATGGTTCAATAAATAAGTGACTGAATAATCCACGAGTTGAAAGAGATCAGGGGCATGTGTAGACACTGGGATTTCCAAAAGTCTGTTCTATAGAGATGGTCTCTTGCTTCTGTAGCACCCACCGTGTCTATGGCAGCACTACCACACATGCCCCTTTCTTCCCTCCTTTTGGTTATGTACTTAGGAGTCCAGTGGGTGAGGGAAGAGTTGGAAAGTGGTGTCAGAAGTGGGGCTGCAGGGATGCAAAGATGAAACGGACACACACAAAGGAAAACTTGGCATGCAACTCACCAAATCAACACCCAGAAAACAGAAATTGAACTCATTTTCTTTCTTTTATTCGCATCTTCCTTCAGAAGATGTTCAAATCGAAAGGCAATGACAGTTTAAGAAGCATGGAGTAAAAAAAGAAGAAGAAGAAGAAGAAGCATGGAGTAGAGGCAGGAGGGTTGTTCCGCCAAAGAAGAGAGCACACTCTAAAGTGGGAGGCAGAACTGTCCCCTAAGATGTTAGATGGGCCAAGATGACTGGCTTGCTTTTTGCATCAAATGCTGTTCTAGTGCAGAGGAAACTCAATCAAGAGCTTCAAGACCTGCATGTTAAGAACCTGGAAACCTGAAAAGTTTCCTTTCCCCCTTGGACTCTCGATGTTCCCTGAATGCAAAAAGACCAGAAAGAAGGAAAGGTCTTGAAACCATTTCAAGTAGCCTAATTCATTGTGATCTACACCCACGCAAAGAAGAAAGCACTGTGGCTTTCTCCTTTCCCAGCTTTATTCACCAAACAGTTCAGCGAGTTCTCTAGGTACAGGGAGTAAATGTACCAGAGGAGCCATCTATAAAAGGAAGGAAGCCCTGGATGGACCACCCTGAAATGTACTTTGCAGGAAACTTAAACTGTTGATCTGGAAAGGTACTGATTTCTGACACATTTCCATAATCAAGAAAGTCAATCCAAAACAGGTAGTAAGTATCAAAACTGACATTTTATCACATGAATCACACAACTTCCAGTGCAAAATGAAGACTTCATGGTTAGTAAAAAAGGAGAAAAAAATCTTCCATAAATTCATCATCTGAAGATAACCATGGCCAACCTTTCAGAATATAGACAATCTAAATTATTATATCTATAATTACAAATACAAAAATCTGTATTTCATGTCTTTCATATCTTTGAACAATTTTCTACTTCAATGTGCATGTATGCTATCACCAAAGAGTAACCTTAAAGGAGTCAAAATATTTTCTTTTTTAAAAAAAATTGTTGCAGCTCCAAAGGAAACACACAGACACACAGGCACACACACATGCACACATGCACACATACACGTGTGTGTGTGCATAAGCACATACATATACAGCATCCACACATGCACACACATAGAGACATAAGTACAAACATATTACATACATACCACACATGCATACTGCATACACATCATACACATATCACACACACATGATGCATACACTAGACACATTCACACACTATGTACACATACACTGCATATAAACACAGACATAAACACACCAGGCACACATACACATACCACATGCCATACACATACACAATACATGCATAGCACATACACATAACATGTACACACAATGCACACACAATATACCCAATGTATAGTAAACATGCATAAAAACATGCACACATCACACACATACACACACACACACACACACACACATGCATAGCATACATGCACCACTCACATACACATATATTACAAACATATACAACTCACACACACATTTTTCCTAAGACAGAATTTTTACCAGTGTCATTACTGGGTGAAAATAAACATTGCCAAGTAATTCTTTGGAAAATACGTACTTATTTCCTGAATGGCTGCTACCCTGCATTTCTGGCATTCTGGGACACTTTCCTGTCTTAATCGTTAAGAGTCAAGGGAAATATACTTTTTTTTCTTACTTGACTTTTTGTGAGCTTGAAACTCTTCAAACATGCTATTGGTCATTATTTTTCTTCTTTTCCTTTTGCTTTTCTGTGGAGGGCTTTATATATCCTGCGTTCCTTTGTAACAGGCTTTTGAACAATAAGACTAGCAAACTCTTGCATTGAGAGTGGCGGAAGTTTCGACTGTGACAAGATCTTTCTCCTTTTCCAGGCCCAGTGAGACTTGACCCAAGGTCCTTGGGTGCTGAACACTCCACTGTCACCTGAGGTCAACCTGAGACTGTGGTCCCGAGTTTCTTGTCTCATGATGGTGAACATGAAAGACTTGAATGCTCATGGGTGAAAACAGAGCAGACGTGACTTCATAAAGAGAAATTACAGAAAGGTGAGAGAAACTCCAAGAGTGGAAGGAAGGGTTTCCAGGACAGGAAAAAGCAGTTGACTGCCTTGGGCTAAGAGTTTATATAAGACAAAGGCTCAAGTAATCTCTTCTAAGATTAGTTCATTCCTGGGCTGTGCGATGGAGGCCCCACACCTTGTGCATGTCTCCTGCCCCAGCCGGGAAGATGATCGCGTGCTCGTGCTGCCCCGCAGTGAGGGGCGTCAAAGTCCATCTCTAACCTGTTCTGTTAGTTATTGACTCGAAGCTGGCTACTGGTAACACTTCCTGGCGTGGCTGCCTCTGATCTTGAAGATGTCCCAAGTGCTGTTAATTGTTTTATACTAAGTCCTCCTCATTCTCACAATGACATTGGCAAGCCTGCAGCTTTACCATGGCAGTGAACTCTATTGCATCACCCAGATGTGCCTGCAGCCTTTCTAAGTCATCTCGTCTTTAGCACCTTGTCTGTAAGGTAATCTGGGATGGTCGTTTAGGTGAATGGCTTCTTTTTTAGTAACCATCCTTACTTATAGTTATGTCTACAGTAATAAGCTTCAGCAAAAACAGGAATGTATGAAGGAGCAATAGCTCCTATCCTGGCATTGCCATCAGCCTTGCTTCTTAGACCTGTCTGATGGTCTCTTCTCAGGTCTGCTTGGCTGACTCACACCCAAAAATGCACTCTTGGTTTCTCACCCCAAGTGGCCCCGGTCTCGTGGCTTTAACCCCGGCACTCCCTTTAACTCCAGCCTCCATTCTCCCTGCAACATAAGTAAGCAGCTTGTAGTTTTCACAGCGGGGCCTCTTCCCTGACTGCCTCCTGTACCAACAGCACATGTTACGGCTTTGAGGTTCATGTGTTTGATTCTTAGCTGGCGTCAATATTTAAGAAGGTCATGGCAACGTTAAGAGAAGGCGCCTTGCTAGAGAAAGGCATGTCACGTGATGGGCTTGGAGGTTGGTTACTCCCATCCTGCTTCTACTAGTAGTCTGTTCTAGTAGTTTGTTCCTATGATGTCTGCAGTGACTTCAGTTTCTGCAGCCTGCCATGCCCCTCTGTATCTCCCCTCTGGAACCGTAAGCTAAATAAATCTCCCCTTTCTACCCTTAAGTTGCTTGAATCTGAGTGTTGTCTTACAACAGCCAAGAGTACTGGGACAGGATTTTTCTGGGTTATAGCTATCTTTCATTTGTGTGTGTGTGCTGTTACTGTTGTTTTGTTTTGTTTTTTGTGCGTGCATACGCGTGTGTATCTGCCTGTGTATACCGGTGTAAAGCACTGTGTGTGTACTATTCAAAGCCCACAGTTGACTTTGGGAATCAACTTGGATTGTTCTACCTCCTCTTTCCTTTGCTTAGAGTTTCCCAGACTCTTCCTTCCAGGGTCAATAGTCAGGCTACTGCCATTTCTGCCTGGAATTTTTCACATGGAATCCAGGCTCCTTACTTGGGACCTTCTGTTTGGGAGGCAGAGGCTTAATCCCTGAGCCTTCTCTCCAGCCCTCGTTCACAGTTTTTGTTTTTGTTTCATTATAGCCCAGCAAGTTTTAAACAGGCCAAACTCGAATTTTCAGGTCTTCATTACAGGAACTTGAGTAAATTCCGTTTTATGTTAGGTTCCTCCTGAGTTTAAACTAGAGAGTGATAGATAGAATAAAGATTATAACAGGACGTTGAAGCCAGACCTGAGCGTGCAGACCTGTCACCCCAGCTACTCAGGAGGAAAAGTAAGGCCAAACTTGCAACTTAGTGAGACCCAGTCTCAAAATCAAAAAGTGAAAGATATCTAGAGGACTGAGACATCGCTCCATCAGTGAAGTGTTTGCCACACAAACATGAGAACCGAAGTTCGATCCTCACAACCCACATACAAAATTGAACATGGTGGTGGTGCCCCTGTAATTCCAGGACTGAGGAGCTAAAGGCAGGCAGGTGCCTGGGGCTCACTGACCGGCCAGTCTAGTGTAACTGTGAGCCTCAAGTCTCGCTGAGATACCCTGTCTCAAAAGGTGGATAGCATGCACGCACACACGCATGCATACACACTTGAGAAAGAGAGAGAGAGAGAACACCCCGAGTTCAATTCCCTTCAATTCTCAGTATGGCATTATAACAATAATAATGAAATCATAATATCTCGATCTTAGGGTTAGCTATCAAATCATAGCAAGTCCTGACAACAGTGTCTAATCCATAAAGAAACTTCTAGTCGATACTGGACTTATGAGTTCTGGTAGGTTTATTGTCACCTGGATGCATTCTCCTTTAGAGTTTTCTTTCTCTTACATGCCCTATGTTGAGTGCAGCTCCTTCTCCATCTCCACCCCCATTATTAATTTTCTAGTAATATTAGCTACTTATTTTACATTTAAATTTTTAATCCATTTGAAATTAGCTATAGGTATTTTAAGTTATGAGTAAGGAAATTTTACTTAATTTTTGTCCTGGATAATCATTCGCTTTCTGCCAGACTAAGATGCAACATAAATGAGGAATTAAGCTCTTCTATGTAAGGCTCTGGTTCTGGTCTTGCATTGTGTTACAGACCAGTCAACCTGTCCCTACACTTATTTAATCTTAATAGTTTTGGTGGCTGTCTACTGCATTTCAACATCTTGTGAAGAAAATTCTCATAGTACTCTCTTTTGTTTAAATTGTATAAACTAATATATCACTTTTCTCATTTCAGGTGAACCGGATTGAAGTTTGTCCCCATTTCTCCATGTAGTATGTGCTGTGATGAACCACCCATATCTTTTCTCCAGAACCAAAACTTTCTGCAAACGGCCACCATCTATGAGCCCACAGCTGAAGAAAACCACCTCCTTTCCGAAGTGTCCTGATCTGACACCTGACCGGGGGAGGGTTACAAAACCAGTTCAGAGCTCCAGCTCTCAGCACCTCAGGGTGTTTCAGTGCTCTGGTGACACAAGGGAGACCACCTTTCTGATGGCTTTGCAGGCCTTTCCTTGCTCTGCGCGTGTGATGACCACCCTTTCTCTACCAGTCCACAAGAACCACAGAATCAGTGCCCTGCAGAGTAACTCCAAATCCAACCTGCAACACTCTCTGCTTAAAAAAAAAATTATTGTCTATGCTACAGAGGTCCGAACCCCTATAAGAATAGACAAGCTGGAGTGAACCCTGGGATCCATAGAAGCATTCAGGCAAGAGGATAGAAGGGAATGGGAGGGATTGATAAAAGGAAGAGAGGAGATGGGAAGAAGGGGAGGTGAAGGGAAGCAAGGATGAGCATACTCAATATGCTTGTTAAAGTAGAAAAATAAAAAAATAAAAATTGCAATTTGGTTAATTATGTTGCATTTGTTGGTTAATATGAAAAGAACATTTTTATAATATTGTCTTTTCTGTATGTATTTCTCTATTTGTTTCTATTTTTCTACAGTCACAAAAATAATTGGATTTTTTCTTTTCACAGGTTTAGAATTTCTTTGAAGTTTATTCTTAAATGTTTTGCTTTTGTCATTGATATTTTCAATGATATTTGGTATTTTCCCCCTACAGTAAAAACTGAAAGTCTTTCATGTTGTGAAGCTTCAAAGAGTGGAACTGGACAATGAAAATGAGTTACACAAAGATGTTTTGGTTCACTCTGGGCATGCTTCAAGACCTAGGGGCCATCTTACACCTCTAGGGAAGACAAGAAAGGGTGCTGTGTACGCACACAGGAAGGGCGCTGTGTATGCACACAGGAAGGGTGCTGTGTAAGCACACAGGAAGGGTGCTGTGTATGCAAACAGGAAGGGCGCTGTGTACGCACACAGGAGGAACCGGTTAGTCTTTTAGGGACTGAAAAGCTGCAATCACATGCACCGGATAATCTGCAAAGTTCCAACAATCCACAGCATGCTGCTCAGTGAAGGCTGACTGTATTCCACAGTCTTCTAGACCATCAAACTGGACAGTTCCAGGCAAGCCACAACACTGTGCCTGCTTTAAATCATGGTTTATCTGCAGCACTGTCAAGGATCCCACTTTCAAAATAAACTGAAAAGTTCCTATTAGGGAGGAAACCTTAATCGGAATTGTATTTGATTCAAGAGACTTGTAACTATTGCAACAGAATGAAGCTTTATCACTAGCTGTGATGACTAAGCGTGAACTCACCAAGTAAGAACAAGATGAATACAGCTCACAGACGACAGAAGCTGAGGAATCTACCCAACCCTTGAGCCAGAATTGGAAAACAGCATCTTCAAGCTCAGTCTAACTCACTGTTGTCTTTAGATTAAGCTCCGTTGGAGCACAGCTGTGGATAATATACAAGTACTTTTGTGGTACATGATCTTGTACAAAATAAAAAAAAAATGACTAACTTCTAACTCAAAAGCAAAGCAACCAGAATAACCTAGACATTAAGACATGTTCTTTTAGAATCAGTCTAAACTTTGAATTCTGATTCTACTATTTATTTATCATTGATCTTGCATAATAAATAGATCACTTTTAGCTACTTCTTTAGTAGAATTAGTTATAATCAAGGTGTTTTGTCTGCCAAATAAGATAATTTTTGGCACACTGCATCATATCATAAATATAATATTGAAAATGTGTTTATGTCAAGGAGAGAGGGGACCATGTTACAGCAGAGAAAACAGGCCTCCTTCAAGGACTGCAAGTAAGTAATGAGACATCTGGTTAATTTCACAGACTTTCGTTCCTCATCATTTACAACTGAGGGGGTATGATCTCACCAGAAGGGGAGGGCATATAGTCTGGCAGATAAAAAGTAACCATTTTGCAAATGGGTGATTGACCCCTCCCTCACTGTGGTTTCCTACTTTTATTACATCTATCCTTGAATGTGCTATTATAACAAGACTCTAGTTTAACAGATTTTTGTCTCTGGCCAGGGGGTGACATACAATACCCATCAGGATGGAGTGAAGGGCATTGCAGGAGCAGCAAAACTGCAAAAGAAAATCAACGAACCATAATCCAGAACTTCAGAGACTCTATATCAACCACCTAGAACTAGGCCAGCCTAATCTCTCCCCATCCTTAAGCTCAGGGAAATTTGCGGAAGAGGGGATGGTAAGATTGTAAGAGCACAAGGATGGGAGGAGCAATGATGTGCAAGATACTCCACACAAGTTAGGGCCGAAGCAATCACAATTAGACTTTGCATGCCCAGCACAATGTCCCACACACTATTGACCCCACAAAGTCTAGCATTTGCTAAAGGCACCAAGGAACTTGGAGGAAAGGGAATGACAGCCACAGTAGTGTTCCTACACTTAAGAGGAACACAGGAAAGGATTTAGGGGAATGCCACTGGGTCCTTGTACATCATCGGAGAGGAGGGCCCAGAGGAGAGGCTGGCAGGCTCATTAAAGGATTCTCTGGGTATTGGGGGGGAGGCACTGGGGGATGGGGAGAGAGGGGTGAGGGGAGGGGGAGCAGGGGGGTCAGGCGGAAGAGGAAGGAGGGAGGGAACTGGTGTACCTACTAAGTTTGTATGAGCAGAAATAATAATAAAAAATGTTTAAAAAAAAAAGGAAAAAGAAAATGTGTTTCTGTGATGGCGATGGGAGTAGAGCTACATTTTTCAGGGGTCCATGCACTGATGATACAGCCTCCACGCTCCAGAAAATGTCCAGGCACATGCTACTCCAGGCATCCTTATGAGACTCGGTGGGCCACACACATACATGAAAGCAGGAGGAAAGGAAAGGGTCTTCAATGGGAGAAGGGGAAATGGAAGCAGTCAATATGGGGTGAAAACAATTTAAGTTCACTATATTTAATAATAAACTAGGCAAACGGAGAAAAAATTCAACTTCCCTTGACTTTTCATTCTATTCAGAATCTCGATGGACTGTTGCTTCCTAGAAGTGCAGAGAACCTTCTCTGCCTACCAACTCACATGCTAATCATTCAAAGAACACTCACTTTCTTAGGCATGCACAGAATTGATATTTAACCAGCTGTCTGGATAGCCCATGGCCCAGTTAAGCTGACTCACAGAGTTAATTATCACAACGATGAAGACTAGGACCAAGACAAAGTTCTGTCTTCACTGCCTCCACACCGATTGTGCTGGAAGGTCTAACTAATGCAATGTGACAAGAAAAAAAAAAGATGCAATGAAGAAGGGAAGATGTAAACTGTGTTCATATATGATGTGCTTTTTACATAGATAGTCCCTTAATAGTAAAACGCATACACACACACACACACACACACACACACACACACACACACACACACATCCTGGAACTAATAACAAATAGAGCAAAATTTTAGTATTTAAAATGACACAAAATTAATTTCATTTTTAAACACAGGTGGTAAACAATTGCTGAGCACAAAATTTTATGAAGGATTATCTGTAGGGGCTGGCGAGACAGTTCAGTGGGTAAAGTATCTGCTCACAAATCTCGTGATCTGAGTTGAATCCCTAGAAGCCCATATGGTAGAAAAAAGAGAGCTGGATTCTGAAAAGTGTCTTCTGAACTCGACCCACACACCATGGTGTGTGCAAAGTGTATTTGTGCCCCCCCTCTGTCTTTCTCATAGGTAAATAAATAAATTACAAGAAAAAATCATTCAGGCCATATAAGTAAAAAGAAGCATTGCTTCTAAAGACTAAATGATTAAGTACAAATAAATATATGTAACACATATATGCTGAAAACTACAAAATGCTGATGAGAAAAACTAGAGAATGAAAAGATGTACCCTTTATATAGATTAGAAGATTCAAACATAGAATGACTAGATTTAGTGCAATTTCAATAAAGTCCCAGAGACACTTTACAGAGCTTCTAAAACAACTGAAATAACTTTCTTTTTTTAACATTTTTTATTATTATTTCTGTTCACACAAACTTAATAGGTACACCGGTTTCCTTCCTCTCTCCTCTTCCCCCCAAACCCCCTGCTCCCCCTCCATTCACCCCTCCCTCCCCATTCCCCAGTGCCTCCCCTCCCAATCCCCTGAGAATCCTTTAATGTGCATGCCAGACTCTCCTCTGGGCCCTCCTCTCCGAAGACATACAAGGACCCAGTGGCATTTCCCTGAACCCTTTCCTGTGTTCCCCTTAAGCATAGGAGCACGACTATGGCTGTCAACTCCTTGCCTCCAAGGATCTTGGTGCTTTTAGCAAATGCTAGACTTTATGGGATCAATAGTGTGTGGGACATTGCTTAGGGCATGTAAAGTCCAATTATGATTGCTTTGGCCCTAACTTGTGTGGAGTATCTTGCATATCATTGCTCCTCTCATCCTTGTGCTCTTACAATCTTACCGCCCCCTCTTCCCCAAATTTCCCTGAGCTTAAGGATGGGGAGAGATTAGGTTGGCCTAGTTCTAGGTGGTTGATATAGAGTCTCTGAAGTTCTGGATTATGGTTCGTTGATTTTTTTTGCAGTTTTGCTGCTCCTGCAATGTCCTTCACTCCATCCTGATGGGTATTGTATGTCACCCCCTGGCCAGAGACAAAAAGCTGTTAAACTAGAGTCTTGTTATAAGAGCCCATTCAAAGGTAGATGTAATAAAAGTAGGAAACCACAGTGAGGGAGGGGTCAATCACCCATTTGCAAAATGGTTACTTTTTATCTGCCAGACTATATGCCCTCCCGTTCTGGTGAGATCACACCCCCTCAGCTGTAAATGATCAGGAACAAAAAGTCTGTGAAATTATCCAGATGTCTCATTGCTTACTTGCAGTCCTTGATGGAGGCCTATTTTCTCTGCTGTAACATGGTCCCCTCTCTCCTTGTTTCTGGTGTGGCCCTCCTACCCCATCCCTCCTGTTCATACCCCTTGCAAATACTGTATTACAGAGATTTATCGTTGAGTGTCTCTAGGTAGGCTGGGTGGGTTTGGTACTAGAAGCCACCTATTAGGAAGTACATACAATGCTTAATTTTCTGGGTCTGGGATACTTCACTCAATATAATTGTTTCTAATGACATCCATTTCCCGGCAAATTCCAGTAATTCATCATTTTTGATGGCTGAGTAGTACTCCATTATATAGATATACCACATTTCTCTTATCCACTTGTCAACTGTTGGACATTTGGGTTGATTCCATGACGTTGCTATTGTAAACAGTGCTGCTTATGAACATGGTCGCACTTGTGCTATCGAGGTGAACCTCTGCTGCATGGGGGATTATTCCGAAAAGTGGAATAGCAGGGTCATATGGCATTTCAATCTTTAATTTCTTTAAGAATCTCCAGATGGCTTGCCAGAGTGGTTGTATGAGCCTGCATTCCCACCAGCAATGTAGAAGAGTTCCCCTCTCTCCACATCCTCTCCAGCATTTGCTGTTGTTTGTATTGTGGATTTTAGCCATCCTGACTGGGATGAGATGATATCTCAGGAAGTTTTGATTTGCATTTCCCTGATGGCTAAGGAAGTGGAGCACTTTTTAAGATATTTGTTAGACATTTTAATTTCATCCCTGGTAAAGTTTCTTTTAAGTTCCAGGGCCCATTTTTTAATTGGGCCATTGGTTTCCTTGGTATTTAGTTTTCTAAGTTCTTTGTGCACTCTGGATAATAGACCTTTATCAGATATGTGGTTAGTGAAGATTTTCTCCCATTCTGTGGTTGCCTTTAAGCTCATGTTACAATCTCTTTATCTGAACAGAAGCTCTTTAATTTCACAAGATCCCAACTGTTGAGAGTTGGTAGCAGTGACTGTGCCATTGGATGTCTGTTTAGGAACTGTTGGCCTAGCCCAATCAGCTCGAGGGAGTTCCCTATCCTTTCAACTATGGTTTTTATAGTCTCAGGCCTTATATCAAGGTCCTTGATCCATTTGGAATTAAGTCTTGTTCAAGGTGACAAGTACGGGTCCAGTTTTAATCTTCTACATGTGGAGATCCAGTTTTGCCTGCACCATTTGTTGAAGATACTGTTCTTTTTCCATTGGATTTTTTGGGCACCTTTGTCAAAGACCAAATGGCTATAGTTGTGTGGGCTTATATCTGGGCCTTCAACCCTTATCCATTGATCTGTGTGTCTATTTTGGAGCCAGTACCAGGCTGTTTTTATAACTATGGATTTGTAGTATAGACTAAGGTTTGGTATGGTGATACCTCCAGCAGTGTTTTTGTTACTCAGGATTGTCTTTGCTATCCTGGGTCTTTTGTGCCTCCATATGAATTTTGGATTGTTTGGTCAACTTCTTTAATGAATTGCTTTGGGATTTTAATTGGTATAGTATTGAATTTGTATATTGCCTTTGGTAAGATGGTTATTTTTACGTTGTTGATTCTGCCAATCCAGGAACATGGAATGTCTTTCCACCTTCTGGTGTCTTCTACAATTTCTTTCTTGAGGGTTTTAAAGTTTTCATATAAAGGTCTTTTACCTCCTTGGTTGGGTTTAATTTTTTTAGGGGTTATAGTAAATGGGATTGTTTCTCTCAGGGCTTTTTCACTTCTTTCATTCTGGGATATAGGCCTTTCATATAGGAAGGCCTCTGATTTTTGTATATTTATTTTGTATCCTGCCACCCTGCTGAACTTCTCAATTAGTATCAGAAGCTTCCTGGTGGAGTTTTTGGGATCACTCAGGTGTACAATCATGTCATCTGCAAATAGGGATAGCTTGACTTCTTCCTTGCTGATTTGAATCCCTTTTATGCCCCTTTCTTGTCTTATGGCTTCAGCTAAGACTTCAAGTACAATATTGAATAGAAGTGGTGACAGTGGACAGCCTTGTCTAGTTCCTGACCAAAGTGGGAATGCTTCCAGTTTTTCCCCACTGAGTATAATCCTTCCTATGTGCTTGTTGTATACAGCTTTATTATATTGATAAAGGTTCCTTCCATTCCTATTGTCTCTAACGTTTTCATCATAAAAGGCTGTTGGATCTTGTCAAAAGATTTTTCTGCATCTATCGAGAGTATCAGTGGTCTTGGACTTTGGACTGGTTTATATGATGAATTACATTTATTGATTTGCGTATGTTGAACCAACCTTGTGTGCTGGGGATAAAGCCTACTTGGTCCCCGTGAATGATCTTTTTGATAAATTTTTGAATCCGATTTGCTAAGACTTTGTTGAGAATCTTTGCATCTGTGTTCATCAGAGAGATTGGCCTATAGTTTTCTTTTTTAAGTGAATCTTTATTAGGTTTTGGTATTAAAACGATATTAGCTTCATAGAAGGAATTTGGTAGTTTTCCTTTCTTTGCTATTTGATAGAACAGTTTAAGGAGTATTGGTGTTATTAACTCCTTAAATGTCAGGTAGAACTCTGTGCTGAATCCATCTGGTCCAGAACATTTTTTGGTGGGAAGTTTCAAGATTACTTCCTCAATTTCCTTATATGTTATAGGACTATTTAAATAATTCACAGCTTCCAGATTCAATTTAGGTAAGTTGTGTTTACTTAGAAATTCATCCATCTCTTTTGTGTTGTCAAACTTCACAAAGTATAAGTTTTTGAAATATGATGTTATAATTCTCTGGATTTCTTGGGTATCAGTAGTGATAACTCCATGTTCATTTCTGATTTTGTTAATTTGGGTTTTCTCTCTCCTGCTCTTGGTTAATTTAGCTAGGGGTGTATCAATCTTATTGATTTTTCAAAGAACCAGTTTTTTGACTGGTTGATTTTCTCTATCGTTTTCTTAATCTCAATTTCAGATATTTCTCCCCTTATTTTGCTAATCTCCTCTCTTCTACTACTTTTGGGATCAGATTGCTCTAGTTTCTCTAAAGCTTTAAGCTGCATTGTTAAGTTGTTTATTTCTGATGTTTCCATTTTTTTGATGTAGGCATTAAGAGCTATGAACTTACCTCTTAGGACAGCTTTCATTGTGTCCCAGAGATTTTTTTAAGTTGTATTTTCATTATCGTTTGCCTTCAGGAAATCTTGAATTTCCTTTTTAATTTCTTCCTGAATCCAGTTCTCATTCAACATCATAGTGTTAAGTTTCCAAGAGTTAGTGTATTTTCTGTCCTTTGTTGTGTTGTAGATATCCAGCTTTAGGCTGTGGTGGTCTGATAGGGCACAGGCTAGAATTTCAACTTTCCTGTATATGTGCATATTCATTTTGTGGCCCAATATGTGATCTATTTTGGAGAATGTTCCGTGTGCTGCTGAGAAAAATGTGTATTCTTTGGTGCGTGAAAGAAAAGTTCAATAGAGATCTGTAAGGTCCATTTCTTTAAGGGTTTGATTAAGTTCCAAAGTATCTCTGTTAAGCTTTTGACCTGTTAATCTATCCCATGTTGAGTGGGCGATGTTGAAATCCCCAAGAATTATCATTTGGGGGTGATTTCTCCCTTTAGACGCTGTAGGATTTTCTTAATGAATGTGGAGGGGCCCGTATTGGGTGCATAAATGTTCAGTATTGTGAAGTCTTCCTGGTGAATTGTACCTGTGACTAAAATCTAGTATCCATCTGTGTCTCTTATGATTTTTTTTGGTTTGAAGTCCACGTTGTCCGACAGCATAATGGCCACCCCTGCCTGTTTCCTAGTTCCATTAGCTTGCAGTATTTTGGACCAGCCTTTCATTTTTAGGATGTGTCCATCTTTTGTGGTAAGATGAGTTTCCTGAAGGCAGCAGATTGATGGGTTGTGATTTTTAATCCAAGTTTGTAATCTGTGTCTCTTAATTGGTGAGTTAATACCATTGACATTTAATGTTATAATGGAGAAATTATTTTTTATTCTGGACATTTTTTATGTTTAATGAATTTCATAAGCTTATTATTTTACATTTATGTTTTTGTGGTATTATACTTCCCTTCTGTCCTCCTGGATACGGTTGTTTTTTCTTCAAGTTTGCATATCATTTCTAGCATTTTTTGAAGACCTGGTTTGGTAGACATGTATCCCTTCAAGTTGTCTTTGTGCTGGAAAATTTTTCTTTCTCCCTCGATCATGACAGATAGTTTTGCCGGGTATATCAGTCTGGGTTGGCATTTTTGCTCATTTAATACTTGAAGTATGTCTCTCCAAGTTCTTCTTGCTTTTACTGTTTCCATTGAGAAGTCATTTGTTATTTTAATATGTTTGCCTTTAAAAGTGACTTGCTTTTTTCTCTTGAAGCTCTCAGCACCTTTTCTTTGTCTTGAATGTGGAGTATTTTGACTGTTATTTGCCGTGGCTATTTTCTATTTTGGTCATATCTGTTTGGAGTGCAAAATGCCTCTTGTATTTGGATGGGCTTCTCATTCTTCCAGTTGAGGGAAGTTTTAATTTATGATAATTTGAAAAATTTCCTCAGGTGTGGTATTTTGAGATTTTTGCTCTGGTATTCCATGAATGCGGGTGTCCCATATCTCTTGAATGTTCCTCTCAAGTATCTTTTTGGCTTTAACAACCTCTTCCATTGAGCTGGTTAATTCTTCCACTTTGTCTTCAAGATCTGAAATTCTATTTTCTGCTTCATTAGTTCTGCTGATGAGACTCTCTGTTGAGCTTTGGGTTGAAGATAACTTGTCTTTTAGTTCAATTTTAAACTCTGTCTGAGACTGTTTTAACTGCTCTATGCCTATTTTTGTTTCTTGAACTGTTTTTCTCAACTCCTCCAATTGCCTGTTGTGTTCCTGTTCAAAGTGGTTGATGCGGGTGTTTAACTCTTTTCGGATTTCCTCTTTCATAGTATTAATCATGGTAATGATCTTACTCTGAAAGTCGTTATGTTGGGTCTGGCTTTCTTGGCTGTTTTCTGTGAATTTGTTCTGGTTGGAATCCATCCTTAAGGGGTTAATTCTTTCAGTGCAGACTGGTCTCCTTGGGTTTTGTTTCTCATGGATCTGCACTTTGACTTGGGCATTGTTGTTTTGTCTTCTAGGGCTTTTCAATTTCTGTGTTTTTGACTGGACTGATTTGGTTGATATTACTACACTTGGGCAGTTGTTACTAGTGCTTGCCTTGGGTTTGAGTATGTTTGTCTTTTGTTATTGTTATTTCCTAGTTGAGGCTAGTAGGCTGTTAGTACATCAGTTAAGTCAGGTTAAGTAGACATGGGGTGAATATTAGTATGGTAGTGCACTTTTACGATGTAGTATTTTGGTGATATGTGAGAGTGAATGGTGTACTCCCTGTAGTTGTATGTGTTTTTTAGGTTGGCTGTATGGAAAAGTTAATCTACAGTGATTAATATTAGAAAGGAACAGTAAGGTGAAAAAAGAAAAAAAAAAGGAGGTTCACTTATCTTTGGGCTGGATGTGAAGAATCTCTCCCATGATAGGATGATTGTAGAGGTTTTCAGATGTATGGCCTTTGACCCTTAGAACTTTGCTTGAGTTTTTTTTGGACTCTATTGAATTGTGAATAGCAGTGTGTCTTCTATATGCCACTTGCGTAGGTCCCCGGTGACCCAGAGAGGCAGAGGGGCTGATGTTGTTGGCAGAATTCTTCACTGGGGCCTGGGACTTGGCTTAGTGGCCCTCCCAAGCTCCAGGGATGGAGGAATGTGAGCAAGTCCTGTCCAGTTGTTCGGACAGGCTGGTGGGAGGAAGAAAGGGGGTTGGGTTCCCGGGGTGCGGCCCAGGCCAAAGCCCGGGACAGCCTGGGGCATGCCGCTGGGACACGGGGGCTGCGCGGTCTCACTCACCTGGGGATGGCGGCGCCTGAAATAAATTTCAAACACATAAATTTGGACAAAGCATGCTGCCTGGGTTGTGATCTTCACCATAACTCTACAGTCAGGACCCTGTTTGGAGGGTGAGCTCAATGACCAATGCAATGGGATGACAGATCGCCTCTTCAGTGCAGCACTGCCAGAGGTGCGGCTTCCAGATGGGGCGCTCTCTGCTTACTTGAGGAAGCCAAGTTGGGTGTGAGCATCCTGTAGGAGTGATGTCTCGGCTCAGCATCACGCAGGAGATCTTGGCACGTGCCTCTTTCTCTGGGATACCTGAATCCATGTGCCATGTCTCAATTGCAGCATGTGATACACCCTGAGTCCTAGAAACCTAATGAATCCACGTCTGGTTCCTGGCCCACAGAAACCATGAGATGATAAATGTTTGTTGTTTTAGGCAGCTACATTTAGGGCCATTTATCATACAGAAGCAGATAACTAAAACATTTGCCCTCTATTACCATCCAAAAGCAGCTTTTTGCAAGCCCCTCTAAAGCCGGGGGAACAGTCACGTGCAAAGTGGAGGACACTGTGTCAACAGCAAATTGTTTGGGAACCAATAAGGGGGCTCATGAAGATGCAAGGCTCCCAGGACACCATGGCCAGGATCAATCCTCTTCCCAAAGAATCATAACGCATCCGTTGTATAAATCAGGAGCTGGAGATCCAAACTGTTTTCAAGAGCAAAACAGTCTCGTGAAGGCATCAAGTCGTTGAACGTAAATAAATGGATACCTGTCCAGTTCTAAGGTTCAAGGATAATTTAAGGCAGCACTAAAGTTTTGAGAATGGGACCCTCTTTCCTATCAGAGCAAGAAGAGAATTCTGTTCAACCCACCAAACAAGCAGCGTCACCCTTTCTGCGGTACAGGAGATGGCAGGTGCTCTGAGTCAGGATTCGAGTCCCCAGTGGTTTGCTGCAGGACGTTCGGTCACCCACTGCTCTGCACACTAGTAATAGAAGTTCGTGTCTGGGCACATATGCTAGATCATTACAGTCATGATTAGAATGACAAAGGCAGGGCAAACAAGACAGCACACTGGATGGGAGGGAGGAGAGACATCTCAGGGAAAGAGAGACACAGAAGGTGACGGGAAGGTGATGGGAAAATTGTCAAGATCTCTAATGTTGATGACTAACTCTGTGTTTTCAAAAGAGAAAAGTAAAAACTGCCACCATTACCACCACCACCACCATCATTGTCACTATCATCATCATCATTGAGAGATTATCTTGATTGCATTAGTTGATGTGAGAAGAACTAGCTTAATTGTGGGAGGGACCATTCCCTGGGCAGGGGATCCTGGGCTATCCAAAAACAGAGAAATGAGCTGAACACTAGCATGCATGCTGTCTGCTCCTGCTGTGGATGTCACGTGACCAGCTCCCCCAAGCTCCTCCTGCTGTGACTTCCCTACCATGATGGACTGTGACCTGGAACTGTGAACCAGGTAATAATACATTTCTCTTTTAAGTTGTTTTTGTCATGATGTCTTATCAGAGCGACAGAGAAAGATACCAAGACAAGCATCATCGTCACCATCACTATCATCACCAATCACTGTCATTGCAAATGCCATTTCCACTGTGTACCAGATATTCTAAATAGCTTTTGTGGACTAGTTTATTTATCACTCACAACAACTTTAATGAAATAACTGTCATTACTTTCCTCACTCAAGGATCACTGAAGCATAGAAGCTAAGTAAATCTCCTTGAGTCACAACTCTGCTAACTGACAGTGTACAGACACAAACGCAAGCAGTCCAACCATAGCCAGCACTCCTCCGCCTCTCGGTGAGTCCGCGTGTACCACGCTGTGTGTCTCTGAGCTCCTGGCCACCAGCACATGCTATGCGAAGCCAAGGATGGACAAAGAAACCACAGATCAGAAGCTCTAACTCTGTTACTCAGCCCCCCTGGGCCAAATGAGAATGAGGCCTTATTTAAAATCCTCCAAGGTCAGCTGTGCACACAAGTACAGCCCTTTTCAACTGGCAGCAGAGACCCGCCAGCCCCATTCTAGGTGCCAATAAGCAAGAATCTCCAGAATGCACCCATTTTCAGGCAGTGCTGGGAGACCCACCAGGCACATCCATCCAGAGCAGTGGGCTTGACAAGCTGTGGCAGACCACAGGCCTTGCAGATCATTTCAAAGAAGCCTTACTTTTAAAATTCCATCCCACCTTAAACAACAATCTTTTAGTAACCAGGCAGATCTCTGGCCATTAAACAAAAATTATATGCATATGCAAAGTGTTATTAAGAGACAGCAAACTATTGTTACTAGTGCCAATAAATTAGGTAAAATGCAGAATACTTCCTTTTGGCTTCATATCTGAGTGATAACAAATAAATAAGATAAAGAAATTCTCTTACATAAGCTGTGTCCTTGTTCTAGTGACCCTGGGGAGAGTGAAGATTGTGTCCTCTGTGCTTCCAAAACCTGCATGCATCTTTCTGTCCGTGTTTTTGTGTGAGTATGCATTGGTCTCTATGTCACTCCCTCTCTTGGGTCAGGGGTGTAGAAGTGACTTCAGCTTTAAGACTTAGTCTCAGTTCCAAAGCCAGCCCTCCTTCTCTAATCCCCAAGGCAACCATGGATGATGACATATAAATAAATGAGTTCAGTGCTGTTTCCATATTATTTTATTTACAAACACTGAAACTTGAATTTCATATAATTTCATGTGTCAGGAATTATTGTTCTTTTTAATCTTTTGCTATTAAATTATAAGTTCACATAAGTGGGAGATGCATTAGATTTGTCCACAGATTTGTGCTCTGTGGACCTTGGTTCTAGTGTTCTTTGTCAATTTAATTTTATTTTTGCCACAAAGTGCCATGTTCTAATTATTGCACCCTCACTTCAACCTCAATTCTCATCATAAGAGTCATTACCAAAATTTTTCTTGCCTTTGTAATTGGTCCTCAGTTCATCTTTGTGTTCATTTCCACAGAGTGCTAGCTGTTGTGCCTTAAAATTAGAGACATTCAGTTTAGGCCTATCTGCTATTTTCCCAAGGCCATCAGTCCCAGAAATAATCTGGGGAATGTGTGGATATTTCAGCCTGGTAGGTTCAGTTCTTAGAGGCACTCCACAAATGAAAAGAGGCCATGCTCCCCTCAATGGAAAGGATGTGCTTAGATTTATGAATGGAGAACGAATGCAAGATGTCAGGCGAGGCATGCTTGACAAAGAACTGGAAGAACAGACTAGATATAGATGCTGTGACCAGCTGCAGCTTCACATCCTAGGCCTGAAAGAGCCTGTTCATCATGCAAACATGTTGTCAGTGCCGGGCCACACAGCATCACGCCAGGGACACCAACTGCACATCCATAGTCTTCCAATCCACCAACACTGAGTCTGAAGTCATGGAGGCATCCAGAAAATGGGGCAAAAAATCTAAGCCCAAAGCTACTTTTAATGCAGTGGGTCTTGTACCATTCAAATATGGGGATCAACTTGAAAATTGGGGACTGAGTCTTCAGACATATCTGTGAAGAACTACCAGGTAGGATAAGCGGTGAGCGAATCTGTGGGACGTTATCTAGTTGATGTGGGAAAATCCAGGCCATGGTGGGTAGAAGTGTCCTCGGAGCTGATGGATAAAGATGGAGAGAGATGGAGCAGTATTTTGGCAGACTTTGGCAGACAAGCGTTCTGACGAGTGAGAAAGGATGCTTTCTCAGGCACTTGTGTGGATGTGAGGTATGTGGCAGTGCCCTGGGCTCATGATGTTGGCCTGAAGATCACTGCAACCAGAAATCACAAGCAAGAATAAAATCCCTTTCTGCCTTCAGCTGTTTAGGTTCAGCAACAGGAAGCCAACACAGGACTCAGGTCTCCCGAGTTCAAGCACGGCTGCTTCAGATGCAGATAAGAGCCAAGAACAACAAGCAGACTCATAAGGAACACGTGAGTACTGCCAGAAATACTTAGGGTCAGAGTCAGTAACATCTTACCGGCCAAGTGTGTAGTCAAAACTGTGCATGTCTATGTAGTGACTGAACACCAATCACAACACAGTCCTGTACAGGTCTGTCTGTGTCAGTCACTGAATAAGTGTGCTCATCAGAAAATGGAATTACAGAGACAAAAAGCTGTTAAACTGGAGTCTTGTTATAAGAGCACATTCAAGGGTAGATGTAATAAAAGTAGGAAACCTTTTGTCTTTGGCCAGGGGGTGACATACAGTGTCCAGCAGGATGAAGTGAAGGGCATTGCAAGAGCAGCAAAACTGCAAAAGAAAATCAACAAACCACAATCCAGAACTTCAGAGACTCTATATCAACCACCTAGAACTAGGCCAGACTAATCTCTCCCCATCCTGAAGCTCAGGGACATTTGCGGAAGAGAGGGCAGTAAGATTGTAAGAGCAAATGGATGGGAGGAGCAATGATTTGCAAGATACTCCACACAAGTTAGGGCCAAAGCAATCATAATTGAACTTTGCATGCCCGGCACAATGTCCAACACACTATTGACCTCACAAAGTCTAGCATCTGCTAAAGGCACCAAGATCTTTAGAGGCAAGGGATTGACAGCCACAGTAGTGTTCCTATGCTTAAGGGGAACACGAGAAAGGGTTCAGGGAAATGCCACTGGGTCCTTGTATGTCATCGGAGAGGAGGGCCCAGAGGAGAGTCAGGCATGCACAATAAAGGACTCTCTGGGAATTGGGGGGGAGGCACTGGGGATGGGGAGGGAGGGGTGAGGGGAGGGCGAGCAGGGGGTTTGGGGGGAGGAAGAGGGAGGGAGGGAACTGGTGTACCTATTAAGTTTGTATGAGCGGAAATAAAAATAAAAAATGTATTATAAAAAAAAGAAAATGGAATTCCACCTATAGTCACTTATTTTGTCTGTTTAGACATTACATTAACCATTAAATGATATCTGTCATAAAATGTCATGAGATATTTTTGTTGTTATTAAATGAATTAACGTTGAGTTTGTGCTTTTGCATTCATTTTTGATGTTTTTTATAATATGATTTGTTAACTGATGTTACTTTCTAAAAGGTAAGTAGATTAACAAATCAGAGAAAAAAACCCTTTGTTCAGTTTCCTGATTTATGTTTTAAAGCACATGATCACTCTTCCTTGTGTCATTCTTATGATCCGCTCTCCTTTGAACCTCCAGCTAACATTATCCTCTTGTATAGGAGCTTATAAATTAGACCAACTTTCCGTGGATAGCAGTGCTGACGGTGTTTGAATATCCTTTTAATACCAACGAGCACTGACGTTTTCTTAATGTGGCTTCTCTTGTAATTTTGACAGCTTTATGAATGCTCCAGTAACTTCCAACTAAATCATCCCTGAGTTTCAATTTCCACGTTTGAGTCCTGCAGATAGATCTGTAACCGTATTATGCTAATAAATACCTACATCTCAGGTGGATGGTGGGAAATGATGTAAATGGACATGCAAAGTAATAATACAGGCGCTTAAGCTCAAACCAGCCCTCATTCACTCATTTCCCCTCCAGTGGTCAGAGGCATAGTAGCCAATTAAAGATAAAATTGCTAAATGGGGCTGACATGATTTCATTCTCACTGTTTACTCTAGAAAGGAGAACATTCCCGGTGAGTCAGTAGTCACTCTACAATTCGCTACCATCATCATAAGCACTGGAGGACAGGGCAGGCATGCGTGGGGGCTGTTTCTCAGCTAAGGGAAGAAAACAGAGGCTCTGTAATTATTTTTTGGGGTGCTGACTTTACATTTATGGTCCTGGCTACTTTACAATTTAATATCCCCATAAGAAAAAATAAATAAAAGGAACTCTGACCTTTGTGGAATGCCCTTAAGTGCTAAAATGCATATTATTTACTGGGCTATTAAAAAAAGGAAGACTTACTTTCAAGGTTATATCTGTATTCTACAATATTTCAGTGTTTCAGAGTTTTCACGCTTTCATATGTCCAACTGGATAGTTCAAGATTTCCTGTATTTAAGAGAAGAGAAAGAATTACAAAATATGTTTATGCATCACCAAATGTATCATATGGACACTATCTTTAGAAATTTCTCATTCTAAGTCTTCGTATTTGTTGGGGATTTGTCGATAGGATTAAGAATGCATCATGCCCAGCAAAACGAATGGATAAGCTCTGTCTGGCAAATCACACATGGTTCCCTTTGTTCTAAGTGCAGCTCACTTTCGGTTACTTGGTACAGCCTACTGGATGAGTCTATCAGCAAAGACAGGTTGAACACCCAGGGGCTCTTCCTGACAATGCACCTGACAAGGGTGCTAGTCTCTGGAGTCTAGGAATATATCCTCGCTTGGAAAAAAATTTTCTTTTTCCAGTTAGAATGAAGCCAAAGATCTCAGAGACTGTTTTAGATTTTTACTGGATCCTGTCTACAGTGGAAGGGTCCTTCAAAGAGAGGGAGGTTTCAGATGTGGAGGTACACAGAGAAGAAGACATCCACTCAAATGCAGAGTTGTGCACCTTGGGCCACAGTAGGAGCTGGAAAAGGCCAGAAGGATTATCCCCCAGAGACGTCAGAGGTAACAAACAGTCCTAGAAACACCTTGAATTGGAATTTTACTTAGGAAAGTAAAATTTCCTTAGGAAATTTACTTAGGAAAATAAAATTTGTTTCAAAACCATTGTTTTGTAGTAATTTATTGCATCAGCCCTAGGAAACTGATTCAACAAGGCACCTAGGTCACTTCCTATTTGGAAACAGATATGTCTAGGATTTGCTTATCATAGATTGTTAAAATCCTTTATGTTTAGAGAAGCAGCTTCCCAGTTCCTTCTACCTTCCCTCTACAGTGCCCTGCTAAAAAGAAAGAAAACAAAGTTAGTCTTGTTTGCTTTACACATACTAATGCAGTACATGAGCATCACCTGAGAATTATTTGCCATTTACTAATGAAAATAAAATTGGTTAATTGCCCCCTTCTGCTTGGGTGATCCTTCTTTTCCTCTTGTTTAGCTACTATTATCATAATGTTTCCCATTACTTTGATGAATCTGAAAGAAAAGGTAAACCAGGAAAGACAGGATATGCCCTCTATATCCTGTCACTAACATATTTCAGTGTCCCTAAAAAGGAACCATAATAAAGCAGTGTGATTTCTACATCATAGACATTGCATAATGAAAGTGCCTTCCCAAGGACACATTGATACCAACAATCGAAGTTCAACAGATGTCCTTGCGGCTGGGATGGAGCAATCACTTAATCAAAGACCTCATGGCAACTGGCTAATAAGCCAACATGTTTTCTAGTCCCAAGAAGTAGCTCAGGGACATTGCATAACTGAAAACAGCTGAACCACAACTTCCAAACCACTTAATTAGATTTCCAACGGTTATACCTGAATTCATTAACAAGACAAAACATGGGCTCAAAACAAAGCTCCTCTCAGCCCACACTTCTTCTGAGCATCCCCCCCAACATGCCACAGTTGTCTATACCGCCATTGTTCTTCCTATTTATCTACATATACGTCACTCACTCACTTTACTGTGTCTATCTTTTGAAAGTCCATCTCACCCCTCAACTCCACCCCCCCAACCCCTCCCCCCGTGAGGCTCATGTTCTTCCTCTCAATCTCACACACTTGCTTTGAGTTCTCTTTCTTAGTAACCCCTCAGATCACCCTTAAAAGCTGAGAGGAATTGGGGTTGAAATGATGGAGTAGAACAGAAACAATCCTTTTCATATAATGTCACTACTTGGGACATGCTGTGGACAGCAGAATTAACTACCAGATGAAGCAAAGGCATTGACTGATGCAAGGTCCAAACAAAGAGTAAGTGGACCTGGGCCTCTTTCCCCTTTCCTTCTGTCTGGGATGCTGCTGAATGATACATTCCATCATCTCATGCTCTCACTTACTGTAGAAACCACTGAGAAACACTACAGAAAACATCCTGAGAAACCACTGGTTTCAACCAACAGAAACACTGTTCACTTCACAAATATGGCTTAGGTGCTGACTCTACCCAATGACCCCAGTTCACCTGTCTGGTTATCTGACCTTCCTGGGCTTTCCGTGCCAGGACAACTCTCCCAGGAACTTGAGCCTTGCATATTTTGGTCATAGTTGCACATGACTTTACCTTCCTGTTATAGCAGTTCCCTAATTCTATTGAAGCCACCTGCAGAAGTGCATGACCCCTGGCACTGTGTGAGCCACAGGCCCAGGTGCCTTCTCCATCTCTGCCCAAGGTTCCAGGCAGAGTGTGTCCTGAGTATTTACCACATGAAAGAGTGCCTTAAAGCACGCATCCCATATCTGTTCTCATATAAGCTGTCAGCTTTGATGATTGGAAGAGGAATGGAATTTGTGCAAAAAGGAGATAATAGATGGGTGTAATGGGTGCCTTCGCCCTGTGTCCTCTGTCTGCCCATGCGACAAAGAAACATGGGAAAATAGAATAACTTTCCCAACATCCTGTGTGAACAACAAAGTGAGGATAGCGAAACAGCACAGGGTTGGTGGAAACTGCACCAAACACAAGGAGCATGTGTGGGCTAGAATGAGATGTGAGAGCAAAGGATTTGCCCCGAGGTATGAGTCCAGTATATATTGGAGTACCAGGGTAAGTTTGGTACCTACTGAAGCGTTAGATCATCTTATCAACTCTGACACCATCATGGCAAGGAAACAGCAGTAGTGACTCAAGGATTGTGGCTCCCCAGTACCCCACCACTGAAACCAACATTCCACTTAGAGTGGGTCACAGAGGAGTTGGGAAGTGAGACTTGAGAGAGTGCAGGAGGAAGTCTGCAGGACAAGGGGAGGCAGCAGAGAAGACTTCAAAAAGAAAAAGTGCCTATCGTGGGTGAGTCAGCCGAGTAAGAGCCTCTCCATGGAAGGGAGGAAGAGCTGAGGTGCTGGGACAACTGCGCACGGTCAAGAGGCATGGAGGGTCACATGTGAGGCAAGGACAGCATCTCCCCCCAAAAGATGGGAAGGCCAGAGGAAGATGCAGCCCAAGGACAGAGTAGCTGAGGAGGACCAGGTGGGATCAAGAGATGGAGCCTTCGCCTAAACTGGCTCTGGTTCCAGGTATAGAACTGGCTCTTTCAACTGGTTTGCAGACTTATTACAACATTTATTAAAACACAGGCTTTCAGCCTCCTACTGAAGATTCTGATTCCATAGATCTTGCATAGGGACCAGGATCTATTAACAACGGAGTGTTGTTTAAACAACACCTGGAAGAAGGGAAGGCTAGACCTCTTAAAAGTAGCCACAATCTTCCCAAACTAAGGATGCAAACTAAGGATCAATTAAGGATACAAACACATCAGCCTGTCGGGGGCAACTCACATCTAAACCATGACAGACCCTAATAACTCTCCAACTGGCAATGCAGGAACACCATTGTTAACGTGTTTGTGCTAATCATGTTATCCACATGTCACTCTATTATCCCCATATCTCAGAAGAAGAAACTAGGCGTGCAAAGTTCAAATCACTTGCTTAAGGTAGACTGGCATCATCCCCCCAAATTCCCTTCTCTCTCTTGTCCCTCATTTGGGACAAGTGTGCTGCTGGAGGCTGGACTCCTCAGGCCTCCACACTGCAGGGTTTTGCCCTTTGCTTGCAGTGCCCTCAGGGGTCCCACTGTCTCTACATCAGTTGACATCACGCTCTCACCCACATGGTGTGCAGAGAGGAGGAAGCCAGGCTTGGAATTGGATGATGTGTCCAGTGACCCAGGAAGGAGCTGAGCTGCGGCGCCCTCCCTCGCAGCCTCCCTCGGCTTCTATTTGCCGAGTGAAAGCCGCCCTTCATCAGGAACCGCACTGTCTTTCTTTCTGATGGTTTGAGCTTCCTTATCTCCTGAGGCCAACTGGCTGTAGACCTGACAACAAGCACTCCAGGACTTAAGTAACCAGTATCCAGAGATGCAAAAGCAGACTCTACTCATCTGGCTCAGACCCTCCTCCAAGTATCTCACTGCAGTCTTCATGGTCTCCCCCTTCCACCAGGGTCTGTTTAGGACTTCTTCCCATTCAAAGTTTTGAGATGGGTCTTTGACTTTGACTTCCTTCCTCTTCTCTACCCTGAATGTTCTCTGCTGCCTCACCCTACCTGCCCACAAGCACATTTCAATGTGGAGGTAATTCACCAGGAATTCATGAGGATTCTCAGTTTATCTTTACAGCAGCTGTGGAGTGAGGGAGCAGCTCTGGGCTTGGGAACGAAAGCCAGTATTGGGACCCTGCAAACTGACAAAGTCACTTTCCAGTCCCACAAGGGTGAAATGACAATGACAGTGAGGAGGATGAGTCACCTGGGCTCCACTTGCTTTCCTTGCAAGCACGGAGCGCCGGAGAAACATCAGCTGTCATTTCCCACCATCCAGCAATGCTTTAGAAAGACAGTCTGGCCTCAAAAGATAAAATACCACTGCCTCTGAATGATGTGCACATTGTCTAACCACCTTGCACCTGTGAACAGAAGGTCGCCCATGTCCAAGTTCAACTATGACTCACACCAGAGCATACGGCTCAGTGAACAAGAACAGATGTGTGAGACCCTTCCTCAGAACAGGCCTTTCCTTGAACAACCAGAAAAAGCTAACATGCCTGTCATTCAGAGATAGAGTAAGCGAGACAATAGAGACATTGCTATAAGGGTTTCAACATCCAATAGAAAGAAGAAAATATGTGTGTTTCCATCTCAGTGGATGTGAAATCCAAGCCAGAGTCATGGTGCTACATAGTGACCTCTGACATCAGCAAGGCAGCAACTGGGGAGCCCTGTGCCTGGCATGGATGAGGCCTGGCATGGATTAGTCCAGTCTAGGAGCATCCTTTGTTACTGCCAAGTAAAATTGTCTCATGAAGTTCTCTACAATTGCACATAGGAGTTCAGAATATCAATATTAACAGAATGTCATGTTATGCTTTTCTCTAAAACTTTATTTGTCGGTTTTATTTTCTGCTTCCATGAACATTGATACTAGCACTAGGCCGTGGCTGCATTTAAAGTGCCTCTTTAAAATTCTCATTTGGAATAAACAGCTCATTAATGCTTTGTCGTCTTTGCCTTTGTTCCTTTCTGTCATGGTTGTTGTCTCCTTGCTTGGAGGGAGGAGGAAGAAAAGGAAGAAATTGAAAGCATCACTCCAGCTTTGGAGAAGGTGACATATAACTGGGCAGCGAGAGCGGGACACATGGACAGAGGCTATAAGACACATTCTCATAACAGAGCAGGCCAATCTCCCAGGAAGCTTCACCACCATCTAATGCACTGATTATATTTTATTATATTTAAGTTTTCACAGGGCTGCGAAGATGGCTCAGTGGGTAAAAATATTTGGTGTACAAGTGTGAGACACTGAATTCAAATTCCCAGCCACATATGTCTGTAATTCCAGAATTGTGGGGGATATAATCAGGACCACTGGGTCTTGCTGACTGCCAGTCTAGCTCCAGATTAAATGAAAAATTCTGTCTCAAGTCACAGAGTAACAGAAAAGGACATCTAACATCCCTCTAGCATCTGCACACACAGGGATGCATGTGCCCATCGTCACACACATGCACATACACCACACGTACCTCAAACATAACTCATACACACACTGACTAAGTGAAACCTTGTTTGACTCCAGAATGGATTTTAAAGAGTTATTTTGGATAATTTACTTGAGTAACTGATGAACTACTCCAGTAGTTGCCGTATCTTTGGCGAAATGACTCAAGTACCTTGGATCTTGGGTAGGTTATGGGATTTTCTAACCAAACTAGTGCTGATGACCAGGTCATACCTGACCAGGGCTCCTAGATGACAATTACCCCAGAATTTGAGTGCTTAGGGGGATCCCACCCAATCTTTCATCTGTCAGCTTCTCCCTGAAGGGTTTATAAGAGTTGGGTGTTGTCCCAGTAAGCACATTTCCTGCATACCCTGAAAGTAGTCCCCCTTAGAGGGACCACACCTTCCGGAGGTCAGTGTATGTGCGGGAGTGGGGGGACAGGAACTCTCTACTTTAGGAGGCAAAGTATCATCACAGTACTTCTGAAAGGGAGAAAACCTTTCCTTTGCCTTTGAGCTCAAAGAAACAATAGGAACCCCAAGTACATGGCTAAGCTTTAGTGCCAACAACTAACTAAAACCCTTAGTTTGCAGATAAAAGGTGTCCAGACTGGTAGGTTATGCTAGGATATGTTTTGGAGGCTACAGTAACAGAACGGTACCCTGGGGGCAACCCAAATATTTTCAATCAGCATCAAAGTTAACATACTGGGCCATGTGGCTTCCACTGGGAAGCGGGGCAGAAGTGTGAGGATGAAGCAGTCATGGACCAGGAGAAGAAACGGGAGAAGCATATTTCCTCCCCTGCATGTTCATCTGCACCAGCAGACATACCCATTGGCCAATAGGAAAATAAAGGGTTCTAGAAACCATAACAACACAATGCAAATGAACCAAAAACTGAGCTGGGGTTCTTGACTCCACTGCCTCTGAAAGTCACTGGAGCTTTCTGAGTGTACCATGGAGTCCTTTCCTATTGGGAAGCCTGACCAGGCATAGGGTGAACAGCACTGGATTCTTGGTGACAGCAGAGTACCAAGCACATAGTATGTGAATAAATGAGAGGGTTAAATCTGGACTCAGAAAAACCTAAAAATTTGCTTTGGTATACTTTGGAGAAGTCACTTATGAATCAGGCAGGAAAGCTCCAAGCAACAGATGACAGAAATCAACTGATGCCTGGGTTTTTAGGAGCTGGAACAAGTATCCTGGGGGGAGTCCAGTCTGGCCACTGAAGGAATGGAAAAGGGAAGTGGTAAACTGGCAATGTCACCGGGAGACCCTCATGAGCCCCCAATGCCAGAATCTGTACATTAGAGGCCTCTTAATTGTCAGTGTTCTCCTTCTAAACTAAACTCAGAGAACTGTTTTAGAGACTGAAATCAAACCAAATGTCCATCCTGATAATGGCTGAAGGTAGGATACCATGGCAGAAGATAAGCTCTGTGGTGTAAGAATGTGTGGAAACTCAATGACATTGTAACAGCCGAAGGGTCAAGCTAGGTCTCAAAAGCAGGTATCCATGTACAGGATTCTTCACAGAGGAAGAGGAAAGCAGAGGCCCCTGTGTGGTTTTTAAGGTCACAGATTGAGAGTGAATGACTGACACCCTCCCACACACACACCCAAATTCTTTAATTTAGAAGTTGGATCAGAAGGGTATGACTGATGCAATATGTAACACATTCATTCAATGAATCCAGGCAGCCTGAGGACACAAGTCTGGGCAAGACCTGGATTCTACTCTGCAACCCAGACTTTGCTTGGTTATGGAAAGCTCTTCATAGTTTCCAAGGTTCTCAAGTCTGTTGTAGAAGAGGTTGGCCTCCTTCCAGATCCTGAAGCTTAACCACTCACTCAGCCACTAAGTTCCCACCACAGGGCAGCAATCATCAGGCATATTCTACCCCAAGTTCCTTTCTTTGACTTAATTTCTCAGATCAATAGTATAATAACAGCTATAGTTTGAAAGTCTTAAATTTTCTATCATTCTTGCTGATTGCCAGTCAGTTTTTTCAAGTTTATTTTTAGCTTAATGATTTTGGTAGAAAGGTTTTCTGGGCCATTAGAGATGTGGAACCTAATGATAGATTTAAAGCAAGAAAAAAAAATGTACTTCGTTTTTTCCCTCTGGTTTACTAGTCTTGCTTGGCGGTGCTTGTCAAAAGTGAGTTTCTGGGAATTCATGGAATTTCTCTGTTCTCATATCTGTGATTTCATGAGTGTGTGAGTTAGCAACAAGGCAAGGGAGATTTCTTTGCCTTTGCTCCACTGTTAATTCCTCATTGGCTGAATTAGGAAAAGAGGTCTACTTACCAGGGACCTGTCAAGATTCCTGGAAGTGCACGGCAGTTGGGGGTGTTGGATGAACCAGTGGTGGTGAGGGATGTTAGATAGTGTCTATGTATGCAGGTCCGTGTGACTAAGCTCACACTGTGGAAGCCAGAGGAGAAGTTAAGTGTCCTGCTTTAGCATTAGCTGCCTTGTTTGTCTGAGACAGGGTCTCTCACTGAACCAGGCTAGCCTGGCAGCCAGCACATGCCAGCCGTCATCCTGTCTCCTCCCTACAGTGCAGAGGTCACAGGCACATGATTGTAACCAGGCCTCGCTTTCCACATGAGTGCTAGAAGCAACTCAGGTCCTCATTCTTTTCCAGCGCGCGTTCTCACCCGCTGAGTTGCCTCTCCAGACCCCCTTTCATATTTTCAATACCACCTGGGGGACTTTCACTTTCCCTAGGGCTTCCATTCAATATCTGCCCGCCTAAGGGCATCTTCAGACCTGTCGCCCACGGGAAACCACCTGTAAGGCACCAACTCCAATCAGGGACGGGAAAATCAAGAAACTGCACCTATTGGCTACCTGAAAAATAAAGATTTCTAAGTCTGCTTCATTCTCCTGCTGCACCAAGCTCTGCTTTCTCCCTAACCGCTGCCCCTGCAGCTTCCCGCAGCCCAGCCCTGCGTGCACCCCAACAGCCACCACTCCTGCCAGTGCACGGTGCAGCCCCTCTGTGTGCTTCCCTGAGTCTATCATGGGGGCAGTGGAGGCCGCTGGCCAAGTTCCCTTGACACCGGGAGGAGGGTGCTCCCTGTGCGCTGCAGACTCTTCCCTGGATCCCTGTCTGGCTAATCACCCCTCTCCACCTCACAAGACTATTCCAGATCAACTCATGCAAGCTTCTCTTGTCTAAGTGACCCTGGATCTACTGTAACCATAGCTACGTCATTTAGTTTTCAACTTACAGCCTCAGAAATATTTTTCCTCTTCACCTCTGTCCCACTTTAGGGAGTAACTTTACTAGACCCATAATCATAATCCAGGATGCAGCTGGCCAATAAGGTACTTTGTGCCTATTTCCAAAAGTGGCTCCCTTTAGGCCTGTAGAGTCTTGGCAAAAAGAACAAGTTCTGGATTTCAACCCCTGCATGTCCCAGAAGGGACATTTAGCCTGCATAACCATGCACAGCCACTTGCCCAAGACTTTGAAGTTTGAATGAGGAAAAGACAGTAAAAGTAGTATTATTTTTCCACAATCATGCCGCATTTAAAGTGAGAAGGCTCCCGGGTTCGATTCATTTGCTCTGCAAATGCACGGTAACCATTCTCCCCTTAACCCTAGACTCCCATTTACATTAACCAAGATGTCTGCTGCAACCAAATTCAAGGGGTGCAGCACAAATCAAGGGGTGGAATTTCCAAGATTTTCATTGACACATCACATCAATGGGCCAGCCCCACTAAGGCTGTGAGATGAGTTGAGGAGGGAGATATTTGGACTGCAGGTTAAAAAGAAAAAAAAATAGATAAATGAAATAAGAAAAAAAAGAAACAGGCATTTAGAGCACCCAGATGTTATTTTCTTTTGGAGTTCATTTTAATTTCAATATAAAATAGCTTTCAGATTATTTTCACCCAATCTTAATTTATTTGCTGTTGGTAGAAACCAATTTCTGCACTGTTCTCTTTCATGCTTTTTTCCCCAAGTCACATCTGTCTTTGTTTTGGGATTGGTTTTCCCCCCTTCTTTCACTTTCTCTCTCTTTCTTTATCACCCTCAAGACAGCCACACCAACCCCACAGCATCATTAACGCAGCCGCAGACTCATTCTGCTGGCTCTATACTGCGGACCACAGCTGTTGCCTGCCTGTGGTCGCACCCTGCAGATAGGTCAGCTGAAGTCTTAATTCACAGGCTGCCACATTTAAAGAGATCCCAGGGAGCCATCTTCCAGACTCTCAGAAAGCCAAGGAATATCCATGCTGAGAACAGGGCAAAGTGTGCCTTCTATTGTCCTTAGTGGTCAAGGACCTTAAAGAACAAAGCAGATCACACTACCCATGTGACCGGGAACTCATGGTTTGCAGGCGAGGAAACTCACGTCAAAAACAGCTTGCTCCTCAGGACTAAATTTTTTCACATGGACTTTCTCCAATATTGCACAAAAATCTCTTTTCTTCTTCTTGTTACTCGGGGAAGAGATAACTATTTCACATGGGGGAGGCCAGTGGTTTCCAGCCTAAGGCTTTGCTCCAAGTGAATCTGGATCTGTCTGATCATCCGAGACAGGAAGACAAAGCCCATATTTTGAGCTCACCCCAACCATCTGCTCACTTTGTAATAAGATTGTCCTCTGGGTCTATGCTAAGGAACCACTTGAGAAAAATACTACTTCAATCACTAAAGCCTTTGGGGAGAATTTAGGCTGAATCCTTATTGTAATGAACTTGACCCGGCAGCCCATGAAATGATGGTAGATTTCCAATTGAATCTAAACTTTTCCTGAAAATATAAGGACAATTGAAAAGGAAATAGTCCTTTTTAGACGCCAAATAAGCTCCTGCAGCGAGATGAGCATGTGGCAAAGAAGAGGTCCCCCAGCTAAGGGCTTCTCCCAGTCTAGCCCTCACTACACCCCACCCACGGTCCCATAAAAATGTCAGAGGATGTTCAAACTCCCTGAAAGGGAGTTTGGAGAAAATCACTGGATTTCTTGAGAGTGGGTTCTGTACTTTACCAAGTAGGCCGTTTACTCTCCTTGGACAGAAAAGTTTGCAGAGTCAAAAAAGGTGGGCAGAAGCACTGCCACTTGTGGAAATGAGATTCCTTGCTGTGTGACTTACAGGGACTGTAGTACTAGCGGAGGATGTCAGTAAAGGCCTAATTGGGGAGCCATGAGCAAAATGAACTAATGCGGTTTCCACTTTCAGAAGACTCTGGGCAGGAGCTCCTTGTCCTCTCTTCCAGTGTAGGAACCCCTTCAGCCGGGCTAGGGGGGAAACCCAAGCAGGTCGGAGCAGCCGAGACATTGCTGTGCCCCTGACTTTATACCAGAAGCACCATCTCAGCACTGAGAGCTTCACCATCCATCTGGAAGGAACAAGGCAGAACAGAGAACAGGATGAAGGTGTCGGTTCGCATCTTCTTGAAACGACCTGAAGATAAATGGCTGTGAAGTAAGACACATGACTCGCTATAACCTTCAGATGCAGAAGGCTTTCAAGCTTCATGCCAAAACCAGAGTTAATGAGAGAAAAGAGTGACATGTTTTACTACGATAGCAACACACACACACACACACACACACACACACACACACACACACATTTCAACCAGAAGAAACAAATGCAAGACAGTTTGAGAAAAATGTATTATACATATAATCTGTCACATATACATATGTAAACAACTGTCAGTTGTTTGCTTTTAAGTTGGTTTAACTTTGCCTTGATTTTGCATTTGGATTCTTACTAAGCTCTGTCCTTTGTCAGTATAGTAATAATTTACTTGACTATTTGGCTTTAATATCTTTCATTATATAAATATAATCATGTAGTTATATTTAATAGTTTATATTTTAAAGAGTTGAATATTTAATTGATTAAAAGATAGACAGTCTGGAAAGTTGCCGTCAGCCAGCAAAGCAGATGCGTGACAGTAAAATGCTGATGGTCCAGACAGATGCCCCCATGAGAACACGGGCAAGTGCAGGAACAGATAGCTCATGAGAGATGGGGATAAAAATTTTCAATGAAATATTAAAAAAACTTCAATAATTATAGTAAAATTGATATCAAAAGCAAATTATATATTTAACATTACAAATGTATGCATTATATATTAAGTGTATGTTATACACATACGCACATGGCTTTGGATTAGCAAAGGCACAGATGGCTAACTGCATCCATTTCCAGTAGCAGAAGGACTTGATAAACTCAAAAGTCATTTGGTCTCTTGTACTTCTGCCTCAACCATCCCGACACAAGCTGGGACTCAGCGTTCCTTGGACCCTGACAATAACCTCCTAACTTGTTAATCTGTCTTCCTTCTTTTCTCTGCTTATCAGTTCTCTATACTCAGCCAAAACTATCCTTTCAAGGTATAAAGATGATCTTCAAACCCTGTTTATATCTCTCCTGCCTGTCTCTCCACGACCTGGGAATCCACCATATCTCCAGTCTTTGTCCATATCTCCAGTCTTCCCAGCCAAGTTCTCCCAATTTGCACACAAGCTTTCTAGACTTTCCTGAGCGGTTGTGTATACAGAAACCTGTGGCTGCAAACCTTTGCCTCACTCGTTAGTCTAATTAGTCCTGCCTGCTTAACCATCAAGCCTTACTTAAGATGCTACATGCTTCAGGAATCATCCTTGAACTCCCACCACAGTCAAACCCTCTCTACCAACTCCATATTGTCAGGTATCAGGCTCCATTGTATCCTAAGTCCCTGACACATGGCACTTGGCACATACTATAGTCTTCATTAGGTTGAGGTAATTATGGATCTTTCCAGAGATCAGTTTGATATCATGTGCCAACTTTTTTAAGCTTTTATTATGTTTTATTATACAAATAATACATGTGCATTTTAAAAAAGAAATTAGGAAACAGAAAAGTGAAAAGAAAAATGTAGTACTGGACTAAAGAGATGGCTCAGTGGTTAAGACTCACAAGCAGAAAGACCTAAGTTCAAATCCCAGATCCCACATGAAAACGAAGTGACATGCACTTCTTTCTCTGGAAGGGGGAACCTGGGAAATCCCATAACAAAGCAAGAAGGAGATGGAGTAATCCAGGATGCCTCCGAAAATCATCCTTGGATCTCCACTGGCATATGTAAGTAGCATCCTCTACATACACACACACACACACACACACACACACACACACAGAGAGGCATGCATGCACACACACACACTAATAAAACAATATGAACATTTAAAAAGAAGAATTACTCATAATCTCACTATCCATAGGTAAGTACTAACATTGAAGTGCATTCCTTCTAGCTTTCTTATAATGAATGCATAGATGTATTTGTATGTGACCTTCTTTTTTCACAAATGTCATATCACACTGGACATACTGCTGTATAAAACATGTTTGCATGTTGTGAACATCATTGCTTAATCCCTGGAGGAGTTATACAGATACTACAAGATCATTGTTGAAAAAGTCAGAATTACAGATATGCAAAAAGAAAATATAATTGTTCCAAATCTCACCTCTCAAAGATAAATGCTGCTATCCTTTGGGCAAATATCCTTTTGGACTCTTTAATGTGCACATGTGTAGGTATGCTTTTCTGTTGCTTTGGGGGGATTAGTGTTCATATTTCTTTACAGATTCGATATCTCTGCTTTCTTTTTAATTTATTTTTATTATTTCAGAGTTTCATATGTGAATGTAATGAATTTATACACTTCATCTCTCGTTATCCGATATCATCCCCTCATTTTTCCAGTTCAAACCTTCTTCTTCCCTAACAGAATACCAATATTTTAAATAAGTATATTTATTAGAGAGGGAGAGAGAGAGAGAGAGAGAGAGAGATAGGGAGAGAGAGAGAGTAAAAGGACAACACCAATAAGAAACTATACATGCTATGGTGCATGGCTGAAAGTCGGAGGACAATTTTTGGAAGTTCTCTCCTTCCATCATGAGGGTTTTCCAGGAATAGAACTCAAATCACCAGTTTTGTAAATAGATACCTTGCCTGTCTCTTAAGTAAATATGTTCTTTGTCTGAGATTCTACTTTAACAAATTGATTTTATTGCATTTTACATATATACCATACATATGCACACATTGAATCCAGCTCTGAAATTTTCCATTTTATGCATATTATTTATATAATCACAAGAAGAATAGAAGATATTTTCACTTGGAGTAAAAATGCAAGTTAATGGTGTTTCTGTAGATTAAGTTACATCAAAGAAAGGATATCAAATCTCAATGTTATTAGAACAACGACCCCAAAGTGCTGTGACAAAGGGTAATGTAAAAAGTGGGAGCAGGTACCTCCACCTGTGACAGTATGTTGTGATATGTTTCTTGGGAAGATGCCTCACAAACATCTGTTCACCTCAGGCAAAGATTCCACAATAGACCAGAGTAATGATTGCACCAAAGTCCAATTCAGCAAACCAGTGAATTTATTGGGGTTTCTTACAAGCATATGAGTGAAGGATACTTACAGGAGCAGGGATTTCTCAAAGACAGCTGTCACCACACACTCCACTCAGACTGGGTGACACAGAGGCAACACTGGCATCTTTGTATAACTTTCAGTTAGTTCACGGAAGAGTGTCCCCCAGACAGGGGTGTCCCGTTTGTTTCAGCTTCTTCCTTCTTAGGTCTTCTGAGTCTTCCTCCAGGATGCTTCACTTGCTATACGACGACATTCTTAGGTTAGAGTTGGGCCAAAGTCCACAAGAGCATCATGGAGAGAAAATGTCATGCACCAGATAGGCACTTGAGGAAAAGTGGGTGCTTCAGAAGGAAGAAGCGGGGAGCTGAGAAAGGATTTGCTTAGATGAAGAAGGTGGAAGGGACAGGAAAAGGGGTGCATTACCAATAGAGTCATCACAGAGAGGTGTCGGATGGGAGCATGTGGAACAGACAATGTGGGCACTTGACCACAGTGCAAGGAGAACAGAGAAGCAAGACTCAGGACTGAGATTAGACAGTAAAATGACCCAAACTGCGACATCTGATAGGAAACAGATGGGAGGTGCTGAAGTCAGGGTAATACTTTAGGCTCAGGCTTTTTTTTTTTAATTTTACTTAATTGTTTTGCCTTTTTTAATGAAAAATATACAATTACATTTAATACTGGAGGAAATATATTCACATGTATCTCAAAGCAAGGTGTATTTAATTGTTAGAGTTTATATAAATGATAAGAGAAATTTCTAAACATGCAGTTGATGTATAAAAGATTCACACATTTTATGTTTTGGTAGATGTTCCGAAGTTACCCTTTTTAGAAGGCTTTTCAGTTTACATGCCAATGTGCATTTTCCTACACTGTTGTCAAAACTAGGTAGTGACAAATACACTTATAAAATCTTGAACTATTAGGTGAAAAAAACAGTTTTGATTTACATGTTTGCGTTGTGTGGAAGCCAAGCATCTTTTCAAATATCTAAATGCCACCTATACTTCATTTTATAAGTTATTGGCAAAGATCATTGTCAGTTCTTCCACCGGAGTATTTTCTTTTTCTGTTGGTTTCTGGAAATTAATTACAATTAGCAAATTAATTTAATTATTTTAACAAATTAAGCCTGACACATTTGTGACAAATATTTTTACCTGTTTACGGTTTGTTTCTTTACTTCTCATGCTTCTTACCATGAAGAAATGTTGGGATTTTATGGCTCAACATATTAATCTTTCCTTTTATGCTCCTGAATTTTATCATGCTTAGAAAGGCCTTCTCTAAGACTATTAAATATTTTTCCATTTTTTCTAAGCCCTTGATAGTTTAACTTTCATGTTGATGGTCCATCTGGCCCTCGTTCTGGTAGACAGTTAGGAGAAATACAACTTTATTATTTTCCAGATGGCTACTCAATTGTCCTAAGGTTATTTATTGAATTGTAAAGTTATCCTCCACTGACAGACATTCAACCTTCATCTAACACCAAATCTCATGGGTGCTCAGGTCACCCCTGAGCCTGGTATCCCGTGGCTCTGCCTATCTGCTCCTGCACCAGCATTAATTTAGGTTAGCGACCACCGCTGTGTAGCCCTACTAACATCTGCTAGGGTTACTGCTGCCTTTTCGTTCTTCCTCCTTTCCTGCATGTCCCTAGATACTTTAACACAATGCTTCTCCACTAAAGCTCTCGTATCAGCGTGTCTGGTTACAGGGAAATAGTTCGGGATTCTACTGGTGTTTCTGAGAGAGGGATTTAGGGAGAAATGGCAACTTTACAGTAACTTTTGCATTCCTCACTGGCATTTAGAAGCATTTCTCACACTGATCTCATGGGCAATCACAATTGAAAAGAGAGAAGCAATACAGAGGTGAAGCTGGGCATGGAGTGGCTCATGCCTGTGATCTTCACTAATCAGGAGACTGAGATGAGAATTACAAGGTGAGAGATTTGCCTGGAATACACATTGGGCCAGGGCAAGAGTAGGCAATTAAGTAACAGTGATAATTCTTTTTCAATTTTAAAAGAGGGGTGACTGGTATACCAGTTATGCTTCTCTGTTGCTGTGAGACACCAATGAGTTCAAACAACTTAGGGGGGAAGGTATATTTGTTCAGCTTATAGTTCCCGATGGGAGATACAGTCTTTTACAACAGGAAAAACATGGAGAGCTGACAGAAACTGGCCTAAGTCACTGCAGACATCATGGGGATTGAGAGCTGCTGCTGCAAGCTCAAGACTCACTAGCAAAAGCAGGGCAGGACTAAGCAACCTCAAGACCCACTCCCTGTGACTGCCTTAGCAAGGCTCCACCCCCTAAAGGTGCCATAACCTTCCCAAAAATACGTGAACCTGTGGGACAACTGACACTTCAGAACATATCACTAGGAATGCACTCAATGTAAGGCGTGTGCGTGTATATGTGTGTGCATCCACACATGTGTGTTTATGTAAGAGAGAGAGATAGAAAGACAAAGGGGCGGGGAAAGAAGGGAGAGAACAAGAAAACTGGGGTGGTATGTCAGCAAGAATATTTCCCAGGCAGGATGGAACAAGCTACTGAGCTATGTCAAGAGGGCAGAATATTTTGCTTCCTAGAAATTAGAGATGATGGATAAAAAGGGAATCCAAATCTTCCTACAACTTTGAGTTTTACTGGATGGGAAGCTCAGAGCAAGTGGCATTTCAAAAAAGTGGAAGGAAACAGACAAGCAGACTATGTACTGCAGCAACATGCATCTATTTCAGGGTTTCAACCAGATAAAAACGTCCACTGGTTGGGTGGAAATGAATGCCTGACACATAGGCATAGACTTAGGAGGAAAACTCACCAAGTAGAGTCACAACGCTTCTAAGAAGGTATAAAATTGTACTAGGAGCCAAGGTAAAGGCAGGCCTTAGAGGAACTCTTGTGTTCTTGTAGGAATAAAGAGCCAGTATAGTAAAGATGTCCACATATGAACAATAAGAGTAAGAAAGAGCTAGGCCACTAAAGCCCGGAAGGAGAGAAGACAAAAGGAGAAGGAAAGCATTGCTGTTTTATCATTCGTGACATGCTCTGATAATCTCACTAGAGATTAGTCATGGGGGGGTCAAATCTGGACACTAGTACTTGGGACTTACAAGACTAGTATTTAGGACTTACATGGCTAGAGGCAACTTAACCTCTCTGGGTCTCACTCTCTTCATTTAGAAAATGGAGACAATCACAATCCCTTTCTTACGAAGCTGCTGTTGTCATGATTAGGAGAGATAGCTGCGCAAAGACAGCAACCCTCAGGAATCCCAGCTCCATCCCAGGCACATAGGACCACTGAGCACAGATTTACCGATTGTACCATGCTGGATTCGTCTCGTGCTGAAGAAGTGCATGCCAACAGCAAACAGAAATTAGGAGCTGAGTCTTCAACATTTGCGAATTGCAGAGTGGAGCCACGGTTTCTTCAGATACTGGATACTCCAGCAGTCTAAGAGATAATGTGCTCACTCTCTTCCCTAGATTCCGTTCATGCTGTCCTTAGCCCACTCTTCCATATATTCTTCCAAAGACTCTTTCTGTAGAAATAAATGAATATTGCGTTGGCTAAAAGGCAGATACATAGACTCTGTTCTACATCTGGCTTTTGCTAGCAAATGTCTTGGAACTCTTTCCTTCTCCGTGTCGGGAGACCATCTTTGTTCGGCTATACAGCTGCACCTCACTCTCTGGATACAGAGTAACTTTGTTCTCTGCTGAGAACACTTGGGTTGCTTCCAGCCCTGTGCACCGACATTTAACATAGCTGTTCTAGCTATAGTATAAATTCCCCCAAGATAAAGTCACTGAAGGACAAAATCTTAATCAGACCTAAAAAGAGAATCAACTCCTACAACTACATAAACTAAACTTATATTTCTTTGTGAGGTGTCCAGGTTAGCACAAGAACAGATAGCTGAAAGTTCCCACAAGAAAGATGTTTCTTTCATCCTCTCTTAAAAAATAACTAAAAAAAAGAAAAAAGATACCCAAGATGAATGTGAATTTTATTTCCCACTTAATATTCTGTCCAGGTGCTATGGGAATTGTGGAGTCTGACATATTCTGTTGCAATCTCTATTCACAATGTTGTTCAAAGTCTTTCAAATAACATTAGGGAAGGGTCTGGATTTTGTAGGAGCTCAGAAATCTGAGTTGGAATTGGTTAGTATGTCGACTACAGAGCCACTTCCTGACCATACAACCTCATCAATCATACATTCCTAAGTAGGATATTTTAGAGGTTGGCAGGCATATGAGTTTAAATTCACAAGGTTCTTTTTTTTCCCCTGTCTGTTTCCTGAGCTCCAAGCCCACCCTTCAAAACAAGGAGGCTCTTCTTCCAGACGGCCCTAGCATGAAGCCAGCCCAGCTGTAGATGGCCTGGCACTGGAGACTTGGCACCTCCGTGCATGGAAGAGAAGAGCCAGAAGAGAAAAGGGGCCAGAAGGTAGCCTTTTCTCCGTGTCCACGATATCCATCACTTCCTTCTAGAAGGTTCTGACAATGAAAGAGTGGCGTTCTTCCAGTGGAGTTTCCCCCCCCCAGGTCACGTCCTCATAAATCAGAATGTGCTGCTCTCCCACAAATCCACTTCAAGGACAAGCCCACAGGTGGGGTGAACAGGAGGTTAGCCCAGGGCTCCCAAAGAAGATAGTAAGAACTCCAACTCAGATGGCTTTTGTGGGGAAATGAAAGTGTTGAACAGACAGAGATATACAAATATGGAATCCCTGTGCTTTGTAGCACTTCCTATCAAATAGATAAACCACTGTACAAAGAACTGGACAAGAGGCAAAGAAGCAGCAGAAGGGAGATGGGCTAACCCAACTGGCGGTGACTCACAGGCTTTCTGGAGGTGGAGCCACCTGGTGAAGACGGGGAGACAGCTTGAGTTAAAGCAGAGGCTCCAGGAACTCCAGCAAACTGAGGGAGCCTGGAGGAGTCTTGTCAGAAATCAAAGTGCAGCTGCTCTTTTTGGCTGTTTAAATCATTATATATTAGCTGCAAATTTGGTTTGTTGGCCAACACTCAAAAGTGACATATGGCCAATAAAAGATTCGGAGTTTTCCATCTGCTCTTCAAGTTTACCCAGGTTTACACACACATAGGCAGGGCGGCCACCCTTCAGAATCCTTTCCCAAACTGTATGCGCTTGGGCACTATTCTAAATCAGCAATATGCCACCCATGCAGCAGAGTGTGTGTGACTGGTTGATACGCACATTGTCTGATATCCAAACATTTGTCTCTCAGATATAACTGCTTTCCAGGAGCCACAGAATAAAGAGCCTGAGTGGCCACAGCCTCTAGACATTCTTGGGCTGGTGTGACACAGATTCTGATGCAGGTCTCCTGACACTAGAAGCTCAACAAAATCCTCATAGAGGCAGCTACACTCTGGGCAATCATGAAAAAACAAGGCAAATGGAAAGGAAGTGGCAAGCATCCTCAGATTCGGAAAGTGGCATAAAAATGGAACTAGAAGAGACCTAAGAGAAGCCTTCAGGAGCAGGCGGTCTGATTCCTGGCTCAGCTCATTCATTCCTTAAATTGAGAATTGCCTGCAGCCGGGCTGAGCGGTCCAATCTGCACTGTTCTCATGCATCGGTCAGCTTGCTGGCTCCTTGTAAGTGCCATTCCTCTGTCCTCTGGCGCATGCACTTAAAGAAACCTTGCTGGTTTACTGTCCTTTATAGCCACATTGCAAGAAAACGAATTTTTCCTGCCAAAATTTGGAAAGTCAGAACCATTCTAATCCTTTTCTAATTGCTGTATTTGTGTGAGTGTGTGTGTGTGTGTGTGTGTGTGTGTGTGTGTGTGTGTGTGTGTGTTCAGGTGTGGGTGTGTACGTGCGTGTAGATGTCTGTACACAAAGAGAGCACTGCATGTACCTGTGGAGATCCACAGGTGACTTCAGGAATCATTTTGGGTTGCTCTTCCTCCTTTTTGCTTTGCTGTGGGCTTTCTCAGGCCCCTGACCATCATCGTTTCCTCCCTGCAGTTTTGCATGGGATCTCAGGTCCTTCTGCTTCCGAGGCAGAGGCTTAACCCTGAGCCAGCTCTCCAGCCTCCGTTTTCTTCTTCTTTTTTTTTAATGGAAATATAGAACGTGACAGCATGACAGGCATAGTGATTTCTCTGTTCAAGGAGAAGCCCAGAAACCAAGGCCACAGACGGGCCCACTGTGCCCAGATGATGCATCAGGGATGGGGGCAACACAGTGTGGCATTTGCTGGCTTCCTCTGAGATTCTGTCCGCTGCCTGCTCTGCACCTGTCAGAATGGATTGCCAGAGACAGAGAGAGACTGGGGACCAGACTCGAAGTAAGCCTGTTACTGACTCCTGCTTCAGCTGAGCTGGCAAAGAGATGGTGAAAAGGCAGGAAGAAGACAGATGGGGGAGGAGAAGAGGCTTGTTGAGATACTGCATAGGAACTGGCATTAAAAAAAATAGAGACTCCCCCCAAGGCCGTGAGGAGCTCCCAGGAATCGCAGTAATGGATCATCTGTTTGGAAAGGGCTTCGGCTCCCACGGGCGGAGGGATCTGCAGGACACGAGGACAGGAGACAAGTCGGTTTTATTCAGGCTTGGCGGAGATTCACCAAGTCTTCCTCCAACGTGCCGATGTGGCAGAATCTCTGTCCTCAATGGAGTCAGCCCCTCTGGAGACCATCATTCTTTTAACCTATGTGCATTTGGGGGAAATTTTAATTTCTCTGCCTCTGACTCATTTACACTTAACTCACCCAAGAGTTGTTCTGTTCTGTGTTATTTGATGGCCGGTGAGTTAGTTTAATTTAGAAACAGCCTCTGGGCTTAGAAAAAGATCCAAACCAAAACCCAGTACTCAGACCCAGATTCTGCTAGCGCACAGCAGGAGATGAATTTTCTGGGGGCTCCAGCTCCTCGGCCCTCACCTTATCCCTCCATCCCAGGCACATACGCTGACATTCACGCTCCCCTAAGCAACTAGCTCAGGGCAGAGGCCAGCAGAACAGGATGCTGGTTGGCTGTGTTGGCCATGCAGACTGACGCACAGCCCTGGCTAAGGCACACCAAGGTAGTCACCAGTGTGAGAATTCTGCCTCTAAGGGGCAGTGAGCCATAGATTCAAGTATTGCCTTTGCCTCTTTCTTGCGAAGTGACTTAAGTCATTTTGTTTTGAGACCAGGAGTCAGTATCCATGAAGCCCAGGCTGGTCTCCACCTTGTATGTAAGGGAAGATGACCTTGAACTCCTGATTCGCCTGCCTCTGCCTTCCAAGTGCTGGTATTATAAATATATACAGCCTGGCTAGCTACTAAGAAGTTTAAATTACAAGTGTGTGTGTGTGTGTGTGTGTGTGTGTGTGTGTGTGTGTGTGTGTGTGTGAAAGAGAGAGAGAGAGAGAGAGAGAGAGAGAGAGAGGGCAATCCCTGGGACAGAGACAAGAGACCAGCAAGTTGAAAGAAGAGCCAGAGAAAGCCAATAAAGGAAGTGTCCATGGGCAAGGATGTTGCATGGGCCTGTTGTTGCAATGGAAGCTTCAGAAGCTTCCACCCAAAGTTTCAGAAGATCTCACAGCACCTGCTTTGTAACTGGTTCATCTGAGGAATAGCAATTCTCAGCCACACTGCAGGGGCCGCCTTGGAGAATGCCCAAGAAAGGACTGCTGCGGACACACACGTCCGCTGTGCCGACCCTTCTCGGGCTCTGCCTGTAGAGTAAGACCCAAGGGCATGGAAGAAGCTGTGGTAGAAACCTTCAGGGGCTGGTGGGAATGGCACGAACTAGCAGATAGATTTCTCCCCCTTTCTCTATGCAGGGCGAACTGTCCTGAGAGCCTCGTTTTACATTTTCTTGGCTATCAAGTGAGGTACCTCATCAGAGGAGACTCATTCTACATGTTACCTCACTTCTCCTCCTGCCTGCCTAACTCCCTCAGCTCTCTTCCCAGCTCTTCCTGGGACTAAGAGGCATCAATAAGCATGCGCTGAAACCCTTTCTTTCTCGAGAACCCAGGCAACATGTCAGAGTTAACGCCTTCTCAACTGCAAATCTCCGTCACTGTACACCTACACAGAGACGTGCCTACTTAGGGAAATGAGCGGCATAAGTGGGGTATTAAGTCACTGAGGCACGTGTTGAGTGTATAAGAAACAAAGACCATCAGAAAACATGAAATCACAGTATTTGAGTAATCCCTCCAGAGTGAAATACAGTCCCCAGAGAGAATGAATGTTCCACCATTGCAAGACTCCTGGTCCCCCAAGTTAGAGATTAGAATTCATGGAGGAGTTGAGGATTGGCCTGCAGTGGCTTGCTGGAGTGCAGCTAGAGAAAGCATCTCTGTGCATTTGGTTTTTACCCACAGCCCCATTCCACCAATTTCCCTAAGTAGTAGAACACACAGATGGCATGATAGATCGTGGTCCTTTTCAAAAATACAATAAAAAAGCAATACAATACCAAAAAAAAAAAGAAAAAGCAAAACAAAAGTACAATCACGACAAACTTCAGCTTTTGCTGTCTTAAACCTGCTTTGGAGGAGATCTTAGTGCTTTCTCTGACGCGAAATCCATGCTCAGGTCACAGAACTGCGCTGTGCCGCGGCAACCGGTGCCATCCCAGCTGACCCCTCATATCTTCTGGCCCATCGCAGACAGCACTGCTCCAGCTGGGGCTTCCCTGCCGCTTTCCCGGGAAGCATGCACTGCAAAATGCATAATGCATGGCTTGCTTCTGAGAGGAGGTTGCTTGTCACTCTCGCGCTTGCCAAAGGGCCATTGAATATTCAGCAAAGTCCGTGCCGTGGCTCACCATGCGCCGCAGAGTCAGTAATGACCCATGTGATGTGATTTCAAAGTGATCCTTCTGTGCCAAGTTCATCCACAGGAAGAACCTAAGATCTACAGAAGACAAAATCATCCCTTGCAGAGTAGAGCGCCTGCACACACCCTGCGCCCTGGGAGCTATCCCAGGTTAGGCACAGGTGGGCAGCACACAAAGGTGTTAGCCCCTGTGCTCCACAGGGCCTCATCTGTAGTTCCTGCCCTCAGCCCTGTCAACAGCCAGTCAGCAGTAAGCCAATAAATGTGCAAATGGTCATGACTGCTAACCAGTGTGTCTGCATGTTGCCAGTAAATTCACCACCAATTTAGCTTATGATTGTCCAGTTGCTTTTCTTAGTCCAGCTTGACAGAAGAGCTTGTATCAACACCGGGAGCCACACTGTATCTACTGCTGAGAGGGGACAAACCTTACTTGCCAGACAACAAATCAGTCCAAAGTGTGCAGAAGAAAGCCAACTCACTGAACCAACTAGAAAGAAACACGGCAGTGGACTCACATTTGTGGAACTCACTAGCCTTATCAGTCCCTCTCATCTTACCCACGTGAGCAGGGAATAGTCCCACTCACCATAAGCCAGGTCTGCCCATCAATTTAGACAGTTTCCTGCAAGTTTGCTTAGGGCTTGCCTTAACTATCGATTCTTCACAGTTGTGCCCCAAGCTCAGTCTGCAGCTGTCACGTTAACGCAGCATAGCTATCACAATTGTGTGCGGTGAGCTCCAAGAACTGAGCTCCTTCCCTTGTTCTTCCAAGCCCCACAGAGAAGCTTGTGTCCAGCCCTGTGAACAATCCAGACCAAACAATAGCATCTCAGACTTAATCCTGATTGGGACAGCAGCCATGCCTCTGCTGTTTGTGTGTGTCTTACCTTCCTAGGTGTTACTACAGCAAGCTGTCTGAAACCTGGTGGGCTTAAAACAACAGAAAAGCATTTGTTCACAGTTCAGATATTCAACATTAAGATACTAAAAGTGAATTTCCCAGAAGTTCACAAGGGAGATACCATCTCCACCTCTCTGAAGATGCCCATCCTCCGTGGCACCCATGGGTCAAGTCATGGGCATATTACTCCAGTGTGTGCCAGCCTTCCTGCTTCCTTCATCTTTGTCGTCTGAGTCTCTGTGATGGTTACTTCTGTATGTCAATTTGACTGGGCCGTGCTCCCCAGATATTTGGTAGAATTTTATTCTAGTGTTCTCACGAGGGTGTTTTGGAATAAGATTAGCATATATTACAGTTGGCTCTGAGTAAACCAGTTAATTGCCCTTTATAATGTAGATGTCCGTGTGTATCCAGTGGAAGGCTTGCCAAGAGCAGAAGACCGGCTCCCCCAGCAAGCAGGGACTGTACAGCAGAAAACCTTCCAAGCTAAGCTGCAGCACCAGCTCTTTCCCCGGCTCTGCAGATCGTGGCCCAGTCTGCAGATTCTAGGCTTTCAAGTCTCCATAGCTGCAGGAACCAACATCTCAAAGTCTCTCTGTGCTTACACAATTCCTGTTAGTTCTGTTTCTCTGAAGATCTTACCAAAAATCATCTCTAATCTCGTCTTCCTAGAGCATGACAGTTGTCAGATGCAGGACCCTCCCAAGTCCAGTAGGACCTGTTCCTAAGTAATCATATCTGCAAAGACCCTACAGAGCCCACTCACCACTACCATCCTTGATTTTTCTTCTCTTTTCTAAAGCTTCAGTTACCACAGGAAAGCTCGGTCTAAAAACAGCAGGAGAAAATGCCACTAGTATTTTGAAATTCTTTTCCATTCATGTGTATATGGACGGGGGCATATGTGTATACATGTTTTCATGGGCATGGCTATACATGTACATGTAGGTGGTGAACATACGTGTGCACATATGCCCAAAGTTGATTTTGGGGAACACCTTTTTTTATTATTTTTCCCCATTCATACAAGCTCAGTAGGTACTCTGGTCTTCTCCTTCCTTCCCCCTCCCATTCCCCCTGAACTTTCCCCCCTCCCTCTCATCCCCTGGAGCATCCCCTTGTGTGAATGCTAAACTGCCCTCTGAGTCCTCCACTCTAGTGAGGTGTAAGGATGCACTTGCATAACCCAGAGCCCATTCCTGGGCTCCCCACCAGCATGGGAACACCACCATGACTGTTAATCCCCTGTCTCTAAGGACCCCACTGCCTGTGATCTATGCTAGACATGTCAGTCATCCTGCAGGTCATGCAAAGTCCGACTCTGGCTACTGCAGCCTTAACTTGTGTGGAGTATCTTGCATATCATTGGTCTTCCCATCTTTAGGCTCTTACAATCTTGCCGCTCCCTCTTCTGCAAGGTTCCCTGAGCTTTAGGATGGGGAGAGATTTGGCTTGTCTGGTTCCAGATGATTAATGTAGGGTCTTTGGTGTTCTGAATTATCGTTTGCTATTGTTTTCAGTCTTGCTGTTCCTGTACCGCCCTTGGTTGCATCCAGATTAGTGTTGGAAGTCACCTCCTAATCAAAGACAAAATGCTATTTAAAGGAAGATCTTACTATAAGAAGAGATTCAAAGGTAGATGGAATAGGAGTAGGAGAACGCGGGGGGGGGGGAGGTCAGTGTCCCATTTGCAGGATTGTTCCCATCTATCTGCCCATCCCCATAGTCTCTCTGATTGGTGAGATCAAATCTCCTCAGTCACAAGTGACCAGGAAAGGAAGTGAGAGTGAGCTTCACCAGATGTCTCCATACTTACATGCAGTACTTGATGGTGACCTATTTTCTCTACTGAAGAATGATCTTGGGGAACATCATTGATCATTTTTCTATATTATTATTTTTGAGGCTTTTAACCCATAGCTAGTCTATAGATCTTGTCTGCTTAGCTAGCGTGTTCTTGGGAATCCCAGGTTCCTCCTTTTGGGGCTAGAATTATAGACAAGCTACCACACATACCTGGCATTTTACTTGGGATTTGGAATCAAAATTCTGGTCTTTTTGTTGGCACAGCAAGCACTTTAGTCACCGATCCATCTCCTTCAACCCAGCCTTTCGAACAACTTCTAGCATAATGCTATGATTACTTTGATCATTTGAATATTGCTGTTAATCTTTTACAGTGCCTCATTTCAGTATTAAGTTTCACCATGGGTATGTATATATAGCAGACAATATTGCATTTATTGTCTCTTGGAAAGCATTTCTGTGGATAAGGAAAACCTGATGTGTTTCCAAATAAGGTCTTACTTTGAGCTTCTGGTGGATACAAATCTGAAAAGTGGAGTGCCATCCAATTCACATATTCTTTCTTTCAAGATTTAGCTCAATAAGCTTATAGACAAGATCTGGATTCATCCCTGTTCTGTCTCCCTTTGTATTCACTAAGGAGTAGTGGCTACTACTCCAACTTCTAACCCTCAGCCCAAGCATCTCCTCCTTCTGCTCTTTCAGACTGAATGAGTAGATCTGATAGCACTGTGACGTCTGGCATCAGAGCATTCCTGATGTGTTCTGGACAACTGCACTTATTCAAAAGTTTGTTAACTCAAAAACCTTTGCTGGATCCCAGCATTAACTTCCTGAGGGAGAAACCATGGCCTCTGGAAGAGGATGGCCTGAGTGCAAATTCTGTTCTCCCCTTATTTTAGCTGTATGATTTGTCTTGTTTTACTTCTCCTTCCCCTAAAGGATGATTGTGAATATTAGACAGGAAAAAAAGGGTCTTAGAACAATGCCTGACAAAGCAATAATTAACTGTGTCTACAGGTTACCAAGAAAATAAGGAGGTGTGTACTCACCCGTGTTTCTGTGCTGTGTTTCTCTTGGTGTGCCCGTCTCTTGCTGGGTTCACATCCTAGCAGTCCCGCACAGCCTCATGGCTGCCCCCAGAGAACAGTCTAGCCTGCTGTTTGGTGATGGAGGGTCTCTGCTACAGAGCCCTCACACTGCCCCTCCGACTCTTCGCCCTTAACACCGGCAGCAGGAGCGGCCACCAGTGTGTGGGGCAGGACCAGGCCAGACTCCAGGACTTGTTCACTCTCTTGGCTTTGCCTGGAAGCCCTTTCCTTCAGTTATTCACATATTCTTTCTTTCAAGACTTAGCTCGATTATTATCACCATTCTAATAGACGATCTTAATTCTTTTCCATTTTATTTATGCCTAATAGTTTTATTCTAGCCTATCTTATGATTGTTCGTTTTTTCCCTAACATGGAATATTCTGAGGGCAGAACATGCGCTTTCTTTTCCCACCCCCGGCTTGCTGACTTAATAGATTAAGATGCTTGGGGAAGGTTGAATGGGCTGCACCAGCTGGTTGCTGGCTGCACTTTGATGTCTGTCTTTTGGCTTCTGCCTCCTCCCCCACCCCTTCCCCCCCTTTATGTAGAATTCTTGAAATTCACTTGTCTAAAAAAAAGTTATTCTCATCACACTTTCATCCACCTGGATATTCTGAAAGGGAACCAACGCCTGTTGTCACCTCCCTCTGTGTCTTGCTGGGGGACATGAGAGTCCACAGCAGGGGTCACAGTAGCTGACCAGAAGGGACAGGAGAACTGCGCAGCCAGCTCTGATCGTGAGAATCTCTCCTTGGCTCATAATGTGTCTGCACAGGCCTGTTTTCAGTTCTTTTTCGATGTGGCGATTTACCTGAAAATGACAACTGTGACCAACATAATAGCAGAGTCGAGCCAAGTTCTTGCTTCAAGGATCCGCAATAAGCAAAGCATTCAAGAAATAACAGGCAGCTTTCCAGTGCCTGACTTCTGACCTCTAACAGATGATATCAAGCCAGGCTGTTGAAGCCAAATGTATTTACGTTCAACTCATCATATCGAAAAACAGACTTCATTCAAATTCTTCATGTGAGAGATAATGAGACCTGTTCTGCTGCGTTCCTGGAGTTCTAATGCAGTGGCATCTAGGGCTCCCTGGCAGTGAATACACGGAATCAGACCACCCTGACTTCTCTCTCCAGACTACTCTCCATATTGCATCCAAAACACCATTCTGAGCTCTGCCCTCTGCCCTATGCTGATTCTGAGAGCGTGGCACTCCTGTTTCAGATAAGACCCACGTTTCCTCCTGAGCAATGGCTCACTCACACTCCACCCGTAGCTATTGCCCATCACACAAGAACACAGGAACTGACCAACCTGCAGGCGTTCGTTGGTGCTCTCGCCTGCCTGTGCCACTGCCTTCTGAGGTGCGACCTCACACTGCTATTTTCGCTGCATCACATTTCAGTGAATCAGAACTAGGGGCAGTTGTTACTGTGTAATTGTGGGGAGATGAGTGGGAGGAACCACAGTGGGCTAGGTGTTCTGAAGCCTTGTGGTAGAGAATAAGCTGGGAGGCATCCTGCTGCAGCCTCCCACCTTCCCCTTGCTCGTGATGCTCCTCAGGGACACAGGGGCGGCAGAACACATAATGATTCTCACAATTGAAGCTGAGTCGTGAAGTCCCGTTATATAACTTTAGATAGCCAAGTGCTCTGATCAGATCGCAAGCTCATCAGTGGGCTTTGTATTACACATGAAACAGGCAATTTGAGCTTCAAAAAGTGTTTCTTAAAAATTAGTGTTTCAGACAGTATATGCACTGGAATTTGACATGTGTAAGGTGATGGCAAGAAGGTTAGGAGCTCAGGGCCAAACTCAGCTATAAGCTCCTATCTCAAAAATAAACAGAAATCAAAGAACTGATCAGCACAATGTGCAACCCAGATTCCTTCCTACCTCCCTGCCATCCCTGCCCAAGACTGAGCATAATGACATCACATCTTTAAATAGATGAAAATAGGAATGCTTTAAGGAAAGAACTGGGAATCAGTGAATGCATTGTTGAGTTCCTTTCCCTTGGACTCACGGATATTATGCTAGGGTTCTTTTTGATGATAGGAGTAACTGGTTCTCCTAAGTAAGCAGATATATTTTTGTGAATCTCAGAAGTATGTTTTTTCTCTTCTCACTTGTTGCAGTTTGCTATTGGGTCCAGATTTAGCTGACAGAGAGAGTGTACTCATGCCATGATATGCAAGTGGAGGTCAGAGACAACTTTTAGAAATAGGTTCTCAGGGCTCCATTGCCCCTCATGGGACTCCATGTCTGGAGTCCGTGAGTCCTTTTCCAGCCCTTCGCCCCTCCTGGATTCCATGCCTGGCTGGTCTATCAACATTTTACCGTGGAAGTGGGAAGATGTCAAGAAGCTCGGCATCTTCCCGAGACACTCCTGAGGGCTAATGCCAGGTTCAGGGAAGGGAGCTGCTTTCCTGTGGTGGATCCAATGGCTGTCCGGCATGTGCCATCAACAGCAACCAGCTAAAACTTAGTGGGTCACACAGGCAAAATGACAAGAAAAAAGGCAGGAGATTGGAGGGCGAGAAGAAGGTTTGTAGTGGGAAAAAGAAGGGGATTGAGACTGGGTAATAAGGGCTGAAAATGATATAAATTCATATATGAAACTCTAATAGAATAAAATTAATTTTTTAAAAAAGAAATTGATTCTCTCCTTTCACTGCGTTGGCTTCCGGGGATCAAACTCAAGTCACCAAGAGGTGGCACATGTGCGGCCTGTCATCTGTTAGAAAAATGTTGCCCCTCCTTTGAGATAATTAATTTCCCTGACTTTCTCATGTATGTAATTTCTTCTTGTGGTTCTTTCTGTTCTAGATTATTTTTCAAGTTTAATGCTGAAGTATGTTTCATGAAGGTCCTGGGTACTTGGTCTCTTGACCCTCACTTTAGCCGGTATGAGCTTCTATATTGTTTAAAAACAGCTTTATTTTATAAGCTAAGATAATGAAGATTCAGAGAATAACCACTCATAGACTCATGTATTTCTAAGATTTATTCAATACTTTTTTGAGTTGAACCGAGAATTTTTACAGCACAGGATGTTAAACATGTCGTCTGTGTTGTGCTTCATTGCCTGCAGGAGAAAGCAGCGTTTCTGAGTATAGTTAGATCAGAGGCCCCCATGTGCATATTTGCCAATTCAGGGAAATAAAGTTTTGGACCTTAGATAGATATATATACACAGAGTAAGGATTGTAAGGACCCTAAAAGAAACACAATTACAGCAAAGCAAAAATCAAGTGACGAATCTGTACAGCGGTGTCTGCAGTCAGAGAATAGTAGAAAGAAGACAGCTAAAATCTTGTAGAACCAACCATGAAATCCACATGGTGCAAAGAAAAAAGATGAAATGAAATGCATGGCAGTTGTAAGCTTAAAGGCACAATATTGGAGAGCCATATGGAAGAAGCATATTTAGTGCTGTCATTATGGTGAAACTTCTTCCAGAACACTAGTAGACACACCTCAATTTACCAGAGATTTTTGGCGGTACAGATGTGAAGCCGGGGGACAGCATGATGGAAGAGTGTAGCTCAGTGTGTGGGGGGTGCTTTGGAAGAGACCACACCCACCTGCTGGGGAGGGGCACCTGTTCCTTTCTGTATCCTTGATATCCCCAGGCATTAAGTGTTGCAAGTGGAAAGAACGGGAGAGCCAACTGTGCTAGCAATGGAGCATGTAGACAAATGGAACGTATTAAGATTTTACTAATTGAGGTAGGGGGTAGGATGGGGAGGTGAAATAGCTCAGCATATAAGGTATCTGCTTGCAAACCTGGTGACCTGAGTTTGATTCCTGGGAGTCCTTGTGGTGCATGGTGCCTCTCTCTCTCTCTCTCTCTCTCTCTTATAAATAAATAAATAAATAAATAAATAAAAGCTTTTTACTAATGGCTATAAAAATCTTTGGGAATGGTATAAGTTATGTTGATACAGATATATTTCACATATTTTGTAAGTTGCAAATCCATGCTTGGAGATTTTTATTAGAGAACATAAACCGACTACATGAAGCCATATTTTCACTATTGGATGTGTGTGTGTGTGTGTGTGTGTGTGTGTGTGTGTGTGTGTGTGTGTATCAGAGAGCACTGTGTGTCCCTGTAGAGGATTAAATATAACTTCAGGAATCATACGGATTGCTTCTACCTCCTTTTGCTTCACTCTAGGATTTCCCAGGCTCTGCTCACCAGGACAGAAGTACAGGCTGTCATTTTCCCCTGGCTTTTTTACATGGGACCTTCTGCTTGCAAGGCAGAATCTTAACCCCTGAGCCATCTCTCCAGGTTGACTATAAGTTTTTTTTTTTAATGATAGGTAATGAAATGTTTATTTTTGTTTCAGAACTCATAACTGGCCTGCATTGTGTAGCTCTGATATTGTAGGCAATTTACCAAACTTTGTACTGCACTTTATCTAGTTTCTCCTGCTTTCCGATGTTGGGTGCTGTTTTAGTCCCCATGCATCCATCCAACAACCTGAGGTCCTGAGAAGTCCTGTCTATGCTTCTCGAGTGAATGAGACAAAGACCTGATTCTCTTGGGGCTTTTCTGCAGTGGTGGACAGAAGCCAAATAATCCCAGACCAGCAGCAGCCCAGAGTGCAGGAAGGAATTCGAAGGACAGAGAGGGTTGGAACTGCTGCTCTGAGGAGGCGGTGGCTGAGAGGGATGTATATTCAGTAAGAGAGAGAGGCATTTGATAAAAGAGGTAGCAAAACACACATATACACGCACACACACACATACATGTATTATATATATGTGTGTGTGTATATATATACATTATGTATACATACACTAAATAAAAGGCTGAGTAACTTGTTCAGGGTTGCACACGGAAAATGACAGAGTTAAAATTGAACTTCTGGAAGTATGAATCTCTGGAACCTTCAGGACCTCAGTGTCCCAGGCCAAGTCCACTGTGAGCTTAGAGGACAGTTCTGAAGCCTCTAGTGGGGAGGTGCTCATAAACGCTCTATGGTGGTCTAATTGTGGCCTCTGCGGGTGGCTCGGACTCCATTTAATAAAAATATATTATAATAGATGTGTAATTGTAAAATGTACAATTGAAAAATGTGTGCTAAATATTGTTACCTTATATCCAATAGTACTGTATAGAAATCAACAGCATATACCTTCTATTTTGTTCATAACATTTCAGAAATGAACAATTGTACAATTTCACAGCAAATTGGCAAGCTTATTTTACAGTAGATCTGAAAAGCAGGTGAGAATGTTCGGCTGAGTGAAAACTGTGAGAAGGGTGGGTCTGGGAAAGGTCTGAGCAGTGCGGCCAGTGCCTCTGAAGTGTCATTGGATCTCGGACCTGAAAAGGCTCATATGGCTGGAGAACAATGCATGCTGTGTTCTTAGCCTGGGACCCGCGTGATGAACTGCAGGGGAAGCACATTGCCCACTTAATCTCCTTATTTATTTTGTCCATCATGCTGCAGACTGCTGGAAAAGAACGCGAAGACCCTGCCCCTTAGCTGTCACCACTCATAGGTGCTTGCTGGGCAATGAGAACCAGCCTTAGGCACTGTCACCTCACCTTCTCATTCACGGGGCCTGCGCCCTGCCCCTCACCTCCGCATTCACAGGGCCTGCACCTGCCCCTTGCTCCGCATTCATGGGGCCTGTCACTTTATCTTCTGTCCTTCCATGGGAGGAGGGCAGCGCCTGGCTGATGGCGCTGTGTGTCAGGATGGGGCGATCACCTTTTTCCTTGTTGGGCCATGAGAACCGGCAGTAGACACTTATTCATAAAGAAGAACGTGCCATCGAGAGGTGGCTGCGTTGTGGAGAAGTTGCAAAAGAAACTCTGACCCTTAGTTATTTATGCTGAATGACAATGTTCACATGAGCTTGCGTAAATCGCTGGAGTTTTCAGAGGTATCACAGGGAAAGTCAGAAAACGTGACCCCTTCATTTGATAGTTCACTGCACATTTATCAAGTACTAGTGGGTCATCTCATGTGCATAACATAATCTTAAACCCAGGAGACCCTGAGCATTCATGATCTAATAGAAGAGTGGACACCAATAAGATTGCTGGACACAAATTCATTGTCATAACTACTGTAAAATAATGTAAACAGGACAATGAGGGGGGAAAAACAGTGACAGCTGGGGAATGGAAAAAAATGCTTTGCAGAGAGTTGTTAGTGGACATCTGAGGACAGTAGAATCCGACAGGGAAGGAAAAAGACACAGTAAGGGTCAGAAGTGGAAGGACAAGGTTCAAAGACTCTGAATTCAATCATGACATAGTTTGCTCAGGAAACAGCACAGTGATTCCAGGAGTCCTTGAAGAGGAGAAGAAGGGTGCGGCCAGATGGAGGGGCAGAGCCAGAAAAGGAGCATTTTTCTCTATCCCTTGTGGAGTGAATCCATAGATTCTGAAATAAAGGGATCTTGGAGCACACCTGGTTGATAAGGAACCTGAGCCTCAGATGGTGACTTGATTGACCAAGATTTTAGTCATGAATCTGATTTCAGAGTCACAGCCAAATGAAATTCTGCTAAGGATTTTTGTGTGTGTGCATATGTATATGTATCTACAACATAAACACTTTATTCGTGGGTGTGCTTTGTAGGTAGCTGGATGAGTGAAGGGAAATGCACATATCAGTGGGGTGGCCTGAAGAGAGATACTTGTTCCACTATGGGGGCCTGAATCCTCACAGGAGTACACAGGCCAGAATGAACCTTAAAGTCCATAGAACCATACAGGAAGAAGAGTGGGAGGGAATAGTGAAAGAAAGGGAAGGAAGGGGAGAGAAGGGAGAGGGAGGAAAGCTGGGATGAATACTCAATATGCTTGTAAAAGTAAAAAAAAATAAAAAGTCTAGATAAACATACACCAAGATATTAATAGTAGTTATTATCAAGTGATAGGATAATAGATAATTCTTTATTTCTGCTATTTAGCTTATCTATATAATTTCCAGAATTCTTTATTTAATAATATATGTGGGTTAGTGAATTACTCATACAATATAAAGTTATGCTATGCAATTCCCCACCTGTGTATAGTCTGGCTCATTACTTGATCCCCAAACCTACTTGAGAATCTTCTACTATTTCACTGATACCATTTGGTGAACAGCTGCACGGAAGGAAAGGGTTAAGTCCTTGGGAGTCTGTATTACCTTTGGAAGGCTTCTGCTTATGCAGGCTGTGTCTGGGCTTATCTCCACTCCTTTTTGGCAAGCGCTAACCATTAGATTAAATATAGATAGCCAACTTCCAGAGTTTCCCTTACTCGAGCAAGAAGTGGCATCCTAAATTGGACAAAGTATGTGCTAGCGTTCGGATCTTCTGTTCTGTGCAGAAGTTGCTCCATACGGATTTTCATCTTCAGGCTGTGCGGCGCTTGCGTTCTGCTTTCCTAACATGGGATTGATCTTGAGTGTGCCAGTCTTCAGGGGAGCCGCGTACCAGTTTTGCCTCTTTTGGCTGTGTGAATACCTGCCATCACCTGAAGCTAGTGCCTGCGCTTAGGAAGGACTGTGTCCCTGTGTTCCATGAACATTGCAAGTGAGTTGAGGAGAGGGGATCCACTCACTGCTCTTGTGCGCAGACTTCCAACTAGAAAGGGAAGACGTGCCCCCTTCTTTCCCTCCTCAACTAGAAACTCTGCGATCTTATTTCGCTAGACTAGTCCAAATTGGTTTCTATTCTCTGTGCCTCCTGCTGCTCGAATCTGACAAAATTTGATCTGAAATACGTGTAACTTGTTTCTGTCCTTTTTTTTCCAGAATAAACTACGGAGATATTAATTGCCCATATTTTTTCTGTCATCTAGTTTTACGTGAGACAGTTATTTGTGGTTCCAGAAAATATCATATATATTTTGTCCACTTGAAATTTCTGAAAAGCAGGCAGATGGGAGAAGCTAAAAGAAGACAGAAATCTCCTAGTGTGTTACAAAGTACTGAGATCATCACAAACAGTGTTGGATGGAGAAAAACAGTGGAGAGCAGGATGAGAGCAGAAGTCCCAGAGATGAGTGCAGTGCAAGGACTGGCTAATCCACAGAACCATGAGGCCCAAACCCGGGAGATGGCCCTTGGGAAGGCAGAGGCAGCTGGAGCCCAGGAAGTTCTGCTTTGGGACAGTTAGACCCATGTCGAACTCTGCAGATGTCAGAAGCGATCAAAGAAATGAGGGCCTTGTTCTCTGTTTGAGGTTTCCTGTGAATCTGGTAGTTACTGGAGGAAGAGACAGCAGGAAAGTTGAAGGTGGGAGTCAGGCCTAGGTGGCTCAAGCTTTGGAGCTGACTTCAGTCCTTCTTCATCCAGTGCATTTTTCAAACTTTGTTTCTCATCAATATTCTCCCAACACACTGCCTATGGTCATATAGATTTTTGACTTTTGTGGATTGAAGAAGAGATTGATTGGACAGCTACATTCCCTCTGTGAGGATTAGTAATTTGAAGGCCAGAAGCAAAAAAAAAAAAAAAAAAAAAGTTTGAAGAGCTGTGGTTATTGATGAGGTTTGCAACCCTTAAGTGTGAGAAAAGTCACTTGCAGGTTGGAACTAAGAATAATCCATTTTTGTGGCATCATGAGATTTCCTGTCTCACACCATCAAAATCACTCTACCCTTCCGCCCACACACACCGTAGCAGCTCTAGCTGTAGTTGGCTTCTTAAGGTTACGAGCAGGCAGCTCGCTTTTAGTCGTGTTATAGAAAGCTCTGTTGCTGATTATCCCTGGCTCATGAGGTTGTGCTGGTACAATGTCACTGTGCACAGTCACCCTCTTAGTCTCTCGAATAGTTGCTGCTCATGCAGCAAATGGGGCCATCATTGTGGACGGATGTCATCAGGACAGTATGTTGTGATCATGTACTGCCTGGAAAAGCAGGGTCCATGCCTCAGGCTCCCCAGTGGAAAAGTTAAAGCATGGTCAGCCATCATTGTAGCACTGAGTAGCCAGCAAGGGATTTACCGGGGCATCGTTATGGGTACTGAAGAAGGAAGTGTTCATTCCTGGATGGAACAGTCAGTCATCGGAGTATCTCAAACAATGGGTGCGACTCAGGTAAGTAGAAGGAAAAGCGGCACCATTGGTCCTGAAAAACAAAGCCATCAGTTTTAGTCTTCATTTGCGAGGGCAATCTAGTCTATCTTTTTTTTTTTTTTTTCTCATCATATCTTAAGTCTGATTTGAAGTAATATGGAACAAGGTAAAATCTGGTTTCATTTTCTTAGGAGAGTTTTAATTTCATCTACTTTCTCTTATTTGTTCCTTCATGGAAGATTTAACTGAGTCGATGATGTAAGTGTGGCCATTCCTTTGAGATGAGAGGTGATTGTGGAGGAGGGAGACTTGACACCTATTCACCCATGAATCTGCCCTGGTCCTCCTATCCTGACTGTGCATCAGCACAGTGTAGGCAGAGCAGAACGGAGCAGAGTTAAGATAGAGAAATGGTCCAGGTCATCAGTCATAAGAAACTGAATACTTGCCATAGCTTGAACGCAAAGCCAATTCAATGGTATTAAGAGATGAAGCCGCCATTGCCTGCAACAGGATGGAGAAGTAGATTTGCCCTTGCGTTTTGTACTCTGGGAGGACAGAGCTCTTCCTTTCTGCCACCCATGGATGTAGCAATGAGGCTCTCTGTCAAGGTGGAGCACAGCTTCAAGCCGGTGTAGACCTTCCCAGCCTTCAGAACTCTAAGGAACAAATTTTTATTTTTCAAATTGTCCATGTTTCCTGGGCCAATGAGACAGCTCAGCAAATAAAGATTCTTGCCAACATGCCAACAACCTGAGTTTGATCCTCAGAGTTCACATGGTACAAGGAGAGACCAACTATCTCAAGTTGTCTTCTGATTTCAGCATGTCCCATAGTGCCCATACAAATGGAAAATAAATATAAAGAAATCACCTAAGGTAGTTACCATGTAGATAGCTGCTAGTTGAGTACTTTTTTGTTGTCAGGTTCTTTAAGATGCATTGTTCTATGCCTGCACACATCTGCCCTTCCTGAGATGCACGCCTGTGCCCCTACCTTCCTGACAAGAAACTTGGAAAGGTTGAGAACATGGGTTATTAACTAATAGTGTTGCGTTCAAAGTCTCAACCCAGAGTCTCCAAACTGAACACCAGATGAGTACTTTTGAGGAAAAGAGTAAAAGTGTTTGCAGGGAATTTCTGTTGTGTCTCAGAGCTGTGGGGAGTGGAAATGTTGCTTAGCTTACCTGCATTGGAAGATAATTTAATGAGCTGTGCTAAGATGTAGTCATTGTTCTCAAAGGATTCGTGTCTTGCATCTCCACAACAGTTTATTTTATCCTCTGCCATCAGTAGGGTGGTGACTAACAGCATTTTTTTTTAAAAAGCATCAATAATGAATTAAAATCACTCTCTGATGGAAAAACTATTGATAGCCTATGAAAAGGGGAACATTTTTATAACTTGCCTAGGGTTGACTGAAGCTAGCAAATGAAAACAAATTTACACCACCATGTCTTTTACTGTTCTAGTTTCTGAAAAATAAATAAGCCGATGAACTCCTATTGAGAGATTGTTGGTTTTGTGTCAGGACTACAATATGAATTTAGTGATCAAGAAACATGAGCTTGCATTCCTAATAAACCTTAGCTTCCCAGACACATATTTTTGTAATTCTTTGACTCGTTATTGGAGGAGTAATGTTAAATCCAGGTTTAGATTTCATCTCAGAAAAAGTGATGGCCTAAATGTATTGTAATTAGTGTGAAGTTTAGCTGTGTACACTCCTGGGTTTGGCTTACATTATTCTCTTTGTCCCCAATGCAATGGACCTACAGAGGAATATACGAACTTAAAGTACACTTTTTTGTGTTTTGATGAAAAGGCAATTCATGTTTGAAATACCAAATGCTAAAGGTACTAATCATAGGTACTGCAAAATAATTTCTCATCCTCTTAACCTTGAAGACACAGAAATTAGTTTTTCTTTTCTTGTACCACATGGTATCCTTGGTTGAAATCATTTGATATTGCAGCACCATTGACTTGACCACAGCCGTTAAATTCTCACTTTAAGCAGAGCTACCTAGTAACACTCAATTGCCATTGTTTTTCTTTCTCGTTTTTTGTGTTATTTTTGTTATTTTTATTAAGATTGTTGATCTGTGTTTTTGAATGTTGTTTTTTTTGTTTGTTGTGTAGTGTCTGTCGGTAAGGTTTGTGTGTGTACTTGCTTGTAGATGTCTGTACACAAAGAGAGCACTGCAGTACTGTGGAGATCCACAGGTGACTTCAGGAATCATTTTGGGTTGCTCTTCCTCTTTTTTTCTTTGCTGTGGCTTTCCACCCCTGACCATCATCGTTTCCTCCTCCTGCAGTTTTCATGGGATCTCAGGTCCTTTCTCTTCCGAGGCAGAGGCTTAACCCTGACAGCTCTCTCTCCGCCTCCTTTTTCTTCTTTTCTTTTTTTTATGGATATCGTCGCATGACAGCATAGTGATTTCTCTGTTCAGGGAAAGCCCAGAAACCAAGGCCACAGACGGGCCCACTGTCCCCAGATGATGCATCAGGGTGGCAACACATTTGTGTTTGCTCTTCCTCTAGATTCTGTCCGCTGCCTCCTCTCTGCACCTGTCTCTCCAGAGACAGAGAGGACTGGGGACCAGACTCGAAGTAAGCCGTTTACGACTCCTCTTCAGCTGAGCTGGCAAAGATGTGTGAAAAGGCAGGAAGAAGACAGATGGGGGAGGAGAAGAGGCTTGTTGAGATACTGCATAGGAACTAGGTAATAAAAAAATAGACGTCCCCCCAAGGCCGTGAGGAGCTCCCAGAATCGCAGTAATGGATCATCTGTTTGGAAAGGGCTTCGGCTCCCACGGCGGAGGATCTGCAGGACACGAGGACAGGAGACAAGTCGGTTTATTCAGGCTTGGCGGAGATTCACCAAGTCTTCCTCCAACGTGCCGATGTGGCAGAATCTCTGTCCTCATTGGAGTCAGCCCCTCTGAGCCATCATTCTTTTCCTATGTCATTTGGGATATTTTTTCTCTCTTCACTTTACACTTACAAGATTTGTTCATCTTGTTGTTATATCTATAGCTGATGCGAGTGAGTTGTTTAATTTAGAACAGCCTCTGGGCTTAGAAAAAGATCCAAACCAAAACCCAGTACTCAGACCCAGATTCTGCTACGCACGACAGTGATTTTTTCTCTCCAGCCGGAGGTATCAGTCCTCCTCCAGCCATCACTCATCCCAGCCTCCCGGCCATAGCTGTATCCGGCATGGGCCCCAGCAGCAACAGGAGCTGGTTGGCTGTGTTGGCCATGCAGACTGACCCACAGCCCTGGCTAAGGCACACCAGGTAGTCACCAGTGTGAGAATCTCTGCCTCTAAGGGGCAGTGAGCCATAGATTCAAGTATTGCCTTTGCCTCTTTCTTGCGAAGTGACTTAAGTCATTTTGTTTTGAGACCAGGAGTCAGTATCCATGAAGCCCAGGCTGGTCTCCACCTTGTATGTAAGGGAAGATGACCTTGAACTCCTGATTCGCCTGCCTCTGCCTTCCAAGCTGGTATTAATAATATATACAGCCTCTAGCTACTAAATTAATTGTTATTTGTTTGTGTGTGTGTGTGTTGTGTTGTGTGTGGTAGTGGAGAGAGAGAGAGAGAGAGAGAGGAGGCAATCCCTGGCAGGACAGAGACCAGCAAGTTGAAAGAAGAGCCAGAGAAAGCCAATAAAGGAAGTGTCCATGGGCAAGGATTTGTTGCATGGGCCTGTTGTTGCAATGGAAGCTTCAGAAGCTTCCACCCAAAGTTTCAGAAGATCCACGCACCTGCTTTGTAACTGGTTCATCTGAGGAATAAATTCTCAGCCACACTGCAGGGGCCGCCTTGGAGAATGCCCAAGAAAGGACTGCTGCGGACACACACGTCCGCTGTGCCGACCCTTCTCCGGGCTCTGCCTGTAGAGTAAGACCCAAGGGCATGGAAGAAGCTGTGGTAGAAACCTTCAGGGGCTGGTGGGAATGGCACGAACTAGCAGATATATTCTCCCCCTTTCTCTATGCAGGGCGAACTGTCCTGAGAGCCTCGTTTTACATTTTCTTGGCTATCAAGTGAGGTACCTCATCAGAGGAGACTCATTCTACTTGTTACCTCACTTCTCCTCCTGCCCGCCTAACTCCCTCAGCTCTCTTCCCAGCTCTTCTGGACTAGAGGGCATCAATCATGATGCGCTGAAAACCCTTTCTTTCTCGAGAACCCAGGCAACATGTCAGAGTTAACGCCTTCTCAACTGCAAATCTCCGTCACTGTACACCTACACAGAGACGCGCCTACTTAGGGAAATGAGCGGCATAAGTGGGTATTAAGTCACTGAGGCACGTGTTGATGTATAAGAAACAAAGACCATCAGAAAACATGAAATCACAGTATTTGAGTAATCCCTCCAGAGTGAAATACAGTCCCCAGAGAGAATGAATGTTCCACCATTGCAAGCCTCCTGTGTCCCCCAAGTTAGAGATTAGATTCACGGAGGAGTTGAGGTGGCCTGCAGTGGCTTGCTGAGTGCAGCTAGAGAAAGCACTCTGTGCATTTGGTTTTTACCCACACGCCCATACCACCAATTTCCCTAAGTAGTAGAACACACAGATGGCATGATAGATCGTGGTCTTTATCAAAAATACAATAAAAAAGCAATACAATACCAAAAAAAAAAAAGCAAAACAAAAGTACAATCAAGACAAACTTCAGCTTTTGCTGTCTTAAACCTGCTTTGGAGGAGATCTTAGTGCTTTCTCTGACGCGAAATCCATGCTCAGGTCACAGACTGTGCTGTGCCCGGCAACCGGTGCCATCCCAGCTGACCCCTCATATCTTCTGGCCCTCGCAGACAGCACTGCTCCAGCTGGGGCTTCCCTGCCGCTTTCCGGAAGCATGCACTGCAAAATGCATAATGCATGGCTTGCTTCTGAGAGGAGGTTGCTTGTCACTCTCGCCTCGCCTTGCCAAAGGGCCATTGAATATTCAGCAAGTCCATGCCGTGGCTCACCATGCGCCGCAGAGTCAGTAATGACCCATGTGATGTGATTTCAAAGTGATCCTTCTGTCCCAAGTTCATCCACAGGAAGAACCTAAGATCTACAGAAGAAAAAATCATCCCTTGTAGAGTAGAGCGCCTGCGCACACATTCAGCCCTGGGAGCTATCCCAGGTTAGGCACAGGTGGGCAGCACACAAAGGTGTTAGCCCCTGTGCTCCACAGGGCCTCATCTGTAGTTCCTGCCCTCAGCCCTGTCAACAGCCAGTCAGCAGTAAGCCAATAAATGTGCAATGGTCATGACTGCTAACCAGTGTGTCTGCATGTTGCCATAAATTCACCACCAATTTAGCTTATGATTGTCCAGTTGCTTTTCTTAGTCCGCTTGACAGAAGAGCTTGTACCAACACCAGGAGCCACACTGTATCTACTGCTGAGAGGGGACAAACCTTACTTGCCAGACAACAATCAGTCCAAAGTGTGCGGAAGAAAGCCAACTCACTGAACCAACTAGAAAGAAACACGGCAGTGGACTCACTTTGTGGAACTCACTAGCCTTATCAGTCCCTCTCATCTTACCCACGTGAGCAGGAAGAGTCCCACTCACCATAAGCCAGGTCTGCCCATCAATTTAGACAGTTTCCTGCAAGTTTGCTTAGGGCTTGCCTTAACTATCGATTCTTCACAGTGTGCCCCAAGCTCAGTCTGCAGCTGTCACGTTAACGCAGCATAGCTATCACAATTGTGTGCGGTGAGCTCCAAGAACTGAGCTCCTTCCCTTGTTCTTCCAAGCCCCACAAGAAGCTTGTGTCCACCCTGTGAACAATCCAGACCAAACAATAGCATCTCAGACTTAATCCTGATTGGGACAGCAGCCATGCCTCTGCTGTTTGTGTGTGTCTTACCTTCCTAGGTGTTACTACAGCAAGCTGTCTGAAACCTGGTGGGCTTAAAACACACAGAAAAGCATTTGTTCACAGTTCAGATATTCAACATTAAGATACTAAAAGTGAATTTCCCAGAATTTCACAAGGGAGATACCATCTCCACCTCTCTGAAGATGCCCATCCTCCGTGGCACCCTGGGTCAAGTCATGGGCATATTACTCAAGTGTGTGCCAGCCTTCCTGCTTCCTTCATCTTTGTCGTCTGAGTCTCTGTGATGGTTACTTCTGTATGTCAATTTGACTGGGCCGTGCTCCCCAGATATTTGGTAGAATTTTATTCTAGTGTTCTCACGAGGGTGTTTTGGAATAAGATTACATATATTACAGTTGGCTCTGAGTAAACCAGTTAATTGCCCTTTATAATGTAGATGTCCTGTGTATCCAGTGGAAGGCTTGCCAAGAGCAGAAGACCGGCTCCCCCAGCAAGAGGACTGTACACACGAAAACCTTCCAAGCTAAGCTGCAGCACCAGCTCTTTCCCCGGCTCTGCAGATCGTGGCCCAGTCTGCAGATTCTAGGCTTTCAAGTCTCCATAGCTGCAGGAACCAACATCTCAAAGTCTCTCTGTGCTCACACAATTCCTGTTAGTTCTGTTTCTCTGAAGATCTTACCAAAAATCACCTCTAATCTCGTCTTCCTAGAGCATGACAGTTGTCAGATGCAGGACCCTCCCAAGTCCAGTAGGACCTGTTCCTAAGTAATCATATCTGCAAAGACCCTACAGAGCCCACTCACCACTACCATCCTTGATTTTTCTTCTCTTTTCTAAAGCTTCAGTTACCACAGGAAAGCTCGGTCTAAAAACAGCAGGAGAAAATGCCACTAGTATTTTGAAATTCTTTTCCATTCATGTGTGTATGGATGGGTGCATATGTGTATACATGTTTTCATGGGCATGGCTATACATGTACATGTAGGTGGTGAACATACGTGTGCACATATGCCCAAGTTGATTTTGGGGAACACCTTTTTTTATTATTTTTCCCCATTCATACAAGCTCAGTAGGTACTCCTGGTCTTCTCCTTCCTTCCCCTCCCATTCCCCCTGAACTTTCCCCCCTCCCTCTCATCCCGGAGCATCCCCTTGTGTGATGCTAACTGCCTGAGTCCTCCACTCAGTGAGGTGTAAGGATGCACTTGCATAACCCAGAGCCCATTCCTGGCTCCCCACACATGGGAACACCACCATGACTGTTAATCCCCTGTCTCTAAGGACCCCACACTGCCTGTGATCTATGCAGACATGTCAGTCATCCTGCAGGTCATGCAAAGTCCGACTCTGGCTACTGCAGCCTTAACTTGTGTGGAGTATCTTGCATATCATTGGTCTTCCCATCTTTAGGCTCTTCACATCTTGCCGCTCCCTCTTCTGCAAGGTCCCTGAGTTTAGGATGGGGAGAAGATTTGCTTGTCTGGTTCCAGATGATTAATGTAGGTTCTTTGGTGTTCTGAATTATTGTTTGCTGTTGTTTTCAGTCTTGCTGTTCCTGTACCGCCTTGGTTGCATCCAGATTAGTGTTGGAAGTCACCTCCTAATCAAGACAAAATGCTATTTAAAGGAAGATCTTACTATAAAGAGATTCAAAGGTAGATGAATAGGAGTAGGAGAAGCGGGGGGGGGGGAGGTCAGTGTCCCATTTGCAGGATTGTTCCCATCTATCTGCCCATCCCCATAGTTTCTCTGATTGGTGAGATCAAATCTCCTCATTCACAAGTGACCAGGAAAGGAAGTGAGAGTGAGCTTCACCAGATGTCTCCATACTTACATGCAGTACTTGATGGTGACCTATTTTCTCTACTGAAAATGATCTTGGGGACATCATTGATCATTTTTCTATATTATTATTTTTGAGGCTTTTAACCCATAGCTAGTCATAGATCTTGTCTGCTTAGCTAGCGTGTTCTTGGGAATCCCAGGTTCCTCCTTTTGGGGCTAGAATTAATACAAGCTACCACACATACCTGGCATTTTACTTGGGATTTGGAATCAAAATTCTGGTCTTTTTGTTGGCACAGCAAGCACTTTAGTCACCGTCCATCTCCTTCAACCCAGCCTTTCGAACAACTTCTAGCATAATGCTATGATTACTTTGATCATTTGAATATTGCTGTTAATCTTTTACAGTGCCTCATTTCAGTATTAAGTTTCACCATGGGTATGTATATTAGCGACAAATTGCATTTATTGTCTCTTGGAAAGCATTTCTGTGAATAAGGAAAACCTGATGTGTTTCCAAATAAGGTCTTACTTTGAGCTTCTGGTGGATACAAATCTGAAAAGTGGAGTGCCATCCAATTCACATATTCTTTCTTTCAAGATTTAGCTCAATAAGCTTATAGACAGAATCTGGATTCATCCCTGTTCTGTCTCCCTTTGTATTCACTAGGAGTAGTGGCTACTACTCCAACTTCTAACCCCCAGCCCAAGCATCTCCTCCTTCTGCTCTTTCAGACTGAATGAGTAGATCTATAGCACTGTGACGTCTGGCATCAGAGCATTCCTGATGTGTTCGGGACAACTGCACTTATTCAAAAGTTTGTTAACTCAAAAACCTTTGCTGGATCCCAGCATAACTTCCTGAGGGAGAAACCATGGCCTCTGGAAGAGGATGGCCTGAGTGCAAATTCTGTTCTCCCCTTATTTTAGCTGTATGATTGTCTTGTTTTACTTCTCCTTCCCCTAAAGATGATTGTGAATATTAGACAGGAAAAAAAGGGTCTTAAGAACAATGCCTGACAAAGCAATAATACTGTGTCTACAGGTTACCAAAAAATAAGGAGGTGTGTACTCACCCGTTTTTCTGTGCTGTGTTTCTCTTGGTGTGCCCGTCTCTTGCTGGTTCACATCCTAGCAGTCCCGCACAGCCTCATGGCTGCCCCCAGAGAACAGTCTAGCCTGCGGTTTGGTAGATGGAGGGTCTCTGACAGAGCCCTCACACTGCCCCTCCGACTCTTCGCCCTTAACACCGGCAGCAGGAGCGCCACCAGCGTGTGGGGCAGGACCAGGCCAGACTCCAGGACTTGTTCACTCTCTTGGCTTTGCCTGGAAGCCCTTTCCTTCAGTTATTCACATATTCTTTCTTTCAAGACTTAGCTCGATTATTATCACCATTCTAATAACGATCTTAATTCTTTTCCCATTTTATTTATGCCTAATAGTTTTATTCTAGCCTATCTTATGATTGTTCGTTTTTTTCCCTAACATGGAATATTCTGAGGGCAGAACATGCGCTTTCTTTTCCCACCCCCGGCTTGCTGACTTAATAGATAGATGCTTGGGGAAGGTTGAATGGGCTGCACCAGCTGGTTGCTGGCTGCACTTGGATGTCTGTCTTTTGGCTTCTGCCTCCTCCCCCACCCTTCCCCCCCTTATGTAGAATTCTTGAAATTCACTTGTCTAAAAAAAAGTTATTCTCATCACACTTTCATCCACCTGGATATTCTGAAAGGGAACCAACGCCTGTTGTCACCTCCCTCTGTGTCTTGCTGGGGGACATGAGAGTCCACAGCAGGGGTCACAGTAGCTGACCAGAAGGGACAGGAGAACTGCGCAGCCAGCTCTGATCGTGAGAATCTCTCCTTGGCTCATATGTGTCTGCACAGGCCTGTTTTCAGTTCTTTTTCGATGTGGCGATTTACCTGAAAATGACAACTGTGACCAACATAATAGCAGAGTCGAGCCAAGTTCTTGCTTCAAGGATCCGCAATAAGCACAGCATTCAAAAATAACAGGCACTTTCCAGTGCCTGACTTCTGACCCTAACAATGATATCAAGCCAGGCTGTTGAAGCCAAATGTATTTACGTTCATCACTCATAATCGAAAAACAGACTTCATTCAAATTCTTCATGTGAGAGATAATGAGACCTGTTCTGCTGCGTTCCTGGAGTTCTAATGCAGTGGCATCTAGGGCTCCCTGGCAGTGAATACACGGAATCAGACCACCCTGACTTCTCTCTCCAGACTACTCTCCATATTGCATCCAAAACACCATTCTGAGCTCTGCCCTCTGCCCTATGCTGATTCTGAGAGCGTGGCACTCCTGTTTCAGATAAGACCCACGTTTCCTCCTGAGCAATGGCTCACTCACACCCACCCGTAGCTATTGCCCATCACACAAGAACACAGGAACTGACCAACCTGCAGGCGTTCGTTGGTGCCTCCGCCTGCCTGTGCCACTGCCTTCTGAGGTGCGACCTCACACTGCTATTTTCGCTGCATCACATTTCAGTGAATCAGAACTAGGGGCAGTTGTTACTGTGTAATTGTGGGGAGATGAGTGGGAGGAACCACGTGGGCTAGGTGTTCTGAAGCCTTGTGGTAAGAATAAGCTGGGAGGCATCCTGCTGCAGCCTCCCACCTTCCCCTTGCTCGTGATGCTCCTCAGGGACACAGGGGCGGCAGAACACATAATGATTCTCAAATTGAAGCTGAGTCGTGAAGTCCCGTTATATAACTTTAGATAGCCAAGTGCTCTGATCAGATCGCAAGCTCATCAGTGGGCTTTGTATTACACTGAAACAGGCAATTTGAGCTTCAAAAAGTGTTTCTTAAAAATTAGTGTTTCAGACGTATATGCACTGGAATTTGACATGTGTAAGGTGATGGCAAGAAGGTTAGGAGCTCAGGGCCAAACTCAGCTATAAGCTCCTATCTCAAAAATAAACAGAAATCAAGAACTGATCAGCACAATGTGCAACCCAGATTCCTTCCTACCTCCCTGCCATCCCTGCCCAAGACTGAGCATAATGACATCACATCTTTAAATAGATGAAAATGAATGCTTTAAGGAAAGAACTGGAATCAGT